>CM028135.1:1031858000-1033074000 GCA_016271365.2 Neoceratodus forsteri | reverse complement strand
CATTCACACCCTCAAAAATTGATATGTTGGGCTACTCCAGGTATGGTATCTCCAGGATCTCCTCACATAAACCACCCTACTACTCTCACAAGGAGTTATCAGATACCTGCACCATCCTCCAGAGCCCCCTGTGTAACTGTCAGATTATCTGCAGATTCTCTGCATACATCCCTTAGGCACATGCAACCCTCTTGATGGCCCTCATGCTCTGGGGTTCTAAATGCCATGGGGTTACACATGGCACTTAATTTTATAGCACAAACAACCCCCAGCTGAGGACAGCCAGACACATCAACTTCACCAGCAATTTTTTTTTTAAATTAAAAACCGTAACAAACCCTCCCTCCACCCTCATTGCAGTAAAAGTCATCTCCATCCCCACCCAAAAACAATTAAAAACAAGACACTCCCTCATGACCCTCCACTGCTACCCTCCTCCTTCCTCTCTTCTTCCCTCTTCTTCAGTGAAATGTTGCTCTATGACTGACTCTACTTGAAAAGTAATCCCTCCCATGTGCTAATCCACTTTATCTGCCTCCCTCCTGACTCCCATTGTCTTTATAAATCATCACAGATCCAATCCCCCAAACCCTATCCATCCCTCTGGTCCCCACCACTCACCTCCTCCCCACCAGCACCAAAAAATATATCTGGAATAAAGAAAACAGTTCCATGATGCAGAATACTTGCTCCATTTCGAGTCCATCTTGCAATGGTGGAAATGAATGACTAGTTGCATCTTTGCTCCTAGTAAAACCTTGTTGGTAGGAAAATTCAACCACCAGGTTTTACTAGGAACAAATATGTCACCATTCATTTATTCATGGACACAGTGTGGAGCAGATGCTCTGCACCACGAGGACCATTTTCTTTATTCCAGTTTGATTTATGGGTGCTGAGGTGGGGTGGATGGTGGGGGGGACCATAGGAGGGTTGGGGGGGCAGTGGATTGGGTCTATGATGATTAATAAAGACAGTGGGACTCAGGTTGGGGGAAGGTGGGAGAAGTGTTTTGAGGCATGGGTGGGGAAGGATTAATTTTTCAACCATGGCTTGCATGAAGCAGCATTTTGCTGGGGCAGGGGTGGAAGGAGGGAGGAGGGTGAGAGTGGAGAAGTGGGAGGGGGTATTATTGTTTTTATCCTTTTTGGGTGGGGGAGGAGTTTTTTATCATTTCGGGGCTGGAGAAGAGATGTATTACACAATTCGTGTTGCTATTGGCCAGGTGAATTGGGCATTCTGCATGTGAATATGGCCAATTTGACTGGTGAATAGCAATATGAATTGCAGTCATTAGCATTGTGAATTTACTAAAACTCACAGATATTTTTTTGGAGCACTGGTTTTATGATAGCAAGAGCATAAGCGCTTTCATTCGTGAGAAGGTGGCTTGCTGTGGAGGTGGGTGGGTTAAGCCAGTCACCTTCTTAACTCCCTGACTAGAGATGCAGCGAAGTAAAAGTGGTCGCAAAGTGGCCACTTCATATTAGTATTCTGCTATGCAGAGTGCCCATTTTAAACCCTCACTTAACCACTTAGCATTGTAATTATGACTTTGTGTTGTGCACTCCGCCTTATTATGCTTTAGGGTAGAGTAAGAATTCACAGGCAGCTCACACACATCACATGGCTTGCACAGTGTAGGTCACATGCTTCAAGCAGGCAGGTAGGAGTTATGGGCAAAAACATTCTCCAAGATTGGCTGACTTACACGTTTTGCACAGGGTGTAACAAATGGCTCTGCTCTTCAAATAGCCGGGGGTGGGGTGTGGATGTGTGATGAAGAGGGGTGCACAGCTGACAAGTCCACAAATGAAGTTATTTTCCCCATTTTACATACAGGGGTTGATGTACCACTTGCACTAGACATACTGCATTGACCACCACCTCCACTAGTGCTACTCTGACCACCACTTGACAAGATTTCTAAATCATAATCCGCTCCCTCATCATGCCTGTAGTAATCCTCCGGTGTTATTTCATCACTACTGCAGACATTCCTACTTACACTCATGAAAGGGGATAATATGCTCGGTAAGGTTGATGATGAGGGTGAACACCCCACTATGGCATTAGCTGCCATCTGGTGTCAGGTCCACAGTGCCATGTGCCTGTTCTTAAGATGTGTATGCTAGCCCCGCATGCCCAGATGACTCCCCTTTTTACCTCTACTCACACATGCATGGCAAGCTGGCAGATTTCAAATGACTCATTATTTGCATCTTGGACAAAAAAATCCCAAACAAGGGATTGTGATCCCCTACTTTTAACATATCCCTGATGCTGCTTATTGGGTTCCATTCTTTTAACCCCTAAAATGGGTGTGTTACATAATGTTTCAGGCTGGACACATTTGGACTCCAACTGACCACCATGACTACCTATGATTATTACTGGGTCATCATCACTATCATCAACAGGAACCACTAAATCACAACTTTTTTGAGGAGGGGGGATTTAATGTCAACAGACCCAGACACAGCCACCTTGACTTTCTTTTTCTCTGGTTCCCAGCAGGGGTCACTGACATAATTATCATATTTATCAACATTATCTGCATCCACATTTTCAGCTTGGATGCTGACATGCAGAGAGCATGTTCCAACCACAGCATTATCACCTAATATTTTAATGCCACACTTTGAATTATTGGATGGCAAAGGCATAACCTCAACAGCACTGGAAGAAATGTGACATTGTGAGTTATCATTGCCAGGATCAGAATCATGTTCAACTATCATGGAGATGTTAATGGAGAGTATGACATCATCTACACTGTCAGTCGTAGCTTTAGACTCAACTATACTTTTTGAAATAGTTAACTGGTCAGAATTGGAACTTGAGGCAGCAATACTCATGCCAAAAGAAACTACACTAACACCACCAGCTGGGACAACATCATCTCCTCCAATTATGAGAGAAGCTACAGATTGTACTGCAAAAAACATTGATAGAGAAATCCCTTTACTGACATCAGCTATGCACTTCTGCGCACTACCATGCCCATGGACAATCTGGCCACTGGCAGCAGTGTCATGGCCAGAAACAGCTTTGCTTGCATGTCTCTTTGCAGTCATTTTGGTGAATCAGCAAAAAAATTCTAAACAAATTTGGAGTTCTGAACTTTCAGTCTGGGCTGGTGGATGTGAAGCCAAAAAAAAACAACTGTGGCTTGCAGATGGAGATTGGGCACTAAACAGATGCAAACGCACAGGCAGATTAAGATTGCACTGCACAATCAAGAAGAGATGCATACGCAAAGTCACAATGACACCTTAACCAGTACTCACAAGTCACAATCCAATCTGGAAAAGAATACCTTTTGCCGGTTGGGGGGTGGGTGCAGTGCACTGCCGTAACAGTCTAAAACCAAGATACCAAAAAGCAGTACAAAGTCACGCTGGTGCAGTGGATAGCAGGTTCACACTGCTGGAATTACTCTCTGGCACAATAAAATGTGTCTGATTTGATGGGACGCATTGCACACACACACTCACACACACTGCAAGTAATGTGTAGCAAATTGAAAACTTCAGTAATATAACCAAATATTTTAAACTCACTGAAATTATGCACTGCTGCACCACAATAATCAGCAAAAAAAAAATTCAAGAATTACTGAAAATATTACTGTGTGTATATTAACAGAAGTTACACAAGAAAAATATAACCAAAACAGAAAGACTGTCTTTTTCTCCCAGTTTTAACCTCCCTCCACCACAGATATGCCCCTCTCCCAAAGCACACTTCAAATGTCTGTCAGTACACAGACTGAATGTTCTAAATTAACATTCAAAATCCACACACAAACAATAAACAGTTGATGATATGAGCACAGGAGGGCTTCCTACAATTAATGTTTTAAATTCTGAGCAAAGAAAATGGCTCAAAAAGGCTTTTTTAACAGCTTTTAGAGGAATTGAATTGGTTCAGGCCAGGAACATCATGGACGAATCAACGTGGGAAGAGCAATGCAGAAGCAACACTGAAAACAAAAACATCTCAGCGGACAAAACGCAGCATAGCAGAATCCTCACTGAGCCCCAAACGCTGCAGAACATCACAGAAGCAGCACTGTATGCACCCACATGGCACAATATGAGGAGGGAATGCAAGCATAGCTCAAACCGGGAAACAGCCAGCAGTGTGGACCCAGATGGAACGTTGCTGAACTGGACACAGAATGGAATGGCACTAGACGGCCACACAATGTACAGCGCTGGACCGAAGGAGAGAGAGACGCACACATTGCCTAGTGGGAGACGGAGCCTGCACAATGTGCACAGGGTGATGCACAGCCCCCAAGACGGGGGGGGCACAGCCACAGGTGAGCACAGCACAGGTGCCCACTGCTGTGCCACACTCATTGTGTGTGCGGTGCATGTTGTATTCGATTCCTCTGTTCTGCCCAGCACTGTGGTGTCTTGTCTTGTGGTGTGCCAGTGGCATGTTGGGTGGCAGTGTGTTTTCTTCCTCTATTGCTGCTGTCGCTGATTCACCCTGCGGCCTGTGGCTTGGCACTGTTGCTGGCTGCGTTTTGTTGTGCCTTTGGCATTGCAGGCAGAACTGTTCTGTCTGCTTCGCTTCCATTCACAATTTTTTATCCTGCAATGTTCCTGGCTTGAACCTTTGAATTGCAGTGCTCTGAGAGGAAACTGTCTCCATCTACCACTACACACACACTACACAGAACTGAGGCTGTGCAGAACAATCTAGAGCCCATGCGACCTGCAATCCCATGAATCACTGCAAAATTCACCTTGGAGTTCAATAACAAGGCGAAGTGATGCGAAGTACATTGATTTCTATGTACTTCGCATTGAAATTGGTGCAGAGGTGGTTGGGGGAAGGCAGAGTAACACAAAGTCATTGTTATCAATGGACTTTGCATTCCTCATTATGAGGAGAAGTACTCCGCTTCACATTGTGGATTACTTCATGGATTCCGCATTACTCCATGAATTGCTTCACAGAGAGAGAGAGAGAATTTTGGCCACTTTGCCCACCTCTGTCCCTGACTTCAAGTTCTTATAGAATTGGGTGCTGCTGGCAGGGAGCAGGGTGATGCTGTGCCAGGGTGGCGGCAGTAATTGCATTTTGCTAATTGCAAACAAGTGCTATATATTACGTAAGATGGTGGCCAGCCATGGAGGCAGGGGAGTTAAGATGGTCACCAGTTGTGTGTTTTACATTAAATAAAATAGCAAATTGTGGGTGTTGGGTGGATAGTTGGGGAGAGAAGGGTGGCGTTGGATGTGTGATACAGAATGGGGGATGGGGTTTATATTTTACTTGATTTTGGGCTGGGGAAGGAGGGAGAAGGACTGTTTCTTTTTTTTTATTATTATTTTGTAGGTGGCCAACTACTTTTTCTTGATTACAAATACTGCCCGATTTGGGAAGGACTCCCAAATATTCAGGAACCCTATTATTCTTGGTATTCAGGAAATACTGTTCCGCCCCTTCACAGCCCTACTCAGGGTGGTATTGGCTGAAACTCTGACAGCCCCATTTAACAACTCACTGGAAACAGGAGTGGTTCCAGAGAACTGGAGGAGGAAAGATGTAGTCCTGCTTCATAACAGCAGCAGCAGAGAGGAGGCTAGCAACTATTGGCTGGTCAATCTGCCAGTGGTGTGAAAGTTAATGGAGATGCTTATAAAGGAAAGCCTTTATGAGTATCTTGAATCCAGCAGGTTACAATATCCGAAGCAACACAGATTTACGGGTGGGGGATCATGTCAGATGAACCTGATAGAGTTCTTCAACTAGGTAATCAGGGAAATAGATGAGGGTGTGGTGGTGGTGGATATGGCCAATTTAGAGTTTGGCAAGATCTTCAACTCTGTACCACACAGGAGGCTCATAAATAAACTGGGCAGTTTTGGGGGGAGGCTTCTAAGGTGGTAAATGGAGTACACAGCTGGTTGATGGATAGTCAACAGAGGGTAGTGGAAAATGCCACTCACTCAAAAAAAAGACAGTGACCAGTGGGGTACCTCACTGCTCAGTACTGGTACCAGTCCTCGTTAATGTCTTTATGCATCACATTGTCGAAGAACTGGAAGGGAAGTAATGCCTCTTTAAAGATGACACCAAACTCTGCAATTGAGCTGACAATCCATAGGAGCAGAGAGAATAAACATAGACTGGTGAAAACTCATGGAGTGGTCCAAAGTGTGGCAGCTGGGTTTCAGTGTGAAAAATGCAAAATCCTGCACCTAGGGCACAGAAACCCAGAGGCGGAGTATAAAATGAGGGAAGAGGTACTGACAGTCACAAAGCAGGAAAGGGACTTTGAAGTAAGTAAACTGGATAACCTGAAGGTGGCAAGGCAGTAGGTAGGATCAGCAGAATGCTGGGGTGCTTAAGGTGAGGTATTAGCAACAGAAAGGGGGAGGTGGTGATAACACTTTAGAGATCATTAGTGAGACCCCTCCTGGAGTATTGGGTCCAGTTGGGGAGACCATATCTCAGGAAGAACATAGACGATGTGGAGACTGATTAGAGGAGGTAACTAAAATGGTGCAGGGTCTGCATCAGAAATCCTATGAAGAGAGACTGAGGGATCTCAGTTTGCACACACTGGAAGAGAGGATGGAGAGGGGGACATGATAAAGACCTACAGATATCTCATAAGGTAAATAATGTACAGGTGGGGAGTATTTTACAGAGAAGAAGGTGTACAAGAACAAGGAGACCTGCAATGAATCTGGAAGGGGGAAACTTAGGAGGGATGTGAGGAAGTACTGTTTTTTTCAAACTATGAAATGATTGTATTCTGGACCAAAAACAAACTAGCATACTGTATATGGTTCATAGTTTAAATCTGGCAAGATTTTTGTGCCATCTGTGCACAATAGAAGTCTTCATTTGTGGATTGCTATTTGTTTTCACAAAAGAGGAGATGGGGAGATGTCTAATCCCAATAACAGAAGCACTCTGGATAGGGGGGGTTGATCCCAGTCCTTTTACAGAAGAAAGGGTTTTGAAAGAACTCCTAAAACTGAAGGTGGACAAAGCAATGGGGCCTGATAGAATTCACTCCAGAATTCTAAAAGAATTAAGGAGAGAACTAGGGACACCACTGACTACCCTTTTTTTTTCCCCTCCTCCTACCCCTGGTCGGTCACTCCTTTGGGTCCCACAGTGTCCCTCAGACTGCATGTTCTCCCTTATTCCCAGCTACCACTCACCTCAAATTGTGACACCCCCACAGGTAACCTGGCGTATCTCTTCCCAGGACAGGTCCCTCTCCTCCGAGGGGAAAGGCGCCAGTGGGAGTGGGCCAGCACATCTGTATTGGCCAGGGGTGTCACTGAGGCAGTGGTGTCAGTTGGAAGGCCTGGTGGAAGTTGGGGACTGGAGGGACTGTCATCCTGTTGACCAAGGCAGTTTCCTGTTTTACTCCCCAGGGAGTGGCGTGCCACTGACGTCAAGGCATGCACTGATGTCTGCCACTTGCTCAGCAATTTCACCTCTGTTGTCTGTGCTGTGCCTCCGGCCTCCGCCAGGGGCCAGCATGCGCCGAGGTGCATCCCCACCCTCCCCCCAGAGAAGGCGAGCCATCCTGGGATGCTCCTTTCCTTCTCCCCGGCCGGCCCTCCAGCAACCCAAGTCCATTCCTGAACCCAGGTTGCCGGTGTCGCAAGCGGAAATCTCACCGCTGTGCTGACAGGCCAGTGACTACCCTTTTTAACAATTCATGGGAGGATGGTGTGGTACCTGAGGACTGGAAGAAGGTGGATGTGATACCTCTTCACAAAACTGGGAGCAAGACAGATGCAGGAAACTACAGACCTGTCAGTTTGACCTCTGTGGTAGGGAAAGTAATGGAATCACTTCTGAAGGAAAGAATTGTTGAGTACCTAGAGGCCAGTGGGGCACAGGACCCAAGGCAGCATGGATTCACAGCAGGAAGGTCGTGTCAGACAAATCTAATTGATTTTTTTGACTGGGTGACCAAAGTAGTAGACCAGGCTGAGGACATGGCCTACCTAGACTTTAGCAAGGCATTTGACACAGTCCCACACAAAAGATTAATAGTCAAATTAACCAGCCTGGGAGTGGGTCCTAGGGTGGTAGCCTGGGTAAAACATTGGCTGGAGAGAGGGACACAGAAGGTAATTGTAAATGGAGTCCACTTTAAAGAAAGAGGGGTTACTAGTGGCAGGGTTCAGTACTGGGTCCAGTCCTTTTTAATGTCTTTATAAGTAACATTGCAGAGGGACTGGAAGGAAAAGGATGCCTCTTTGCAGATGACACAAAGATCTGCAATCGGGTTGATACACAAAAGGCATGGAAAGGATGAGAAGGGACTTGGCAAGCTTGGAGGAATGGTCAGAAGTATGGCAGCTTGGATTCAATTCAAAGAAGTGCAAACTAATGCCACCTGGGAAACAAAAACCCAGGGGAAGATTACACAAGGGGGGGGGAGTAGTAACAACAACAAAAATGGAAAGGGACCTGGGGGTAATCATATCAGATGACCTTAAGGTAAGCAAACAATGTGAGAAGGCAGTAGGGAGGGATGGGGGGGATACTGGGATGTACAGGGAGAAGCATCACTAGTAAAATACAGGAAGTTGTTATCCCTCTGTACAGACAGTAGGTGAGACCCCATCTGGAGTACTGCGTCCAGTCCTGGAAACTGCATCTCCACAAGGACATAGACAGGATGGAGGCAGTCCAGAGGAGGGCAACTAAAATGGTGTAGGATCTGCAAGAGAAGCCATATGAGGAGAGACTTAAGGAGCTTAATATGTATACCCTTGAGGAAGAGAGGGAGAGGGGGGACATGATAGAAACTTTTAAGTACCTCAGTGGAATCAACAAAGTCCAAGAGGGTAGCATCTTTCAGAAAAAGGGGACACAATTTGATAATAGAGTGGGGATGGTTCGGGGCAATGTGAAGAAGTCTTTTTTAACACAGAGGGTGGTGAACGCATGGAACAGCCTTCCTGGAGAGGTTGTGGGGTGTAAAACTGTGGGAGAATTCAGGAACGCATGGGACAGACATAAGGCAATTTTTGTGGTGGGTAGGAAGAAATAGGCTATTGGTTAAATAGGATCTGCAGCTTATCCTGTAGGTGGGGAAATGGGCAGACTAGGTGGGCCAAGCAGTCCTTATCTGCCATCAAAGTCTATGTTTCTGTGTTAATAACTGACAAACTGCTAACTGAATTCACAACAAACTAAAAAACGAATTAGCCCTTAGGACTGAATTGACACACCAAAGGTCACCATCCAGAAGCCTACAATTGCTAATATTCAAGCTATCAAAAGCCCCACTGAGACCTTGTGCCTTATTATGATGTTGGTCACTTTGTAAACCCAGCACAGACTCATGCATGATCATGTCTTATTGAATACATAGACTTACAAAAGAGTGGCAGAGGTATTTTTATTAGTGGAGGGGACTGATTTTTGTAACATCCAGTGGTGGCGCCAGAAAACCAGCTGTCACTCAATGCCAAGAAAATGTTTTTTATGATGTAACCCCCTTGTTATCTGGGGTTACTAGAATCCCAGTAAGACCTAGTGGTAGGCAAGGAAGGCAGCTTGTGAAACTCCAGTTAAATGGGTTTCACACTGTCTCACTCTGTTCTCAGTCTCAGCTGAGACTGAGGGATGACATTACCAATAGAACTTTCGCAGCTGCATAAGCCACATTGGAATCTGCAGCAAAGGGAGTTAGATAGAACGTTGGGAGTTTTCACAGTGAGGGTCTGCAGTTTGGCTTGAGTGAGTGAAGTTGTACTCAAGTGGTGGAGACCGCTGTTTCGGGTCTCAGTGCCCCCTCCCTCCGGGGAGGGAAGGATGTAAATATTCCCAGCAGATTCCTGGGGCAATCCCCTTAATTCTGCTAGTGGAGGAAAAGCTGCCTGTTTAGTCCAGGATTTATTTTGGAAGATGGAAGATTTGTGAGTCGCCTGTGGGGCACCTGCAACTTAGAGGTGAGTGTCTGCTCTGGCTAAAAGGGCATATGTTTTCTTCACCCTGGGACTTGTGAAAATCTAGGGATTGAACTACATATTGGGAAGCCTAGAGAAATGGGCCAAGCAAGTAGAAGTAGTGTCAAATCCCAGAGTTTTGAGAGATGCAAATAATATGTAGAGGAGATGTGACAGACGCTCACCTCTTAATCTACATTTAGAAGTTCAGCAAAGGAATGGTTCAGTTTTCCAGGAAATGGCTGGGTATGGGCTATGGGAGCTGGAGGTGGGTGGCCTCATCTTTAGTGACCAAGTCCACCTCTACGGATTTCTTCTGTGGTTTTTCTACTATGCCTCAGGCACTGGCCAGTGATGGGGGCACTCAGATGTGGGATTGTAAGGAAAATTCTCTCTAAGAGTCGCAGACTCTAATGTGGTGTGGGGAGCCACAACATGATAATTGGTTCATTCCTCAAATGGACCGCGGATCAAGTGGCCGGCGGGGGAGCCGGGCCCATGGGAAAACCCAAGTGTGTACAAGTCGGGCTGTGTACCCAAAGCTGCGTGCAAGTCCGGGCTGTGTGCCTGGTGGGTTCAGAGTCTGAGGGCTGGAAATGGTGACAAAGTGTTCTCTAGTCTCTAACCTGCATTACCAGGAAATGTAGCCCCATGGGGGTCCGTCTATGCTTTGTTTGTTCAGCTAGTATGTGAATAAAAGCCACACTGAAGAATCCCATTCTGGTTCTGGACATTACAGTTATTGCTTCCTGTGTTCGATTTACTTGCGCCCCTCAGGTGCAGGCAACCAACCCAGGCTCCCCTGTGCCAGTAACCTCAACCTCCCCAAACCCAGTCCCACCAGGTACTGCTGTCAGCTTCAACAGCATGCCACCTGTCATTTTGGCAAAAGGCAGGGTGAGGGTTACAAAATGGAGGCACCGCTTTGGATTTTGTTCAGGGAGGAAGGTGTTGGGCAAGGGGCTAGCCTTTGGCTATCTGGCAGTGGCTAGCCCAAAAGCTGAAGCAATTTCCTAGTGTGTTGCTGTGTGCTGTGGATTTTGTGCTGCTGTTAAAATGCCAACTGTTTACCAAGGAGCAGTAAAGCCAAAGAGTGTGCCCTTGTCCTGCATCAAAATTGTTTACAGCGTTTTTGCCTCGTTTAAAAATGAACTGTGGTAAAGAAAAGTGTGGAAGACTAGGGGTAGCAACAGAAAAATTGTGCCCTGGACGTTTGAAATGCTTTTAAAATAAACTGTTGTAAAGAAAAGTGTGGAAGACTAGGGGTAGCAACAGAAAAATTGTGCCCTGGATGTTGGAAATGCTTTCTGAATGAATTGAGAGACTGCAGATGTAAATGGCTATGTTAAATGGCTAAAATGGGCTCCCGCCGTGGAATCAGTTGAGAAAGAAAAAAAGTTGCATTCTACAGTTTAAATTTGCCTGCTCGACGATCACCATGAGGAGAAGTGCCCTCGTGAGGAAGAAGAGGCTCATTTGCATGGCGTCGTGTGGTTGGTCACGCTGCAATCAGTCCCGCCCCTCAGCCAGCTCTACAGAGACTGCCCCAGCATTCGAGAGGGAGTGTGAGTGGAGTGCGTGTACTGGCAGTGGAGGAGCGTCGCGGAGTGTTAAAATCATTGTAAACCTTATAAAAATAGACTTTGCTGTTTAAAATCGGGCTCAACCTGCTAATCGATCATCAGAATTACAAGAGTGGTGGTTGAAAAGACGATCGGTAGGACTGCCCACCCATTTCTGTTCTGAGGCCTCCAAGAACCGGCTGCAGGCCGTTTTTCCTCAACACAGCAAACTGCTACTGATAACAGTAAGTAACCATCCTAAAACTGCTCAAACAGTGATTTTCAGCCCTATGCCATGTAAATGTGTGTGCAGCAGTGTAGTCACTTTGCAAGTAATGACTGTGTCAAGTCCTGCCAGCAAGTGCAAGTCTGTTAAGCCATTGACTGTGTGCATAGTAATGAATTTAGCCTCAGTTTCAAGTCTGAAGCCAGAGAGAGACTGTGGGTTGTAGCAAAGTGCAGCACTAGAAATACAGGCAATCCTGTGCAAAAAACCTGAAGCTTTAAGGGACTGTAATAAAAGAAATGTTACCAGCATGTAAAAAGTCTGTGGAAAATCCTGTAAATGTGTTTAAAGCCAGAACAGAGCAAGTTGTGCAGTTTGAGCAAAAGTTATCAGTAGCTTGTGTAAATCGGGTGCGCAGTGGCTTGACCCAGATTCTGAATGTTGATGCACAGGAGTGCTGCCACCGCCATTACAGGGTGGGGTAGTAAAGTAAACACAGCAGCAGAGGAGCCATTTTACAGCTAAAGAGTGTGTTCAATAAAGTGGGACTTTCAGTTACAGTGAACTTTTGTTTATTTTTCTGCAGTTATGGCCTCAGGACCAGCTCGTTACCTGGATCATGCCAGGGTTGCAGTAACAGCAGCAGTAAATAGACTGAGGAATATTGAAAAGTGGTGCTATGAAGGGAAACTGCCTCCTCATGTGGCGATTCCTAATTTTCCAGTGCATGTATGTCAAATATGCTTGAGAGCTGGAAGGGACGTCTTCATGATTGCTCACTGTGCTGGATGCTTTATTAAAATATGGCTTGTATAAAGCGCCTCAAATCCGTTTGGCTCCCACATAGACAAAAATTCAGGAGTCTGCAGTTGGCAGCACACAGCACCAGGCGGAGCCTGTGGAGGAAGGCCCCTCGGGGGAGTGTGGCACAAAGCTAGAGGGTGTAGAGTTAGAGACAGAACCAGAAGTTGAAGTTTCAGATTCTGGATACCAGAAAGAAAGTTTGGATAAAGCATCAATCGACCCCTGGAGGGGGGGCCTAGCCCAAGTCTCTTAGGTGAAGATGAGATGCAGGAGACCTTTGAGTGGGAGGTGTCGACCTCCGTGCCTAGTGATGAGTGGATAGTCTCAGGAGTGAGAACGACTGCTCACTCCTGGGCTCAGATCCTCAGTGAAGAGGAAGATGAGGGGAACCTATGTGGCCTTGTGAAAAGGAATGGGACACAGCCTCAAGATCTTGCCTCGGAGGAATGTATGGAAGAAAGTGGTGATGCCACTGCCCTGGCTTCGCAAGAGGAAGAAGTCAGGGATCCGTTTCTACTTTCTTTAAGGATGCGAAGCTGGCAGAAGCAGGACTGGCCACCCCCAAGCCAGGCCAGCGGTCTCAGATTGACCAAAGCAAGTAAAGAGGAGAGACTGGTTCGTAGGAAGGCAAATGAGATCTATGGTATGACCTTTCCTACCTTTCCTCTGGAAGTCTGGGAGGAGATTGAGAACTGCAGAAAATCCTGGATCTGGGATGAAGCAATGAAAAGTGTGCATCCTGAGGCCAACAAGCATGTAAAGAATAGACTGTTCCACGAAAAGTATACCCAGTGGAAGAGAGGCAGGACACTGTTTATAGACAGAGTGAGAATAGTGGACAGAGAGGGACGTGAAATCTCCCACTGTGTGAATTATGTGTGCCCAGATGGGGTAATAATTCAAGCTCCTGACCCCTGGTACTATTGGCCTCAGTGCAAGGACCTCTCAGCAAATGTGCCCGTGCCTACAAAATGGAGAGCCGAGCAGTGGTAGTCAATACTGCCACACTAGACTGTGAAGTGCCTTATTGATCCGCCAATATGGACATCCAGGACTCAGGTGCCCCACATTCATCAGTCTACAGTGTACTGGCCTTTCCAGCATCCATCGACTGGCCCTCCAGATGACTTCAGATCCAGAGAGGACACCAGCCCAGCTGTATCCTGTTCATCGCCTGGTAATCGGATGACGTCGGACCAGCTGTTTTCTTTTTGTTCCTGTTCTAAGGTTCCATCTCCAGAGATGACATCAACCCAGCTTTTCCCAGATGTGCCCTCCTGTGGTTCCCAGGAGATGTCCGCCCAGCTGTATCGGAAGAAATGCTGCCAGGGAGAGTCTTCGCCAGAGGTGCAGGTCAGTGCCGATTTCGCATTCAAGGTGGCCGTAAGTCCGAATTTTTCTATCTTTATGACATTGCAGTACACACCCTACACTAACAGACTTCAAAATTTGTGAACTGTCCTCAAAGACTCTCCCCTTCGGGACTTTGGCCTGTCAGAACTGTGCTTCACTGGGCTTTGGCCCAGGAGAGACCCTTTATTGGACTAGCCTTCGGGCATTGTGGTGACTAGTTGGGACTTTTAGGGCATTCCATCCCCCCAATTGTGTATTGTAAGTAATGTCATTGTTTTCTAATGTAAATACTGCTTTTCTACCTTTTTTCTAAAAAAAAAATCTTTTTGGGATTCTGCAGTGTTTTGATGGTAGGGGTTTAGGTAGACTGTGTATGCAGATTAGGAGCTTGTGTTGTCTTTCTTTTTCTTACAGGTGTTCCTGGGAAGATAGAAAAGAAGACAAGAAGAGGAGGAGGGGCTCATCGGAGTTCCTCATTAGTACTTTAGTGTGTAGAAATTTAAAGTACTGTGGTGTTATGGTTGTTATTGCAGTATTAACCCTTTCCTTCCACAGGTGTGGTTGTGGGGGTAGGAAGGAGGCAGTAATGTGGTATTTTAATGGTGTGTGGTTGCAGGTTGCCCAAGGTTGGGGAGGTCCCCGGGTTGTTTTTGTTTTGGGGGTATTAGGTTACAGGCAGATAGGTTTTCCCTAGAGGGTTAGGGGGGATAGACAGGCTGTGGTCCTGAGTGGCCATTGGGACCGCAGTGCTGATCTATCAGGGCTATGATCTGGATAGTTCTACCAGAGCCACTAGGTGTCCATAGTAAGTGGATAGTGTAGAGGCTGATATGTCAGCTACAGGCCTCTAGGCCCTTAGTGTTGCCTGCCTGTGCTGGCACATGGTAGGAGGGGGCCTGATTACCCCCCTCCGCAGGTAGTACATAGGGTGGGATGGCCTAAGGTCGGGTAAATAATGACTGCGGACAGTCATTTTCCTGGTCAAAGGCGAGTGTAACCCCCTTGTTATCTGGGGTTACTAGAATCCCAGTAAGACCTAGTGGTAGGCAGGGAAGGCAGCTTGTGAAACTCCAGTTAAGTGGGTTTCACACTGTCTCACTCTGTTCTCAGTCTCAGCTGAGACTGAGGGATGGCATCACCAATAGAACTTTCGCAGCTGCATAAGCCACATTGGAATCTGCAGCAAAGGGAGTTAGATAGAATGTTGGGAGTTTTCAAAGTGAGGGTCTGCAGTTTGGCTTGAGTGAGTGAAGTTGTGCTCAAGTGGTGGAGACCGCTGTTTTGGGTCTCAGTGCCCCCTTCCTCCTGGGGGGGAGGGATGTAAATATTCCCAGCAGATTCCTGGGGCAATCCCCTTAATTCTGCTAGTGGAGGAAGAGCTGCCTGTTTAGTCCAGGATTTATTTTGGAAGATGGAAGATTTGTGAGTCGCCTGTGGGGCACCTGCAACTTAAGGGTGAGTGTCTGCTCTGGCTAAAAGGGCATATGTTTTCTTCACCCTGGGACTTGTGTGAAAATCTAGGGATTGAACTACATATTGGGAAGCCTAGAGAAATGGGCCAAGCAAGTAGAAGTAGTGTCAAATCCCAGAGTTTTGAGAGATGCAAATAATATGTAGAGGAGATGTGACAGACGTCTACCCTTAATCTACATTTAGAAGTTCAGCAAAGGAATGGTTCAGTTTTCCAGGAAATGGCTGGGTATGGGCTGTGGGAGTTGGAGGTGGGTGGCCCCCCATCTTTAGTGACCAAGTCCACCTCTATGGATTTCTTCTGTGGTTTTTCTACTTTACCTCAGGCACTTGGCCAGTGATGGGAGAAGTACCCAGACGTGGGATTGTAAGGAAAATTCTCTCTAAGAGTTGCAGACTCTAGTGTGGTGTGGGGAGCCACGACATGATAAGTGGTTCATTCCTCAAATGGACAGCAGATCAAGTGGCCGGCAGGGGAGCCGGGCCCATGGGAAAACCCAAGTGTGTACAAGTCGGACTGTGTACCCAAAGCTGCGTGCAAGTCCGGGCTGTGTGCCTGGTGGGTTCAGAGCCTGAGGGCTGGAAATGGTGACAAAGTGTTCTCTAGTCTCTAATCTGCATTACCAGGAAATGTAGCCCCATGGGGGTCCGTCTATGCTTTGTTTGTTCAGCTAGTATGTGAATAAAAGCCACACTGAAGAATCCCATTCCTGGTTCTGGAAATTACAGTTATTGCTTCCTGTGTTCGATTTACTTGGTGCCCCTGTGCAGAGTAGCTAAACTAGGCCCCCTGTGCCAAGTAACCTCATCCTCCCCGAACCCAGTCCCCACCAGGTACTGCTGTCAGCTTCAACAGCATGCCACCTGTCATTTTGGCAAAAAGGCAGGGGTGATGGGTTATAATGATCTTTGGCACCAGGTAAATTTTGGTCAGGTTCTCCCCCCCCTTCCATATCTTTGATGGTGCATATATTGAAGATATCACCTCCATCAAATACCTTGGTGAATGGTTGTATAATCACCTTGATTTTTCTGTTCACATGGATGTCATCCACTGGAACCATTTTTATATTATATTTTTGACTATTACACTTTTCGAAATGTTGCACTCTCTTATGCACTGTCTGTTTCTTTTATTGAGTAGTTTAAATAGTGGTCTGTATATCCACTGTGACACTAACCCTGGCAGAGACCTTCTGGTTGAAGCGCTGGGGCTGCAAGTCGATGTTTTACTTTTGGACTTCCCATAAACTTGCACCAGTAAAGTTAGTCTGCCTGAGAATTTTTTCTTTGAGTGCCAGTTTGTTTTTTTTGTATTGTCCCTTATAGATTCACCACCTAAGAGGCACTAACAGCCATACTTTTGGGGCAAGCTTGTTTCTCTGTGTTACTTGATGAGATACCAACCATGGGTGTTATCAAGGAGTTCTGGAGTTCGGTGGAGATGCTGAGGTTGTTGAAGTGGGCATTAAAGGTATTCACTGTGGCTGGAAGAGAGGTGACAAGTTGTCCAGAGGGATTCCAAATTTGACCCATTTTCTCTTTATGATTCATTTCAAACAGGTTTTCTGGAATTATCTTTGTTTTCCTCCCAGTAGTTGTGATAGTAGTCCACTGTTGCTTTAACTACTGATGAATTACTTAGACTTTGTTTTCATTAATACTGCCTGTCATTGAATGATCGGTTCTTTCTAAATCTGGCACAAGCAGCTTCCTGTTGTGGAAATAGTTCAATAATTTCCTTAGAGATCCAGGAGTGATGGTGTCCTTTGAACACACACTGTATGATCTGACTGCTACACGCTTGTCACAGACATTGAGAAATTCACTTGCAAAGAACTCCCAAGCATCATCTACTGAGGGAGTAAGGTCCATAGTCCCATTTTATGCCAGGCAAGTTTGCATAAATGTTCTTCAATAATGAAATGTTTAGATAAGTGAGCTGAGGTCAATTTCGGAAGGGATTGTTTTCTAGAGCGGGGTGAAATTTATCTTTGGTTAGCAACATTCTGGCAGAATTCTGATTTTACTTCCATGAAAACTCAGAATATTTCCAAGACTTTTTTTGAAATTTTTGCCAAAATTTCATTTTGAATTATTTCCATCTACTTTTAAAAGTGTTTGCCAAGATTGCTCCAACTTTGGTACAGTGACTTTGCCATGGTTCATATAGAAGTGTACAAAGTTATGAAGTTCTAACTTGAAAGGTGACTGAGTTATAGGCCTCCAAAGATGTGGACATTTCAACATTTTATTTTGTATTTACAGTGGTAGTCACATAAAAGCTGACTGGTAATGTGGTATTGCATGTGGTGCATTAGCACAGTAGCTATTGGATAACATGTATTGCACTAATGCAAGTACCATGTTATACTGTGCTACTGGTCATTTTTTGTGTGACTACCGCTGTATGTAAACTGCAGAATTTTAAGCCCCTCTAACTTTAAAACTAGAGAACTGAACATCACCAAATTTGTTAAGCTCATTGTCCCTAAATATTAGGCTTTGAGGCTGCTCCATGGCTGAGCAGAAGAGTTGCATTGTCATGCTGAAAACCTGGGATTGAATGCGAGCCTGGAAAGTCACATCTGGAGGCATGCCATGAGCAAGACAGCTGTTGCTTGGCAGTGAATCTTGTTTGGGGATGGCTGACAGCAAGTTTCACCAATATATTTACCTTGCAGCTGGGCCAGGGAGCTTGCTCTTGCTGCAGGGGAACTCTGGCATCACAAGGCTAACAGAGGCACTGCCCCTCCCAGGGGACGTGGGAGAGAAAAATTGTGAGAGAAAAAGCTGGTAGCCAACTGAATGATGGCTGTATTTAGCCTTATCAGGGTATATCCCTGTGATCTGAGTCTATCTCTGAGAGACAAATTGTTGGCCAGGAGAATAAACAATATAGAAAAAAATAGATTATGTGTTTCAACTCTCTGATTTCCTGCTCTGAGGCTGGCCAAATTATAAGCAGCCAAAGATTCCAAATGACATCAGTAATTAATGATAAATTTCACAAGCATTTTTGAAATTGTGAAATGTGACACATTTGTTGAAGCCATGCCCATCCATTTTGCCCAGTAATTGTACATTTGAGTTATCATTGTAGAAGAAGGTAACAGCTGAGTAAAGAGGCAATAAGGTAGTTTTCATAGGCAGCTCCATAGTAAACATATAGTTGTGCTGGGAGTCAGATCTCTCCTGTAAATGTTCACAGGAGGAACCAACAGTTGTTTGTTATGGCTTCTTAGGTTGAGGTTACAATTGCTAAATTGGAAACTGCATTGTGCTGTTAAGTTGGGACTCTGCAGAATCTTAAGCAATTATAATAGGTCACCCCACTTTCTCCTGTTTTCTAGACTTACTAGCCCAGTGAAGCAAAGTCTGTCTGGATAGCTCAGGTGTTTTAACTTTGGAATAAGTTTTGTGGCTCTATGTTGTACCTTTTCAACTAAGTTGATATTCTTTCTAGGGCTGCAGGTTGGTGTAGCCTGCAGCCCTCTTGCATTAGCTCTAAAAATGGCTTATCATGGAACGTCATTTTTGGACTTTGAGATATATTCCTCCTCAACTGCAAAATAGTGCTCTCCTCCTTTGATTGTTGCTATTTGCTGCTCTGTCTGTCAGGCAGGATGCTACTGTGCCTCCCAACTTCTCAGGATATAAACAAAAAAAAAATTGAAGCTGCTGTCATTTAACCCTTGGAAGGCTGCAGAATGAGCATCTGTCCTGCTCAATAAAATATATTCATTCTAGTTCTTTCAGCAGCCTCAGGGTTAACTCATTATCTCCTTACTTTGACTGAATACTAACCCAGTAGCACAAGCCTAATTAGGCACATGTGTTATGTGGAAGACAGAGCAATATGGGAGTGAACTGCCCACCCTTTGTGACACAGGATGCCTTGTATATAAGAAAATAGCCTGTGTAAGAAGTAGACCCTGACCCCCAGAATCCTTACATATGCTAATTTCTTCAGCCTTGAAAGAAATGTCTAAGATTGTGATAGGGGCATTTTAAATACAGTAGCTAATTACCTTCTTCTGGGGATAGCCATTTGAGCACAGAAAGGAATGTCTTCCTTAAATCAACTATGGGAGGGAAGTGATCAAACATTGTGCTGAACAGATGGCCAGGAAACCTCTTCAGTACCTGACCTGTCAGCCCCACCCCCAATGCTCAGGCAGTTTGTGAAGTCTAACCAGGCAGAACACAGGAGTGTGCCACCTAGACGTCAATGGAGGAAGTTTTTGAAACAGTTTTATGTATGTTAAAGGAACTTTTGTTATAAATAAAAGTCATTGCTCAACTAATAGAGCCCCTGTTAGTTGGGCAGTGACTTTCAGTTAGTGGACTTAATGAAAAAATTCCTTTCTGGGCTCAAATGAGTGTCACTAGCATAAGGTAATGGACTAATGTATTTTAAAAGCCATTACCAAAATCTTAGACATTCTCTTGAAGCTGGGAGTCATCACGTAGGAATTTCTACTGTCTACTACTGTGTCAACACTCTCACATGTCTAAGTTATGTAGTTCAAACATAAATTAGAACTCCAAAACCAGTTCTACAGAGGGTATAATGACTTGAATAGTTTTTGTTTGTTTTTTTTCCTTTTGTTTGTTTTCAAAGGCATTCCAAGGACACTAGGAAGGTTAAATAACTTACTCAGAGTCACACAGTATGCCAGAGGAGGTTGTGGGTATCAAGCCCTATTCTGCTGGATATATCAAGCTCTTTCACAGCTCATTACTCTAATGTCTAGGCTGTTATGCCAGCCCTATGCTGTGATTTAACAGACTCACACAGTCCCACTACACAATGCAATAAAACAATGACCAAATAATAGAAAACAGCACACAGGAGTAAAACACAAACAAGGGATATGGAATAAAGTTTATTAGGGAATGCAGGAACAAGGCTCTGGGGAAGGAAAGGGAAAGGTTAAAACATAAGCAAATAATTGACAATCCCTGCAATCCCCTCTCCACCTCCCCCCTCACCCCTCACCCCTGTCAGTCTCTCACAATCCCAGGTAAGGTAGGCACAGCAATTATACTATCCCCACAGTCCCTAACAGTCCCTTGCATTCTACTGGGTAACACAGTTGTTCAATCATTATAGGCCTGATGTTTGATGTAGATGTGGCTATTTAACCTGCACAGTTACTAGTTTAAAATTAAAGGGATCACTATTTGTAATCTAAAATAAGGCCATATGGCCAAAATGGAGGTCTTCTACCTGGCCAGTCCCAAAATGAACAGTCCAGTCCTGCCTTAACTACCTACAGTAACTAAAAGGACTGGGACAAAGGTTTGATTGAGTACTCATAGTATGCAGATCAAATCAGACCCTGAAAGGTTTCAGATGTATAATGCTGGTCTCTCTGGTGTACAATAGCTGCAGGTTGCATGTTGTGGCTCTTTACTCTATCACTGCAGACATAGTCAAGTTAGACGCTTGTAGGCCTGTGATGATTCA
This sequence comes from Neoceratodus forsteri, assembly GCA_016271365.2. Classification (NCBI taxonomy): domain Eukaryota; kingdom Metazoa; phylum Chordata; order Ceratodontiformes; family Ceratodontidae; genus Neoceratodus; species Neoceratodus forsteri. Next base: position 1,033,053,159 of record CM028135.1, on the reverse strand, counting down.
ACAACTGTGGCACCCAGCAGAATATAGGGAAGCTCTTAGGGACAAGGGAGAGGAGAAAAAAAAGGATAGTGGTGGTGATTTACTCTTATGGCTGGGATGGAATGGCCCCGCTGCAACGCCTTCCCCCACTGGCAACACTGTCTGTTGGGGGACCCACCATTGAGCTTTGCATGGGGCCCCAGCAGGGGAACAGCTTCCACTGGCAGAGGGAGCAAGAGAGAGAGACAGAGAGACAGATAGACAGAGGCTCAGCTGTTGCATATTTTGAAGAAATGAAGTGTGTGTGTGTGTGTGTGTGTGTGTGTGTGTGTGTGTGTGTGTGTGTGTCTTTTCCCCTATAGTAGCACCGCTTGGGAAAGTCAATCTCGGTGAAGTGTGTTGCAAGCGGTGTCTGTGTGGCTGTGGTTCTGTCATCTACATCAAGGAATGTGGGCCACATAGATACAGAGGGAGCTCCTCTGAGGCACACACACAGACATATGCACTTTGCACCGTAGAGGTAAGTATGCAAAGTACATGCTGTATATGATGCTGCAAATTCAAGGACCTTTCTATCAAATTCCCACTTCCTCCAGGTAATTGAGAAATATGGTCTTCTACTCTACTTGCTGCCACTGGACAAAGTTTAAGACTGAATCATCAGCTACAGGCCCTGATAGAAAAATAATGTTAATACTGTTTAGTCAATCAAATAATTAGCTGCAGCCAGTCAACACATTTAACTGGTGGTATACAAGTACTGTCATACTGTATTGTAAAAAGTCTTATCACTAAGGGTTGGAGAAATAGGCCATTGGCAACTTCCTTTTGGCTTTAAACCCATACATTTGGTTAAGCTTCCAGAATTCACAAAACAATTTCATCTACAAATACAGTAATTGTCATGGTGCAAGCTGACCACAAATAGGGGGTAAGAAACTCTTAAGGTCAGCAAAAAATATGAATTATTGTCGCTTACTAGCTGCAGGTGCTGCTGGCATGCAACTGCAGTGGATTGCTGTTTGTGGTGTTGTGACAGAGCCTGCAAATCCCACCAAGACAGCCACAGCTTAGTGTGAGCTACTGTAATAGTTACTATTCATTGCTGACCTCAAGACAGACTGTATACTCCCATGTAGTCTCTGCTTTACATGCATGCCACTTTCTATATTTTTTCTGTCTGGCTACATTGATTTTTAAAATTACTTAAGCATAATCCCCCCCCCCCCAAATAAAACAAATTATGCATCAAAAATCCTAAAAATGAAAAGATATTAAATGTACGGCATTACATTGCATGTGAGGGGTCTTCATTAACTGATGCTAACTCTATGTGCTCTGTGTTCTCAGTGGCACACCAGATAATATGGAGATTGTTGGTGATGGCAATGTGAAAGTTGTTAATGTTGTCATCAGAGGAAGGAGTTGCCTCACTACTGCTGAGGTGGTATGCCAGACTATTTCATTTCATTTTCATTTAATTTATTATTTGTTAACTGGGTCAGGACACTGGACCGAAGGTCCCTTTTCAGGCCCAACCCAGACATAAAGCAGATAAAATGCAAAATTAATACAAAACAAAAAAGAACAATTTACAAATAATAATTACATACAGATCTCTGCAATAAATAATATTTTAGCCTAGATTTAAAATTTAAAACTGAAAAAGCAAGTCTAATATTGATTGGAAGTGCATTCCAATTATTTGGGGCTGCAATTGAGAAAGCTCTAGAGCGTGACTTAAGTCTGTGCTTCGGGACCATATATAGATGACCGTCAGCTTGACCTCAAACTAGGCAACAGCTCTCTTCTAGTAACAAGGCTAGAAAGAAGAAAAGAAAAGCCAAAAAAAGACTCTTAAACATCAAGCATCCCACTGATTACTCTATCCGACAACTGGGGGGAAAGCCACCCCAGCTGTGAGTAGGGACTATAGTGATGCATACAATAGGGTGCTCCAAGAACAAATCTACAGATGTTATTGTACATTATGGACAAGACATGCATTTCTTTAGCCCCAATATTATGATAAATACTGGATACATAATCAAAATGGGGAAGAAGAGACCCAGTAGCAATCATTAATCTTGTCTCTTGTATGAAATAAGATTTGAATTTATAAAGTAACCCTATTCTCTGATTTACTTTTTTTACTATTGATTGAACCTGTAATGAGTAGGTCAAACCTGGATCCAAAAGTACTCCAAGACATCTAAATTGTAACACTTGTTTCAGCAGACAACAATGGGAATCAAATATTTCTAGCTTTGAATTATCCTCCAACATGAATGGTGTGCCAAAGAGCATAATTTTTGTTTCAGTAGAATTTAGAACCATAGCATTTGAGATCAGCTAAGAACAAACATCTCCAAAGTCCTTTTCTAAAGAACTGGAAAGTTCAAGCACTGATTTTAATTGAGCACAAATCAGAAGACCATCTGCATATGGTAAAGAATCACTTAACTTGCAAACCTTAGGCAATTGATTATTAAAAATAGAGAATAATAATGGGCCCAAAATGGACCTCTGTGGTACCCCACAATGAACTGGCAACACATCCGAGGCTACTGAGCCTACCTGAACAAATTAACATCTGTTACTTAAATAATTACTGAGCCAGGAAACAGCAGCTTCAGAAAACCCAAGGTCATGCAATTTAAGGCAAGTGAGATTACGACCAATCAAATCAAAAGCCTTGGATAGGTCCATGAACACCACCCCCATCATCCAACCTTTCTCAAACCCATGCAGGATGGTGTCTGTGAACCCAACCAAGGCAGTCCCCGTTCCGTGATACCTTCGGAATCTATGTTGCAGCCCAGTCAATAAGTCATGAGTCTCCAAGTAAATATTAATCTGCCTAGCCACCAGTTTTTTAAGTAGTTTACTAAAAGGATTTAAAATTGAAATTGGTCTATAATCATCCAGAGTAGCAGCGTTACCTTTTTTCGTTATGGGAACCACCCTAGCTTTCTTCCATGCTGAAGGGAATACACCAGAAACCATTGATAAATTGAATATATAACATATGGGTTCAGCAATAAATGGAATAGCCAGCTTTGTCTTGGATCTTGTTCAGGCAGTTGTTTAATACTGAGACCATCTCCTGTTGCTTGGGTGCAAAGGACATGTACAGCTGAGTATCATCTGCATAACAGTGAAAACTCAGCCCATACCACCTTATACTGTCCCCCAGTGGTAGCATGTACACTGTGACCAACATGGGGAACAAAATGGAGCCCTGTGGGATCCCAAACAGCAGCGGCATGGGGGCTGAGGAATAAACCCCAGACACCACACATTGTGACCTGCCGGTGAGGTAAGATCTAAAACACTTGAGAACTGTACCCGTCAGTCCACAACATACCTGCAGGCACTCCATAAGCACTCCATGGTCCAGGGTGTCAAACGCTGCTGAGAGATTGAGGAGAACAAGTATGGAACATCTACCACAATCCCTTACCAATAAGAGGTCATTCAGTACCCACACCAGGGCAGTCTCAGTACTATGCCTTTTCCTAAATCCCAACTGGAGAGGTCTGTAGATGTCCTGTGCTGTTAAATAGGTCTCCAGTTGAACAACCACCATCTTCTCAATAACCTTCCCCATGAAGGGAAGGTTAGAGATAGGTCTGTAGTTTGCCAGACAGTCAGTATCTAATGTATTTTTTTTAGGAGGGTTCTCACATCTGCCTCCTTCAGGGGCTCCAGAACAACCCACGACACCAGAGAACATTGGATTATCTTGGCTAGAACTGGGCTGATGGCATCAACACACCCCACAAGGAGGTACACTGGTCCTGGGTCCAAACTACAGTAGGTTGGCTGTAACTCCCAGATGACCCTCACAACATCTACTACAGCTACCTGGGCAAAGTCAGACCAGACAGACTGAGTGGCTGCAGCATCATGCCCTTTCCTGAAATGCCCATTTGAGAGCACTGATTGGATCTCCAATCAGATGGAGGCAATCTTATCAGCAAAAAACACAGCAAACTTGTCATATCTTGACTGTGAAAAAGCTCTCCCGGATTGCAGGCAGGCTGGGTTACATAGCCTGTCCATGGTGTGGAAGAGCTGAGCTGCTATGTTAGTTGCTGCAGCAATTTCCTTGGTCAGGAACTCTGCCTTCTTACAGGAAACTGCTGATTGATAGGGTCTATAATAGGGCATCAATATAAGGTTGTCCTCCCCCAAACCAGACCTCCACCAGTGTCACTCTACCCTTCAACCCTTCCTTCTCATTTTGCTGAGAGCCCCATCAAACCAAGGGGACCTCTGTTGTAAGGGGTTGAACACGGACAGACTCAATAGATTGGTTCTACCAACTGGAAATTCACCCCTTCAACTCAACACCTACCCCCATCTCACTACCACCTGCATACTTCCCTTCCTCACTTCACTCCACCTCCCAAGGACCATACCATCACATGGTCCCATTCCCCCTATCAACTTCATAGAAACATAGAGATTGACAGCACATAAGCCTGCAAGGCCCAGTCTGCCCGTATACCCTACCTTTACTTGTCTTCCGCTGACCCTAATTGGTCAACAGCTGCTACCTATCCTTCACCCCCTGGGTTCCAGTATGCCTGTCCCATACATGTTTAAACCCCACCCCACCATGCTTGCTCCCACCACCTCCTGGGGCAGACCATTCCAAGCATCCACCTGCCTTTCCATGAAAAATAATTTTCTCACATTGCCTCTTAGTCTCCCTCCCTACTTCTAGTCTCATGTCATGCCCCCTTGTTGTTCTAGAGCAGCTTCTCTTCTGAAAGATGCTGCCCTTCTGTACCTTGTTTATCCCCTTTGGACACTTGAAGGTCTCTATCATGTCTCCCCTCTACCTCCTGTCCTCAAGAGTATACATGTTGAGTTCCTTCAATCTCTCCTCATATGACCTATGGTGTAGGCCCTTCACAATTTTTGTTGCCCTTCTTTGAACTGCTTCCAATCTGTCTATGTCCTTTTGGAGATTTGGCCTCCAGAACTGGATATAGTTCTCCAAATGAGGTCTCACCAATGAGCTGAACAGTGGCACGATGACCTCCTTTTTCCTGCTGGTAATACCACTCCCTATGCACCCAAGCATCTCACTGGCTCTCCCCACTGCCTTGGCACACTGATTGATCATCTTTAGGTCATCCATTATGATGACCCCCAGATCCCTTTCCTGTTTTGTGACTGCTAGTATCTTCCCCTTTATTTTGTAAACCTCTCCTGGGTTTCTGCACTTTGCACTTCATTGCCTAGAATCCCAGCTGCCACACTCTGGACCATTCCTCCAATTTAGCTAGGTCTCTTCTCATTTTCTCCACCCCACTGGGGCTGTCTACCACATTGCAGATCTTTGTGTCATATACAAATAGGCACACCTTCACCTCTTGCCCCTCTGCGATGTCACTGATGTAGATGTTAAACAGCATTGGCCCAAGAACTGAACCCTGTAACACCCACTGGTCACCATCCCCACCTCAGATTTATTTCAGTTTACCACCACCCTCTGTGATCTATTCTTCAACCAATTTCCAGTCAGGTCACCACCTTGTGACACAGTCCCAGACTGCTCCGCTTGTTCACTAGTCTTCTACATGTAACAGTATCTAACGCCTTGCTGAAGTTAAGGTAGGCCACATCCACTGCTCCCCCTAATCCACCTCCCTTGAGACCCAGTCAAATAAATCAATTAGATTTTTTTGGCATGACTTTCCTGCTGTGAAACAGTGCTGCCTCAGATCTTGCGATCCACTTGCATCAAGGTGCTCAACTATCCTTTCCTTTAGCAGAGATTCAAATATTTTACTCACAACTGAGGTCAGGCTGATGGATCTGTAGTTTCCAACCTCCTATCTGCTCCCACTTTTGTGCATAGCCATTGAAACTGCACCGGCCTCTCATCTCTGTCCATCCGAATGTCCTTTGTCCTATCCTTGTAATCCTCCTAGCCCCACCAAGCTAATCCATCTCTTCATCTGTAAATATCCACTATGTTCAGCCAACAGCCATAACTACACCTGAACTGAATGTACTGCACTTAGACAAAAACTGTTTTCAAGCATGTTTACTAAACCTCTTCAAAACAATGTAACTAAGACTTCCTAGATACTGTATGTATGGTTATGTCTTGTATTGTATTTCTGTTTTTCTCATTAGATGTCGAACATTTGTAAATTAGCTTCTACCTCAGAGGTATGTAAATCCAAGATCAAATAACTATATAAATAAAGAGTCATGGGTCTCAATAATCACCTTATTATAGGTGAAAACCAGTTCCCCCAGTTCCTTGCATGCACCCTTCAGGCCTGATAGATCCAGCACTGCCATCAAACCCAGTCGGGTCAGATCCCTTAAAGGACAGTACTGGACCATCTCTGTAGGGGAGGGTATATTTGAGGGGGCACAAATAAGAACCTCACAGTATGGTGGTCTGACCAAGCAACCGGCTTCACCCTAAGGTCAAAGACCTCTATTCCCAGTAGGAAGACGAGGTCCAGCGAATGGCCGTGTATATGGGTTGCAGAGATAATAACCTGTGTCAGGCCCAGCGAACACATCAGTTGGAGGAGGTCTTGACCAAACTGCAAAAGTTCATCATCAATCCAGGCATTGAAGTCACCCAGAATAATTCATCTGGGCAACACCAATACCATTTTGATGATGAAGTTTGCAACTTCCTGCAGAAACTCCTTCCTATACCCAGGTGGTCAGTAGAGGAGAAGGATTTTGCAGTCGGCACCTGCATACCCTTGAACACCTACACATTCAAAGGATCTCATTGATCCCACTGGGAGGACTGGGAGGTTCAAGTCCTACTTAAAACATACTGCCAGACCCCTACCCATATGATCCTTTCTCAGGCAGTGTATCACTGAGTACCTGGCCAGAACATCCAATTCCAAAACTGGACCAGCATTATCATCCAGCCAGGTCTAGGTGATGCATGCCAGATCAGATGTTGCAACAAGATTGGTAATAACTGCCATCTTGTTTTTTAATAAATCTGGCATTGCACAACACTGCCTGAGAAGGATAGGTCAATAAGGCTGGTCCAGTCACCTGTCAATCAATTATGAAGCCCTTGGTATGGGTACCAGGCAAGAAGGAAACCTCTCCTGGGCCCATTTTGCCCCCCCCAGGGCATCTCCTGGTCCTCACCACCACAATCCATCCTCCCTCTGCTACATTCCCCCCACCAGTTCCCGGAAATCCCCACTTCTTTCCACTACTCACTATCCCCAGTACTCTGCAGAGCTTATACACTTCTGATGACAACAGGAAACAGTTGAAGGTGCAGAGATCATGAAGCCTGGAGGGAGAAATAACATCTTCCCTTAGGAACCAAAGACCAGCACATCCTAATAGCTCGTCCACTACTAAAACATTATAAATCAGAGAACAACAATTTAATACAACTAATAATTATTCACTCTACACATATACAAGTCACACTCACTCACCCAATCTCACTCCACTACCTCCCCAACAATCCCCTCAATCCTTCCACAGTAAAACAATCTTTAGTAGAATAATTATATCTTCCAGAGAAGTCCATAAATCTATGAAGTGGACAGCAAATAGGTCTTATTACTGTTCTTTTCTGAGTGCAGTTCTTCAACAAGGAGCACTACAAAGCAACCACAGAGCTAATATAATTCAGAAGTCCCACTACCTCAGGGCTCTCACCCCTAAGGTATCAACTCTTCAGGCTAAACCAAAAGTAAACAGACCCTTGACACCTCTCACCTGTCGAGGACTGTCCTGCTCTTGCCTTCAAGTCTCAACAGTCCTGAATTTAGTTTGAACCAACAGCAACCTTTCCAAAAGATTTTAAGCACAGTACTGCTCCAGGACTTATGGTAGGGGTCCTCTCACTACCCACTAGCACAATCCACAGATCTGTCAGCTTAAAACTTAGAGCCATTCATGGTTATTTTGCTTTTGGGCTCAGACAAAGCATACTCTGTAGACAAAGGCTTCCTCTTACCTCTGGCTCATCCAGGAGCCACACGCCACATACAACTCAACTATTTGGGTTTAGGTTGGGAGAAATCACTCACTGTCCAAGTCCTCTCACATATACCAAACCCCAAAAGTATCCCTTCAGCATGAGAATCCAGAAAATCTTCTTTAGTGCAGTTCCACTACTCCGCAAGCTTTGCAGGATGCCAGGACAGTATTCTTGGGGAGGCTTCCCCTCGTCACCAAACTATCCCCTGCAGTGTTAAAACAGCGGCAAACCATAACTCAATCAGAGCTCCTGTCTCCCAAAAAACACAAATCTCCCTGAGTCCAACTCTTCAGCTCATGGGCGAACAACCCATCACCACTCTTGGACCTCTTCTTCTTCCAGCCAGCTCACCGGCACCCCACCGGCAGCACTAGAATGCTGCTTAGATTAGATGACAAGCTGCTCTTCAAAAAAATCACAGCAAAGTTACCAGCATCACAACGGACTTTGTCAAAAACAAAAACTCTACCTCCTACAGTACTTCTGCCTCACTTATTTTACCCTTACTAACATTCTCCATTCCTACATTAACCTCTACCTAAAGACAAACAGTTTAATAATTTAAAATGATTTAAAACAATTTAAAATTAAGCCATTAGGATAAAAAAAACAGCAGGACTCCTCTTCTCTTAGAGATGGCAGCCCAGCGTGGCCACCATCTTACCTAAGATTCCTTTTTAAAGATTTCTGAGTGAGTGAGGGAAGTTTAGCCATTTTTCAGTGTCCATTTTTGGAGCCACTCATTGATTTATTTTATTTTATTGTTTTTAATGTGGCCAGCCCTTGGAATAAGAAGAATTTCAGAAACATAGATAATATTCCCTTTGTCCTTTAATTTATTAATGAAAAGTATGAAATACCCTTAATCTCAACCATGCTTGCTTATTTATATCATTGGTGCCTACATGAGCAATTGCAAAGGGTTTCAGACTTGCATTAATAAGCATGTTATCTAGCATTCCTGATACATCTGATATTTGAGCACCCATGAATGTGCTGCATTTTTGATTAGCCTTGCCTTTCCAACAAATGATTTTGTGGATTTATTTCACTACCAAGCCTCCTAGTACATATATTTGTTTTAGAGGAGTATTGCAAGGGGTTGTATCCATAACACATGGTGGCATAGGATGTGGGTTCCCTATTTCAGGAGGTGTAGGGAGCAGCAGCTTTTGTGGCTTATTGCTTGCTAATGTGTTTACAAACTGGAGATCAGCATCATCAGGGGACAGAAGAAGGCTTGGGCTAGCGTAGTTGTTTGGGGGACTTGATGGGGGGGTTCCCATTGAGAGATGAAGTGGGGGTATAGTGGTTGGCATGGTATTTATGGCTGGGATGTTTAGTAAAGGAAGAATATTAGATGATTCATTCCCCCGATTATTTAGCTGTGGAGTGTCTGTAATAGAATCCTCATCAGTAACTGCGGTAGAAATTGGGACAATAGGGATGTCGTCCTAATCAGAGCCACAGTATGTTGCAGAGGTAGATAGCGATTACTTGTCAATTACTTATTCCATAGCTCGATGCCCTTTTTTCAGTTTTTGTTTATTGCCCACTAACACCCAGTTTTCCTCATCTTGTACCCCCTAATTGGGATCATCTTCTCTGTCCTTTTTCTTGCTTGCATTATGCCCATTGAGATTCTGTGAGGTTTGCAATGGGGGGGAAGGGGCAAGGCCAAGGCTTGCTGCCTAACATCAAGTGCCAGCATTCTGCGAGCCATTTCCTGTTGGCCTTTTTCAATAACATCAAGATCTGAGTTGAAAGTGTTAATATCCAACCAGAGGTCACTAATGTGTTTACATTTTTCACATGTAACTTTCTCATTCATCACTTGGCCCTTCACTATTAAATACATTGAGCAGCTTGTACACAGAAGTCCTATATTGCCATCAAGGGTCATGATGATTGTGACCATGGTGTAGTAATTCGGTATAAATCAGATCCCAGAGTAGACAAGAACAAACAATGGATAAAACCTTTTTTATTTGTTTAGGAGATAGCAGTGAGCAACAACTTACAACAGTAGTCAAAAAACAGAGGTTATACACTGGTACCCCTTAGTGTTTGAGGAGAGATACAGTGGAGAACTATTAAAGGAGAGTAAGATTTAGTTTGGTGAGAGGTAATATATGTATTACTTGCTGTACTGAAGAGATTAGGTATTGAGATGCTGCGAAAACAAATTATACTACTGCTAGTCCTTCCTGATGTATAAATAGTACCCGAACAACTTGTGAGTTAGTATCTCAATCACAGTCAACAAATCCTGACCTGAAATCAGTAATGCCCTCAGTATAACCTTAACAGGAGTGATACCTCCTTACTTTCAGTCCCATCACACGCCTGACACGCACCAATGCACGTGTCTCTGTGCACATCTATGCACACACTCATCAGCACGCACTCACCCCGCTCGCTGTGAGTGCAGGTTTAACCAGTCGGGACATGGAAGCAAAGTCAGTAAGTCATGTGACAGCTCTCCACACCAGGAACTGGGTACTGATTGAAAATGATTAAAACACATTTTAAAACTGAACACTCAGGAATATTCAAGCTACTCTGTCTCACGGTAATGTTCAGAAATTGTATATTTATTGCACAATCCAATGGATAAAATGAAGTAGTTTCTGGCCTCCTAGTTGAACTACACTGCCCAGCTTCTTGTCTGTGTTGTTGCCAGATCAATGACACTTCAACACTGCAGCTACTTGGACGCACAAATAAGTATTACTCACAAATAAGTAACAGCACTTCTCAAGCACTGAATAAAGGAAGATTGACCTCAGGCACTGTTTAGAGGGACTAAAAACAATATACAAGCTAACCACTAGAACTCATTGACTTGTACTAGCACATACGTGTGCAGCATTGTTTCTGTACAGTGCCACCTTCTGCCTCTTTAACAACCCTGTATATAACAATTTATATTTTTATTATTTGAAAACAGTTGCACCAAGTGACAGCAAGCCTTACAACTAATTGCGACTTGGGCAATTGAGACAGAAATATGTAGATATCTTTATTCATGATGGAACATGATATAGGGCATTACTGTTTCTGTAGTGTTGGAGGGACATTGAAGGTAAGGTGATTCGGTGGTGATATGTGCTTTGTGAGAACCAGAGAGAGCAGGACAGGAAAGTGTATCAGGGAAAACAGAGGAAATTAAACAAAGAAGTAATGAGCATGAAGCTGCAAACCGAAGAAAGAATAGTTCAGGGAGTATCAAAAGGGGACAATACATTTTTTAGGTACATTAGAGAGTAAAGGAAAATAAAGGGAGGGATTGTACAGTTACAGAGGGAGGAGGTGACTCTATGGAAGGGGATCAAGAAAAAGCAAACATCTTACATACTTTTGCTCAGGGTTTACAGTAGAAAGGGAAGGGGAATGACCATGCAAGGGCACCAAGAACTTTGCTGGGAGGGAAATGGACACTAGTCTGTTTCCTGACGAGAGAGCCCAGAAGGCACTCAGTAATCTGAAGATGGATAAGGCTATGGGGCCAGACGGGGTACACCCAAGGATGCTGAGGGAGCTCTATGAGGTACTAGCTGCACCTCTGACAGACCTATTTAACAGATTACTGGAAACTGATGTGGTTCCAGAGGACTGGAGAAGGGCAGATGTAGTTTTGTTTCACAAAAGCAATAGCAAGGAAGAGGCAGGCAATTATAGGCCTGTCAGCCTAACATCGGTGGTGGCTAAGTTAATGGAAACACTACTAAAGGAAAGAATTGTGGCATATCTCGTGTCCAGCAGATTACAGGACCCAAGGCAGCATTTTTTCAGAAAGATAAGGTCAAGCAAGACAAATTTGATAGATTTCTTTGACTGGGTGGCCAAGTAGTTGGATCAGGGAGGAGCAGTGGACATGGCCTATTTGGAATTCAGCAAGGCTTTGAAACCTTACAAATAGGAAACTAGTAAACAAGTTGAGTAAATTGGGGGTGGGTAATAAGGTGAAAACCTGGGTAAGAAACTGGTTAGTGAATAAGACACAGTGGGTAGAGGTAAATGGAGTTCACTCCAAGAAAAGGAGGATGACCAGTGAGGTACCTCAGGAATAAAGACTGGGATAGGTCCTCTTCAATGTCTTTCTAAGTGACATAGCAGAGGAACTAGAAGGAATGGTCTGCCTCTTTGCAGATGCCATCAAGATCTGAATAGAGTGAACACTGTGGTGGGGAGATGTGGTGGAAGGGACATGAAGGGATCTAAAAAGACTATAAGAGTGGTCAAGGATATAGTAGTGGGATTTTAATACAAAAAAGTGCAAAATAATGCACTTGGTCCATAAAAATTTGGGAAATCAAGTACAAAATGGGTGGAGTGATATTGACAAAGAACAAGTAGGAAAGAGATCTAGGGGTAATCATATTGGTTAGAAGCATAGAAACATAGACTTTGGTGGCAGATAAGGACCACTTGGCACACCTAGTCTGCCCATTTTCCTACCTATTGGATAAGCTGCAGATCCTACTTAACCAACAGCCTACTTCCTCCTACTAGAATTGCTTTATGTCTGGCCCATGTATTCTTGAATTCCCCTACTGGTTTTGACCCTACAACATCCTCTGGAATGCTGTTCCATGTGTCCACCACCTTCACCGTGAAAGAAATACTTCCTCACATTGCCCCTGAGCTGTCCCCACTCTATCTTCACATTGTTCCCCCTTTTCTTGCACATCTCTTTTTCCGAAAGATTCTACCCTCTTGGACTATATTGATTCCGTTGAGGTACTTGAAAGTTTCTATCATGCCTTCCCTTCCTTCTTTCCTCAAGGGTATACATATTAAGCTCATCTAGTCTCTCTTTGTATGGCTTCTGGTGCAGACTCTGCACCATTTTAGTTGCCCTCCTCTGGACTGCCTCCATTCTGTCTATGTCCTTGTGGAAATGGGGTCTCCAAAACTACACACGGTACTCCTAATAGGGTCTCACCAACTGTCTGTACAGAGGGATAACAACTTCCTGTTTTCTGCTGGTGATGCCTCTCCCTATGCATCCCAGTATCCCCCCAGCCCTCCTTACTGCCTTCTCACATTACCAGCCTACCTTTTGGTTATCTGATATGACTACCCCCAGGAACCTTTCCATTTTTGTTGTTGTTAGTACCTCCCCCCACATTGTGTACTTTTCCCCTGGGTTTTTGTTTCCCAGATGTATTACTTTGCACGTCCTCGCATTGAATCCAAGCTGCCATATGTCTGACCATTCCTGCAACCTTGCCATCTCCCTTCTCATCCTTTCTACCCCCACCTTGTGTATTAACCCTGTTGCAGATCTTTGTGTCATCTGCAAAGAGTCATACTTTTCCATCCAGTCTCTCCGCAATTAAACAGGACCGGTCCCAGTACTGAACTCTGCGATACCCTGCTAGTAGCCCCCCTTTCTTTGGAGTGGACTCTGTTTACTATTACCCTCTGCATCCTGTTGTCCATCCAATTGTTTACCCAGGCTACCACCCTGGGACCCACTCCCAGGCTGGCTAAATTGTTTATTAATCTTTTGTGTGGGACTCTGTCAAATGCCTTGCTAAAGTCTAGGTAGGTCAAGTCCGAAACCCCTCCCTGGTCTACTACTTTGGTCACCCAGTCAAATAAATCTATTAGATTCATCTGACATGACCTTCCTGCTGTGAATCCATGCTGACCTGGGCCCTGTGCTCCACTGGCCTTTAGGTACTCAACAATTCTTTCTTTCAGAAATGAGTCCCTGATTTTCTCTACCACTGAGGTCAAGCTAACAGATTTGTAGTTTCCTGCCTCTGCATTACTCCCACATTTGTGAAGGGAAATTATATCCACCCTCCTCCATTCTTCAGGTACCACAACATCCTCCCATGATTTGTTAAAAAAGCTAGCCAGTGGTGTCAGTAGTTCTTATTTATTTATTTATTTAAGTGTTTAACCAAGAAGGCATGCTGCGCAGGCTACTGCTCAATTCCAGATGCATCCTGGGGGAAGGAGGTATACATACACAGTTGACTGACAAGCATAATACAAAGTGTAATACATTTTTTTATTTAGTCTTTGGTAACCGGGTAAGGCCCACTAGGCACAAGTACCTGTTTTCAGGAGTGACCTGGGAGCACTGGACGGTTAAGTGACTTGCTCAGAGTCACACAGTATGCAAGTGGAGGTTGTGAGAATCAAACTCAGGTCTAGTCTGCTGGATGTATCAAGCTCATTCACATCTCATTCCTCTAACCTCTAAGCTATACTGCCATCCCAATAATAAGGGCATAGTAATAATAATAACAATAATGGCATAATAATGGACCTAATAAGGACAATTGCTACACATTAGGTCCAGATACAAAGACAAAATAGATTGAGAGAACAATAGCTGCAGACTCAAAACAGGCACTGTTTAGATACATAACAATAAATCTAGTCGGATAGGAAAAATGTACATTAAAATGTTCATAGAATGGGTAAACAGTCCTGCAACTCTGTGGTCTGTAATAGTGTCTAGACCCATGAGCAGGTAGAGGAGAAATGAGCTTGGAGGATGGAGTTAAGATGTGGGGAGGAAGAGAAGTGATGAAAGTTTGTGGGGAGGAAGTTCCACAACTTTGGCGTGTGGTAGCTGAGGGCTGCCTGGCCAACAGCAGTGGACCTATGTGGGACAGCTATGATCCATGAGTCATTGTTTCTGAGGGAATATGCTAGGGTGCTGGGGTTGGCTAGGGCAGTGGTGAGGTAAGGGGGAAGGACTGTGACCAGTACTTGGCTGGGATCTTGGTGCAGTGGGACTGCCTATGGTTATCTAGAGAGTTGAGGGTCATTGATTGGTAGAGGGTACAGTGGTGGGTGGAATATGGACAGCTCATGACAAAGCAACAGAAAGAGTGGAAAAGGAGGTCCAGTCTGGCTAAGGTGGACTTGGGACCAGCACTGTAGACTATGTCCCCAAAGTAGAAGATGGGGAGGATCATTTTATGCAAGAGGGCAGATACTGGAATGCTGTCTCAGTTGCGGTAAAGTGCACCAAGCCTGGGGTGCAGCTTCTTGAGTATGGAGTCAACATGTGCAGAAAAGTTGAGGTGCTGGTCAAGCCAGACACTGAGGTATCTGAAGGAGGTACAGGTCTCCAAGCCATCCAGGGTGTGGAATGTGATAGGGGAGAAGAGACTCAAAAGTCTCTGCCTTGTGCCAAAGGTTACTGAGATGGCTTTCTTGGCATTGAGGGAGAGGTGATTGGAGGGAAGCCAGTGCTGGATCTTAACAAAGTCCAGCTGCAATCTGGTCATAACCTCTGTGGCTGAGGGGCCAGATGTATACAGCACATTGTTATCCGCATACATGTAGATGGAATTGTGTGGGCAGGCAGAAGGCAGGTCATTTAGAAAGATGGAGAACAGGAGAAGGCATATGACTGAGCCTTGCAGTACCCTGTGGAGACAGGGAGGGGTGCTGAGGTGGAAGAACTGATTCTGACATTCTCCCTTAGTTCTTTTAGAATTCTGGAGTGAATTCTGTCAGGCCCAATTGAGTTGTCCACCTTCAGTTTTAGGAGTTCATTCAGGACCCATTTTTCCATGAATGGAATGTTATCAACCCCCCTATCCAGAGTGTTTCTATTGTTTGGTTTAGGTACCTCCTCCTCATCTTCTTTTGTGAATACTGAGAAGAAGAATTCATTCAGTATTCCTGCTTCTTCACTGTCACCCTCTGCCCACCCCTCCACCTTTATTAAGTCTCACTATCCCTCCCTTGGTTTTCTTTTCTCCCTAATGTACCTATAAAAGTTTTTTTCCACCTTCTTAACTGAGCTGGCTATCTTTTCCTCAGTTTGGGCCTTTGCTATTCTGTCTGCCTTCCCCACTTCCTTCTGCTTTAACTAATACAGTTCTCTGTCCTGCTCCTTTTGTGTTTCCTTATACTTCCTGAATGTTATATTTTTCTCTCTAACCTTCCTTGTCATCTCTTTTGAGAATTATGATGACCTAAAGATGGACAGGCAGTGTCACAAGTCAGTTGGAAGAGCTATTGGGATGCTGGGATGCATAGGAAGGGGTATCACCAACAAGAAGATGGAGATGGTGTTGCCCCTATATAGATCCCTGGTAAGGCTGTACCTTGAAAACTGTTTCCAGTTCTGAAAACCACATCTCAGGTAAGACATAGACAGAGTAGAGGCGGTCAAAAGGAGGGTGACCAAAATGGTGCAGCGTCTACATCAAAAGCCCTACAAGTGGGGGGGGGGTGGCCAGCAGCCGAGCTAGTAACAGCTACTAATACAAGCTCTGCATCTACTTGGCTCTCAAGGAGTATTTTGTGTTAAATATTAATCTCCAACTGAAATCAAAGTAAGCAGTTTGATAGAGAAAAAGGTCCTGATCACCCCGATCTGCTCTATTTGGACCTTCTGCTGATGGATCCTGAGCTATGGGATGAACTAATAAGGCGGTACCCAGTGGAGAAGCAGCTCGTCTGAGAGACGCTAAAACTGGGATCACTAAGGACTCTGGCACGGGGCCTGCTGAAGATACTGTTCAACTGACCAATGCCGCATTATTGAAAGCTATTCAGAAATTAGAAGGCAAGATCGAGGAATTCATGGCACAGTTCAAAATCCTGGATGCTAAAATAGGGAAATTAGAAGAGGACACTCAAGCCGTGGTAAAATCTGTGTCCACAGCAATGGCAACCTCTTTGGGCCTAGTAAAGGAAAATGGTCTGCTCCGTAGGTGCCTTGAAAATTTAGAAAATCTGTCCCGGGCAGCCAATATTAGAATCCTTGGTGTTCCAGAGCATGCTGAGGTTGAAGACATTCTACATTTTCTAAACTACTGTTACAGGATTTACTCCATAACT
Source organism: Neoceratodus forsteri (assembly GCA_016271365.2). Taxonomy (NCBI): domain Eukaryota; kingdom Metazoa; phylum Chordata; order Ceratodontiformes; family Ceratodontidae; genus Neoceratodus; species Neoceratodus forsteri. Next base: position 1,033,036,340 of record CM028135.1, on the reverse strand, counting down.
GTGAGGACCTCTCAATAATGTGAGCTTACAGAATCACTCCACGTGGTGCCAGACAACATTTGGCTATGGGATTATTACCTCCACGGACTCTCCTGGTCTCGCTCAGATCGACAGTGGAAAGGGACTTTATCATCACCCAGGCTAAGAAATGTGGCACAATGGAGTGGAATGGAAACAAAATACACATCTTTCCGGACCTTAGCTATGCCACACGGCAGAGGAGGAAGGCATTCAATGGGATCCGTTCTTGCTTACGGCAACTCGGGATACAACACATGATGATAATGCCGGCAAGTCTCCGAATGTTTTATGGAGGGAAAACATATCAATTTTCCGACCCCGGAGAAGCTGGTAAACATGTAGACAAAGTGGAAAAAGAGTTCCAATCAAAGGACATGGAGACTGGCAGTGAAAATGAGGACAGTGATTGACTGATAAATACAGTGACTCTTCTCTTTCCTTTCTCCTAAATAGATCTGAATCTAACTGCCTACTATCTGGGAGGGATTGGATTTCAGAGTTGGCACAAGAAGTTATTATATAATCCAGTGCTTGGAGATATGTTTTTGTTGTTAAATTATGCTAAATGTGTCTCTCTCTTAAAACAATAGGCAATTAAGATGGAACACCACAGTTATGAAGTTATCTATTGTTGAGCAGTTTAAGAGTACAGTTCATCGATCATTATGATGCTCTATTGAGAGATCTATATAAAAGTAGTTAGTTTTGTTGTCAATGATGAAGGTGGTAAAAAGTTGAAGTCACAACAGATTGTTTAAGGGGAGTTATACTTATCTGCTTTAGTGATGGGGATATATATTTAAGTAAAGGGAAATGATCTTGGATTCTCCCTGCTCTTGGCAGTAATAGGCCATTGTTGGTTAAATGGTGGAAATATAACTTTTAGTAAACCCCTTTGTAATGTACCTAGTTATAGGGGCAGTTTAAAACCTGGTACTGTAAAAATGAAGAAATGCATTTTTGTAATGATCAAGTTACTGTTGTATGCCTGCCTATATGGATATGTGCTGTGTATTCTTTTTTATGCAGTAAAATCAAATAAACATAAATTAAAGAAAAAAGCCCTACAAGCAGAAACTAAAGGAGCTAAATTTGTATTCCTTAGAGGAGAGGGGGGACATGATAGAGATCTTTAAATATGGAAGTAAGTAAGGTACTGGAGCGGGATATTTTTCAAAGAAAAAGGTGCTCTAGAAGAAGGGGGCATGATATGAAGCAGGACGGGATAAATTCAGGAGGGATGTGAGGGCATATTTCTTCCCAGAATGGCTGGTGGATAACTGGTATAGCCTTCCAGTGGAGTTGGTGGAGGTGTAAACAGTGATGAGATTCAGCAATGCCTGGGACAGGCACAAGCACATCATAGGGATAATGAAGGGGGAGGGAGGGAGGAAAGAGATTGTGCCAGAGATCAAGTAGAGTTTGCAGTAAAAAATGAAGGTTAACAAAAATTATCAGACTGGGTAGGCCCAGTGGCACATATCTGCTGTCACATTCTGTGTTTGTATGCTTCTATGTAAAAGTTAGATTATACTAGTGGAATTCTACTGGCATTTCCTATTCTGTGACCATGAATGTTTGAGCAAATTTTGCCTAACAGTAATTTCTAAAGTATCTAAAATAAATCTTAATCTACTAAAACCACATTTATTCAGCTTAATCAGATTATATGACATATTTACTTTGGTATGCATGTCAGCAGTGGAGCTATAAACATCTGAATATGCTGAACATTTTGACACAATTTCACAAATAATCCATTTGTGAAATTTTGAACTCCTGCAACTTACAAGTTATGTAACCAATTAACCCTCTATTTAGCAGTTTCTAAGACTCTTCCAGGAAAGAATGCATATAAATTTTCAGTTACCTATTTCCAAGGGTGGCTAAGTTGTAAGTATAAAAATATGTTCAGAAAAGTTCACACGAACAATACATTGCTAAACTTTGAGATCCTATGACTTCCCTGCTCCTCTTTCAACTATCAGGAAACTTGGCATCCTGTCAGAGCCTCTTCCCAGGATAAGCATTCCACATTGCAGATCTACAGCTATGAGACTGACCAGGTTATGGCCAATTAACACATTTTGGAAATTCTGCAAAAGTTTGCAAAATGTCATGAAATGTGTGGAATTTTTGTGAAAATTCTACAAAATCAAAATTTGGTAATTTCTTCCAGCCCCATTGTTTGCTAAAAGTTTTCCAGACTCAGATGGTGATGGAATGATGGAATGATCACTGAAGCAGACTAAACAAGTATACCAGCAGTTAAGATTCTATCAAACCTTGAGTTCAATATTTTGCACAGAGGAATCTTTTCTAGTACAAGCTGATGATATAACTATAACATGAACAGCTTGATGCCAATACATCCCTCTGGACTGACAGTGGGTCCACTTACTGAAGGTGACATAATAATTAGCAATGAATATGAGATGCTTGGGTACTCAGCAATTACATGTGTTCAATATTTGGATCAGGGGAATCTACTCTAGTGCAATCTGATGATGTACATATACAATGGAGCCAGCCATGATGCAATGCAGTCACCTGCAGTAAAAGACATGTCACAAAATATGGCAGTAAAAAGGGCTTGAGTGCCATTGAGTTGTGGCGTTCTCTGCAATATACTGCAGCATTACTGTTTTGCATCTTGGCAGGCACTGCTGTATATGGAGTCAGAGAAAATAATGCTGACATTATAAGATTACAAATTGGACAGTTTGATACATTCGAGAAGGAGCAATCTTAGACCTGGTACTCTCAAACGGAGATGGTGAGAGGATCACAGATTTAGAAGTGGGTAGCCATCTGGGAACCAGTGACGATTGAACAGTATGGTTCACAATAAACACAGCAGTAAAGTCAAGCCACACAAAGGATAAGGTACTGGACTTCGGGAGGGCTGACTTTGACATAATAGGTGAGTGCCTAAGGAATGCACTAGCAAATGGGCAGGAAGGAGGGGGTGGAAGAACAATGGGGAATAATCAAAACTGCCATCACAGAGGCAATAAGCCTTTGTGTGAAGCAAATAAACAAAACAAAATGATGTAAGAAACCACTATGGTTCTCAAAGGAGGTGGCAGGAAAGGTTAAGGAGAAAAAGAAAGCATTCAGGAAGTACAAGGAATCACAGAAGGAGCAGGAGAGAGAATTATATCAGTTAAAGCAAAAGGAAACTGGGAAGGCAGTCAGAACAGCAAAGGCCCAAACCAAGGAAAAGATAGCCAACACAGTTAAGAACGGGGATAAAACTTTTTATAGGTGCATTAGGGAGCGAAGGAAGACTAAGGGAGGGATAGTGAAGCTTAATAAAGGATGGGGGATGGGCAGAGGGTGACTGTAAAAAGGCAAAGATACTAAACAAATATTTTTGCTCAGTATTCACAAATGAAGAGGGGGAGGTACCTAAACCAAACAATAGAAACACTCTGGATACAGAAGTTGATACCAGCCCATTTACAGAAGAAAGGGTTCTGAAAGAACTCTTAAAACTGAAGGTGGACAAAGCAATGGGGCCGATCAGAAGCACTTTCCCAGATGGATATAGACCTGCTGTATAGCACTGGTACACTTGTCCTCCACAATGCCACATCCTTGTTAAACATGTCTTTTTTCAGTAATGGGTTGTACTTTGCCCTCCGTACAGCTGAACAGTATAGGCTAAGATGGGGTGACCTGCAGCTCCTGACAGACACAGATGGCACACAGTTTATACAGTATAACGAGCGGCGAACAAAAACAAGAATGGGTGAAAACCCGAGAGACATTCGTGCCATTAAACCAAAGATGTTTGCCAACAAAGACAACCCTGAAAGATGCCCAGTGGCAGCCTTCATAAAATATGCCTCAGAGAGACCATTAAACATGCAACACCCTGACTCACCATTTTATCTGGCACCCAACCTATTCCGCAAACAGGGCATGTCCAAGTGGTTTCGAGCAATGGCTGTGGGTAAGAATAAAATCAGAGTAATGTTGCAGACAATAAAAAAGCAAGCCGGCTTACCAGATGAAAAAAGGATAACCAATCATTCAACTCATAAAACTGTAATACAGAGACTCATAGATAGCAATGTGCCACCCACAGAGGTGCAGCAAGTCTCCGGGCACCATGTGCTTTGATCAATAAATAATTATAGTGTCTTGTCCAATGAGAAACAGAAAAGAAATAGTGTCATTTTCAGCTGTTCAACTGCACAAGCATCACCATCGTCCGCCTCTGAATGCCCAACCACAGAGACTGTAATTCAACCTCCCCAGCCCAAGAAAGCTCAGAGTTGTGACCTGCCTAACTTCTCTTTTGGTCCAAACTGTATATTCCAGCAAGGCTTTAGTGTGAAAGTAGTAAACTACCTTAGCGGCCCGAGGAGAAGAATTGCAGTAATCCATGATTCAAATAGCTCAGAGTCCGAATAAGGTAAGTGCTGCATGAAACAAAAAACACTTCCAGTTGACAGCGTAACATATACAGTATTTATGTCCTCTTCTGTTTTCTTTCCACAGGGTCAGAGGAAGTCATGTGAAAAGAATGTGGCGTCACGCTCCCTCCATAGCATAATAGTTTTAAAGACTTTTTATTTTTGTGTGTGTACGATAAATTTAGCTACTTAGTAAGTAAAAACAACTGCTGTACCACTACATGCTGCCAGACTTCTACAGTAAAAAAAATCTTTCCACAGTGAGTCTTGAAGTTTATTTCTCTTTAGCTCTGCATGTGTGTGTGTGTGTGTGTGTCGGGGGGAATGCCGTGCAGCAAACGGTCTACGTTCAATAGCCAGAAAAGTAAACCATATACTATATAAGACAATGTATGGTTCCTTATCTGCAACAAGCATGTAGTAGCCCCTGCCGAGGTTACAGTTGACCGAAACCTCTCTAGCTTCACTCTCGAGGTTTAAACGGTCACCATGGCAATCTCTAGGTGGCTACACAAGCTTGTTGCAGATAAGGAACCATACATTATCCTCTATTTAAATAGCATTCAATTACTTTAAACTCCTGGTGAACAAGCCAATCCTACAATGTGAAAAAAACTTCTTTGTTCGAGGTTAATGTGGTGGTACACTTGTGTGGGGTGGCTGCAGAAAGTGCAGAACAAGAGATGTCTCCATACTTGAATATTTATTTATTTATTGCACCCCTTGATCAGTGTGAAAGCCAAGCAAAATTTGTTGTTTGTCCATTCCAGCCAGCCATTCAGACAGAGTGGGTATAACTGTAGTTCTCCACCTGGAATGAAATGGCTGCTTGGTTTTGACTGATTCTACAATTAACCAGTGAAAGTGGTAAAATGGAAGAGGACCATTTAATACAAGTGCTACTCACAGGGCTAGAGACGAGGTAAGCATACCTTAATTATGGACAATCATGCATTGATTACTCTTCCAGAATGTTAAAACAAGTGGTCAGGCCCATAGGATATGAAGATATGGTAAATGGTAAAACTTTACTTTTACACAGGGAGAAACTTGCCATTTGAACTTTAACAGTCCAGTTTACAAGACAGTGATTTCCTCCTTTAACCTGACATCTCTAAAAAGTGTTCCTAGGGAGAAGACTCAGGGCTTTGAGTATTGGTGGAGTATGATATCAGAGAACACTCATTCTGTTTTGAATTAGCAGAGATCACTTATCTTAACATGCCTCATGAGTGCAGTGCCAGCTAGCTAACTGCAGTTCTGGAATGATCTGGTGACCAAACTGGCTTTCCCATTAGGTTTGTACAGTCTGTGAGCTATCAAGAAAAGTACTTTGAATCATATTGTATATGAAATCAGCTTTACCTGTCTTGGGCCAAAACCATTTTGGTAACAGGTCTTGTTTTGCAAGAGTGGGACACTGTTTAAGAAGTGAGGTCACAAAAAGAAGAGGGTCCACAAAAAAGTAACAGAAACTTTGGAGAGAGGGGGCGGACATTAGTCTTTTCTTGAAGGCAAGAGTCCAGAACAGACATGCTAACCTGAAGGTAGACAAAGCAATGTGGCCAGATGGGGTGCATCCAAGGGTATTGAGGGAGTTCAGGGCAATACTGGCTGCACCTGTCACAGTTCTATTTTTTTTTTTTTTTTTAGTTGTTTAACCAGGTATAGCACACTAAGCTGAAAGGTTTTTTACAGGAGTGACCTTGCTTAATCTTGACAGGAGTGGTTCCAGAGGACTGGAGGAGGGCAGATGTAGTCCCACTACACAAAAGTGGCAGCAAGGAGGAGGCTGGTAATTATAGGCCAGTCAGCCTGACATCGGTGGTGGGAAAGTTAATGGAATCACTGCTGATGAAAAAGATTGGGAAATATGTTGAATCCATTAGGTTACAAGACCTGAGGCAGCATGAGTTCACAAGGAGGGTGTCATGTCAAAGGAATCTGATTGATTTCTTTGACTGGGTGACAAAGGATTTAGATCAGGGTGGAGCCATGGACATGGCATACCTAGATTTCAGTAAGACTTTTGACACTGTCCCACGTAGGAAACTAGTAAGCAAGCTGGGTAGCTTAGGAGTGTCCAAAGGTGGTAAACTGGATAATAAACTGATTAGGGGATAGGTAACAGAGGGTGGTGGTAAACAGAGATCACTCTGAGGAAGGAAGGAAGGAAGGAAGGAAGAGAGAAAGGGAGGAAGGGAGGGAAGGAGACCAGCATGGTGCCTCAGGGATTAGTGCTGGGACTGGTCCTCTTTGATGTCTTTATAAGTGACATTGCAGAGGAACTGGTAGGAAAGGTATTCCTCTTTGTGAATTACACCAAAATGAACACTTGGGGGTATAAAGGATGAGCAGACACTAAGAAAACTAGAGGAGTGATCAAGAGTATGGCAGCTGGGTTTCAATGCAAAAAAGTGCAAATAATGCACCTAGAGTACAGAAACTGAGGGATGGAGTACAAAATGAGTGGTGTGGTATTGAAAGCCACCAAACAGGAAAGGGACCTGGGGTAATCATATCAGATAGCCTGAAGGTGGCCAGGAAGTGTGACAAGGAAGTATGGAGGGTGAGTGGGATGCTGGGGTGCATAGGGAAGGGTGTCATCAGCAGAAAGAGGGAGGAGGTGGTGTTGCCTCTGTATAGATTGCTGGTAAGACCCTACCTAGAGTACTGTGTCCAGTTCTTGAGACCACATCTCTGAAAGGACATAGCCTGGGGGCAGTCCAGAGGAGGGCAACTGAAATGGGTCTGCATCAAAAGCCCTACTAAGAGAGAATGAAGGACCACAATATGTACATACTGGAATGGGGGGAAGATATGCTACAGACCTTTGAATACTTCATGGGGTAAATAAAGTACAGGATGGAAGTATTTTTCAGACAAAAAAGTGCTCAAGAACAAGGGGACATGCTATGAAGCAGAAGGGGTAGATTCAGGAGAGATGTGTGGAAGTACTTTTTCACTGAAAGAGTGGAAAATTCCTTGAACAGCCTTTCAGCATTGGTAGTGGGGGACAAAAACACTGGTGGGGTTCAAGAATGCATGGTATGAGCACAAGAGAATCATAATGGAAAAGAAGGGCGGAGGGGGAAAGAGCTGTAGATCAGGCATAGTCTGAGGTAATAGTGCAGGTACGGAGGAATGGGCAGACTGGATGGGCCAAGTGGTCCTTATCTGCCATCAAATTCTATGATTCTATTTAGGTTACTATACTGAGCATCTGGGGGTATTTCCAAAAGTCATCTTTTGGGATTTATTATCTTTCCTGTAGGAACTGTAAAGAGCCTATGTTTGAGAAGCCTCTTAATAGTAGGTCATGTATGCAGTTAACACCTGCTCATTGCCAAGTGGTCCGGTGTACTGATTTACCCTCAGTTTGAATCATGTCATTGTTCCACAAAAGTTATAGATTTGTAGATGTCATGTGAGGTCTTGTGAGTTTACCTAGACATTTCAAATTACTGTACATATGGAGTACTATATAGTGTTGAAGGCTTTCAGCCCTTTAGTTGTTAATTGTAAAGAAGTTCAAAGAGCTAGTGTTTCTTCAGTAATGCTGATTCAAGTTGACCTGTTGCAGGGTGTTTCTGGGGTTGGAGGGAAACCATTTCAGGATTTGGACTCTTAGAAAAACATTGATGGTAGCCTGTGAATCATGGGTTTCTCCACCCCCAACCCCACCCCTTGTCTCCAATGCATGTGCTATTTAGAACAACTATATCTTGGCAGTCTACCATCACAAAGGAAGTCTACCTCCAGTTGGTCCAGTATAGATAACCATAAACTGGGGATTTCTATTGGCAGGTGGACTATGCATTGTAGAATCTTAAGGGATTTACCCATTTTAAAGCTGCTATTATCTGAATGAGGTTAGTTAGTTGGCACCACCTATCACATTCTGCTCCAGGAGTTGCTATAAGTGGAGCTAGGTTGTTAGGCACCTGCTTGTGAAACTCTGGGATAATTTTAATTCCAAGATATTTAATGCCCTAGGGGGATCATGTCAGGCCACAGGTCTGAAAGGGGGCATGCAAGCAGGACTGGCACAAAGGGAGGATCTTGATTCCCCCAGTTTACTATTTGACCCAATATGGAGGTAAAGGAAGACAGGGTCTGCATGATGTGGGGGAGTGCTTTGACGGCATCCTCAGCTACAACCAGGAGGTCATCAACATAGAGGAAGGTAGAAAAACTGACTATCCCTATTTTAGGACCTAATATTAGTAGGTTAGATTGAACAGTGGTTGGTAAAGGTTCTATAGCCAGCACAAAGAGAAGTGGTGAGAGGGGGTGCTCCTATTGAGTGCCCTTTTTGAGAGGAAAGTAGGAAGACATCATTGAACTAGACTGGGATTTTTCACTAGGAGATTAGTAAAGTGTTTTTATCCAGAGACTAATGGAGGGATAGAATGTCATGTTGGTTAATACCTGTTGAAAGTAGCTCCACTCCACAGTCAAAAGCTTTTCTAAATGTATAGTGATATCAGCTGCGTTAGTGGAACTATGGTCCACTATATAAGGTCCACCAGGGTGCAACGAAGGTCAGAGCTTGTCCTACCCTTGATGAAACCCATTTGTGAGGTGTGCACCACTGATAGGAGGTCATTATCTAATCTGTTAGCGAGGGCCTTGGTAAGAATCTTTAAGTCTCCATCAAGCTGTTAGGATTAGTAGGTCTTTTTCTAGGCTTTCAAAGGACTATGGTCACTGCTCCACAAAAGATTGGGGGTAGCAGGGATGCATCTTGGACCTGCAGGAATACTTGATGCAAAGAGGGCTTAGTTCTTTACTGTTGAGTTGCAGGAAGTTCATTGGAAACTAATCTCCTCCTGAGGCTTTATTCGAATTGATTTGTTAAAGGGCCAGTTCTACCACCTGGAGTAAGAAAGGGCCTTCCAAATTTACTATATGGTCTGGAGATACACTGGCATGTCAGTCAAGGAGAGGAAAGTTTGTGTCTCTGGGTCTAGAGATGTGTGAAGTTGGGAAACTTATAATAATAATAATATAATAATAATAACATTTATTTATAGGGTGCCTTATCTGTAGCCAAGATGCTTCACAATTTAAAAACAGAGCAAACATCAATAAAATTAGCATTAAAATAACAGTACACCAAAAGAAAAAGAAAAAATCAATTACCGAATGCCTGGTGCCACAAATAAGTTTTTAGAGATTGCTTAAATCCCTCCACAGTTGTGCACACCCATAGCCAACACGGTAGGGCTGCATACATAAAAACTCTCGCCTCAGATGTTTTTAAGCGTAGCCTTGAAATCTCTAACAATCCCTCGTCAGCCGAGCAGAGTGATCGTCCAGGGCAGTAAGGGACCAGGAGCTCTTTCAGGTAATCCTAGCCCAGTCTGTGTAGGGCTTTAAAAGTCACTTCACTCTGCAGATTGACTTGTGGATTTCCCTCATTTTGCAGAGTTAATCCACGATAAAAAATTCCAAGTTCATGCAAAACTAGTAACTCCACCAAATGTGGAGTTTGGAAACTCTGCTGGCAGAGGTTGGCAACTCTGACTGTGGAGTTTGGCACAGAAGAAATTGTTCAAAGTAATTCTGCCCCCCCCCCGGCTGATCACTGGCCTGATCTTTCCCTGGTGTCTAGTGGTCCCCCCTTGCCAATCATGGGCCCAATCATTCCCTGGGGTCTAGTTGTCACCCCCCTGACAATCACCAGCCAATGTTAATGACACTTTCCCTGGTGTGTAGTGATCCCTTCCAATGCTGATCGCCAGCCCAATGTAAAAAAATACACTTTCCTGGAGTCCAGTGGTCCCTCCTCCCCCACCTGCAACCATGGCTGATCTTAATGATTCCCTGTAATGGTTCCCTGGTGTCCAGTGGTCCCTTCCCCCTCCTGACTACCCACCCAACATAATGGTATCCAGGAGTGCTCCCTATCCTGATCCTGTTTAGTAGTTAATTCTCTGGTGTCTATCAGAATGCCCCTCCCTATCCCTGCTCCCCTGTAAAAAAAAAAATAAAAATCATGTTGTCCATTCCCTGGTGTCTAGCAGCACCCCCACCCACCAGCCCAAGCAGGTGGTGTCCCAACACCCTGACCCTGAACTGACGACCATCACAGCCCTCTGTTCTCCACCATGTCTAGTCACTGACTGAGCAGTCAGTGAATGAGCGTGTACTTGTACAAGTACACACTCATTCATTGAAAGCTCAGTCAGCAGCTGGCCATGGAGGACAACTGAGGGCTGTGCCAGTCACCAGCATGGGGTTGAATTGGAGGGGGAGCTGGGTGGTGGGACACTACTATGCTGGGGGGTGGCAAGTTCAAATGGACATCAAGGAATGGTCTACCTTTTTTTTACTACTGGGGATCAGGGATAGTGAGGGGGGATCTGCTAGACACTAGGGAATTAACTACTATAAGGGATCAGGATGGGGGACCACTGGATACCATTCTGTCAGGAGGGCAATTGAGTGAGGGGAGGGACCACTGAATACCAGGGAATCATTATAGGGAATCATTTAGATTGGGCATGTGTGCAAGTGGGGGGAGGGACCACTAGACACTAGGGAAAGTATTGACTCATAACTAACATCAGGCCAGTGATTGGTGAGGGGCAGACATCTAGACACCACAGAAAGTGTCTTTTTTTACATCGTGCCTGCAATTGGCATGGGAAGGGAGCACTAGACACCAGGGAAATTGTCATTAACATCAGCTGGTGATCGGCGAGGGGGGATACAACTAGACACTAGAGAAAGATTGGACTGGTGATCAGTGAATTCATCTTTTGAAACTTCACGTTGCTTTTTTTTTTAAGTGCAATTTGCACTTAAAAAACAAAACAAAAGGAAGGCTAAATTACAAATGGCAAATATCCTATTAAACAGGAAACCTTTGTGAAATGATCCATGGAGGCAAATTTGGTGACTTTGCAGAAAATTTCATCAACAAATTAAAACTTTGTTGTATCTCTATCTGAGTCCCTAGGGCTGTAGGGTGATGAATATAAAATTTTTCATAAAACTCCCTCATTATGTTTTTAATCTTTTGAGGCTTGGCAATCATACATTAAGAGACTTGTAGTGAGGGATTGTACCTTTCAGCTTGCTTCTTTTGCAGGCAGAATGCTATGATTCTGCCAGCCATTTCTCCATATCCCAGTATTTGTGTTACAACCAGATTATGAGCAACCTAGCCTTCTGAGTACACAGTTCATTTAATTTACTGTGAGCTCCTAGGAGTTCTGCTTTTTGAATTGCAGCATTTGTCACTCTGGGACTGGCTGTGAGGCTGGCTCCCAGTGTGTTTATGGTGTTAGTTAAAATATTGTGCTCACATCCCCTTGCTCTTCTACACTGAGCAGCATACCACATAATCCTCCCTCTAACATAAGGTTTATATGACTCTCATACCACCCCTTTGGTCACGTCTCCATTGTCATTTAGTTAGAGGAAGGTAGGAAGGTATTAATCACTTCTCATAACCATTTACAGAAAGTTGAGTCTCATAGAAGGAGAAAGTGTAGATCCAGAAGGTCAAGATTGTTGGACCCCACAAAATGGAGACAGAGATAGATGTGTGATCTGATAGATGGATGTTGCCCATCTCTGCTGCAATCATATGTTGTGCAGTTGGAAGAGATCCAAACAAAAGGTATAGATGGTTGAAGGAGTCCTGCAGCAGGGAGTGGTATATCAACTCCTTTATCAAGTGATGCTGAACCCACCAAAAAACAGGTAGTCATGCTCCTGCATTGCAAATTTCAGGGCTTCTACAGCCCTTACGTGGTGTTCAGTTTTCCCTTAGGATCTGTCCAGAAGGTGATCTACAATCATGTTGAAAGTCTTCCCAGTAAGACCTGGTGGCAGTTGGGGTTAATGCACATCAGTGCTTGATTGAAAATATGGACAAACTGGGAGTATTCTTTGTTGAGAGCATGGCTTGATCTATCACAGTCTGGAATAATGGGTTGGCTAATAAAAAGAGCCACTCTCCATGCAGACAAAAGGGGCCTTGATCAGTCTTTTGAAATAGCAATACCAGCCATCACACTAGTGAGTCACAGGGAGCAAACACAGAAAATGTTGAGGGGTCCAAGGTGCAGCAATGGCTTGTACATTTTCAACAGACTCCACAAAATGAAGGACCAGGAGGGGTGGTTGGAAGTGGAACAGGAGGCAACACACCCCAGATACCACCCAGCAGCAGATGGAATATGGACCAAGACAGGGTGAGGAAGAGATAAATGTCATAAATCTGTCATCCACTATGCTTACCCAGGCCCAACTGAGTGTATGTAATAAGGGACTTAGATTTGTTTCCTACAATTAAACAATGCCTTTTTGAACCATTTCTGGACTTGAGCAAATTTACAAGAAAATTGAATCTAAAAGTGTTCTTTAACAGAAATAAGATTGGGCAAAATATTGAAGAACTAAGTACCAACATGGTAGACAGTGTGGATATTATGGCTGACACTAAACTGGAAGCCTAAGTGGAGAAGTTGAAACCACCATCAAGATGTATACCATAGATGAATACCACAGTACATGTCTTTGAAAGACTTTGCTTACAGGATTTGAAAAACTCTAGTATGCCACAGGGATGCACCATTATGTGAATTTGTCTGCAGAAGAGCATAATGCACTTAAGGAGCTGGAAGGTAACAACTAAATTACCATGAAGCCAGCAGATAAAGGTGGGTTGTTTGTAGTGTTGTACACTGACACATATGTGCAGGAGGTCCATAGACAACTGAATGATGTGAGCTTCTACTGTAAACTTAGTCAATGCCCTATATTAATGTTTAAGCAATAAACAAATTTATTCATTCATGATGTTAGGTTCAGTAGGATTTTTAATGATGATATTGCTGAAAATCTGAGTGTAGCATGCCCCATTAGAAGCAAAATTTACATTATTACTAAAGATCCATAAAAAAATTACAAGTCCACCAGGCTTTCCAGTAGTGGCCAGTATTGGATGTCTAATAGAACCTTTATCGCAATATGCAGATGTGTACATTAGGGACCTATAAAAATATAACCATCTTATGTTAAAAATAGCACAGACATTTTGAATGTGTTGAAAAGATTATAGGTACAATCTGACTGGACACTATGTACAATGGACACAGAATCCTTATACAGCACACCAATATTCCTCACTGTGTGGCCTTACATGCCTTACATGATCATCTTGTTAGTACCATTGATCTTAGCATTGAGAAGAAAAATTTGTTAGTGGAATGTGCAAAATTTGTGTTGGAATGTAATGCCGTCATATTTAAGAACACCTTTTATAAACAAATCAAGGGAATCACTATGGGAGCAACATTCTCCGAAATCTAAATTTATTGATTTTTTGGCTGTCAAATATACAAAACCATTTTTTTGAAAACTACTGTATATATCCACTAAAGGATTTAGTTAATATTAGGGCTACTGTATGTAATTTATATTCTTCTAGAGTTGTTCTTCTTCAAACTATTCCATATCATTCCAGAGCTAGATCTCATTATTTTTCAGTTGCTGCTCCCCTGTTCTGGAATCCATTTCCTGATAATTTGTGTTCTTCCTCCTCATTGCAACATTTCAAATTTAATTTTAAGAAATATTTACAGTCATTGGATGTTTGTATGTGTTTTGTGTAATTTGTTATACTTGTTAAAATTGTGTTATTTATGTATTAGTGTTCAGTCGGATCCGAAAAATGACTTTTCCAGACTCCCTACCCAGTTAACAAAATTTAAATAAACAAAAATATACATTTGCCCCAAACTGTGCAAATCTGTATTTGGGTATGTGGTAACGTGATGTGGTATTGTTGCCACAGGCCAACCCATATTTTCGTCAGGCTGGCCTGTGGCAATGTTTTATTGAAGACATCATTTTGATATGAAAGGGTGGTGAGAATGAAGTGAAAACAAATGTTAGCTTCCTGAAGAGTATGAATATAAACCTAAGGTCTAAAATGGAGTACAGTAAGGAAGGTGTACACTTTCTGAATCTGCTTATCAATGAATGTCTACACTTGAGACTGTCCTTTTCAGGAAGCCAACAGATAGAAATACTATTCTACTTCCCTCCAGTTACCACCCCAGATTTATGGTAGACAATATACCCAAATCACAGTTTCCAAGAGTGTATAGGAACTGTTCCACAGAGGCAGCATTTCAAAAAAGAGTGGCTGAAATGGAAAAGCACTTTAAAAATAGGGGCTGTAGGACTAATCTGATTCAAATAGCTAGAGAGATTGCTGCCAGTACAGATAAGGATAACCTTTTGACATATATGAACAGAAGGAGGGAGGTTAGAAAAGAAAACAAATTGAATTTTGTCACAACATTCTCAAAATAGTCCAAGTTGGTCAGGGGTATTATTTATTCACAATGGAGGATGTTACAAACAGCACTATTCAAAGGGGAAGTACAGTCACCACCATGGATGATATATAGAAGGGGTCCCTGTTTGAGGAATATGTTGGGACATAGCCTGCAACTGACACCATAAAGGAAGGAGTCATCATGCCACAAACCCCTAAGGGGACTTTCAGATGTGGTCACCTTAGAAACTGTGAATGTATTCAAAAAACTGATACTTTCACTATAGTAAATTGCAAAAAAACATTCGCAATTCAGCAATTTATTAATTGTTCCACATGTGCAGTGGCCTACTTGACAACCTGCAATTGCAGGGTATGTTTTATTTAGGCAAAATCAGCAGAGCCCTAATGTTACATGTACAGTAGAGGGGCATCTAAGTTTCATTAAGAATACACATCAGAACAATGCTCTGGCAAAGCACATTGCAGAAAGCCGTGAGCTGCAACAGCATACTTTTTTATTTTGTGGCTTAGAAAAGGTGACAGTGGGGATACATGGAGGAGACCTTGATAACTGGATCCTAAGGAAAGAGGTGTTTGGGATATACCAACTAGGGGCTACAAAAAGCCAGGATTAAATGATAATTTTAATATTTGTCCCTTCTTATATAGAAGGTAAAAATGTTATCCCCCGGCTTTTTTCCTCCTGCAGTACTTGAGTACTCAGCTATAACAGTATGATATTTATTCTGAACAGTTTAAAAACAAATTAGGTAGGAAACAAGAATGCAGATATTATATAGAATTGAATTGTACATATTGTGAAACGTCTATCTTTATGCACACTTTTAATGAGGTGGTGTTGTTACAGGATGGCACTGACTATGAAGGTTCTGGTAAATTGACCCAAGAAATGGGGGATATAATGGGAGTATGAAGTCAATGTATTAATATATTGTAGACAGATGTTATAGAAATTAAGAAATTATATTCTAAAGGAATTGTGGAATATATCTATTATGGGGCTAGTGTAAACATGGAATGTGTGATATAGCCATTTCTTGCAGAATCTTTTCAATATTGGTATAATACTGTGCAGTGAAACTGGAATTGCTAATAATCTGAGATGGAAGCTTGATTATAAGAAAAAAGAAATCTCACAAGCATATTAAGACCTCTGTGACCTTCCATTATTGAGAAGGCTGACAGGCTGGGAACTATGTAAATCTGATAATCACAGAGCATTATAAGTTGTAGAGACAGGGATGTGAGTGAATAAAATATGACCAACCATTCCATGTAAGGGCAAAAATGAAGAGTAAAAATTAAAAAATAGGTAGGTATGCGCAAATGATCATGACAATCTTATCCCTTCATAAAATTACTGAGAAAAATGCAATTGACAAAAGGGTTTTAAAATGACTTTGATCACACACTACAGCAAAAGAAATCATTAGTAAACTGCTATTGGGGTGCTAGAATTATTGAGACTGATACCCAGATCAGGTTGATAGTAACTTAACATCTAACTATTAATGACTCTCTTGCCACTGAGGTCTCCCCAGGTCATGATTAATGCAGATGAATGAAATAATTGATCGCTTTGCTTTCTGGAGCTGTAACATTAATTGAGAGTTCACAGTCTGGGTTCTGAGGGTCTATTAACCACATGGTTTGTGACAGTATGTATGACAATGGGAAATTATGGCATGAGTGTTGCCAACAGATTAGAGGTGGCTGAAATTAGCAAATTCTGAATTAGTGGAAGTTTTGTGAAATTCTGCAAATGTTCACAAACTTTTGTGACAAGTTTTGGATTTTTCTGAAATCATTTAATTGGCCATAACTTGATTTGTGTTAAAGCTAGGCATTGGACCTTTGGCAAGCATATTGTCTGGGGTAGTTCCTAAAAGCTTGCCACATTTCATGACAGTTGGATGAAGGGTGGGGAAGGTATGGGGCCCAAAATCTAGAAATTTAATATGCATGTGAAAATTTCTGAAAATATTTCTATGCCTGCAACTTAGCAACCTTTGGAGCTAGATCATTGAAAACTTAGATGCATACTTTCTTGGAAGATTCATAGAAACTGCAAAATAGAGATTATAAGGTTTAACTATGACCTGCCTCCCAACACGACTTTCAGGGGCTTACTTCCGAACCCAGCTCGTTAGCATGGCAGCATGACATCTCATGCTTGACCATGGTGGTTACCTTAAAGCCTAATATTTAGGGTCAATGAACTTAAAAACATTGGTGGTATTCTGTTCTCTAGCTTTAAACTTGTAGAGGATTAAAATTCAACAGTTTATATCATTGCAAAATGTAATTTTAAGATGTCTGAAAGTTTGGAGGCTTATACCTCAGCTGCCTTTGACGCTAGAGATCTGAAATGTTGCATACATATGTATGGTCATGTGTAATGTTGCCATAGGAAATTTGGTGCACTTTGCTTAAACACTTTTAGTTTATGTAGTTAACTGCAATTTCTAAATTTCTGAAAGTTTGGAGGCTTATAACACAGTCACTTTAAGGATAGAGATCTGAATCTTGGTACACATTTGTATGGAACATGGGACAACCAATATTCCAAATTTGTTGCAATTTGGACAAATACCTTTAAATTGAGATGGAAATAACTGAAATCACAATTCTGGCAAAATTTCACATAATTTTCAAAGAAATTCTGCAAATTTTTATGGAAGCGAAATCAGAATTTCCACAGAATTCAGCTAGCAGAAGAAAAAATTCACCCATCTCTACGACAGATTGATTAATTGTTAATTTTAACTGTTATGTGGCTTCTATTAATATTTTTCTTATGTACATCTGTATACTGGTATGAAATAAATTTGCAGGGGGTGCAAATGACAGGCCACCCTGAGGAAATGCGCATGTATGAAACTGGTTGAGGATATCAGTAGGTGTTGTTTTTACTCCCTGTGATGGTGTTGGAAGCTGTAAATGAATATAGAATAAAGCTTTGAAAACAAAGTCTGTTTATGGCGTCAGTGCCAGTTTCTTTTGACATTGGTTGGCCAGTTTTGCCAGCAACCATCTGCCCTTCTTGGCCATGTAAGATTTAACATTTGCCATTTGAGGTTCTTTTTGAAGAATATTAACACTTTCCTTTCTTTTTTTTATATAGTATGGCTATGAATTTTTTCTTCCATCCATTCCCTCTTTAATTTCAATGCTTCAGGGGAAGACAGTTCAGTTTCTTGCAAAATGCAAAATCTACATGTTGTTGGTGCATAACATGTAGCATTTTCTTCAATTTAACAGAGGAGAACAAGGGGGACTTGTAGCATCTAGGGTACATTAAGCATTAGAAAGTAGGATAGGGCAGACTAGATGGGCCACAAGGCCCTTAACTGCTGACAACATCTATGCACCTATCTATGTATCTATGTATACAACTATGAGGTCAGCCCTTTAACATTCTAGCTAATAAATATAATGTCTGCCATTTTTTTTTTCCTCCATCCTTGCCTCCTGATTCAGCACTCCTTCCGGCTGCTCATGCTGCCCATGATCCCCTCGTCCTGTCCCTCCTCCCCTCACCTCATATCGTAGCCGACCCAAGGGTGGCCCGGCATATCCCTTTGCCAGGTGGGTCCCCCTCCTCTGAGGGGGAAGACATCGGGAAGGGAGGGCCCCAGCGTACTAGGCATCAGTCCTTGGGCACTGCTGAGGTGGGTTCGGAGGCCACAGGACATCTCAGGTCAATGGGAGCGGGCAGCCATCATCCAGCGAACCCAGAGGCTGGTATTTCTGCTTTTCTCCGAGGCATGGTGTGCCACAAACGTCAAGGCGTAGCCGACGTTCACCATGCCCCCCCAATGTTCAGGCTTGCTGCTGATCTCCCCGGCCTCGCCCAGGGGTACCAGACAGCGACCCTGCATCCTCCCACCCTGGAGTTGGTGAGCAGTCGGGACGCCGAATTTACTTCCACCCTTTGGCTCTCCAGCAACCCGAGTCTGTTCCTGAACCCGGGTCGCCGGCATCGCAAGCGGAAATCCAACCGCTGCGCCGATGAGCCAGCATGTCTGCCATTTAAGGCAAATTTAACTATTAAATAAGGAGACCTAAACATGATCGCCTGTGGTGATGTCTGAAAGGTAACTATATAGATGCATGTTTTACAAAAACAGTTAAATAAACACAAAAACATATTGGCCCCTATGACGAAGGGGTGGGGTGGCTATGCACCACTTATCTGGGGCACGTACCCACTCTGCATCCATTATGCCCCCTGTACAGGATGTACCAAGGGGGATGCACAGCCACAATACACCTGATCCCCTGGCTGCAGAGTCTGCAAAATGCCTTGGGTGGGTGGGGGACATGCCAGCACTACAAGCCATGCACTAAAGTGCATGGTAATACCCATGGGGGGTACGGAATGGGGGACGCAGGGTACACCAGGGAGAACCCTGCCGTAAGCCCCCTACACACCCCACACACACACAGCAGAGACATGCACAGACTGGGCAGATGGCCCACTCACCCACCCACCAGGACCATTGCAGCCGTACCCCCCCATGGCCACCCAGTACCACCTGCCCCCACACACACCAGTGAGCAGCACCTACATGTCACCCCCCAACCAACGTACACCCCACACTGGGGCACCAGGCCTGGGAATAGGCCCCCCATAAGGCACTGGCCCCAGCTCCTCTGGGCATATGGTGGGGTACATTACCCCTAAGCACTGCCAAAAGATTCCAACCCCACCCTGTATCAGCACAGTGCTCAGGTGCTGCATCATGGGGGGTGGCATTGTTCTCCATTCCCCTCCACAGCTGCCAGCCCTTGGATATTCACAGGGCATGCTGCCAACCATCGCCCCCCATGTAGGGGATCCACTCTGTGACCTTGTCTGGGCATTCTATTGGATGCTCGGCCAGGTCTACGACTCCACCCCTGGCTGCCCTGTGGTGTCCTGTGTGGTGGGGGGGTGGAGCCACAGGCAGTTGGTGATCAGTACTGAATACCAGCCAGTGAACACCTGTCTGCAGGTGTGGAACTCAGAGAGCTGGTAACACACCATCAGCACATATTGCCCACCCATTAGTACATAGGGGCCATTAACAATAACACATAATGGTATGCATAACATGATAGTAAACATATGAAATATAGACATGAATATGAGTTTACAGTAGGACGCAAACTACATTTACTTCCACTGGAGTAAATGAACTAGAGTGCTGACCCCCCCCCCCCATGCATTTCCAGGGAAACCAAGGCATGGGTAAAGGTAAGGAATTGGGAGTAAGAGGGACAGAAAATGCTCACCTGCCCTGGAAGGATGAATATTGCACCAGTTTAGGTTTGTAGACCTTGTGTATTAGTCACTGTTGCATGATGGGGTGCTACAGTCCTGGGGGGAAATTATGAGGGGATTGGTGACAGCCATTAGGTCACACCAGAGAGTAGATTTGGGATGTGACTTTACTCTTGATCTTGTATATTGGGGGTAAAGGGGGAAGCAGTGTCTGGATGGGGGAGAGAGAGATGGGGGAAGGGAGAGTTGTGATATAGCTATTTTGGGGGAGAATAGTTTGTAAGATAGATGTAGAGCCTGTCTCTTTTATCCCTGAGCTCTTTTTTGTTATTATCCATTGCATGATGGAATAAGTTATACTGAGCTCTGCAAGGTACATACTCAGATGTACCCCCTTTCTCCGAAACTTGAGCTGGCAGATCTAAGCAGGAAAAGGGATTTTTGCAGGCTGAGCATACTTGGTCATGGTTTATTATGCAAGTATGGATAGCTTCTATAAACATAGTGCATTGCTGGATACACCCTTCACCCATCCCACCCTTCCAGTTGCAAGTAGTAGGTTTGTTCTGGGAGGGGGAAGATCCAGAAAATTATCTAAGAATTCTTTGTAAGAACCAATAATCTTGGTAATACCCATTTCACATACAGTATCACAGATCTATAGGTGTTGGGGGAAATATTGGTATAATGTCGGAATGGGCTCTGGTATACCATAGGACCTACTGCATTAGGTTCTCCTTTTGTGAAGTGCATATGAAGATGCTGGGGTGGGGTGGGCAGGCAGGGAGGGAGGCAGGTTTGGAGGGAGGAAGTGTTAATGATGGCTTTTGGGGTGGCTGCAGTTGGGGGGGGGAACTGGTACCCTACAGGCTGGGACAGGATGAATTTACTTATGCAGCACATTCCCACTACTGGAGAAATTAGCAGTAAAAGAAAAACAGTACATGTTAGCAATATTAGGTAGTACAACAATGGAAATAAGAGCATGTACATTTTGCAACCATAAAAGGATATTGAAATAGTTTTTAGGATTCTGGTAAAAAATGGTTAGCCCTTGTAATGTCATCCCATGAGTCAAAGTTCAGGCACAAAGACATCATTACAGGACCAGTTATGACTAAGACTCTATGAGGTGTGGACAAACCAGTTCATCAGAAGGAATGGAAGTGGATGAGACATTGCCTAGAGTGTAGACAGAAAACCATTTGCAGCAAGAAAAAACAAATTATGGCCACACCCAATAGGGCTGCAGCTGAGAAATTTGGTTTAGAAATATTGAAAATTTGTTTTCAAATATTTTTGCACAACATTTTCAGCATACCCTTGTTATGACCCTGCCTCATGAAAAAGGGCAGAGAAAATGTTAAACTCCTGGCCTAAAGGTGATTTTCCACAGGGACTGCGAAATCAACTTCCAGGACACAAAAGCACATTTTGGGCAGCAGTTGAAAAATGACAGCAGTCACATTCATGAGGTACTGTAAAGATATGGCTATGTTAAGTAGGGGTAAAATTATTGAAAATTACCGAAGTTACAAACCAGCATTTGCAAAATTTAATGTAGGCTCATAACTCTGTTGTTTATTAATAATTTTACACCAAATTTTAAACATAGCCTTCCTATGACTCCACCCCATGAACAAGGGTAAAGGAAATGTTCAGCTCCTGTCCAAAAGGTGATTTCATGCAGTAACCACAAAATCACCTTTTGGGACAGATTTGTCAAATGACAGTGCCATTGCTCAAGAGGTGGGATCCCAAAAAAGGGATGTTGAAAATTTGGGCCAAAAATATGAAAAATGGCCAAGTTATGCCACTAAGTTCAAAACACCATTGAAATACATTGAACCGCATACCTGTTTCTTCAGTTTGTGGTCCGACTTTGAAGAGTGAAGACGTGTCTGCAGTCCAGAAAGGATTATGGTGTTGGACACCTGATTGGTAAGTAAGGTCTTGGGGGGCGGGTGCTGGGTATTGAGTGGAGGGTCAGATGGGGGACAGTAGCGAAGTCACAGCCAAAGATATCGATGGATGTTTTTGTTTTTACAGGTAAAACAAAAAAAAACAGGACAGAGAAATAGCCATCATGACAATGGTGAATTGGGCACCCCAGTGTCACTGTTATGCTTCTGGGTGTTTGTGGGGGAGAGAAAATATATAATAAATATATATTATTGCATATTATATATATATTTATTTCTCTCTCTCTCTCTCTCTCTATATATATATATATATATCTACATATTTTCCTCCCTCACCAATCCTCCCTCCTCCTTTGAAATACAACAGTGACACTGGGTGCCTAATCCCTCATTGACATGATGGTGACTCCCTCCACTGCTGCACATGCATGGTTATTTGTTTCTGGGGATGATATATATATATATCTATATATAGATATACAAACAATTATATTATATATAAATATAATTAATTAGTTATATATATATATATCAACCCCAGGAACAAATAACCGTGCATGTGCAGTGGAGGGAATCACATTCCACACTGGAGGATTAGGTGCCCAGTGTCACTGTTGTATTTCCGGGGGGATGCTGAGAGGGAGGATTGGGTGGGGGGAAGGAAAAGATATATATAAAAGCACAACTCCAGAAATAAGCATGCATCCACTGTAGTGGGGAGGGGAAATAAAAGAAGATTGCTAATCATGACACTGAGAATGGTGTGTCACTGTTGTTTTTCTGTGGTGATGGGGTAGTGGATGCTCAGAGGGAGGGTCATGTGGGAAAAACTTGACTGGGTAATCCACAGCAGTCATGGTGGAACACAGCATATTTTGCCATATCCAAGATGGTCACAAACAGGCACTGCACATGCACGAATTCTAGCACATGTGCAGTAGAGTTCGATGGCCTTCTTGGACATGGCAGAATGTGCCGTGTTCTGCCAACTGAAAAATGGTGCTGTGTGACCAATAATGGACAGGATGGAGAGCTTCACAGACTCAGACGTGGCTGTGATGGAACTCCACACTGTTGTTCATTTGGAAAAGTCTCCCTTTTTTGTAGCAAGAGGTCTACAGGGCTAAACACACTGGAGCCCTATAAAATGCTTTAGTTCATTATCTATAATCCCCATTCCCTTCTTGTCAGTGGTATGCACTGTTCCACACTGGGAACCAGTGTTCATTTTGTTATTTACATGCATACCATGCAGTCTGGTTATACCAAGAGGAGAGGACCAAAACTCCTTATCAGTGATGCACATAAGTCTGCCAAGTCTGCTTGGAGGTTGAGGTTCCTCTGTTAAGCAGTCAGTTGAGAAGACAACTCAATAGGAGGATATGAGCTGGAGGAGTTGCTGGGTGGGAGGGAAGTGTCCACAACCACATCTGCCAAGGAAGGTTGATCCTGCTTTGCTTGAGTTCTAGCTGAGTTGGGGAGGGAATAGGTACCTTTTCCAGTGAGTCTGTTTTGTTGAGGGCAGCAAATTCATTGGGAATGTGATGTACACACAGCCTGTCTGGAGAGGCAGGGAGGGAGAGCTGTACCAATTATTGCTTCTCAATCTGGGAGTTGGAGTACTAGACTACTTTTTGTATCAAGGAGTGTTGTGCTTGTATTCACGGTGGCTTCTAAGGGATAAGAGCCATGGGCCTTCCTCTGTGAGTGTAGCTGTTGGGAGGCTGGAGCAGTGATCATGCTGGTACTTGGCCCTTCCTTTGTTCCCAATCAGTTCATCTGCGTATGAGAGAGGGGCTGTTTTGTCAGTCCAGAGTTCTGAGAATGGAAGAGAGTCTAAGTTTCTGTCTGGCCAAGTGTGTCTAGTAAATATTTCTGTGCACTGGGTGAGTGAAATACCTTTATTGTCCTGTTTACCAGTACTCGGATTTGAGCCATGTAACAAAAGAAAAGTGAGAGGCCCAATGATTGGTATGATATTTCTTGCCCCACTGATGACCTTATGCTGTCTCCAGAGTTCAGCGGAATAGTCCAGGAAAATTATTATTCTGTAACCTTGCCTGAGGAGCAGGCTACAATTCCTGGCCAAAAAGAGGATATGGTCCTTGTCTCTGAAGCAGAGAAAGTGCACCAGGAAAGGATATGCATTCTCTCTGAGGTGGGGAGGCGCTGTCAATGATCAAGGTGACTGGTATATTTCATAGAAGGATCCTGGAGAAATTTTCAGGATGATGAACAGCACTCTTTGTTAAAAGACTACTGGAACAGAGTCCTCTAATTTCTCTGGGAAACCTGGAAACTGTGGATTGTTACATCTGCTGCAGTTCCCTAGGACATACCCAAGCCAATAGGTGTTGTACCGGGGATTGGTGGGTATGCAGGACCCCCACCATCATGATTTGCCAGTTGTCCTAGGATGTCTCATAGGTCTCATAGGTTGTTCAGAGCTAATTAGACTTGAGTCCTTAGTGCTTGCCAATTATCTCAAAGGCAAAACCTCCTGTTCTATGTAGTTTATCCAGTTTTAATTTAAAACTACCCATAGATGTACTTCCAACTATCTCTCATGGCAAGGTATTCCAAGATGATATAACCCTTTGTGTAAACCATTTTTGCCTCTTCCAGGTCCTACACTGTTCTTTTAATTGTAGTGGATGTGCCCTAGTGCTATATGTTTGTTCTTTTAAGCTTATATGTCTCATTGGTTATTCAGAGCTATTCCACTGTATTTACCTTAGTGCCCAAATCTGTAACATCTTTTTGGGTCTGTATAGCTGTGGTCATCGTGGCCTACATCTGACCCATGAGCTGAAAAAACATGCCTTCTAGCTTCTTGAGGTCTGGTGTGGTAGCTACAGTGGTTGTTACAGAAAAGTTACGCTGTACCACGGTAATTCCCACTACTGCAGTAAATGATACCATGGATTTACTGCTACTACAGTAAAAAAAACAATGTTATTCAATGGGATTTTTACCATGGTAGCAGTAAATCACAGTATTTTTTACCGCAATAGCAGAAAAAATACCATGGTACCGTAGAACATTTCTGTAACGACCACTGTAGATTCAGGGCCAATGCCATTTTCATTGCCTGGAAAATGGGAGCTCAATAAAATCCCCTGAAAACAGTGACAAACTCATTTAAAAAGTCAGTGGAGAGATGGGGTAAGCCTTACTATGTAGTAAAAGGAAAAACAGAAATTAGATTGTCTGCACATATGGAATATGACAGATTTAGGCAGGCAGGGTGAGAGCTAAGGAGTTAGCTAGCCATCTTCTTTGGTGGTCAAGCCATGCAAACTTTCACAAAATTTTCAGCAGGTGAAATGGCATTTTTTCAGGCAAAGTGATACAAATTTACCAGCAAAGTTGCAAATTCACCATGATTTAGTTTACTGGGCAACATATTTCCCTCCCTGTCTTTCCCACTGCAATTCAAAGTTACCTTCCTACTGAGCACCTAGCTTTTTCTCTCGGACACTCTCTGCTACAACAGTTACAAACACTTCCTCACAATGCACCATGCTCTCTCTTTCTCATTCTTTCTCACATTCTCTCCATATTACTAATAAAAAAGCACCACAGTTGTTGTCCCAGTGGCACAGAGGGCTGAGATGCTGAGTGCTTTATCTGCCATCATATCGGCAACCTGGGCTGGGGAGCTAACTTTGTCACTTGGGGTTGGTCAGGGAAGGAGAGAATAGTGTCTGGAGGGCTGCTCTCCTGTCCCTGGAGGTAGGGTTATGTCGCCAAGTGCTCACTTGGCCCTAACATTGGCAGAGGCATGGCAACCAGAGACCATTGGAGGAGCAGCAGCTGCTGGAGTTCTGTACACAGGAATGTGCAAAGGTCCACCTTTGGCAGCATAGCATGCTGCACTTCCTTTGGTAAGAAAACTGGTGAAAATGGCTCCTGGCAGCTAGATGAATTCCAGCCAGCAACAGGACTCTCACCCAATGAGCATCCAGGCCATGATGCAGGTGCGTGACCATAAGTCGTGGTGGAGAAGAAGTGGGAATGGGGTTGGGGTGACTGACATTATGGAGGCTGTTTGGAGAAGAGAAAAACACTAAATGAATGCAGAAATCACCACAGTGTGTGTGTGTGTATGGGGGTGTGTATGACAAGGCTTAAAGAAGCAACAGCATAGAGATGGAGCAAACACATTCATGGGGAAGAAAAGAACAGAAGGCAAGAAGAGGTTAGAATGGATGGCAGACACAATCATGGAACAGGGGAAAGGAGAAGAACACAATTAGAACAGCATTATTTTTTTTTTTTTTTTTGCGGTGTTTGGACAAAATCATGAATAGAATAATTTATATCTTTGTATTCATTTACTCCAAAACTTATCTTTTTTTAATGCTTTGATAACCTGGTAAGGCCCACTAGGCACAAGTGCCAGTTTTCACAGGCCACCCGGAAGCACTGGAGAGGTTAAGTGACTTGCTCAGAGTTACACAGTATGTCAGTGGAGTTTGTGGGAATCAAACCCAGGCATGTTTGATGTACCAAGCTCATTCATAGATCATTACTCTTAACCTATAGACTATACTGACAACCCTTTTTAAGGCAGCATTCATAGCCATGCTGTCTTATTACTATGAAGTAGAAGAGGAAGGTGGATAGGAATGCTATCATGTGTCCCTCCACAGTGCTACGGTCATTTTCCCAGCATTGGCTTTCCACTGTCCCTTCCATCTGCAGACTTGACAACCCTCTCTCCTCTCCCTCCTGCTGGGTCATTGAAGAAGTAGTTCACTACAGTTTTTAAAAACACAGGATCTGATCACCTTTTTCAAGCATATTCTGCTGTCAGTTTCTTATCAGGCTGGCACTAGGACCTTGAGGAATCTGAGTCACACAGGCTAAATGGATTGTACTTCCTGAGTCAGAGTGCAACAGCCTATGTAGAACTCAGAAGAAAGTAAACAGAACTGCAGGACTTGTAAAAACACATCTATGTAAGCAAAAGCTGCTGTTGGTACACATCACCTGAGAGACTGTAAATGTTTCTTCTTTAACTTAAACAGCTGTGACATTATACATTCAAGAAGCCTGTTTAACAAACAATTTAAGATCAATGGCAAATGGTTTGTAGAGTTTTGCTATATTGTGCCTTTCTTCAGTTTTGTTCCTGGTATCTAGCAATACTGTAGCTGTTTGGGGAAATGATTTTATTGTGAACATTATTTTCTACTCCTGGGGTTTCAGCCTCTGAAAAGGAAGTCAGAAGGAAGTCTGTTCTATGTTCAGCTTCATTCTGCCTGGTCAAACAGTGATGGAAGGACATCTTATGGGTGCCACTTTGCATAATTGTCTCTATGGAGACCATTTATCAACACAGGATCTCTGAGTAGCATTCCAGCAGGTTAGTTCAGTAAACAACAAAGTATGTGTGCAACTTGTTCAGAGCTGAACAGCCCCATAACTGCCATGTGTCCAGCCAAGCACACCAAAGGTTAAACATTTATCAGCCTCCTCATAAAATACTAGTACACTACTAACATGCAGCAGAACCCTTCTGAGCTGTTCAGCAGATAGATACAGGCTCCCAGAATGATACAGCACATGACATCATTAGTACAGTAGCCTTAGTGCAGCACAATTGAGAAGACCATGCACAGCACTTTGGATAAACTCACAATAATAGGTGACAAACTATTATTTCAAAACCAGTTTTAGTAAAACAGCACAAGTGCCATATGGAACTATGTGGCTAAAGCAGCAGATTCAAAAGCCTGGTTTTTAAATTGCAAACATTTTATGTATGTATTCATTTATTGAATTGTGTTGACCAGGTAAGCCCACTGAGACTAGAAGTCCCTTTTTCAGGGGCAAGCCAGAGGTGGGGATACAGATAGTAACCAATTGAAACTGAACCAGATAAAGATGTTGGTGGTATTTCTAGTGAATGGAGGAAATTGGGCCAGGACACCAGGGAAATTTCTCCTACTCTTTTTGAGAAGTGCCATGGGATCGTTAGTGTCCACCTGAACAGGCAGATGGGACCTCGGTTTAACGTCTCATCTGAAAGACAGCACCTCAAGAGTGCAGCACCCCACCTCATGCTGCACTACAGTGACAGTACTGGGATATTAACCCAAGTGCCTGGTGTGGGGATAGAACCCACAGCTTTCTGATCTCCCGGCCTCAGAGGTGAGTGTGCTACCTGCTGAGCCACTGACACTGATTTAGTGTCAGTGGCTCAGCCACTCAACCTTGGAGTAAGAACTCTTTCATAAAGTGTCTATATCCATTAAATGGTGCAAAGACAGATATCGCTGAATTCACAGTACAAACAGAGACATAGTTCAATTATTAGTACATAATTGAATTCACAGAGCAAAATACAAACATACTTGAATTATCAGTAGAGGAAGTAATAAAAGAATAGAAAACAGCCATGATTCTTATGAGTTGCATTAAGGTTTAATACTAAGTGCTGAATGGCATAAAGAAGTATATAAACAGTAGCAGAAAAACAGTATAAAAACAGTAGCAGAAAAGGTCATAGCCAAAAGGCTGGCCTTCAGGAAATATAAGGAAACGCAGCAGGATGATGATAGAGATGCATACCAAACTTCCCTAAGGGAAACAGGGAAGGCAGTAAGGCAGGCAAAGGCCCAAACTGAGGAAACACTAGCACGAACAGTAAAAGTAGGTGACAAGACTTAGATACATTAGTGAAAGAAGAAAGTCCAGAGGGGGTATTGCTAAGATCAAACAGGATAAGGGGCCGTGTGAGGAAGAGGACCATGTAAAAGAACCTATCCTAAATAGATACTTCTGCTCAGTATTTACTGAAGAGAAGGTAGGGCAGGGCCCACAGACCAGCACCATGGACACAGGGGGGAGGGAGGTGTGCACTAGTCCCTTCGCAAAAGAAAGGGTCCTACAAGAGCTCGATAAGCTCAGGGTGGACAAGGAAATGGGACCTGATGGCATACATCCCAGGGTACAAAAGGAGCTAAGGGTGGAACTAGCAGAGCCATTATCAGAACAACTGTTTATTGAGTCTCTGAGCACAGGAGAGGTCCCAGAAGACTGGAGAAGGGCACATGTGATCCCACTCCACAAGAGTGGTAACAGGGAGGAGGCAGAGAACTACAGACCAGTCAGTCTTACCTCAGTAGTGGGCAAGATTATGGAGGCACTCCTTAAGGAAAGGATAGTGCAACACCTGGAATCCATAGGAGCACAGAATCCAAGACAGCATAGGTTTACAACAGGAAGGTCCTGTCAAACTAATTTCATAGATTTCTTTGACTGGGTAACCAGAGTGGTTCACCAAGGGGGAGCAGTTCATGTCACCTACCTTGACTTCAGCAAAGCTTTCAATACTGTTCCACATAGAAGATTGATTAATAAGCTTGGTAGACTTGGGGTGGGTCAGAAGTTGGTCAACTGGGTGGCAAACTGGTTGACGAGCAGAAAACAGAGAGTGGTGGTAAATGATATTCAGTCAGAAGAGATGCAAGTCACAAGTGGGGTACCTCAGGGATCAGTCCTGGGGCTAGTCCTCTTCAATATCTTCATCAGTGACATTGCAGATGGACTGGAGGGTATGGTTTGTCTGTTTGCAGATGGTACCAAGCTTGGCAGCAGAGTAGATGATCCAGATGGGGTGGGCAGAATGAGAAGAGATCTGAATAAACTGGCAAAATGGTCGGAAGAGCGGCAACTGAGGTTTAATGCAAAGAAGTGCAAGATCATGCACGTAGATAAGAGAAACCCTGAAGTCACCTATAGGCTGGGAGAGGAGTTACTGGCAATCAGAAGGGAAAAAAGAGACTTTTGCATCATCATCACAGATGACCTGAAATCATCCAAGCAGATCACTAAAGCAGTAGGTAAGGCTAGGGGAATGTTGGGGTGTATTAGTAGGGGTATCACAAGTAGTAAGAGGGAAGTAATAATCCTTCTTTACAAGACACTGGTTAGGCCCCATCTGGAGTACTGTGTGACTGTGTGCAGTACTGGAGGCCACACCTTCACAAGGACATTAACCAAATTGAGGCAGTCCAGAGAAGGGCAACCAAAATGGTGCAGGGACTGCATCAGAAAACATATGAGGACAGATTAATGGAGCTCAATATGTATACCCTAGAGCAAAGGAGGGACAGCGGTGATATGATCAAAACATTCAAACACCTTAAGGGCATTAATAAGGAGAAAGAGTCTAACATGTTTCAATATAAGAAAAATAGCAGGACAAGAGGACACAGCATGAGATTAGAGGGAGGCCAATTGAGGGGTAATGTGAGGAAGTTCTTTTTCACAGAAAGAGTGGTGGATGCATGGAATTGCCTACCTCAGGAAGTGGTGGATATGAATACAGTGCAGGGCTTCAAACATGCATGGGATAGGCACAAGGGAGCAATGCAGATGAGTATGAATAGATTGGCCATTGACAGAGCAAATGCTGAAGGCACATTCATAACGTAGAAAAAGAAATGGGCAGACTAGATGGGCCTTGTGGGGCTTATCTGCCATCAACTTCTATGTTATTATGATCTATGTTTCTATATGAGAAAGAGACAAATGGCGGAGTGGGAGACAGTGGTGTTGGGATATAGCAGCCCAATGGGAGCCTTGTCACACTGCATTACAGCTTTGGAGCTGAGGAACAGGGGAGGGTGCATGTGAGATAGTGTGGTAAGGTGGGAGAAGGTGGTTAGAGAGGGTGGGAGGGAGTGGGAGAGAGGGAAGGAGGTAGAGACCAAGTAGAGGAGGAGTGGTATCATGACAGTGGAGACTGATGGAGAAAAGGAGGGGTGGGGAGGGGGAGAGGGGCAATGAGGCATGAGACAAATGAGAGAGCACAACCACTAGCAGAATAAGAGCTATGGAGCATGAGGCAGCAGAGTTTGGGGAACAGGGGTAGGGAGTATGGAGGGATAGACCGCGTGAGTGAGACCATGAGTAGTTGCTAGAAGGCAGGATTGGTGCAGGCTCTGGAGAACTGCTCTGAACAGTTGAGCACTCATAGACATTCTTTTGCAGTAGAAACTGCATAAATTCTGCTTTGATGGTTCCAGGGTTAACAGCATTTAGAATGTTAGCTGGGATCTCGTTAAGACACAGTGGAGTATGGGTAGAAAAAGGACCCAGGACAGTCAAGTCCAGATCCATGGGTACACCCCCTTCTGCCATGATAGGCTAGGTAAGAGGGGAGGCGGCTGCATAATCTACATAAAAGACCACCTGCAGGGGTCAAATCTCCCACATTTAAGCACAGGAAAAAACATTTAGATACTCTCTGTGCCCTTAACCCTGAGCACCCAGGGCAAAGGCCTTACTCTCGTCTCAGCCTACGTAGCCCCCAGGGAAGTAGCTGATGGATTTAGAGTACTGCATGAGCACCTAGCTGACATCTGCTCTAGCAGCGAAGTCATTGTGCTGGGTAATTTCAACATCAATTGGTTGTCTCATGACTCTGCCGCTTATAAGGATGCGGTCTCCTCAATTAACTTCCTCCAGCTAGTGGACCAACCTACCCGCTCAAACTACAGATCAGGAAACAGTACCTTGCTAAACTGGGTACTAACTAACCACCCAGAACATATCTCCAGCCTAAAAGTGCTCCCTGACTCCCTAAGTGACCACTCACCCGTCATCTTCACCTGGTCCAACAAGGCCCCTAAACCACCTCCCCAAGGTGATTACATCCCGCATACTAAAAAAGGGCATGTTAGGGCTCTTTAAGCAACACCACCTATAACTGAGCTGGGCACCTATCCTAAATGCCAACGACGTTGACACAGCACTGAGTAAATTTATAGCTGTCGTCAATGCAGCCTGCGACATATTTGCCCCCTTAGCTAAAAGGAAAATCAGTGGCTCGTATAAAACGTAAATAACCCCTCACCTACTTGCCATGTTAAGCTCCAGGGACTGTCTATGGTATAAGTACATAAATACTTGCTTTGTCCAGGATATGCAAAACTACAAGGCTGCACAGAATAAATGCACCATCACAATCCAGCAGGCAAAAGCTAATTTCCACTGACTCAAGCTTAAATCTACCTGAGGAGACAGCCGCTGCTTCTCGGATAACATTAATGCTATCATAGGGAAACGAGATACCTCAGCACCAACTATGCTGAGCCACGATGGATCCCTTATACATGACCCCAGATCCATCGCAGACATCTTCAGTACAGCCTTTACAGACCTCAGTTCTGTGCTTCCCCCTAGCTTCCAAGTCCAAGCTGGTACCAACCACCCCACCCCCCTAAAGTTTGCCCCCAATGTTCCAATCCCCCCATTCTACCTCAAAGTTCTTTTTAAAGGTGAGGTAAAAAATATATCTCCCAAGTCCTTGGGAAGTCCAGGCACAGCTCTGAGGGCCTTGATCTAAAACTAATCTCTTACCTCGACGAACTACTAACCCCACTGACCTGTATCATAATTCTGTCCCTCACCACAGGTACCTTCCCAGAACTCTGGAAAGCAGCAATCGTAACCCCAATTCACAAAGCCAGTAGTAAGACTGACCATGCCAACTACCGACCAATTGCAATCCCCCCACCTATCTCAAAAGCCCTCGAGCGGATAGTCTACGATCAGCTGGTGGAACACCTCAAAAAATACCAGCTACAATGCCAGCAGCAGCATGAATTCCGTCAACACCACAGCATTACCACCGCTATTCTCAAGTTCATGGGCTACACTCACAGTGCCTTCAATCAGGGGGGCTTGGTGGGGCCAACCTTTACAGACCTCACCAAGGCCTTTGACATGGTCAACCATGACCTTCTGCTGGCCCAATTAGAGGTAACTGGGCTCTCCTCTGACTCACTGTGCTGGTTCCAGAGCTACCTCTCTGGACGCAATCGGCAGGTAAAAATTTGTAATGTCCTCTCTGACCCCCTCCAAGTGTCCACTGGAGTCCCCCAAGGATCTATCCTGGGCCCCCTCCTCTTTAGCCTCTTTCTAAACAAACTTCCACTAGCCTGCCAACAAAAAATTCTTCTCTACACTGATGATGCTGTGATCTACACCAGCCATTCTGACCCCATCGCATTGGAGCAGTGTCTTCAACAGGACGTTTACAATGTGGAAGACTGGTTTAACAAAGCTAGACTCCTAGTCAAACACAAAAAGATGAAGTCCATGCTCTTTGCCCCAGCACCCAGCCACCACAGAGCTGCAACCCTGAACATCCAGAACTTACGAAAGATCCCCATTGAAATGGTCCCCAAAAGGGGGATCACGTGATGCAGGATACCGAGTAGAAGCTCCTCTGCATAGCTCCAACTTCCTAATCATGAATTATTGCTATTTCGGTACTTATTTTCCCCTTAAAAACAGAAACTGCAAAGATCATTGCCTTCTTAACATCTTGGGCTCCTGTTTGTTTGCTGTCAGAGACAATGGAGGTGTATATGAAAAAGCCTCCGCAGAAACACACACCTCCGGTCAGTTCTGAGAAGGCCCCCAAAAAATCAAGGGCCTCGAGTACTGCAGAAAAGCCTGAGCTCCAGAACCTGATCTCCGAGCAAGAGCTGTTAACTCTAAGCAGATTTTTGGAGGAATTCAAACCCTTCCAGGAAGAAATTAAAGAAATCTCTGCGGAATTCAAATCCTTGTCTAAGAAACTCGAGGAGGTTACGATGAAAGCTTCGGATAATACAGCCCGAATCTTATCCCTTGAGAAGCAAGTGTTAAAAATCTACCCTGGCATAGTAGCCTTGCAGCAAAAAATCTCTACCTTGGAAACTAAGTTGGAAGATTTGGAGGGCTGCAGCCGAAGAAATAATGTTGTCATTCTGGGCCTCCCAGAAGGAGAAGAAGGTCTGACTATGCTGGGATTTGTGCAGAAGCTGATTGAGAGGATCACTGGCCCCTCTCCCTTTGGGGTTAATTACATTATTGAAAGATCGCATAGGTCCTTGCAACCTAAACCATCCCCAGGAGCGACGCCACGCCCCATTATTTGTCATTTCTTAAACTACCTTGAGAGACAGCACTTTCTGGGAAAAGTGAGAGATTTAGAAAAAGTGAAATGGGAAAATACCAGGCTTAGAATTGCCCAAGATCTACCGGGGTCGGTCAGGGCAAAGCGTACTGCTTTCCATCCGGTTGTGTCAAAGATTATAGCTGCAGGCCTTTGCTTCAGAATGGGGTACCCAGCTAGATTGCAAGTACTAGTGGACGGTACCTGGTTAACATATGAGAATCCCGAAGTTGCCCTCTAAGGATTGAAAGCTGCTCTGCCTGATCTATTTTGAGATACCTGATCTGTCACTCAGTTTTCCCCTATCCTGCTTCGAAGGAGAGAGGAATTTCTTCACGTTGTATGCCACCAGATGACTGAATGCCAATCTGGTTTTGCGGACTCTTGAGCTTTGTTATGGAGAGGACTACTTTTAGCAGAGTCTTGACCCTTTGAGTTCTCCTTCTCGGTGTTCATGTTTTGGAGCATCCCCATATTTCAGGACTTTTTCTCTTGGGCGGGGGTTTGTTGTGGTCTGTAAGCATTCTCTCTGTACTTATATGGAGCACATTTCTCAGTTTTCTGTATCTGGGAACATTTGATTGTTTCACAGAATATGGTTTATATTGAGAAAGCCTTCAAGTATGATAGTTATGATTATTGGGCACAGCTCGAGACAGTGCCCTGCTGGTTTCAATTTTTGGGGGGGATATTACCACTAGAGAGTGATCTCGTCCTAATTTTTGTGGTTTAACCCCCCCTTCACCTATCTCTTACTGAAACTTATTCTCAATGGATACAGATTGCTGTGGGGGCTAAGTCACAAGCACAGGTCTACTAAATGGGATCATTTAGCTGGTTTATACTTAAACGGCTTGAGGAAAGTTTTACATTTTTTCAATGGCAGCAGATACAACGACATATTTGGCGAATGTGCCCTATATTGGAGAGTCTCTGTTTCTCTCAGGACTTCGGGGTTTTTGAATTGCTCTCTAGTAGAGATTGCTCTCCTCCTTTTGTCTTAATTTTATCATTTGGTACTGGACTTTGAGAAACCAGTGTTCTCTTACTTTCACTCACATTTTTTCACTTTTGAAGCGATATTAATGCCAATTAATATTATATGACGGCTCACTAGTCTTGATGGGATTTTGGGGTATATATGTGGGAGGTTGGAGGGGGAGGAAGGAAAGCGGTATTGTGCTGAACGTTGCTCAGGACAGATGGGGG
This sequence comes from Neoceratodus forsteri, assembly GCA_016271365.2. Taxonomy (NCBI): domain Eukaryota; kingdom Metazoa; phylum Chordata; order Ceratodontiformes; family Ceratodontidae; genus Neoceratodus; species Neoceratodus forsteri. The sequence goes on along the minus strand of CM028135.1, from coordinate 1,033,001,209 downwards.
AGGGAGGTGACACCATGTTCAGAGTTGTTATATTATCTGTTAGTAGGAAGGGACTGAATATTTTGGGGTGGGGGCAGTGGGGGAGTGGATATTTGGGAGGGCATACAGCAGCAAGCAGGGGTCCGGGCTAGTCTTCTCTGTTTTCTGGATAAATGCCCAGTAGCATAAGCATTGCTACTTGGAATGTGAAGGGGATAAGGAAAAGACTCAAACAATACCAAGTGTTAAAACACCTAAGTTTATTATCTTCTCAGATTATATTCCTGCAAGAAACTCATTTACTGGAAAGTGAATCTCTGCAATTTAGGAGGCAACAAATTGGGCAGGTGTTTAATGCCTCAGGGTCCACTAATAGCTGTGGGGTTATGATTCCAATTAGCAGAGGTATTCTCTTTATTTCCCAACAAGTTTTCAGGGACCCGGATGGCAGATATGTCCTAGTTCAAGGGAGTCTCTGGTCTATGCCTATTTTATTTGGTAGTATTTATGGCCTAATGTAGATGATCCAAGTTTTTATATGAAACTCATTGCCATACTCCTTCCTATGCTTCCCATGGGTATAATAATAGGCGGGGATTTCAATCTGGCCCTGGATCCCGAATTAGACAGATCTGGTACTGGGCTGAGGGGCTTAACACCTGGACAGAGAGCCTTCAGGGACTTATTGGATCAGTGCGTACTGTGTGATGTGTGGCGTGTGCTACATCCAAAGGACAGGGTTTATACCTTTAGCTCACTGCACAAACCCAGTCTCGCATTGATTATCTTTTCTCTCAGGCCCTGTTTCCTGGGATCTTGACTGCTTCGATCCAGCCAGGTCCAGTATCTGATCATTCCTTGGTAACCTCTAAGTTGGCCTTCCTTAACCTTCCGCATAAAGAAACCTGATGGAAACTAAATGGTCAATTACTCAAAGATACTAAATATTGTGACCTAATAAAGGAGCAGATTGATTTTATTTCTCTACTAACTCCCCTGAGGACACGGCTCCTGATATTTTGTGGGGTGCTTTCAAATCATATATGCGAGGGATTATTATTAGTTTAGCCACCAAAAGGAAAAAAAACAGAGAGGCTGAATTATTAGCTTCATTATCTCTAATTAGGTCTTTGGAAACTAGGTTATCCTCTAATGTCTCTTAAGAAGATACGAGAAGGCTCTTGGTAGCTAAAGATAAATATTTAAACCTGTTAAGGAAAAAGCTGAATTAGCTATTATTTGTACTAAAGCAAACTATACTGATCAGGGAGAAAAGGCGGGTCACCTACTAGCTTTAAGGTTAAAGCAGCAAGAATCAGCCAGATTTATACCTCCAATTAGGGCCCACGTAGATGGATCCTTGAAGGTATCCCCTTCTGAGGTGGTGCAGGAGTTTGCTTCCTATTACGAGAATCTATACAGGGATATGGATAACCCTCCTTCCTTAGAAGAGCTTGATGCCTATCTAAAGGATTCCTCTTTACCTGTTCTGTCGGAATCGCAGGGGAATTTTCTATCCTCACCAATATCCCTAGAGGAAATTTCAGAGGTTATAGGAGCTTTGCCATCAGACAAGGTCCCAGGTCCAGATGGGTACTCCACCTTATTTTATAAAACTTTTCAACCACAACTATTGCCAGCCCTCCACCGGTTGTACTGTCACATTCTTTCTGGAGCCAAGATAGATACTCATTTGTTTGAGGCCCTGATTGTACTTCTCCCTAAGCCAGATAAAGATCCGGAATTAGTGCAAAGCTACAGACCAATTTCCTTATTGAACCAAGATGTAAAAATTCTCTCTAAGATATTGGCTGATAGGATAACACGAGTTCTCCCAGGCTTGATTGGTATGTCCCAGGTGGGATTTATGAAGGGACGTTCATTAGCTGACCATTTAAACACTCTCTCACATGTAGTCTGGGTGTCCAGGGATGCTGCCTTTCCTGCGGGATTAGTTTCCTTGGACGCCGAGAAAGCATTTGATCATCTTAATTGGAATTTCCTGTTTCAGGCTCTCAAAGTATATGGCTTTCCGGCTAAATTTATTGAATGGATTAGGGCCCTATATCAAACCCCATCTGCCAGAGTTTCTGGTAATGGAGCATTCTCCAAACCCTTTCCTCTGTTTTCTGGTACTCGGCAGGGCTGCCCCCTCTCTCCCCCCTCTTATTTAATTTATACTTAGAACCCCTTATTCAAAACATTCTCAATAATCCGGAGATAAGTGGTATCCCAATCGGCAATCAGGTGGTGAAGATCACGGCTTATGCTGATGATCTCCTTCTCCATTTATCCCATCCTAAAACCTCAATTCCCATGATGTTGCAGGAAATCACCAAGTTCAGCGCTTTCTCGAATTACAAGTTGAATTTAGCTAAATCTACCATTTTCCTTCTTAATCACAAGGTTTTTAAAAATGAGTTGTCGTCTCTTGGTCTTGGTTGGTCCCCACGTGCCCTTAAATATCTTGGTATTAATTTGATGCGTAATCCTTCTTCCTGGTTTAAGGAAAACCTGGAGCCTCTCTCCCAAGCGATAGTTCAGAACCTCAATAGATGGCCCAAACTTCCTCTTTCTCTTTGGGGCCGCATTAATATCATTAAAATGAACATTTTTCCTCACTTATTTTATCCCCTCTCGCTTCTTAACATCTTTATACCGTTATCATGGTTTCATAGAATGCATGGAACTTTCACAAATTTTATCTGGTCTAATAAACAAGCAAGGCTAGCATATTACAAATTAGCCGCTCAAAAAATAGATGGAGGGCTGCGGATTCCCCATCTAGCAATTTATTACTGGGCTAGTCATACTGCAAAATATTTGCGATGGGTCAATCCGGGCCTGCAATATTCAAGACCGGCCTAGCTAAAAATTGAGCTAGATTTTATTCAGTCCATGAACGTTGATCTTTGGATGTTGTTCCATTTAAAATTAGCTTCCCTTCCGGACACTATTAGTTGCCCTATCATCTGAACGTCCTTCAGAGTTCACGCACAGCTTTGTTCATTTTTGTGGTATTCCCCAGAAATGGATCTGTCTCAGTCTATTTGGAATTTCCCATCTTTCTCTATAAATAAAAAGAAGTTATCTCGTAAATGGCTACCCCAGATAGGAGATGGGATAATCTCTACTTTTCTGGATGATGCAGGGGAATGGTTCTCAGTCTCTAACATCGTCCATAAGTTTAATATTCCCTTAACTTTTCACTTCAGGGTGGCTCAATTAAAACATTTACTTTCTACAGTATTTGGTAATGTACCTTCCCATCTCCCCGCTATCAGGTTTGTATCAGCCCTCTCCCCTTTCTTGGGGGCACCAGGTACTATTTCCAAAATATATCGTGTCCTATGTCAATGGAAATACGGGCGGCCAGAAGGCCCTACCAAGCTCTGGGTTTCTTTTCCTCAATATACTCCTAATTGGCCAGTTTTATGGAAGCTTTGTCATAAATATGTTTTCAGGATAGACTCACTTCATGCAATTTCATATATTGTATAACATGTATTACACTGAAATTAAAGAAATGGGGTCTTATAAGTTGGGCCTGTACCAGAGGATGTCAAGAAGAAGGCACGCCCTTCACGCCTTTTGGTCATGTCCTAAGATAAAGCTATTATGGATGGCCATCCAAAATAACCTAGACCCCATACTGGGTTTGCAGGAATACTTCACCCCTGATATCTGCTTATTGGGGGATTTATCCTCTGTTAAGGTTAGGATTAGAAGGTTTCATATTTCCATGATTGCACTACCAGTTAAGAAAATTGTGCTTCGGCACTGGAGGGACATAGTAGGCCCATCATACCAAGAATGGGTTAACAAAATTTTGGCTAACTTATGTACTGAGAAAGCTATAGCGAGCCTCCACAATATATTGCAGTGGTACAAGAACATTTGGGATCCCCTTCACACGCTAATTAGGGTTACAGCTGCTAAATGAATCTGTGTATCCAGTGTCTTTTATTGGTGATGTCATATTCTATCTCTTACTTGCGTAAGTGCCTTGCTGCTGTATGGGGAGGAGGGGGAGGGGGACAGCTCATGTATCAGTCTAGGTACTAGCATTGTATGTGCTAATTTTCTGTCCCCTGAATTTGTATAAGAAAATTATTAATAAAATATGAATTATAAAAAAGAAATGGTCCGCAAATTCAAATACCTGGGCCTCACCCTTGACAGCTCCCTCTCATACTCCATACATAATGATCATGTGGCCTCTACAGCTAACAGGAAGCTCGGCCTGCTATATAAGCACCGCAGCTGCCTCTCTGATAAAGCCCTCCAGCTTGCCATAACCAGCTCGGTCTTCTCAACCATTGATTATGGCCTTGCTATCTACAGAGCAGCCGCTGACAGCACCCTCAGGAGACTTGCCACTATGCTCAACAAAGTTTGCAGACTTGCACTTGGAGCCCCACGACTGACCCATACCTGCCACCTCTACCAGCAAACCGGATGGCTAAACCTGAATGACAGGGCCCGATATCAAACCTGTCTCCTTGCCAAAAAAGCCACCTTGGGCCTTCTGCCACAGAGGCCCAGCTCCCTTATTCACCAGGTCTCACCAACAAGGATCACGAGGACATCCAACAAGATCTCCATCAAAATCCCCTATAGTCGCAGCACCCAAGGTCAGCGATCCTTTGAATACCGGGCCCCGCTATGGCTTACCTCACTCCCACCGGAACTTACCGCTATCAGCAAAATCAGCTTGTTCAAATCTGCACTTAGATCCCACCTGTCCAGCCAAGGGCAATGCACCTGCCCTACCTGACCAACCCACCTGGTACAAAATTTTTGACTACCCCACCAATTGTGCACTTATGCTATTCACCCAATCCGCTACTTCCTCCTGCTACTCCCACCCTCCCAGCATCCTCTACATACCCTTCCCCCCAACCCCTGTCCAAGTCCCACTCTCCCCCCTCTTTTCCCCAAGGGCCTATGCCCATACGCATTTTCTTACACCCTGTCCTTCCACCCCCCCACTCCTTCCTGACAAGGTGAGCCCAAGCCAGAGTTCCGTATGCTGAACACCTATTCTATTCCATTCCACCCCTTTCACCCTATAACCTTCCTCCCTCTTCCACCCCCCTCATTCTTACTTCTGCTACAGCTCTGACTTTGTCTGTGTGTCAAGGTACACTTCCTATCCCAGGTATGCTGTTAAGTCATAGTACTATTGACGTTGTTTACTTCCATTGTTACGCTGTGTTTTATGATTGTATGTTTGTATTTTTCTTCCTGACGTGGAACCTTTGTAAATGAGCTGGTAGCTCAAAGGTTGTAATCTGAGACGTCAATAAATAAAAAAAATAAAATTAAAAAGGATCCTTGTCAAAGAACTGTTTTTGGAATGGGACACAGAACAGGTGTAATTGTTTATTCCTGCCATTTGCCATTGATCTAGAGCTGTACTTGTACTGAAGAGTGGTCTTGTGCATGGGGGGGGCTGGCATGTGGGGTTTTCCTACTCCTAGCAGGGTGCTCAGCTGAAGACTTCAAATTCTTACCTTCCAGACACAGACCTGAGGGACTATAGTGGCTAGTCTTTTATGGGTACACAGCACCAGTACTGAGAGACTGCACGTAACCCCACCTTCAGGTGACTTACTTGGTAGTCCTCCCATATGTCAGCTGTACCTCTTGGGTATCCTCCCAATGAATCCCTCAGGTCACCACCTGGCCCAAGTTCTGTGTCCCCCACCAGATTCCTCAGGCAGCCTCATTATCTCATTTGAGCCCTGTTGGGTTCCAGGAGCACATTCTGTGAGTGGCCAGCATTTCAGTTGTGCAGCCGCTGTTTGCACTTTCAAGAGGTACACTGTTTACGACTGCTGGTTGCGGTCAAAAGTTGGAAGGTGTTCCTGTGGATCCTGGTGTATAGTATTTAGGTAAAAAGGCACCTTGGGACCTAGAGCAAAGGCAGGGAAAATGTTTTTAATTAAGTAGAAGGCAAGCACCTATAGCACTGCCTCTGGGGCAGCAGTATTAAAGGATGCATGAAAGGGCAGTGAAGCCCTACTGAATATTAATGAACTGCTGCAGGTTTTAGAGGGGCACTGTATTTGCAAGGCAGTGACACAGAAACTAGTCACATATGGGAGAGATTAATAAATGTGTTTAAAAGAGAAATGCTGGACTATGTAACTGTAGGGAATTTATGTAAGAACAAGGTTTATTATGGCTGCACAAGGACAGTTATATTGGGACTGCAGTAAAAGGTATGTTTGGGACTATGCAGCAGTGACCATTTTGCAGCAAAATAACCAGTCAAGAGCCTGGACCTTTGACCAGAGACTTAAGGGAATTAAGACTTGTGTGGACAAAAAGGAGGATCTTTTCTAGGCACCAAAAAGCAAGCCAATTAAGAGACTGGGACAGTTTGGGATAGTTTTGACAGTCAATGAGATTCCTGGATCTCAACCCCATATAAAAAGGGGTAACTGCTGAAACAGTGGAGATTTGCCAGATCTGGCTGGGAGTTCAGAGTGTGAGCCTCTGAGGAGTCAGCCATCTCTCAGAGATTAGGCCTGGCGGGTGTAGACTTCTCTAAGTGGTTCAGTCCACGGGGTCCAAGGTGCATCAGTTGGTGCAAGCTGCAGCATGCAACAAGTGGGGATTCATGTAGCAAAAGGCAGTATTGTGGATCAGCCTGCAAGCTACTGGAAGGACCAGAGAGGAACCAGCAGGACCCTTACATATAACGTAACCCAGACAGGCCATCTTAGGGTAGCTGGTTCATTCCACTGGGGTGTTACACAAACGAGGCACACTGATGAGTCCTGGTAGGAGGAAACACGTTTATGTGTCTTCTGTTGGCACCCTTTGCAGACTGTATGAAAGGCTTTTTGGCACCATGAAGTTTTACTTAAAGTTGAACCAGCATAATATTCTGTGGTGATTTGCATATACAGCCCATGATGCTCTGCATTATGGGTGTATGTATGATTTTGTATTTCGTTGAACCTTGGCTTGCAGGTCAATGCCCTTTGGGGTAACCATTGCCTCAGTGCTTGCACACTAAGGTTCTTTGTCTTTTAGCTTGTTTTGTTGTTTTTATTGGGCTCACCACAATGTAACCCAGACAGACCATCTTAGGGTAGCTGATTCATCCCACTGGGGTGTTACAAAGACAAGGTACATTGATGAGTCCTGGTAGGATGAAACACATGTATGTGTCTTCTGTTGGTACCCTTTGCAGACTGCATGAGAGGCTGTTTGGTACCATGCATTTTTGCTTAAAGTTCAACCAGCATAATATTCTGTGGTGATTTGCATTATGGGGGTATGTGTGATTTTGTATTTCTTGTAATCCTTATATATAGATGTGTAGAAGTTGCAGAAGTGTTTGTGCAGCTGGCCAGTTCAAGATATCCGGTTTGCAGTTTTTACTCATTGATTCTGCTAAGCCATTCGGCCTAGGGCTATGTGAACTCGGCCTCAGTCATTTGCTCCTGTATCACCAGACCAGCTGCTGTACAAAGACCATGAGGGAATCCTCCCCCTTGCTTCAAGAAACATCTCATCAGGTCTAATTTCATTGGCTCATTTCCAGTGTCTGGGTACAGTGAGTAGAAATCAGGGTAGCTCCGAGACAAGCTTTAATAATCATTGTGGTACCAACTAATCTCCATTTCACTGCTAGTTTAATGGATCAAGAGACTGGCCCATCCGGCCACCGGACACAAATAAAACTGCATGCCAAATCATCATGTCTTCTTTCATCAAGGGTCCCAACAATAGCTACAACCCCGGGCACCATTTAGGCTAGCTTGTTTTCCATCTGGGTACCTAGTATATTTATAGAACTGCAAAGTGAAACTAAATGCATGCCAGTACCCTGGCTCAAACTAGTAAGGATAAAATAATTTGACCAGATTTGCCCCTTCCTTGTTATGCTCCCCCTAAATAAATCTGATTGGTGAAGTAGTATTATATTGCCTCATGCAAGTTTACTGGTGGTCTGTTACTGTGTTTGGAATATTCCTGAACATGCACGCCTGATAACCATTGTTTGCAGGGGCTCCAGGAGGTAAAGCTGAAGCCCAGATCATGGTAAGAGGGAAACCCATGAGCATATCATTAATGTGTGTTGACAAATATATTGTGAATGTTGTGAGAGATTACTGTTTGTTCCAAAGTGTAGGGCCACTAGGTGGGGTAGTGGGTAGTTATAGCTTCCCAAAGGGGTTACAACAAATTTAATAAATACCTACTGAAACCTTACTCTGAGTGGAGCTACTAAAACACTGTGTTTGCCGTGGGTGAGCATACCCTGGTACTAGCTAGTTACAAACCCAGGCCCCTCAACCTATGGATAATAATACAGGCAGGGGTTGTAACCGTTGAAGTAGTGCTACAAGCCTGTTTAACAAGCAGTGTAAAGTTTAATATATAGAGTTGCACTGGTACTGGAAGAGTGGTCCTGTTGGGGGGGCTGGGATGTAGGTTTTCCTACTCTTAGCAGGGTGCTCAGCTTTAGGGCTGGTCACTTGGCAGGAATGTATAGAGGCAAGACAAATTTTATTTTTCAGGTGCCCAATACCAGAGGCTCTGGGTGCCGCACAACAGCAACAATTCTATCTTAATATGACAAAGGATCATAACACATTTTCAGTCTATGACTTATCAATTTCATAAATTAAAATCATTAAAACCAGAAGAGGGTAAAGGGGGAGAGGGCCATCATGTGGATGGTATGGCTCACTCTAGGGCTCTAAGTTAAGTTTTGCATCCACTAGCCATAATGTTTAGTGACTGGAAAAATGTAATAGCCCCACAGACTCTTCTACTAGCCCAGGTGAAGTACTGTACTTTTTGGTTACATTCTGCAGTACCAACCTACAGGGCTAATTAAAGGAAAATCTTACTAGCCTAACACAAAATCCACCAGAATTTGACTAGTTGGCCTGTACAAGTTTTGACTGCTGCACTCTCTGCGATGGGTTGCCAGTACTGAAACAATTTATTTTTAAAATGTAATGACTGAGGTGTGGTCAGTTCTGGGGCTGCCAGTGACTGATTGTCAGTGCTGTGACTGTCGGGGACATTGCTGTCAGGGGACAGGTAAGTACTACGACTGTTGAGGGAAGTTCAGAGGGAGTGTTGTGTTAATGGTGGGGGTCATTACTGTGATTATTGTGGTTAGGGGTGTCAGTGCTTTAACAGTTGTGGGTGAGGAGCCAGTGCAGTTATTGTCAAGGGATGGGTGGTCAGTGCCATGACTGTCAGATGGGAGGCAGGACTGCAATGTTTGGCAGTGTGGGGGAAGTGTTGTGACTGTGGGTGTGGGCATTACTGCTGTGTCTGTCTGTAGAGGGTATCAGCCCTGTGACTGTCGTGGATGTAGGGGGACAGTGCATTGACTGTCATGGTGGGTAGTGCTGTGACTGTTGGGGTTAGAGGTAAGTACTGTCACTGTTGGGTGATGAGGAATAGCACTGTGACTGTTGGGTAGATGGCCACTGTGATTAGTGGTGGAAGATGTTAGTTCTGTGACTATTGAAGGGTGGTACAGTTCTGTGACTGTCAGGAGGGGGGGTTGGGGTGGCAGTCCTGTGACAGTTGTGGGTGAAGAGGCAGTGATGTGGCTGTTGTGGATGGGGGGTCAGTGTGGTGACCATTAGAAGTAGTAGGTCAGTACTGTCTTTGTCAGGGGATGGGAATTAGTGCTGTGACTGATGGTAGGCAGTGTCAGTTCTGTGACTTTTGGGGGTGAGGTGGCTGTGGTGTGACTATTGGGATTGATGATCAGCGCTGTAAGATGGGGGTAGGCTGCAGTACCATGACTGGTGATGTTACTATGTGGGGATGGGGTTTTATGCTGTGGGTGTATGGCCATTGCTGTGACTGCCAGGTTGGGGGGGTTGGGTAGGAGAGCAATTCTGTGACTACTGGGAACACTGAGAAAGTGTTGTGACTCTCAGGAGTGTGGATCAGTGCTGTGACTGTCAGAGGTGGGTAGTCATTGTCAAGATTGTGAGTGGAGGGTGTTAGTCCTGTGATTGTCAGAGGGGTGATGCAGTCCTGTGATGGGGGGTTCAATCCCGTGCTTGTGGGAGAGGGTGATACAGTCCTGTTACTGGTGGGGGGGACAGTCCTGTGACTGTGGGGGTAAAGGCATGTGACTGGGGGAACAGTCCAGTGATTGTGTGTGTGTGTGGGGGGGTCCAATCCAATGACTTTTGGGGGGTTATTGCTGTGACTGATGGTGGATGGTGTCAGTACTGTAACTGATAGAGCAGTGGTACGGTCCATTGATTCACAGGAGGAGGGCCTGTTATGTTACTGTCAGGGATAGGGTGTCATGTATGTGACTATCAAGGGAAGGGTGATTCCTCTGACTTTTGGGAGGTCTGCTCCTGTGCTGTTCTACAACTTTGAGGGACAGTTGGCATTTGCAGGAAGTTGTACATGTGGCAGGAAGGTTGTATAAGGTGCCAAACTATGTGACTGCTCAAGGGGGGGGGGATATTGTGGTCCTGACTGTGTGGGGTGGTCATCAAAGCTGTGATGAAGTGTTGTGAATGGTGGGGGATTACTGCTGTGACGTCTGTGAAAAGTGTCATCCATGTGACTTCCGAGGATATGGGTATAGTGATGTCATGGTGATAGGGTGTAGTGCTGTGATTGTTGGGAATGGGAATCAATTCTGTGACTGTCAGTCATGGGTGCCCAGTACTGTGACTTACAGTGGAGGGATTCAGTCCTGTGACTGTCTGAGGGGGTACAGTCCTGCAACTGTCAGGGGTGGGATGGTCAGTCCTGTGGTGGTCAGGGGTCAGTGCTGTGGCTACTGTGTAAGTAGTGTAGAGTGGTGCACAAGTAAAGGAAAAGGCAATGCATAAGCAAAGCAGCCAGCTTGTAATAACAAAAGAAAAGAATGATCAGCACTCCCAGATTCAGTTTTACATGAAAAGTGCAAGATTTATTTTTCAGCAACACACCTGGCATGCATCCACTTGGGCCAGCACCAACATGCAAGTCAAGGTGAAAACAGAGGAACAGCTCTTCCAATGGTGACAAACATTTCGTTATTCTGTTTTTTTGGGGGGTTGTTTTTGACACTTATGGTAAACAATTGCTGATGTTAGCATAATCCTTAAATTAAGCTTGTCTCTCTCTTTTACTTCATTTAATTTAATTAATCCCTCTACAGCCATATTTCTTTACCTCTTACATTGTACTATACTCACTTCATCTCTCTCCTCTCTGTTGTTCCCACTACTGTATTTCCTCCTTATTAACCTTATCTTTACTTTCACAGGTCTCAGAGGATGTTACCTCCTTTCCCATCAGATAAGTTATTACAATATAATATAACCTGTCTCATCCTTCCTAGTAACTCTCTAAGAACTGAGGATCCTTTGTAACCCCTTTCCTCTATTTCATTTTACAGGTTTAAGAAATGCCATTCCTTTATGACTCCTACCTCTGGCTCTGTAGTACCCTGTTAAGAGACCCTGTACATTATTTACCTATACTAGAGAGGTTTACTGTAACAGTGCATCTGCACCCATTATGGGAGGGTTGTGTATACTGTATGTGTTAAGGTCATACATACTGCAGCATTTTTCCTCCTCCATAAAACTTTATGCTTTGCCAGTTGACTTGGGCAGGCTCTCAGCCCTGCCCCTACCTCCCCTGTCCAGCACTCCCCTGTCCCAAACCACAGAACCCAAAGTTCCCATGGATTGCCTCCCTTCCCCTTATTAGGGTGGCCAGAAAAGGGAGAGTCATCCTTATCCCCACCCAGTCACTTGCATCCACAACTGAGGCAGTCATCCAAGTTGTCATGTGGAACACAGGTAGCTGGGTAGGGCTTTATGGAGCCTGCGCTAGCCATTTCTGCATTTTTCCCTTTCCTGAGTTCCTGTCTTCACCTGGGGGAAGCCAAATGTCAAGTCAGCATGCCTTTCCATGAAGGTACAGGACAGCTATGTGATGAATGTTCAGTCTGCTTTCCAACCCATGGCAATCTGGCATATTCTTGAACTTGGGTGACTGATGTGGTGAACAGTAAGACACCTAGCACCTCATCCCACCATACCACTGTACCTGACTGGCCTTATACTGCAGCAAAATAATTATTTGTTACTACTGGGAGAGGCAATTGGACAACAATGGTGCCTTTGCACACCAGGAAATCATTTTGTTTATTAACAGGCCCAGCAGTAAGAGGGTGGGCTGTACTTGTGGACACTAGAGAATGTGTTCATTTTAACAGGGCCAGCAATCACTGTTACTGGCTGTCCTTTTTAATCAAAATATTGAGCTGCTTGAGGTTTTATATATATATATATATATATATATAAATTCCCTTGTAGATCGCTCCTAACCCCTATAAAATTTATTTATTTACTTAATGAATTTTGTTGTCCAGGTGGGACTGCTGAAACTAGAAGTCCCTTTTTCAGGGGTGACCAGGGTTGGATACAGATGATAACCAACTGCAATTGAACCAATGAAGCTGTTGGTCGTATTTTACTGAATGGGAGAAACTGGCCAGGAAACTATTCTTTTCAAGGAGTGTCACAGGATCTTTAATGCCCACCTCAACAACCACCAGACCATGCAGAAGGGACCTCAGTTTAACACCTCATCTAAAAGATGGCACCTCAAGAGTGAAGCAAACCCCTCATGCTGCACTACAGGGCATGTACTGAGATTTAACCCAAGTGCTTGATGTGGGTATAAAACCTATAGCCTTCTGATCTTCTAGCCTCAGAGGCGAGTGTGCAACATGCTGAGCCACTGATACTGAAAATAGCATTATGTTGCATTGTTGGCTCTGATCAGAGTTTGTTTACTTAGGATCTACTTCATAATTGCAATAATGCACTCTGGGGCATGTGTAACTATGGGAGATACCCACTTCTCATGTAGTTAAAGTTACTCGACCTTTAGCCTTGTTACATATGACCCAAGATGTGGGAAAAGTCCTAAACAACACTTGCCCTGCTATGTATTATTGCTTATCTGTAAAATGCATTACAATGCAAATGACAAATGGTCTACATTCTAGCTACAGAGACTGTAGCTGTAAAAAGGTGTCATCACATGACCCTCCACTCATTTGTATAGTATTACCATAAACAGGGCTTAGGCCACTTGCATATGGTGGCATGAAAGCCCCTCGTACATCATGTGACATCTCCTCTATTTTTCATATGTAGAATCTCTATGATTCTAGCCCCCCAGACCAAATGTCACACTGCAGCAATTCATCTTATTGTTACACAAAACACACACAGAACTGAATAGATTTAATGTAATTCACCACAACCAAAACACGTTTTGACTGAAAAAAGACACTGTCCTAAAAACCAAACTAGAAAACTGGCTTGAAACTAAATCAAACTCAGAGAATCCCTTTTGCTATTCTGCTGTTTACACTCACTAAAAGTCCTCATCTCAGGCTTAATTAGCAGTACTGTACACCATAGAAACACTCAGCAATATCTCAATTCTGCTCTGTTCAGTGTCCATCTTGGTAATAATGCTGGTGCATGAATGAACTGTGACGTCTTTGCTCCTAGTAAAACCTGATTGATTGAATTTCAGCAAACTATGTCACCATTCATTCATGCTGGGCCCATTACCTAGAAGGTCACTGAACAATGCAGACACTCTGCACCAGGGGGATGCTTTCTTTATTACAGCTTATATTTTTTCTGGGTGATTCAGTGGCCTACACAGCCAGTATAATGGTATGCTTGTGCAACTGTGTTACTTTGGTTTTGCCATTCACAATCTCTATTCCAGAGGAATTACCACCATGTAGGGGTACCAAAGGCAAGGAACCCTCGAAGAGGGTTCCACCCCTAGAGGTGCCGTGGGATGATTCCCTTGGCTAAAGGTACTTAAGGAAGGAACCCCAAAAAGAATTGTAGAGTACAAAGCATGGTAGCAATCAGTAGCAGTGAGCTATAGTAGTAGATAATGCATCAGGCAGCTTGATAAAGTAATGAGATGGGCAGGTTAACAATGGCATGAGTTGGATGGGCAGCACTACAGAATAAGGGAACCTCCTAAGGACAGAGGGAACGGCAAGTAGGGACACCATCCAACAGAGGAACCTACTTAAAAGAACTAGGAAATATTAACTACAGCTAACATTTATGACCTGAGGCATGGAGGAGAGAAAATAAAAAACCTTTGAGGAGGAAATCTCTGGGGATCCAAGGCCTATGTCGCCTTCCCTTCAGGCTGGGATATTTTATTTAGTGATGGCTCTGCAGCTGTGACTTGGAAACCCAATTAAAGGGAGGTGGAAAATATTCCAATTTGGTGGAAAGCTGTCACTCGATCACTCTACCGGAAATGCTGTGGAAGGTTGAGAGCGCTATTGTACAACAACGGGCAACCAAGGCAGGAGGAGGAAGAGCAACAACTGCTGAGGCACTCACCTAGCCTACTCACCCTAAACACAAACCAGGTGAACCAGTGGCAGTCATGGGGAGAATAGTGTTGAAGAGTGCCTCTGAACCCACTTGGGCAGATAAAGGGGCCCCCCCGTGAGAGCTCCACCCCTTCACAGCAGAGTCTTAAATTCTACAACTTGAGGTGCTGTCAGTATGGTTGATGCCTGAAGGTCCACCTGGAGTGAGGACATTCTCAGTTAAGGAATGGTAGGACCATGTGGCCACTAGCGTAGGTTAATGCAGCAGACATCCCAGAGCTTGAAGCTGAGGGGATGGCGGTAGGCATCAAGGTGGAATTCTGATGAAAAAAGTCCATGATGCCATTAATAGAAGCAGATGTAGGAATCACAGCTAAGTGGCCAGGTGAGAAGGACCTTGCCCCATGCTTTGCATGCTCAAGCTGTGGACTCTGGGTGCAGAGTGAGACCATCAGCTGCATGGAGCTCTGCACCAAAATGGTATGGCTGGCATGCCCCAAAAACTGATGAGCAGCTGAATGAACATTGAGTGCTTATGACCTTAATGAGTGTTAACTGCTGAGACCTTGTAAAGGTTGGATGCAGTAGTGACCATGAAGCAATGATTGCGTAAGCAAGAGTGGACCTGCACAAAGGTCAGTAAGCAGTGTAGCAATAGTGTGACCTGCATGTAGGTCATTAAGTAGTGGTAATAATTGGACCTGCATGTAGGTCAGCAAAAAATTGTAGCAATGGAGCAGCACTGTGAATAGTGGGGCAAGCCAGCCAGGCATTCAAAAAGCCAATAAAGGTGACAAATACTCTGAGGATTTTCCGGTGGTGGAAACAGGATTTAGAACATAAATAATTAGCCGCACGGAGCCATGACTCCCCAAACACCTCCAGGTCCCCGCCGTAGGAAAACAAGAAAGTGATAGAAGGGCCAAGACCCAAATGCAGGTACTGAAACTAGTTTAAAGAATCAGCAGGAGCTTAGCTGACCTCAGGGTATAACAGACTGTACAAACATAGAAAACAACATCTCTATTGAGTACACTGAATTGTAAACTTCAAGAAACATAGAATAAAAGGAGACTCCATGCTGCTATCACCAGGTAGTGCAATGAAACTGCAGCAATGAGGTAAGCAGAATGAATTGAGAGTGCATGAGTGAGCTGCATAGCTAGGGTTCAGAGTGAACCTGAATCAGGTGAAAATAATTAAGTGCAGCATGGAGAGGGGCTATGGTTGATTGAATGTGCAGTATGGAGAGCAGTTATAGTTGATTAAGTGTGCAGTATGGAGAGCAGCTATGGTTGATTGAATGTGCAGTATGGAGAGCAACTATGGTTGATTGAATGTGCAGTCTGGAGAGCAGCTATGGTTGATTAAATGTGAAGTATGCAGCACAGCTATGGTTTATTGAATGTGCAGTATGGAGAGCAGCTACGGTTGAGCTGAAACACACAGATATTGATAGCAGTTGCATTGCAAGTACTTTGAGAGTTGTGAGTAACTGAGCAAGTAGTATGAGCTCTGGAGTAGCAATATGATAGGAGCTTAGAAACACAGCCCCTCCCCCCAAAAAATAAAACAAAACCAAAGACACACAAAACACAGAAAACGGGGAAAAAGACAGAAAGAAGCACACAGCTGGAGGCAAGTAACAAACCAGAAGCAGGAAAACAAACAGAGAAGTCCAGCTGAGACCAGCAGGATTAGCAAGGTGTTGGGGGGGGTGGAGGTCCCAGCCTGCCCAGTAGGCTCCAGCCAGCAGCAGAGGACAGACTGACAGATCCTCTGGTCAGCAAAGAAAAAATAATGTTGCAGAAGGAGGCTGAGAGGAACTGCTTATATAGGTCAGGATGTGAGAGTGGCTGGCTGCTTGTCCATTGAAGTGTAGGCCTAGCCTTCCTACTGTGGGGGAGAAGGGTGATGGGGGCCAGAGTGGGTTGTGAGGGGGGTCTTAGATTATTTCACCTGGTAGTGGGACTTGGGTGGGAGAGGGTGGAGTGTGCTTTGAGCGAAGGCGGGGGGGGGGCGGTAAACTGTGCAGTGAAGCTGAATTTGTTTCACTAATCAAATTCACCAGGGCAGAAGGCTGGGGAAGGAAGGTAAGAGGGTGGCAGCAGGTGTTGGGAGGGAGACATATGAATAGAAAGTTTTTGGGATGTGCGAGGAGTGTGGCATTACAGCAATGGGCTGGGTGAGATTTTTAATTACAGATTGAGGAGGGTTTTTTTCATAAAGATAGAAATTTGCACAGAAGAGTTGGTGCAGCCTCCAGGAAATTCATGAAATTTGCAAAGTGTGAATTTTCACAAATTTATGCCAGTTCTGCTACATCTTTATCTGTAGTAAATTGCCTGCAGAATGCTGCACTATTGGGCTGCATCTCGGCAGGCTTAACTGTATGAAATCACAAAAATTGAGCCATTTTTATGTTGGCTTGCTTGCACGCACAAATAACATATTGTGGCAGCAGCATTTTCAGAGGTGTGTCAGTGTTGTGGCGAATGCAGGTGATGCTTTCGTTGGTGTGTCCCTCAACCACCAACCGGTGAGCATGCTGCCGATGATAGCAGTTTTAGAGAGTGCCACCAACTTGAATCGAATCTGCTGCTGCAATTAGAGACAGGCTCGTCATTGCAGCGGCAGATGACACCTAAATTACGTGCCTTTCCTGGTGAAACATTTCAATACATATGGTGGCTCCTGCTGTCTGCCACACAATCCCCACAAAGCTGACATGGGGTACTCAATCTTCGTGTCTGCATGCCATCCCTCATTTTGTGGCATACTTAACATGGTGGCTTCTGCTGCCCACCACACAGTCCCGAAAAGCTGACATTGGGGTGCCCAATCCCCATGTAGGCATCCTCACCTCAGTGTGTCTTTCCTGGTTAAACACTCTCCTTTCTGACAGTGGGATGTCCACTCTCGATGTTGGATGTGCCCCCCAAACCCATCAATATGGCTTGCCGACATCAGGGTGCCAATCCCCATTTTGGCATCCCCCCCCGAATTGTGGCACACTGGGAGCCCACCCCAGTGTGCCTATTTCTTTTTTTGTACTGTTTAAAAAACAGAAAACCTTCTCTTGCAGTCTTTTTTTTGCCCTGCAAAGAGGAAAATGGTCCACCGATGTCTCCCTCATCCCCTCCCCCATCCCCAGCCTCCCTCCCTCTGCACACCCAGCTCCCTGCATCCCCCTTCACCCAAACTTACCTTCTGGAGGATGGGAGCCATGATCTTCTCCAAACCGGGACACATCTGCACTCTTCAAAGCCAAACTACGAACTGAAAAAATGATAGTAAGCTTTATAATGGGGTTTTCAACTTAGGTTGCTATTTCAGCCATTTTTAGGAATTTTGGCCCCAAATTTTTAACATGAGGTTCTTGGATCCCCCCTTCATGAACACGTAACTGTCATTCTGTTTCTCAGTCCCAAAAGGTGATTTTGCCATTGCTGTGTGGAATCACCTTTTGGGACTGATTAACAAAATGACACTGCCACTGTTCATGAGGGGAGGTCCCAAAATTCCATATTGCAAATTTGGTGAACAAATTCCAAAACATGACTGTTTTGCCAGTGTGTGTTGTGCAGCTTTTATGCATGCTTGTAACTTCACCAGTTTTTAATATTTTTACTCCAGATTTTCAACATTACCATTTCTTCACACTTCCTTATGAAAAGTACAGCTGTCAATTTTCATAGCCAGCCAAAAAAAATTTTAACACCTGTGGCGCACAATGGGCGCGGTCACTGTGCAAAATCAACTTTCTGGACAGATTAACAAAATCACAGTGCCACTGTTCATGAGGAGATTTCCCAAAATTGCCCATATTGAACGTTTGGTGAAAAAATTCCCAAAAATGACTGCATTGTGGGCATGCGTTGAACAGTATCTACGTACACTCGTAAGTTCACAAATTTTTCGTATTTTCTCTATAGATTTTCAACATTGCCATTTTTTCACACCTCCTCATGGACAGTACAGCTTCATTTTTCACATCCTGCCGGAAATGTGTTTCCACACCTGTGGCTCTGAATGGCTCAGTTGCTGTGCAAAATCACCTTTCAGGATTGAGTAACGAAATGATAATGCACTATTCATGAGGCGGGGTCCCAAAAAGACAATGTTGAAAATTTGGAGTGAAAATCCCAACAAACACCTGAGGCATTAAGGTTTCCAACCATACACTCATCCTGTAAAGACTGACAGACATGGGGGGGAACTTGGGTTCATCGGCAGTAATGTTTACAGCATTCTACCCCCCCCACCCTATGGCCACTGACAGGCATTGAGGTGTGCCTTGGGTTCTGTCACTCTAACGTTCACCCTATTCTCCTATATTGTACCCATCTCAGCTTATTCATTTTTAGTCTTTGGTAACCGGGTAAGGCCCACTAGGAACAAGTGCTTGTTTTCAGGGGCAGCCCCTTATGGAATGAGGTAAGCATAAGGGCCGAAGACCTCAAAGCACACCCTGACACCTGTCAGTATCTACAGGTGGGGTGAGGTGGACTGGCATAAGTGTCATTGCCAATGACTCAAAGCCACACTCCCAATGCCTTTCAGTCTCTGTGGGGGGGGGGTGGTGTTAGTTCAATACTTCACTGCCATTCCAATTATGCATCTCTCTAACTCCTGCACTACCATGCCAATGCCAGCAAGCCAACATTCGGCACTGACAAATGCTTGTTTGCCCATGAAGCCACTTTTTGGCTAATTAAATTAACATATAATAGGGGAGGACTGTACACATGCAGAATAATTATGGCTCTGTGTTTAAAGAAGTTGCTAATGCCACTCACTCTCTGGGCTCATGGCTTATCACCTTGTTGAACTCCATGCTGGAATTATTCTCCTCAAAAACCAGTCCTTCTCTATCATTTATTCTATTTATAACAATTATGTTTCATTTATTTATTTTTTTTTTAATTTTTTTACTTATTCCAGAGATTGGTCTACTAAATATTTCAGGTAATATAGTATTTATTTGACTGTGTCTTTTAAATATCACCTGACTGTCCCCAACTGACCTCACATTGGCTGTGCTCATTAAAATCAAAGTTTTTTTTTTGTAAGGTAAGAACTATGAGTATTTATATTCCTAGGTAACCCCACTTACCCCCTATAGTATTAGACACCCTGGACAGAATATTTTTAGCCTCAGAGAGGCAAATGTACTACTTTGCACTGTTTTATTTATTTCACCAGGAAAAGGCTATGTTGAGCAACTTCATTTACAAGGAGGTCTTGGGTAAGACACTATATATAAGTTAGAAACAATGGTACAGGACACAAAGATGTACAAGACATAGAGCAATATTCATAAAACAGAAGTAAATTCAGTGAATTCATACAGCTGTCAGATATGTCTGGAGCAATGATACAGAATGCAAAGGCATACAAGATATAGCACAATATAGAAAATTAGCAGTACATTCGCTGGGCTGGATATTCAGACTGAGTCAGGCATGGGTGCAAGCCTGGGCGCAGCGCAACTCGGATGCGCTGGGGCATGGTCCGTGCCATATTCAACGGTGCTGCACCATGGCTCAGCACTGTTGAATATGGCACTGTAGCCACTCGAATTGCTCATGGTGCAGGGGCACTGTGCCAGTGCAAGTGGCAAGTGAGGAGCAGGGGTATGTGCCAGCGCAAGTGCAGTTGCGCTAGGTGCAGGAACCACAATATTCAGTGGCATGTATGCAAATGGGGCTATTATGCATGCAAGGTGGAAATGGGGCTATTTGCATGTCATTATGGCCCCATTTGCATGCAGGTGCTACAATCCCTGGCGACTTGTGCCTGGTGCCCTGCCAGGCTGCAGCCATCGGGGACCAACGCCCCTGGCCCTCAGTGGCAAAGCACCCCAATGCCTGATTGCGGTCTTAGGAACATTGTAGAATCCCTGGTGATCCTGTGGACCTGCTCTCCAGCCCAATCATGGGCTTTGTAATGTTAATAGTATCCCTGGTGGTCCAGTGGACCGAACCCAGCCCGATCACGGGTGTAGTAGATTTAATAGCATTCCTGGTGGTCCAGTGGACCTGTTACCCAGCCTGATCATGGAGTTTATAAAATAATAATCCCTGGTGGTCCAGTGGACCTGCTGCCAAGCCCAATCATGGGCTTTGTGAAAGAAGAATTCCCTGGTGGTCCAGGTGCACCCTCCACCCTGCCCCAGCAGACCCGCCACTCCACCCCCACCCAGTCAGTGGCAGGTAGGCTCATTCACATATAGGGACTGTGTAGTACAGTATGGTCTGCATGCCCATTGGCCCATGCTGTGGACCAATGAGCATACAGCTGTACTGTACACTGTTAGTCGGTGGGTGGCCAGGTGTCTTGCAGGTGAAGAGTTGCCACCCACCACTGACTGGGGGGGAGTGGGGTGGTGGGTCTGCATGTGTGGGTGGGGAGGGGGGTACCACTGGACCACCAGGGAATTTCTCTTTCACAAAGTCCGTGATAGGGCTTGGCAGCAGGTCCACTGTACCACCAGTGATTATTTTATAAAGCCCATAATCGGGTTGGGGAACAGGTGCACTGGACCACCAGGGAATGAATTTATTTAATTATGCCTGTGATCGGGTGAGGGAGTAGAGTCCACTGGACCACCAGGGATATTTTACATTTACAAAGCCTGCGATCGGGCGCCGGGGGGGGCCCAATGCCTGGCCTGTGTCTCGGGGGGTTGAGTGGCCACCCACAGCAGGCGACTACTGTGTTGCACCCAGCAATACGGTGGCTGGCCTGTGGGTGTCCCCCGACATGTTCCTTTTTTTGGGCACATCTTTGCACCCCACTGTGTGACGCAAGTCGGGTGTGTGCATGCATATACGTCACACGTCCTGAGCTGAATATCAGGATGTGTTGCTTATGCATGGGCATGCCCCCCGCACTTGCACTGCATACATTACTGGTGCACCCCGGTGCATCGGGAATTGTGCAGCACAACTTCCCCTTTTGAATATCGTGCTGGGGCACAACCCCTCTGAATATACCAGCCACTGAATGCAAACAGCTATCAGTAAACACAGCGGGGCAACACTGCACAATCAGTAACCAATCTTGTAGGGATAAGAATAAGTTAAGGATAGTTTAACCACAAAAGCAGGTCTTGGAGCATAATTTTTCAATGAGCGCCTTAAAGGTGCTGAGTCTGACCGGTGAGGTGAGTTTTAAAGAGGCTTGCAACATGTTCCATATTGTGGGGATAACAGGGCAGATTGCAGATTTTCTTAGCTGTGTAGCATGTTTTGGAATGTTCAGGAATATGTAATAATTTTTTTCAAAGGGAATAGCTGCTCTGTGATAGATGGAAGAATTCAGCGATATATCCTGGGAGATCATTTAGAAGTACCTTGTATGCCAAAGTGTACAGATTCAATAGTCTTCCACTAGTTAATGAGGACCAGCTGACTGTGGCATACAATACCCAATGGTGAGTCCTGGGCACTGACTCTGTAATAAATCTAAGTGCGCTGCTGGAGAGTACATCTAACTTGGAAAAACAGGTGGTGGAACAGCGACTGAAAATTAGATCAGCATAGTCCATAATCAGTAGGAAACTGACCAGGACCAGACATTTTTGGACATCAGGTGGGAAGCAGCGCTTGCTTCTTGTAGGCATTTTGGCATCACGGGGAGAGAGAGAGAGAGAGAACTGACAGGACATGATGATGATGTTAGTCTCCTGAGTGCTTTGGAGTGGACATAGGCCAATGTTTTGGTCCAGGTTATATCATTTAATAATAATAATAAACTTTATTTTTACTGTAAGTACCTTTCAAATACCAAGGTGCTTTACAATAATAAACATAATTCCATAAAAACTATTACACAAATACTGTATATAATACAACAGTTACAAATACCAACAGTTCACTGGTAAGCCTGACTCCATAGAAAAGTTTTAAGTGCCTGCTTAAAACCCCCAATGGTCGTGCATTCTCGAAGCTGACTGGGTAGAGAATTCCAGAGGGTAGGGGCCACAAACATAAATGCACGGGCCCTGGAAGATTTCAAGGTTACCCTCAGAATCTCCAGCAACCCCTCGTCAGCTGAACAGAGTTATCGCACAGGGGTGTAGGAAATCAGAAACTCTTGAAAGTAGTAAGGACCAAGTCCATGTAGGGCTTTGTAAGTTAATAAACCTACTTTAAAGGTGATCCACCACTAAATCGGCAGCCAGTACAAATTTAAAGCTGTGGTATGTTTCTGTCTGTCTTCTCTCTTTCATTTCCTGTCAGCCTTGCCTGCACTACATCTGGACTCCTATCTCTCTGAGCATTCTGAGTCATTTTGGGGGCATATAGGATAAATAGTTTTATGCATAGCACTATCCTCTGATTTTGACTATATGAGTGTTTTCTAAAAATGAGGACTGTTTTATAAAGAAATCTGCTCTTGAAGAAAGTGTAGCATGAAACAGAACTGCCCACTACAGAGCTAATTGCATTTCTGGAAGCTGTAACATGAGCTGTTTCTCTTTGATAAGTCTTGTTGGCAGTTAACCCTTTGCAGTTCTTGTCTCATCTCTGAATGGAAACTAAAAGAAGTCCTTTGTCAGCTGCTTCTGCTTAGTACTTTTGTAAACCTCTTTTTCATGCACACTGAGCTATCTTTGAAATAAAAAAGATACAAATGCAATAGCCAGAGAAAATGTTGCCTGACTTCTTAAAAGTGAGATTTCCTACCTGTCCCCTTCAACTTATTCTGCATCTTATTAATTGGCACAAGCCTGGCCTGGGAGCAGCACAGGGGGAAGGAGTCTGGCTTTGTCCCAACATGGGTTCCCCTCTGTCCCTTCACCTAACAGATACATCTGGAGGAAGTTTTTCTGTGGGCTTTGCCCACACCAACTAGAATCATTGGGAGGAAGATTTACTAGAAACGGCTGAAACCTGCATTCCACCAGGCAGGTTTGTTCCAACCTCACTGTTGCCTGCATATTTACAACATTTGAGCAGGACTTTCATTGACCAAAGATGCTATGCAGAGGGTTTTGTGAGCGCATGCAGACTAATTTGTGAGCCAGTCAGCTGAGAGAGGGGACGGGACATCTGCCCATAAAGCTTGTGCTGCTCGCGAAGCACAAGCCCGTAGCATGAGTGTGAGTGGGAAAAAGGAGATAAGAAAAAACTAAAAAGGGGGTTGAGGGTGTCTAGTATGTTTGATGGGCTTCATATGCCAGATGAAGTAAACTGTATGGCAAAGTGTTTGCCTCTGACATATGCTTACTATCAAGTTGTAATTTATAACTTGGGCCTTGAAATGACTGGGGATATATTATTGTCCAGTTTGCTGAGTAATATTGATAATTTTAGTACACATAAAATAGCAAATTTGGCAAAATTTGAAGATTTTCTGGTGTTGGTATATGTTTTACACCAGAAGATTGAAGTATGATGCTATCAGGCAATTTTTTCATTGAAATAAGTTAATTAAGTTAACATAGCTCAGGATTAATGTATCTTGGTTAATTAATATCAGAATTGTGCCTGATAATTTTAAACAAATAAGTGCTTGAAATATATGCATGATTTTATTGTATTATTTTATTTATTACTGAAGTTGATTAATTTGATAGGTGATAATATTTGGTAGTAAGTACAACAACTGATAAAGAAGTCCAGTAATAATGGAACACTAGGGGTATGGTGCTTATATTGTGATTTATTTCATTTAATATGTTATTTTTTGTTTAAATATTTAACAGTGAAAGTATAATTTGATTATTTAAAAGGGTATATAATTTAAAATGTACAACTTGCTTTTTTGGTGTAGCTTGGGAGTTTTTCTCTTTGTAAATGGATGGGATTTGCTGAGAAAGAAGCACAATGAAAATAGAGGCTGCCAGTTGACATCCTTGATTGCAGATCTGGGCCCCGATTTAAGTAGGAATAGAAATCCTGGTAAAATCAAAAGAAACAAATTGTTTAAGTGGAATAGTTACCAGCTGGGTCCACTTAAAAGTAACAATTGGATACATTTGGGGCATGGACCTGTGAATAGTACTTCTAGCAGGGGTATGTTACTGACTGTGCTTCTACTTATGGTAAGTGGAGATGTGGAATTAAATCCGGGCCCTACCCAACAAACCATAACAAATTTAATTTGAATAGCACATGATAATGCCAGAAGTTTGACAGGCAAACAAGCATTGTTTGAACACTGGATTCATATAGGAAATTATGATATTGTAGGTACTTCAGAAACATGGCTTACAAAAAAGCATCCAGATACTGAAATAGCTGTCAAGGATTATACACTTTATAGGTATGATAGAGTACATAGAGTTGGGGGGTGGCCTTGTTTGTTAAAGATAGTTTGGGTCAAACAAAGGAAATGTTTTCAGGTAATATAGAGGGTATTGAGATGGTATTGGTGCATGTCCCTAAATTAAAATTGTGTGTTGGTGCGGTCTATTAGCATCCCAAGACAAAAATCATAGCATTTGAACAGCTTGCGCTAAAATTAACTGCTATTGCTAAACAACAGGATACAGTGTTACTGGATGATTTTAATTGTGCTTGGGGAGCAGCAGGGGGACAAAAATTGGAAAAGAAATTACAACCGCTGGGTTTAACCCAGATTATAAAACTGCCCACAAGGAAAAGCAAGTTTCAGAGTAATGGGAATATATTGGATTTAATTTTTGCGACATATGGGCTACACAGACAGAATGTTAAGATGGGAGCACCTAACTTAGGGGATCATTGTCACACAGAGTGTGAAATAGTGAGTAAACATAGACAGCTGGACCCTCCAATGGTCAAATACATTAGGGATTATAAAAAGTTTAATAGAACAAAATTCCAACACGACTTGACTGCAGTTAATTGGGGGCATAAAGACCATATTCCAGAAGTTGACTGGGCAGTCAAAGAATTTACTGATACCTTTATAGCTATTTGCAACATAAATGCTCCTCTTAAACAAACAAAGGAAAGAAAATTCCATCATCCCTGGATTGATGATAAAATAAAAAAACAGATTAGATGGAAAGATAGATTATGGAAGAAGTCAGATCAGACACTAAAATCCTTTGATTGGGATTTGTTTAAAAAAGTACGGAATAAATGTAAAAGCCTGATCAAAAAAGTCAGGAAGCGGTATTTTAAACAAAAAATTGAACAAACTGAAAATTCTGCTCATTATTGGAAACTGATAAAACAGTTAGAGGGAAAGTCATGTCAGGACTTAGATATAGATATGCATGATAAAGATGGGGCTGCGTTAAATGTGAGTCAGATCTCAGGAAATTTAAATAATTATTTTTGCACACATCCAGATTTGGATATACCAAATAAAAAGATATTTGCTCCTCCTCTATCTATTTCTGGTCATGACAATATGAAAATGCCACAGTTTTACTTTAGAGAAATTAAGTGTAAGGAAGTTAAAATACAAATATATAAACTCAATTCACAAAAAGCTATGGGGCTAGACCAGGTGGAAATAAGATTCTTAAAAGATGCTGTTGAACAGATGACTCCAACTTTAACCAACTTGTTTAACTTTAGCTTGCGGCAGAATACATACCCAGATAGTTGGAAAAATTCTAAGATAATACTTATATTTAAGGGGGGAGACTGAGATACTTTAACAAATTATTGACCAATTGCCCTACTGTCTGTAATATCAAAGGTTTTTGAGGGATTGATCTCAAATCAGATTCGGGAATTTTTGGAGAAGCATGGCTTACTAACTAATAGTCAGGCTGGATTCAGGGTGGGGAGGTCAATGGACTCTGCTCTCATGGACTTCCTTCACACAGTCTCAAATGGATTGGAGTGGGGAGAGTCCGTGGGAGCGGTGTCCTTCGACCTCTCAAAAGTCTTTGACTTGGTGGACTATAGCATCCTGTTGGAGAGGCTTATTCTAGTGAGAATGTCACAGTCAGTAAAAACTTGGTTATTGTCATACTTAACAGAATGAATGCAATAGGTTAGAGTGGGGGAACATTTATCTGAGAAGAAAGGGACATATAGGGGTGTTCCCCAAGGTTCAATCTTGGGACCCCTTACGTTTCTAATCTATGTAAATTTAATTCCACAAGTAATAGATAAATCAAAAATCCTTTTGTATGCTGACGATATGGCTCTGATAGCCGGAGCAAATATTATAAAAGAATTGCAACATAAGTTGCAATCTGATTTTGATTCCCTGCAATATTGGCTGACCACATCTAAAATGATATTAAGTAAAAAGAAAACTCAAGTAATGGTATTTCAGGCAAGAAACATTGTTGAATCATTAAGTCAGGAGATAAATATAACTACACTAGATGGAGCCAGTCTGCAGTTAGTGTCTGAGTATAAATATCTGGGGGTATTTTTAGATTGTAGCTTAAATGTTGGTAAGCATATAGAAAGTATAGTGAAACAAGTGAATATTAGACTGGGGTTGTTAGAAGGAAGACATCATTTTTGGCAAAAGAAGATAGAAATAGAATAGTGTTGCAACTCTTAATGCCAATACTGGAATATGGGAGCTTATCTTATCTGCATGCAACCAAGTCATCTTTGGTATGCTTAAATAAAGCATATTACAAAATAGCTGGGTATGTTTTACAATGTCATAGGAATATTCATCATTGTATTATACTACATAATTTAGACTGGGATATGTTAGAAATACGAGAAAGAAAAGATTGTGGCAGAAGGCCTTTATGGCATACAGGGAAGGAAATAAAATGTTATGTATGCCTAATTTAAAGAGTAAATACTCCTTGAGGGTTATCCAAAATAGAGGTCTGAAATTACCACAAGTGAAAAATTGATATAGTCAGATGCAAGAGTTATTATTCAAAGATTTGGAATGAACTGAAACTGGATGTTAGGAATGTGAGTAAGTAAGTAAGTAAAAATGTATTTCTTTCAAGCGCCCTTCCCAAGCTCAGGGCACTTTTACAATAATTCAAGCCACTTTAAAACTCACTACACAAACAATAAATATAGCAATCATAAATAACATCTAGTTATTACATCCCAGCAAATGCTTGGGTAAAAAGGAAAGTCTTTAGCTGTTTTTTAAAACTTTCCACAGTCAGGCAATCTCGTATCTGATGAGATAGAGAATTCCACAGAGTCGGTGCCATAAAGGCAAATGATCTACCTCCACATGTCTTTAAACATACCCTGGGTATCTCTAGCAATCCCTCATCAGAGGAGCGAAGAGAGCGGATAGGACAGTAAGGTACTAAGAGCTCTTTCAGGTAGTGGGGTCCCAAATCATGTGGGACCTTAAAGGTCAGCAATGCGACCTTGAAGGTGATCCTCCACTGTATTGACAGCCAGTGCAGATCACACAGCACAGGTGTCATATGGCTAGATCTTGAAACCCCATCAACAACCTGGCTTTGATTTCGCGTACAAGCTGCAAGCAGCAGATGTCTACCCCCGGCAGCCCTAGATAGAGGGCATTGCAGTAATGAAAACGGCTGGTGACAAAGGTGTGGACCAGGGTGGGAAGATCTTCAGGTGGAACCAAGTGTTTCACCCGGGCAATGTTCCTCAGATGGAAAAAGGCAGATTTGACTACTGCTGACACCTGCACCTCCATAGTCAGACCTTCATCAAATATCATGCCTAGGTTACACTCTTGGCCAGAGGCCAGAAGCAGGGCTTCCCTGAGATATAAACCTGAGGGCTTCCCAGTCCAAGCCCCCATTATCCTCCCTCCAGGGTCCACAACCAATACCTCAGTTTTCTCTGAGTTCAACCTAAGCCAACTCGCACTCATCCAATCCTGAATCTCCAGGAGGCAGCTATTAAACATTGTGATAGAATCAGACTCCCGTTCAGGTACAAAAGACAGGAAGAGCTGAGAATCATCAGCATAACAATGAAAACTCAGCCCATACCACCTTATAATGTCCCCCAATCGAAGTATATACACCATGAATAACATAGGGGACAGCACCGACCCCTTCGGTACCCCACAGGCAGCCAATGAGGGACTGAGGTGTAAATTCCGGACACCACTCTCTGTGATCTGCCCTCCAGAAAAGATCAAGACCAACTGTGGACTGCTCCCCTCAGACCACAGAAAAACCACAGGGGTTGCAGAGGTAATAACCCACGACAGGCCCAATGAGTCCATCAATTGGAGGAGGTTTTTACCAAATGGCGAGAGTTCATCGTCAACCCAGGCACTGCAGTCTCCCAGAATTAACCATCTGGGAGACTCCAATACCATATTGGCGATGAAGTCCGCAATCTCCTTCAGGAACTCCCTCCCGTCCCCTGGTGGACGGTAGATGAGGAGGGTCCTGTAGCCTGCACCTGAACCCACTATGCACTCAAAGGAGTTGGTATCACAACTGGCACCTCCCTGAGGTAGTTTGGGTCAGTTTAGGAGAGGCTTGGCATCAATGTGGATATGAAATTGTCAATGCTTGGAATCCTAAGGAAATTAAATTGTGATTTATTGTGATGCTTGTTGGTTATTGAATTTGTTTTACCTGTCACTGTAATTATGTACTGTGTTGAGTTATGTTATTGTATTGTTATTATGGAATCATGTTAAGTTTTGTACCTTGTAACCATAATCTACACAGGACAATCTTGTAAATAGGGCATAAACAGTCCTAATGATTAACTCCTGTCAAAAAATAAACATTCTTATCTATCTATCTATTGGGAGGAACTTTTTACAAGGAGTCCAGCTACGCTGCAAAGAATGGCCTCCCTGTGAAGAATGGCCATGGTATCCAGTTAAATTGCTAATAATGGCCACCCTGCAAAGAATGGCCATGGCACCCAGCCCCTGCACCTACTAGAAACATTGGGAGGAAGATTTTACAAGGAGTTCAACTAAGCTGCACCATGCAGCACAAGCCCAGTCTGGGAGCAGCACAGGGGAAGGAGGCTAGCTTTGTCTCAAAGTGGGGCAACCTCTGTCCCTGCACCTAATAGACACATCTGGAGGAAGTTTTCTGTGGGTTTCCCTTGCACCAACTAGAAGCATTGGGAGGAAGCTTAATTAGAAACATTGGGAGGAAGTCCACATAAATGAGACTGGGCAGAGCAGGCAAATGGAGATTGGGCAGAAAAAGAGAGGCGGAGGAGTAGTACAGTGCTGTGGAGTGTGAAACATCTATGACTAGAACTGTGAAAATGCTCACGGCTGTTGGTCAGTGTACCTCTGTTTTTGGGTTAATGTCACTCGGTTGGACTTTCCCAGGCCTCAGGTACCTCCATTGTCAGCGAATCTGACTTATCCCTCTTGGGCCCTCCTGCTGCCACCAGGAAGGAGACACCTTTTTGTCAGCCTACAACAACTGGAGGTGGAAGGGCCAACCTGCTTTGGGAGTTGGGGAGCATGGGAGGTGCTGCCAGAGAGGCCATCAACTAGGTTGTCCAGTGTGACCCTTTTTACATTGACAGGGACTCATCCACCACCTCATATCTGGTTCTGCAGCAGCATCCTGGGGGGGCGGAGATGCTCGGCAGAATGTGGTCACCCATGCTGCCAAGACAGCTTCTGTCGAGCTATGACCAGTAACCACTTTTGAAGTGCACACATTCACCTACCCCCAGCAGGGAAGTCTGCAGAGGGTGCTCTGAATCCCTCCCTTCTGTCCTCCATTTCTGATGCCCCAGGCTTGGAGATTTACCTGGGTCACCAGTGTTTCAGAGCGATGCCCCATTGTTCAGTGCCACAGAGCTTGTTGACTTTCTGATTTTAACATACAGTCAGAGTGGACAGTCTTCAATTTATTTAGATGATAGTTCAGCCTTCGGATGAGCAAGTACTAAAATAAGGTGCCACCAGTACTTACTGTATTCAACAGTGACTAGAATCTTATGAGAGAGATGGATCTCTTGCACACAAGTGAAGCAAACTGGTAACATCCCAAGGGGCAGAGGTTTTTCTCCACCTCCTTAAACCAGGTTAATTGAGAATGGTGGTAGCATGTCAGAATCTGAAAATACAATACCCCATCATGGAGGTTATGCCAGTTGTGCTAGGAGCAGGGCATAAAGCTTGAGCAGCACTGGACCCGCTTGTCACAAGGAAACAATATAAACTACTGCAATAAGTCTACAGACTCAGTAACAGATGCATTTCCAGCAGGAGCAGAAAGGATTTGTGGAAGAAAACAGCATGTCACTGACCAGCTTCTGTTCTCTGTCCCCCCCCCCCAGGAATGGGATGAACATAAAAGAAAAACAGCTATCTTGGATGCTTTCTCCAGCCCCTCCTGCAGGAGCATTGCAGGCATTTACAATCAATAATCAACCAATTTTATTTGCTTGGCTTCTGCATTCACATGAATAGGTACAACACTCTAGCTAAGCAATAATTCTAAATACTTATGTATCAAAGCAGTCCATTAAATTGTTCCCTAAAAACCAAAGATATATTATACATGGAAATAGAAAGACACACAGTAAGTCAAGAGGGCATGCTTATTAAAAAAAAACTCCATGTGGGTGGTAGGTTCTGGTATCTTCCACGCAAGAAGGAAGTACATTTAAAAAATGCCAAGACAGCTGAGGGGTCTGGTCCTTCCCCAGGAGATGGAAAGGCATCTTAAAAACATCATGTTGGCACTGGCAGACAGTTGTTGTTCCACAGCAGGAGCAGGAGGCATTACTAATGACAATTACAGTAACCAGATTAAAAGTCATCAGGGTCCCCATACACAGTCACACTTTCGTGCTTCAAAACTGAACAGAAATATCCCTTTATGGCACAGTTTCTAATTATACACTGTTTTTGCCATGCACAGAGGGGTTGCAAGCCATTCCCTGCAGTTTTCAGTAGTCACTGCGGTAGTACAGGAAAAGGGCTGGGTCCAGCGTTAAAATTGATCATAGATCCATGCTTAGATGACCTCCTGGCCCTGTGCATGTCATCATTATAGCAGTGCGAAAACATTCTAAGGTGGGTGGCACAGTCATGTGATAGGTAACTCTGCATCCATTGTGAGGTTGAGACATACAAGGGACCAATGATAACATTAATTGGAGTGGGAAAATGGTGCAATAGATGGGAATTCCATTGAATGCTGGAAAGATTAACAAGCTGTGGTTAGTGATGGGGCTACTGGACCACTGGGAAAGAAAAGGTGAGGCACCAAAGGAAAAAAAAAAAAAGAACAAACCATCATTATCCAGAAGGAATCCTAAAGGTATGGGTTGGATGGATGGGAGGAAGACTATAGTAGTAGCACCAGTGCCATGGGTATTCATATGTAGCATTGCGGCATGCAAGTAATGCTATGTTGTACACAAATCTCCAAGGTGGTTGCAGTTCAGGTGATATCAGTTGAAGTTCCCATTTGGGACCACCAACATCTGGAAACCAACATTTGTATTTAGATAGAGCAACCAGGGAGACTCTGCCCCTGATAACAATGATTTTTGTGTACAACATAGTTTGTTGGTGGTGCTATGAGAAACCCTTTGCATCATTATTTTCTAGCACCAACTGTTTCTATGTCTAGGGTCTCAGTTGGGTTGAGGCCTGGTTATCTCTGAGCAAAGGCCTTTGTTTGTAGAATGGCTGAGAATAGTTCAAAACAAACAAGATTCCAGGAAACTGTCAGGAAGGTAACACAATGTTTTTAGTTCTGTTAAGGGAAAATAAAGTTAAAATTTACAAATTAAAAACAAAAAATTTGTGTAGAATGTTTTGATTTGTAGGTGTACTGTAGCTCTAGTGTGTCCCTCCCTTTGTTTGCTGTGAGAATATTTTTTTTTAATTTGCCTGCTAGTTTTATGGCCCATGGAGTCTCCATGTTAGCATTTTTCATGGCTCTTCCCTTTCCTACAGTTCCTGCTGCCCCATGTAGCAGTGATAACTCTAGGACCATTGATACAGAGAGTAATAACTTTGCAGTAGCAATCTCTTGATAGGAGACTGATATTCAGGCTTCAACTAAATAACTCTTTCTAATCCAAACTTTATGTTTTCTAGGCATGTGTCTAGGTATAATGAGCAGGAGGGAATGTCATTTTTTTAAAACATTTCATTTTATTAAATTACACACAGCCATAAAAAGGTGCACAAATCATCCCAGGTCACCAATGTTATAATTAGGGAAAGCTCTAGCTGTTTTCACACATAATAGCCCACTCAGTTACCCTCAGGTGTTTGTCATCTGTAAATTTAGCACCCATTAGAGCACCATGGACAAGAAGAGTTACTTAAAATCACAGCTCTACTGCTGTGACAAAAAAACAAACGGCTATCATTGAATGAATGGTCCTGGATGCATGATGGTTACATGGGACAGCAGACATTGTAGGAAAGAGAAGAGCCTTAAAACAGTAAACATGGAGATCCCCAGGAGCCATAAAACCAGCAGGCATTTTTTGAAGCTCCTTACAGCAATCAAAGAGGAGACTACACTAGAGATGCAGCAAAATTAAAATTCACTGGTGAAGTCCCGGCAAAGTCGGGAATTTCTCATCTGCAGAGCAGTCCGTGAAGTTTTTGCAGTGAGGGCACAATTTCACCTATTAGAATTTTGTAGGTTTTTTTTTGTGAAATTTCACTGTGAAAGTGCAGAATTTCACCCATAAATTATGAAATTCTGCCTTTCTAGGCAAAAAATCCACCATTCACAGGCAAAATTCCACACTTCACGGGAAAGACTTCACGATCCGCATCTGTGAAATAATCTGCGAAATGAGCAAAATTTGTGGATTATTTTGCATAGAGAAATTTCCCAATTTAGCACATCCCTAGACAGGTCTATGACTGGTCATTGACAAAAATGTTGTTGATTGACCTTACAGCGAGTCCTTCATGTCAACCGCATTTGTGGTCGGCATACGGTTTCTAACTTCATGACATGTTTTCTTCAGGGGACTTTGACCCCCAACCTCCCACATAGGAGATTGTGCCCCCAGCACCCCTCCACTAAATATAATCAACTCTGAGTTGGAGCTGATAAGGGACAGGGGTGGGTGCAAGACCCCCTGAATACAGTGCCGGGGTCCAGCACCGACACTACAGCGACCTGGCACTGTAGTCACTGTTGTGTTGGTCGCTTTAGAAATGGCATTGTCAGAGGTGTATACCTCCCTGGACTACACTAGGACTACACCTATAAATCAAAACACTCATTACAACCTAAGTTTTATTAATTTTTATGTTGATTGCGCCCAGCTCAAGAAACATATTGGGACAGCTTTCTCAGAAGCAGGCTGTGGAGATGTGGCACTGTTGTGGCCAATGCCCCCATAGCCTGCAAAGGCTTGTCCCACTTCCCCCAATGCCACTGCATGCTGCTGGTGACATGGGTTTGGAACCTTTACACTAACTTCTGACAATTTAGGGAAATCACTCTCCAAATGTACCATACCCCTCTCCTTTCTGTCCTTAATAGTTCCACTTTTAACCACCAGTTATGTGTGGTTCATAGATCAGTGCTTTATGCTAAGTACTGTAGCTGAATGACGTCAGTTGTGCTTAGATACAGAGGCCAGACCAGTAAGTAGGGCAATGCTTTCAAGGTTTTAGTCATATGAATGATTAGTGCTTAGAAACATCATCATAGACATGAACAAATCAGTGATTATAATACACGTGAACTGGATGGTTTATACAAGGTGCTTAGATGCTTGGACTGATAAGTAACTTGTTATGATTTAATGTTTTGGCTTTTCTCTGTATCCCACTGCAGGAAGGAGGCTTAGTTAAACTGGATGAGAGCTCGCAAAAGAAATAATGATATTGTACGATTATCTCCTCCAACTCCGGAGAGTGTGGCCAGTACCATGCAGGAGAGGAAAACCCCCCTTGGGGGGAAACCTCTGAGGACCCATGGCTACTGATCTGCCCATCCTTCTGGGCATACTAAAGGAGAGTAATCCTAAATTAACTATATTGAGTTGTCAGCTAATCTGAAATCCAGAGTTGTAGATCTTGATCCAGAGAGGGCAGGGAAGCAAGAATCCAGTACTGAATGTTTTTATTTTGATTGTCAATGAAGATGGCAGCACATCCTTCTAGTGAACTCCTAGTTCAAGAAATCCATGTCTGGAGCAGAATCGGATAGTAGATTGGATTCCATGGTAGAGCATAATTAATTCAAAGCGTCGAAAGTTGCATGGTCAAGCAATCCAGAAGGCAAGGAAGTCTTCCCAAGGAGGACCAGTAACCAAATGACTAAGTTGCTAGAACCAGAATATGAAGACAGGTGGCTTAAGTTCCAATTGTCAAGCTTTGCAAATGAAGGTCTTGGTGATGAAGCACAGGAGCTAGGTGCTGCGCAATCTGGAGAGGGCGGAGCAGTAGGAACCTGCAGTCCAGAGTGAGTGAAGCAGGTGATGGTGAATGGGCAAGAGATCTTAATATGAATAGATGGACATAAAACTTGATGGGCTTCCAGGCCCTGAGGGGTGAAACAGGTTGAAGAACTAGGTGAAACAGTCTTTGATGAACCTCCAGGCCCTGTAAGTATAGGCAGATAAAGTAAATAAGTGGACCTGCACATAGGTCAGCAATAGTAGTAGTAAAATTGGACCTGCATGATGCAGACATAATAGCAGAGGTGTAGTATTGAATAGATTACGTATGGTATACAGCAGATAGTTTTGAAGGAATATAAGAAAGCATGTAAGTTGAAGAGCTTCTTGTTTGGAGAGCAACATAGTTCTATAGAGCAATGTATCTATACGTTTAGAAAGCCAGGATGATGCAGCAGCTGGAATTAAACTTGTGAGAGTGGTTTGACGAGTCCGGACTTGACATGCTCCTAATAGTCATGGATGGTGATAAACAATGGAAAGGACCAAGTTGGACGAAGTAGTGATGAAATAGGATCCAATGAACCTAGATCACTGGAGTAGAGTAATGACGAGATCTCAATCATGAGACAGAAGGTCTTATGGATAGGGCTCAATTAAGTGTCCAGGCAGGAGTGAAGTAGTAATAAGTTCATTTGACCTGAAGTGAGCAAGGCAGAAGCATCCAAAGAAATTGATAGCGAATGTCCAAAAAATTAATCCAGATCTAAGTACATAATGAAACAAGGAGCTCCTCGAAGGTTAGCAGAACATAGACTTTCAAGGATAGCAAGGAGCCAGTAAGGCAATACCAGGGAAACACCCTCATGTGGCTGGCAAGTACAGCCATGTAGGCCAGTCAAAGAAAGGGTGAGTCAAGCAAGACCCCACATAGGCTAGATTACTAAGGTGCAGCCATGGAGGGTAGCCGGGAGCAGAAGGTACCCGAGAGGCAGAAGCTGAGGACGAAGCAGGCAAGCAGTAAGTGTAGTAGGAGAAGCAGTCTGTCATAAGCAGTCAGTAAACTAGAGTGGGAATTAATGGACCTGCACACAGGTCAGCAAAACAGTGTAGTAATAATATTCGAACCACCATGCCCTGAATTGGCAAGGCAAGCACAGAGGGTAAGGCAGACTTATAAAAGAGTATGACAGTCCTGTGGACAATGTGTTCCTGATGAGCAAGGATGGTAGCAGAATGTAGGGAGAGAACCGAGTCAGATGAGCCAGCCGCTCAACCAGATATAGTAATCCTCAGAGCACTGGAGTAAGTTAATGACTGAGCCTGAGCCATAATAGGATGGCAGAATGGAGCTCAGCTGAGTGTCCTGGCAGGAACGGTAGTTGTAGCAATTTCATATGAATTGAAACAGCATAGCAAGAAATATCCAGAGAATGGATTACGAATATCCTGAGAAGTAGGCAAGATGGAAGTCCATAATAGAGCAAAGGAGGTTATTATGTACAAGTGGATGTAGATACAAGTTGGCGGTGTGAGGGCTGCAGCAGCCAGACTATTATAGTATGAGTGAAGACAAGACGTCCTGGCATGGTTCAATCCTGATAGAAGTCGGACGAGTAAGTGACACGGAATGAAGGCTTTTGGCAGACGGAGGTCCTATGAGCAGGGTGCTGAATGCCATGATAGAGGGCATGACTAGAGAGCACAGCAGGTATCTAGGACAAGCAGCCAGCAAGGCCCTGATATGGGGCAGATGGGCAGTTGGACCACACGTATGTTAGCTGAGAAAATATGGAGAGTGGCAAGCTAGGCCCCACAAAGGTAAGCAAACTTCAAACCCACATGTAGGGCTGCAGGTCATTGGGCCAGTGAAAGGGGAGCGAAAGCCAGACCCCTACAGGTTCCACTGGGAGGAGAGGTGCCAGGTAAGGCAATAGTGTAATAGTGCAGAAGTACTGACCAGATAAGCTGAGAGTGGCCCATAGTCAGCAGAGGACAGCTGAAGGTGCAAGTAGGCATTAGTATTAAAAGTAATGCTTGCCGCTAATCCTCATTATACGGGTCTGTATGTGCCCTGAGGTATGAACATCTCTGGTACATGTAAGGATGTCAGCATCACCCATCGTAGGTGAAAACAAGGAAGTCCCCCTCACTTGAGGGAACAGAGTACAAGCAACGCAATCAGGCTGAGTAATACACGCAGGAGTTGAAAAGCTGTTGGAGTAGCAGAGGCAGGTGAGGAAGTAATGTCCTACTGAAGGTCTAGGGCTCCATAGAACACACAGG
This sequence comes from Neoceratodus forsteri, assembly GCA_016271365.2. Lineage (NCBI taxonomy): Eukaryota > Metazoa > Chordata > Ceratodontiformes > Ceratodontidae > Neoceratodus > Neoceratodus forsteri. Next base: position 1,032,964,330 of record CM028135.1, on the reverse strand, counting down.
CTGCATGAAATTATACCTTATCTGAAGGAAAGGAAGTTAGCTCGAACTCCCTGGCTTGTGCGTTATTCTCTCCCCCCCAAAAAAAACACGAGAAAATCTGCCAAGCACCCAAATAAAAGGTCTGAAATGGCATCCCACGGACTGGAGAGGGCTGAGAACAGGTAGTGAGTCCCACATATGCAGGCAGAAAGGCAAAGGCAGCCCCCAGTAGCAGAGCAAGCAGGAAGCAGCAAGTGGTGGACAGCCATGCAGATAGCAGGCACCAGGATGAAACAAATACGGTGCACCTGTTGCAAGCCAAATATAGCCCCTTACAGAGAGGTATGTCAAGAACCTTCATGGCAGAATCGAGGAAAGTCTCTTGGTTGCATGTTCAGCATTTAAGAGAATCACAGAGTAGGCTTTAATGTCTCCAAGTAGGAGCCGGGCCCCAGCAGCCCAGCTCCTGCAGTAGCCCCAAGGCTGGGGATGATGACTAGCCCTGACCCGTTATGTTTCCACAGCTCCAATTAAAATTATTAGTATGAATGGAGGGAGAACACACAGATTTCCAGCGTCACTCGCAGCAGACCTTGTCCTGGAGGCACCTCGTCCAGACCTACCAGGATGGAAACAGAATGTTACGTGCGGGAGAGAAAATGCAAAGGACCCACCCCATTGAGCTACAGCGAGGGGTGGTGAGAAGAGTGGTGGCACACAGGCTGCAATGCACCAGGCGCAGAAGACATAGAGCACCCAGTCTGGGGAAAGCCATGAAGAAGGGAACTGAGGAGCCAGCAGGAGCGGCAGCAAAGCTGTGTGGAGAGAGCACAGCAGAATCTGCCCGCAGAACGAGGAGCCAGACGGACTAAACGCTGCCACTGTGTGGGTCCAGAAACACAAGAAGTTAAGGAAGGGCAAAGGCAGGGGGAAGCAAACGAGGAGCAGCAAAGAGCAGAGCAGAAGGTGCATGGGGAAAATGGGAGGGGCAGAGAGGAGAGAGGAATCCAGCCCCAGCATGCAGCACGGAGCGAGCGAAGTGAGTGCTACTCGCTCTAAGCAGAGTGGCTGTAGTCCAGTTGTTTAAGTAGTATGTGGGGGAGAAGCTCTTCCCCCACATTTCTACAGGCATGCACCTTTCCATTTTGCCCACTGTTGGCTATATTTCCTCCAAATGCATTAGAAGAGTTTCACAACTCAGTGGCACTCTTCTGAAAACCTGGGCCATGCCTCTTATTTCGTGTGACTTGTTAAAGGGAAATGGCAATCTACATGTGTCCCCAATTAGTGTTATATGCAAATCAAGTAAACTTAGTAACTTATTGGTGTTGATGTATTTTTACTTTTTCTGGTTGATTCTGCTGTCCCTCCTTCCCAGCATTTTGTAACAAATGCCTCTAGGGGCACATCTCAGAAGCTTCTGGAGCTTTCTTCACTGCCCGGATCAATTACAGGACTGTTATAGTACAATATTTACTAACTGAAGGAACTATTGATAACACTAGTTTGCTATTTACCAGTCCTGGTGTGATACAGAAGCTAAGTATAGACTGGCGGTCAACTGTCTCTCTATAGTTAGGCAATCCCAGAGCACTACCACAGCCCTAGCCTCAGTCACTAAAGACTGGCTTCTTGCCATGGATAAGAAACAAGTCACAGGAACAGTGTTTCTGGACCTCAGTAAAGCCTTCGATACTGTCGACCATGCTTTATTCCTCAACACTTTACACTACCACAGCATCTCCGGCACCTCACTATTTTGGTTCAAGAGCTACCTAGAAACATAGAAACATAGAATTTGACAGCAGATAAGGACCGCTTGGCCCACCCAGTCTGCCCATTTCCCTACCTACTGGATAAGCTGCAGATCCTAGTTAACCAGCAGCCTACTTCTTCCTACCCCCAACCCCCAGAATTGCCTTATGACTATCCCATGCATGCTTGAATTCCACCACTGATTTTGACTCCACAACCTCCTCCGGAAGGCCATTCCATGCATCCACAGCCCTCTCTGTGAAAAATACTTCTTAAATTACTCTGAGCCACCCCCATCTTCAAATTGTGCCCTCTTGTTCTTGCACACCTCTTTTTGAAAGATGCTACCCTCTTGGACTTTGTTGATTCCCTTGAGGTACTTGAACATTTCTATCATGTCCCCTCTCCCTCCTTTCCTCGAGGCTATACATATTAAGCTCTTTCGTCTCTCTTCATATGTCTCTGGTGCAGACCCTGCACCATTTTAGTTGCCCTCCTCTGACAGCTTCCATCCTGTCTATGTCTTGCGGAGATTGGGTCTCCAGAACTGCACACAGTACTCCAGATGGGGTCTCACCAGCTGTCTGTACAGAGGATAATAACCTGTTTTCTACTAGTGATGCCCTCCCTATGCATCCCAGTATCCCTCCAGCCCTCCTTGCTGCCCTCTCACATTGCTTGCCCACCTTAGGTCATCTGATATGACTACCCCCAGGTCCCTTTCCATTTTGTTGTTGTTAGTATCTCACCCCCATTGTGTACTCTTCCCTGGGTTTTGTTTCCCAGGTGCATTACCTTGCACTTCTTAGCATTGAATCTAAGCTGCCATACATTTGACCATTCCTCTAACCTTGCCAAGCCCTTCTCATCCTTTCCACCCCACCCTGTGCATCAACTCTGTTGCAGATCTTTGTGTCATCTGCAAAGAGACATACTTTTCCTTCCAGTCCTTCTGCAATGTCGCTTATAAAGACATTGAAGAGGACCAGTCCTAATACTGAACCCTGCAGTACCCCACTAGTAACCCTCCTTTCTTCTGAGTGGACTCCATTCACTATTACTCTCTGTGTCCTATTTTCCAGCCAATTCTTTACCCAGGCTGTTATCTTGGGACCCACTCCCAGGCTGGCTAACTTGTATATTAATCTTTTGTGTGGGACTGTGTCAAATGCCTTGCTAAAGTCTAGGTAGGCCATGTCCACAGCCCCTCCCTGATCTACTACTTTGGTCACCCAGTCAAAGAAATCTATCAGATTCATCTGGCATGACCTTCCCGCTGTGAATCCATGCTGCCTAGGGTCCTGTGCCCCTCTGGCCTCTAGATACTCGACAACTCTTTCCTTCAGAAGTGATTCCATCATTTTCCCTATCACTGAGGTTAAACTAACAGGTCTGTAGTTTCCTGCTTCTGCCTTGCTCCCACTTTTGTGAAGGGGAATCACATCTGCCCTCCTCCAGTCCTCGGGTACCACCCCATCCTCCCATGATTTGTTAAAAAGGGTAGTCAGTGGTGTCACAAGTTCTACCCTTAGTTCTTTTAGAATTCTGGGATGAATCCCATCAGGCTCCATTGCTTTGTCCACCTTCAGTTTTAAGAGTTCTTTCAGAACCCTTTCTTCTGTAAATGGGCTGGTATCAACTTCTGTATCCAGAGTGTTTCTATTGTTTGTTTTATGTACCTCCCCCTCTTCATTTGTAAATACTGAGCAAAAATATTTGTTTAGTATCTCTGCCTTTTCACAGTCTTCCTCTGCTCACCCTCCCTCCCCTTTATTAAGCCTCACTATCCCTCCCTTGGTCTTCCTTCACTCCCTGATGTACCTATAAAAGGTTGTATCCCCCTTCTTAACCGAGTTGGCTATCTTTTCCTCGGTTTGGGCCTTTGCTGTTCTGACTGCCTTCCCAGCCTCCTTTTGCTTTAACTGATACAGTTCTCTGTCCTGCTCCTTCTGTGATTCCTTGTACTTCCTGAATGCTTTCTTTTTCTCTTGAACCTTAACTGCCACTTCCTTTGAGAACCATAGTGGTTTCTTACATCGTTTTGTTTTGTTTATTTGCTTCACACAAAGGCTCGTTACCTCTGTGATGGCAGTTTTTATTATTCCCCATTGTTCTTCCACCCCTCCTTCCTGCCCATTTGCTAGTGCATTCCTTAGGCACTCACCCATTTTGGCAAAGTCAGCCCTCCTAAAGTCCAGTACTTTTGTCTTTGTATGGCTTGACTCTATTGCTGTGTTTATTGTGAACCATACTGTTCGATGGTCGCTAGTTCCCAGATGGCTACCCACTTCACATCTGTGATCCTCTCCATCTCCATTTGAGAGAATCAAGTCTAATATTGCTCCCTCTGAGTGGGCTCCAGTACTAGTTGTCTAAGGCATGCCCCCTGTAGGGCATCTAGAATAACTCCACTCTTCGAAGTGGCAGCTGCAACTGCACTCCAGTTAACATCTGGCATATTCAGTTCACCCATCAGCAATATCTCCCCTTTTTCTGCCATTCTAAGTATACTTTCTATCATTTCCTTGTCCATTTCCTCCCCCTGAGAAGGGGGTCTGTATACAACCCCTGTGCGGATTGTGGTGCCATTGCCTGTCTCCAAATTTACCCATAGTGCTTCTTCTCCTCCCTGTTTACCCTTTTGTTCTGTTGCTTTTATTCCTTCCCTTATGTAAAGAGCTACTCCTCCTCCTCTTTTACCCTACCTGACTGATAGATGGCAACAGGTAAAAGCAGATGACTCACTCTCCCCACTTCTTCCAATTATGAGAGGTGTTCCTCAAGGCTCTATCCTTGGACCTCTTCTTTTCACACTCTACATCAACACTATTGATAATAACATCACCAAAGCAAAGCTTCACCTGTTCGCAGATGACACTGTGATCTATCTATCCAGGCCCTCAGTTACCAATATCCAAATGGAACTCCAATCCCAGTCCAACCTCCTCCAACTCAGACTGGCGCAATCCAAACTCCTCCTAAATGCCAAAAAAACTAGTAATGTACTTCTATTCCAACCAGCTTACTTCCATCACAAATGTTCTTTCATCCCTGCCCCCCCATCCCCAATCAGCACACTCCTAGGTGATGACCTTGAGGTAGTCAATAACTTAAAATACCTGGGCTGTGACCTCAACCGACACCTAATTTTCTCAGCCCACATTACTTTCCTCACAAAAAAACTGTGTCAGCATATTGGTTTTTTCTATACGGAAAAAAGTCCCTTTCATGGTTGAAGCCAGACTATGACTTGTCCAGTAAACTTTATTGCCACTTCTCGACTATGCCAACATTGTTTATAGCTGATGCTTGGACTCCCTGCTTCGCCAATTGGATACACTCTACCACAGAGCAATTTAGTTGGTCCTAGACCAAGTACAATCCTTTAAATATCTTGGCAACACTCATGACAGCCACCTAACCTATAGCATCCACACTGACACTGTTGCCAAAGCTGTTAACAAGCGCATTGGCCTTCTCTACAGGCACAGGCAACGCCTCACCTCAGATGCCTTAAGGATAGCCAATCAGAGCTCTGTGATCTCTCTAACTGACTATGGGATGGTTGTCTATGGCTCTGCTACTGACACAGTCCTAAGGCGCCTATGCTTGGCCCTTAACAAAGCCTGCTGCCTCATTACTGGATCTCACCCTCTCACCCGCATGTGTACTCTATATGCCCAAACGGGTTGGCTCCAACTATCAAACCGTATCAAGTTCTACACCTGCCTAATGGCCAAGAAGATCACTTTAGGCCTTGCACCCCCAGGAGTCCAAGCGCTTCTACCTGCAGCACGCATCGCCTACCACACCAGGGATTCTGAAAACCAAATTCTGCATGTACCACGGCGCCGTACCTCACAGGGACAAAGGTCTTTTGCGCACCGTGCACCCTCCTGGTTTAATGCGCTCAACAAAGACATCACCTCACTGCAAAGGCTAGGCCAGTTCAAAACCAACCTTTGCCTCCACCTCTCTGCCTCCAGCTCCTGTGACTGTCGCTCCTAATCTGCTCTTGCACTTAATTTCCCACTCCATGACACCTGTCCTCTACCCCCTTCCTCGGCTCCTTCCTGGCTTTAGCACTTTAAAACCTGACAATGCCTTTCGGCTGCTCCACTGTCTTCTAGTGTTTTCCCCCTCAATCCCTAAATCCGTCTCAGTTATCCCTTGCCCTGGCTACCTCTCCTCACCATCCTCTGGTGGTTCTCAAGCTACCTCACCCTGCTTACCTGTACCCTTTCTGCCCCCTTAAATGTATTGTATTTCGACTGCTTATGTATTGTATTGCCACAGCCTGTTATGTTTGTATTGCTTTCAAAGCTGACGTGGAACCTTTGCAAAAGAGCCATGGCTCAAAGGCATTGTAATCCTAGAATTCCAATAAACAACAGAGCAATTTATTTAATTTCTCATGCTTATCATCGCACACATCACTGTGAGCTATATGTCCAGTTAGGCTGGACCTCCCTATCATCTATATGCCTCATCCACTCCCTTATCTGATCTGATTATATAGAGCCCTTTTGTCTAAACCCTCCTTATATATTTCTACTCTCTTTCATCCTACTGCCTGCTTATACTCATTACGGAGAAATAACTACATTATGTTAGAAGTACATTGCTCACATAATCGGTTCAGTGATATGGCCATAAGTCATGCCCTTCCGGCTGCCTGGAATAAAGCACAATCCAGTCTCAAACTTCAAACTCTTGTACCCCTATGCAGCTTCATAGCACTAGTCTCCAGCAAAATTGGTGACTCCTGTGCATGCCACTGAGTCCTCTCCACTCCCACTCAGTCCCACCCTTTCCTATTTCTTCCTCCCTTACTTCCCACTCTCTCACATTCACTTCCAACCCCACCACCTCCCCTTCCCCTTCCCTAGTTTGCCTTCTGCCCACTATAACCCACCCCTTGCCCTCCAGTCCTCTTCCCTTTTCCCCACTTCACTGTTTTCCACTCTGCCTACTGTCCAGCACCCACCTCCTCCTCCCTGCTTCTGCCACAACCCTCCCCCCTCGACGCTCCCCCTTCTCCTCACCCCTACTCTCTCTTCTTCTAAAATCTCTACTGATCATATGGCTTATCTCCCTGTCTACAATTTGTTCCAAATGTATAAACCTCATGTTCTTACCATGTCTTAACCTCGCTGTTCTGTTCATCGTAGCCTGTACTTGGGTATATATGTACATACTGTTTATATCCTTGCAAACTTTCACTCTGTACATGTATTTATTGATGCTTACTCTACCCTATAGTTTGTATATTTGCTAATAATGTTTTGAGCCTTGATGGTTGCTCAGGACCTCCTTGTAAATGAGCTTGCTCAATGGAGTATTTCCTGCCAATAAACTTTGACTTTAGTTGTTCTTGTTATAGCACCAATACTATTAAAGAGCAAATCTGAGCTATTAATTGCTCCTTCTGTTAGTACATTCTATAAATGATCCTATTTCTGATCCCCTGCTCTGAAGTTAGCCATGGAGCTTCTGGGATGTGTGGCTAGATGTTCTTGTTATAACAAGCTGGGCAGGAGAGGAAGCATGAACAACCAGATACAATAAAAATACAGCAGCACTAGTAAGTTAAAAATGTTGTTTTATTTGCAAAAATAATAATCAAGGGCTGCCCCATACTAAGGTATAGGGCACATGTACATGAACATTTCCCTTTAAGTACTTTTGTGAAAATGATAAAAGGGGAGGTATTTTTCAGGTATAGAAACTAAAGACTCATGTTTATCCATGTGGTATAACAGATAGGTGCAGTATGGGAAATTATGCTTGAGGTTTCCTAAAGCTGAGCGCTCCTGTACCAATTCAATCTAAGTTTGACTAAGAGACAAGTGTCATAAACAGTAGATGGATATTGAGTGGCTTACAATGAACATAAATACAGTAGGTTCAATGGGCTTAGGCAACGTAGTGTGTGAGTTACATTATGCTTGTGCAACTGTTGATAAACTTTGGTGATTGGCACTCTTTGTTCCACAAGGAACTACCACCCTGTAGGGGTACCAGATGACAAGGAACCCTCAATGATGGTTCCACCCCTAGAGGTGGCTTGGGAAGGATTTCCTTAGACTAAAGGTACCATAGGAAGAAGCCCCAAAGAGAGAGAGGCATGCCACTGAAGGAGGAGAAGGGGAGGAGGGTGGGGCAAAGAAAAAGCATTTCAGAGTGAGGCTGGAAGGAGCCGACTTATATAGCTCAGGAAGGGGGTGTGGCTGGTTGCTCCAGTCCACTGACCTGCAGGCATAGCCTTTTAATTCAACAGGCTTATGCAACTTAGTCTCTGTGTTATGCTTGTGCAACTGTTGATAAACTGTGGCCATTTGTACTCTCTGTTCCACAGGGAACTACAACCCTGTAGGGGTACCAGATGGCAAGGAACCCTTGAAGAGCCTTAGGAAGGATTCCCTTAGGTGACAGGTACCTTAGGAGGGAGCTCCAAGAAAATACTGAGCAGCAAGTGGTGACCACTAAGCCTGAGGAGGGTTGATTGATTGCAACTAGTGTGACTGGAAACAGACACAGACTGAGATGAGCAGAGGTTGACAGATGTCAGAACTAAAGCAGGGGCATGACTTCTGAAGGAGAAGGAGAGAACAGCAAAGAAGGAGGGTCACTACCCAGCTCCATCCAACAGCAGAAACCTACCTAAGTAAACTAATGGAATTTACTACATTATAGACTACCTAACTGTTATGACTTTTAGCATGGAGGAGAGGAAACAACCCTATTAGGAGGAAACCTCAGGGGATCCAAGGCCTTGGTCACCTTCCCTCCAGGCTAAGGGATAAATTAGTGATGACACGGCTACTGCCAGGTAGAAATCCGAATGATGACTCACTGCCTACAATTAAGCAGCACATGATGTGCGCTGTGTATGAGTTCAGCAGAGAAAACATTTTCCCTTCCTCTGGCGTCTATCTACTGAGTCAGCAGGACATGGTGTACTGCTGTCTATGTTGCAGCAGTGCCCTATAGCCCTTTCTATGGCATCCACCTACCGGTTCAGCAGGGCACACTACCTAAGAACAATAAACAATATACAATGGCAAAAAAAATATTGTGCTCTGATTGGTCAGTCTGAGACTGGACCCATGATGTTATTCCAGTACAACATCACGGGTCTAGGCCCAGCACACAGAAGACCGCATTAAATGTTAAAAAAAAATCACTCCACATCGCGATTCACTGCGACCATGGTCACTTTTACTACCAGGTCTGCCTATACACTGGCAACACTGTGTTTTACTGAACAAAGAGCAAAAGTCTCCGGGTAAGCTACCTGACAGAAAGAAAACTACCTCGCGATCCCTCTCAAGTTGGACCACAACGAGCAAGTGAGCGTGCATTTTAAACAGTGACCGAACGGCTCCTGTCATAACGTTCGCAGCCTCCTGAAATACATTTTTTTCTTTAATTTTTTTTTTCAAAACCCCAAACAAACCTTTCTGCCTGAAACACCATGGTCCCTCTCACTTCACACTTCACACCAGACTGAAAGAGTGAATGACCATATCGAGCGAGTAAATTAGCAATGGAAAAAAACGGAACAGCAACGGGAGTCAGCCAGTGAATGACCACATAGAGCGAGTAAATTACGAAGGTAAAAAAAAATGGACCAGCAACGTCTTTCTGAGTAAGAGAACAGAGTAAATAGCAAAATGACAAGTTGCACAGGGGCCAAAAATACAAAACCACAATGATACACATTTAAAAGAATACAGAAAAAACATGTAGGGCAGCACCACCTCCTGCACAAGACAGGAACTGTGGACTTTTTTTTTCAATAAGTATGCCTGCCCAAACAAAAAAAATGAAATAAATTAATATTTTAAACAGCTTTTCCCATTTTTTTTTTCTCAAAACAAAACGAGCCATTATATGATAGCAATAATGCACTCCATGGTGTGTGTTGTGCTGGGATAACGTCACTTCTGGGGTGATTAGTCGCACCGGCCTGCGGCCCGTGCCCACCCCACCCCAGGCATGACGTTATCCCAGCACAACACACACCCTGTCATGCATTATTGCTTAAATGACACCATTACAACCTTACATGATGCTCACACACTGCTGAACAACACTCCCTCGTATGCCACAACACCCCACAATATACGCCTCAAATAAAGCAAAACATGTACATGTCAGCAACACCTACTGCCCTACCTGTAGCGACCACCTACCAGTTCAGCAGGGCACACTGTACCGCTGCTCACATTTCAGCAGCTCTCTACAGACCTACCTATGGCATCCACCTACCAGTACAGCAGGGCATGCAGTACCGCTGCCTATATTTTAGTGATGCCCTAAGGCCCTACCGATAGCATCTGACAACTGGTTCAGCATGGCACTCTGTACCACTGCCTACATTTCAGTGACACCCTATGGCCTACCTAGGGCATCTGCCTATTGGTTCAGCAGGGTACACTGTACCGCTGCCTATATATCAGCGGTGTCTTGCAGCCCTACCTATGGGATCCACCTACTGGTTCAGCAGGGTACACTGTACCACTGCTGACATTTCAGTGGTGCCCAAGAAATGAAACTTAAATATGGCAGAATGGCTGCATATACTGGAATGCAGTACGGCCCTACCTATGGCATCTGACTACCAGTTCAGCAGGGCACCTGCACCACTGCCTACATTTTAACAGTGCCCTACAGCCCTAATTATGGCATCTACCTACTGGTTGAGCAGAGCATGCTGTACCACTGCTGACATTTCAGTGGTGCTTAAGAAAAAAAACTTAGATATGGTGGAATGTCTGTATATTTTTTATTTATTTATTTAGTTTTTTGTTGACTGGGTAAGTGCACTAGACAAATTCTGCCTATTTTCAGGCACGACCCGGGGAGGAGGATATCGATGAATGGCAACTGACTTTGAACCAGGATTAAGCTGTTGGTGGTATTTTAGTGAATATAAAGGAATGCACTACAACCTTACCCATAGCATCTGCCTATTGGTTCAGCAGGGCACCCACACTGTTGCCTATATTTCACCGGTGCCCTAGATCCTACCTAAGGCATCTGCCTACTAGTTCAGTAGTCCACATGCGCAGCTGCCTACATTTTGGTGACACCATGCAGCGCTACCTATGGCATCAACTATGGCCCTGCCTATGGCATCCACATACCAGTTCGTCAGGGCACCCTCACCACTGCCTACAATTCAGCGGTGCCCTACAGCCTACCTATGGCATCCGCCTATGGGTTCAGAAGGGCATGCTTACCGCTGCCTGCATTTCGATGACACCCTACAGCCTTACATACATCATCTGCCTACTGGTTCAGCAGGGCACATGTACTGCTGCCTACATTTGAGCAGTGCCCAATAAATGAAATGTAGGTAGGAATGCTGGAGTAGGAGGTTGAGGCAAGCCTGATGGTCATGAGCACGTGGAAGAAAAGAAACAGAGGTAAAGTTGAACACTGAGTGTGAATTCAAATGACAACAAGGATAGACAATAAGACTGACCTGTATGAGCCGGGACTGAATGATGAATGCAGACCACCCTACTTATAGTGAAGGTAGCTCTAGTGCTGATACATGGCGAGTCATTCAGGAGAAATTAATTAAGCTGTTAAAGAAACAGGAGTAAATGGCAGTAGAAGCAACAATGAAACTGCTAGGAAAAACAAGCACATGGGAACTGGAAAGTCTGGAGTAGTAACTGCTGAGTGGATCCAGATGCAAATGATTAAGGATGGGTGTGCACAGGGAGACTGCTATAGACAGGGAAAACAGCAAGTGGGAACTTGAATAGCACACAGGTAACAACGGCAGTTGAACTGAGGGAGTGCTAAAGGCACGTTAAAAGCAAAATGGGAGCCTGAATAGCACAAGTCAGAGCAAATGGGTCAGCAATACACTAGGAAGACTAGAAGCCCCCCCCCCCAGCAATAAAAGACACAATAAAACAGAAGCACAGCAGAAAACAGACAACTGAGAGAAGCACAAACTGCAGCCAGGAAGCAGAAAGCAAAATGCTGACCCACAAAGCTGGAAAGCATAAATCAATGGAATGCACAAACCAAGCAGAAGTCCAAAGTACAAGGGGGGCAGGAGACAAACACTGGAGGAAAAAAAAACAAGGGTTGGGGAGGCAGAGCCCCAGCAAAGCCTCCAGCTACAGCAAAGAAAAAGTGCTTCAAAGTGAAGCTGGAAGGATCTGACTTACAGTATATAGCTCAGGCAGGGGGTATGGCTGGTGGCTCCAGCCCATTGAACTGCAGGCATGGCCTTTCAAGTAACAATGCTGATGTGTGTTATAATAACAAGACAGAAGTACAATACTGAAAGAGCTCAGAGAGGTGCTGGCTGCACCTCTGACAGTCCTCCCAAAACCACTCACTGGAAACGGGAGTGATCCCAGAGGAATGGAGGAGAGCAGATGTAGTCCCACTTTTCAAAAGAGGTGGCAGGAACAGAGCCAGAAATTGTAGGCCTGTCAACCTGACCTCAGTGATGGGGAAATTAATGGAATCACCGCTGAAAGAAAGGATGGTGGAATATCTTGATACTAGCAACTTACAGGATCCGAGGCAGTAAGGATTCAGCAGGGGAAGGTCATGTCAAACAAATCTAATAGACTTCTTTGTCTGGCTGACCAGGGAAGTAGATCAGGGTGGGGTGGTGGATGTGGCCTACTTAGATATCACTAAGGCCTTTGACACTGTTCCACATAGGAGACTAGTAAACAAGTTGTGCAGCCTGGGAGTGGGGCCAAAAGTTGTAAACTGGATAAAGAATTGGTTGGGTGATAGACATCAGAGGGTGGTGGTAAATGGAGTTCATGCTAAGGAAGGGAGGATGACTAGCGGGGTGCCATGAGGATCAGTACTGGGACCGGTTCTCTTTAATGTATTTAGTAGTGATATTAAAGAGGGACTAGAAAGGAAGGTGTGCTTTTTTGCACATGACACTAAAATCTGAAACAGGATAGACTCTGTGTGTGTGTGTGTGTGTGTGTGTGTGTGTGTGTGTGTGTGTGTGTGTGTGTGTGTGTGTGTATGTGTGTGGAAAAAGTGAATAAGGGTCTATGAAAGCCTGAGGAGTGGTCAAGAATGTATCAACTAAGTTTTAATGTGAAGAAGTGCAAAATCATGCACTTAGGGCATAGAAACCCAGCGATGGAGTACAAGATAGGGGAAGTGGTACTGATGACCACCAAACAGGAAAGAAATCTAGGGGTAATCATATCTGATTACCTAAACATGGCCAAACAGTGTGACTAGGCTGTGGGGCAAGCCAGTGGGATGCTAGGGTGCATAGGGAGGAGTATCACCAGCAGAAAGAGGGAGGTGGTGATACCACTGTATGAATCATTGGTGAGACCTCACCTGGAGTACTGTGTCCAGTTCTGGAGATCACATCTCTGGAAGGACATAGAGTAGAGGCAGTCCAAAGTAGGGCAACAAAAATGGTGCAGGGTCTGCACCAGAGTCCATAAGAAGAGAGAGATTAAAGAAACTCAGTATGTACACGCTGGAGGAAAGAAGGGAAAGGGGGGATACAATACGGACTTTCAGGTATCTCACGGGTATAAATAAGTGAAGCATTTTTCAGAAAAAAGATGCTCAAGAACAGGGAACATGCTATGAAACAGGAAGAGGGTAGACTCAGGGAAAACAAAAGGAAGTACTTCTTCACAGAGAGAGTTGTGGATGCCTAGAACAACCTTCCAGCAGAAGTGGTGAGGATGAAAGTTGTGATGGGATTCAAAAATGCATGAGATAGGCATAATAGAACCTTAGTCATTAGGGAAGGGAGGGCTAAGCTGGAGAGCAAGTTGGGTCTACGGTATTACAGTAGGTAGGTAGGGAAAATGAGCAGACTGGGTGGGTAAAGCAGTTCTTATCTGTTATCAAATTATGTGTTTCTATGTTGCTTAAATACAGCTTGGGTAAAGTTGTTTCAATACAACCTGGGTACCTTTCTGTGTGAGGAAAACCATAACACTGTCCTATTGATGCAAGTAATGCAGCATTCTCATTTAAAATGCTGACCTTATCAAATGATGTTAGATGAATCGCATAACTGTAAAGACTCCACGACAAGGGATTTTATCACTTTGCCTTTGCAAGTAAATGATTTAAAAAAACAACTACTAGGCTTTGCCATGGGAATTCAGGAAACAGCTTAGGTCATGTAGTTAAAAAATCATTTAATAAGAAGTCTAACAGCAATAGACAACGTATTAATTACCACAAAAGTAGGGTCTTTTCTGCAAATATTGTATACATTTTCTGCTATATAATGGATTCATACCTGATTTTTGTGTGCATTGTATTTCTCTCTCTTTCTCTGTCCTATATACATTGCATTATTTCTGTCTGTTAACCACTGATTTTAGTGGAATGAAAATCATCATAGTACATGGATAGTCATTTTTCACATATGGAAAGTATGCAACTTAAATGCTGGTGTGTGTGGTTGCAACATTGCAAAAATGTTGTACTGCTGATCTGCTGCCAGATTAGTGCTATAGCAACTTAGAACCTAAAAGATGCTATCCCCTTGCAATATCTGGAGAAGCATCTTTTGTACACAGTTGTGAATGAAATTTAGAAGCAAATCTTAAGATGCAAGTACTATAAAAAGTAATAAAAAGACAGGTGTAACAAGGCATGTGATTCCATCTAGAGGATCTTATGACATCATAAACCACTCAAAATTTGCCAGCATGGTGTATGTTGTCATCAGACACTGATTTATTAATATTTTTTCACCTGATTACTGCACAAGCAAGCTGGAACACAAGTCCTATTTACAGGTATGACTCAGATATGATATGTACACAAAACATTAATGCTGACATATGCAAATGATAAAGGAAACGTTATAGATTGCAAACTGATAATAAAAAAATACACATATTGAATATTGAGGAAATCACAGGCTTTTATACAGTACATGGTTTTCTATCAAATATTCAGTTTGGTATCTACAGCATAGGTGCTGTGTTTCAGGGGTGTGATGTCACACCCATGAATAATATAACCACAGTTGTTTTCTTGCAGGGTTGAGGTGCAGTCATTCATGGAATGACATCGCACCCATGAATAATAAGACTGCAGCCATGAATAACATAGAGAATAATGGATGGGTAGGGAGTTATAATGAGGATTTTATACCTCCCCAAGGGGTGGGATGCCAGATAAACCATGAGAGAAAAGCTTGAAGGGTTTATGAAGTCTTCCCACCCTGAGGGTGTGTGTAAAATCTGAGTTTTACCCCCTACCCATCCTTTATTTTGTATAATTGCTGGGGATCATTTTTTTGCCACAACAGTTACACAAAATAAAGGGTTGTGTGTGCCGAGTTGAGCCACTGGACCTTTGGAGGTTCAGTATGGTCCTGGCGGCTGCTGAGGTGTAGCTGCATTTAGTTTTTTATATCTACTCTGCCCAGTGCTATTTTTGTTAAAAAAATGTTACCACTGACTCCTGTCAGGGGACTGCTCTGAACACTGAGAAGTGGGGACTGTGGAGGATGACACAGACAAGGAAGATCACGTCTGGCGCATGTGCACAGGTAAGGAAACTGGGCACGTGTTTGTTGTTATAACCAGCTGATTATAATAACAAAATTATAGCCTGGTTTCCCTATGGGAAAAAACGGGCACCAGTTATTATAAGGACTTACTGTACACAGTATTCTAAAACCAAGACATACAGACTACAGAGTAAAAAACAAAACATAGGTAAGTGTGAATCACTCATTAGCAATTTTGCCATGTGAGGGCAGAGTTTGCTAGACTAGTGGGAATTCCAGGCAAAACTGGTAAGGTTGCAGAGAACCTTCTGCCCCACCCAGTGGCTACTTAGTCTGTCATCACTCCCCCAGAGGATGCCTAGGTAGAGGCATAATTGTTGGACCTTGGTGGGCTCTGGAAGGGTGGGAGTGGGAGGAAGGGAATACACTCCTCGGCCTGTGCCACTGCACAATTCCTTCACCATACTGGTCAGACAGGACAGTTAGAAGGAGGCACCAGCAGCATTGGGAAAGGAGGAAATGGGGGTCCTCAGGAAGGGAGGCCCAAAGGAGGGAGGTGCTGGTGGTGGACGCTATCATCAGGGTGATAAATGTAGAGGAAGGGGAAGAAAGGGAGAAGGAGATGAAGTGCCTCCCTAGTGCTTCTGCTTAGAGGGAAGGAGAGAGGTTTTCCATCCCTCCAAGCCAAAGCACCAGGGAGGCACTTCACCTGGTGGTTTAGCTTGGAGGAATTGACAGCAGACCCTCTAGATCTGCTCTCTGAGCACCAAGGAGGCATTGGAGTCTGGCTTGGAGGGATAGAGACCAGAACCAGAGGACTGTCATGCGGCAAGAGATGAAAGAAAGCTAGTTGTCATTGTCCAGCCAGGGACAAATGTCCTGGCAAGTGATAGAGTTGCAGTAGTGCAGGATAATTTCAGGAAGCTGGGGAAGAATCTGAATCAGGTAACATACTCGGTGGCACTTGCCGAGGGGTTACTTGTGTACAGCGAGGAGAGGAAAGGTAACTATGCACTATGGCTTTCAACAATTGGTTGAAGGAATGGTACATGAAGGAAGGCTTCAGCTACACTGGGGACTGGGGACCAGCCAGGGATGATATGGGTCTCTATAGGGGGGAGATGGCCTGCATCCTTCAAAAAGGAGGACCACAGACCTTAATGGGGAGTTTAAATGCTACTTGGATGAGCATTTAAACTAACCAGAGGCAGTGCAATACCAAAGGAGGCATAGACTGCCTCCCTTCAGATGATGAAGCAAAAAGGAGTGAAGGCCCAAGGGAAGGAATCTACCCCAGGGTGGGGGGGGGAGAGGAAGACAGGGGTGGAGATAAGGTGGAGGACAAGAGGGTATAAATCTGGAAAGCAAGAGGAGAGAAGTAAAGGAGACAGGTAATGGAGACGGTAGCAAAGAAAGAAGGGGTAAGGAGGAGTTTCAGGAAATGGCATAGGCAGGAGTAGGGAGAAAGCAGGTAGGTAGGCAAGGGAGATTAAGATATTGAGAGCTATTTGCACCAATGCAGTATCTGGGAAATAAAATTCTGGACCTGGCAACCATGATGGAGGAGGCTAGCCTGAATTTGGTGGTCATAATGGAGTCAAAGAGCACTGACAACCATTACTGGGATGTGGCCATAACAGACTGCTCACTGTTTAGCAGAGACAATGAAGAGAAGAGGGGTTGTACCATATGTGAGGGAGGTAATCAAGGCTATAGAACTAGAGGGTCAGTCAGAGGAAAAGGAAGAACTTAAGGTGCTTTGGGTCATCCTGGAGACAGGCTCTGGGGCCACTTTCCATACAGGGGTGGTATACAGAGCTCCAGCACAGGGAAAGGAGTTTGTTAAGGCATATGGTTAAACCATCATCAGAATGGCAATAAGGGAAGGTGCTTCTAGTTAGTTCACTCTTCCAGATGTGGCTTGAAGCCTTCTAGATGCAGCTTTGGCAAGGCACAGGGACATCCTTGGCTTCCTAGATGGGCCTTTCTCATGCAGTAGTCAATGACCCCACTAGGGACAGGGCAATGCTGGACCTGGTGCTTATAATCATTGACAGCATTTCAGACATCATAGTGTGCAGACCCCAAGGGACCAGTGATCACTGTACAGTGTGGTGTAATATTAACATGGAAGCAGAGACAAACCACATGAGGATGAGGGTTCTGGATTTAGGGTGTGTTGATTTTAAGGAAATGGTGACTGCATCAGAAACTGCCTAGTAGTGGGGAATGCAAGGCAGGGATAAAGGAAAAGTTGGGAAAAATAATGGAGGGCATAAGTAAGGCAACCAACCTCTGCATGAAGGAAGTAAGAAAAATCATAAGGTAAAAGTGACCATTATAGTACTCTAGGGAAGTGTCCATGGTGGTGAAGGAAAAAGTAGAGTGGCATTAAGGAAGTATAAGAAAATACAGAGGGATGAAGACAGAGAAGTGTATCAGGTAAAACAGGGAAGCTGGCAAGGCAGTGAGGGTAGCAATGATGCAGACAGAGGAAAGAAACATAGAAACATAGAAACATAGAATTTGACGGCAGATAAGGACCGCTTGGCCCACCCAGTCTGCCCATTTCCCTACCTACTGGATAAGCTGCAGATCCTAGTTAACCAGCAGCCTACTTCTTCCTACCCCACCCCCAGAACTGCCTTATGACTATCCCATGCATGCTTGAATTCCACCACTGATTTTGACTCCACAACCTCCTCCGGAAGGCCGTTCCATGCATCCACAACCCTCTCTGTGAAAAAATACTTCCTTAAATTACCTCTGAGTCGCCCCCCCTCTATCTTCAAATTGTGCCCTCTTGTTCTTGCACACCTCTTTTTTTGAAAGATGCTACCCTCTTGGACTTTGTTGATTCCCTTGAGGTACTTGAAAGTTTCTATCATGTCCCCCCTCTCCCTCCTTTCCTCGAGGCTATACATATTAAGCTCCTTAAGTCTCTCTTCATATGTCTTCCGGTGCAGACCCTGCACCATTTTAGTTGCCCTCCTCTGGACCAGCTTCCATCTTGTCTATGTCTTTGGAGACTGGGTCTCCAGAACTACACACAGTACTCCAGATGGGGTCTCACCAGCTGTCTGTACAGAGGATAATAACTTCCTGTTTTCTACTGGTGATGCCTCTCCCTATGCATCCCAGTATCCCCCCAACCCTCCTGCTGCCCTCTCACATTGCTTGCCCATCTTTAGGTCATCTGATGATGACTACCCCAGGTCCTTTCCATTTTGTTGTTGTTAGTATCTCACCCCATTGTGTACTCTTCCCTGGGTTTTGTTTCCCAGGTGCATTACCTTGTACTTCTTAGCATTGAATCTAAGCTGCCATACATTTGACCATTCCTCTAACCTTTCCAAGTCCCTTCTCATCCTTTCCACCCCACCCTGTGCATCAACTCTGTTGCAGATCTTAGTGTCATCTGCAAAGAGACATACTTTTCCTTCCAGTCCTTCTGCAATGTCACTTATAAAGACATTGAAGAGGACCATAGAGAAACATAGAAATTGTCAGCAGATAAGGGCTGCTGGGCTAATCCAGTCTGCCCGTAAGCCAAAGGGTAGCCAAAGGGATGACAAATGCAGATAAGACTTTCTGTAGGTACACAAGTGAGAAGAGGAAAGCAAGGGGATAAATAGTGAGAATATGCAGGGTAGCAGAGAGAGACTGTACAGAAGAGGACCAAGAAAAAGCAGACATCCTGAACAGGAACTTCTACTCAGTCTTCACAGTGGAGGAAGGGGAGGAAGGATCACCAGTGATCAGCAGGAACCAAGAGGGGAGGGGGACACAAGTCCATTTTCAGAGAAAAGAGTCCTGAAGGGACTTGCAGCTCTGAAAGTGGACATGACTGTGGGACTGGATGGGATATATTCAAGAGTACTTAAAGAACTCAGAGAGGTGCTGGCTGGCCTGCTTCTGGCCTTATTCAACAGCTCACTGGAATCATGCATGGTTTTGGAAGACTAGAAGAGAGTAGACATGGTCCCTCTACATAAGGGTGGCAGTAAGGATGAGGTTAGCAACTATAGACCTGTGAGCCGCACTTCAGTGGTGGTGAAATTAATGGAAACAACTGTTAAAGGAAAGGATGAGAGACTGTCTTGAATCTAGAGAACAGCATGACCAAAGGCAGAATGGATTCACTGGGGGCACGGGGGGGGGGGGGATAATGCTA
This sequence comes from Neoceratodus forsteri, assembly GCA_016271365.2. Taxonomy (NCBI): domain Eukaryota; kingdom Metazoa; phylum Chordata; order Ceratodontiformes; family Ceratodontidae; genus Neoceratodus; species Neoceratodus forsteri. The sequence continues at coordinate 1,032,944,909 of CM028135.1, read as the reverse complement.
GACATATCTGATTGAGTTTTTGACTGGGTGATCACAGAAAATGTTCACGGTAGAACAGTGGACATGGCCTTCCTGGGCTTTAGCAAGGCCTTCGACACTATGTCACACAGCAGACTGATTAAGAAATTGAGCAATCTAGGAATGGTATCCAAAGTGGTGAAGGGTTAGAAAATGGTTAAAGGATAGGCAACAGAGGATGGTGGTTAATGGCACTCAGTCTAATTATGGAAGAATGACCAGCAAAGTGTCACAGGGCTCAATATTGGGACAGGTCCTCTTCAATGTCTTCATAAGTGACATTGCAAATGAACCGGACAGAAGGTACAGTATGCTTGTTTGCAAATGACACCCAAATCTGTAATAGGGTGGACAATAAGGAAGGGGTGGAAAGAATATGTAGGGATCTTGGGAAACTCGAGGAGTGGTTAAAAGCATTGTGGTTAGGCGTCAATATCAAAAAGTGCAAAATTATGCATCTAAGGTATTGGAACCCAAGAACTGAGTAAAGGAGGAGGGGAGGCACTCTCAGTCTCTAAGTAGGAAAGGGGTCTAGGGTTTATGATATATGATGACCTCAAGGTGGCAGTGCAGTTTGAACAAGCATTTGTCAATGCTGAATGTTTGCTTGCTGGTATTGGCATTGGTAGTGCAGGAGTTAGAGAGAGATGCATAATAGGAATAGCAGCGCAGTTTTGAAGTAACACCAACCCCCACCCCTACCCTGTAGAGATTGACAGGTGTTGGGGGTGTGACTTTGGGTCATCAGCCATAACATTCATGTCATTCCACCTCACCCCACCCTGCAGACACCAACAGATGTCGCAGTGTGCCTTGAGGTCTTTGACCCTTATGTTTACCCCATTCCATAAGGAAATAAGCTGAGATGGGTGCAGTGTAGGAGAATGGGTGAATGTTAAGGCAGAAGACCCCAAGGCACACCTTGATGCCTGTCAGTGGCTGCAGGGTGGGGGTGGGAGTGGAATGGGGCGAGCATTACAGCTAATGACCACAAGTCACCCTCCCGACACCTGTCAGTCTGTACAGGGTGGGTGTTACAGTTGGAAACCCTAATGCACTGGTTGTTTGTTGGTATTTTTGCTCCAAATTTTCAACATGGGCTTTTTGGGACCCCACCTCATGAACAGTGGCAGTATCATTTTGTTACTCAATACCAAAAGGTGATTTTGCACAGCGAGTGTGCTATTCAGCACCACACATTTTGGGCAGGATGTGAAAAATGACAGCTGTACTATTCATGAGGAGGTGTAAAGAAATGGCAATGTTGAAAATCTGGAGTGAAAATATGAAAAAGTACGAAGTTACAAGTGTGTGTAGAAACTGTGCAATGCATGCTCATAACGCAGTCATTTTTTGGAATGTTTTCACCAGATTTTCAACATGGCCTTTTTGGGACCTCTCCACATGGACAGTGGCACTAGGATTTCATTAATCTGTCCCAAAAGTTGATTTTGCATAGCGACCACACCATTCTGCACCACAGGTGCAAAAACGCATTTCGGGAAGGATGCGAAAAATGACAACTGTATTGTTCATAAGGGGGTGTGAAAAAATGGCAATGTTGGAAATCTGAAGTGAAAATATGCATTGAAATTGCACAACAGAAGCTCATCATGCAGTCATTGTTTGGAGTTTTTTCACCAAATTTGCAACAAGGGCTTATTGGGACCCAACCTTATGAACAATGGCACTGTTATTTCATGAATTGGGCCCAAAAGGTGATTTCGCACAGCGACCGTAAAATCACCTTTCGGGACTGAGAAATGAAATGACAGTGACAGTGTTCATGAGATGGGATCCCAAGAATCCGATGTTGAAAATTTGGGACCAAAACTCCAAAAAGTGGCTGAGAAATCAACCTAAATTGAATCCCCCTCATTGACTGCCATTATAGGGCTTACCGTCATTTCTTCAGTTCCCAGTTGGTCTTTGAAGAGTGCAGACATGTTCCTGGTCCACAGAAGATCACTACTCCCAACCTCTGGAGGTAAGTGGGGGTGAGGGGGTGCGGGAGGTGGGGTGTGCAGAGGGTGAGGTGCGGGTTGGGGAGGGGCTGGCGGAAATGATGAGGGACCGTTTTCCTTTTTCAGGTTTAAAAAAAAAATGTTGTGGGGCGGTTTCTTTTACAGGTGAAATATTACAAAATGGATTTTGGCACACTGGGGTAGGCTCCCAGTGTGCCAGAGTACCGGAGGGAGGGATCAATGCTGACCGGGATTGGGCACCCTGAGGTTGGCTGAGCACATGGGGCATGGGGGGGCCCATGCATCTGACACTGGGAGTGGGCATCTCAGTGTCAGAAACATCACAGAAGTATTTTATGGCACACTGGGGTGGGCTCCAATTGTGCCACATTATTGGGGGGAGGGGGGGATACATGCTGACATGGGGATTGAGCACCCAGATGTCAGCAGGGGACAGAGAATGGAGGACGTGGGGTGGACAGCAGCAGTGGGAGGGAGCTAATTTGTTGTCCTGCTGTGTAACTGGTTGGGAGGGAAGATTGCCACTGCAATGACCAAACTGCCCCGATTACGATGGCAGATTTCACAGAGGATGTGGGGTGGGCAGCTGCAGTGGGAAGGTGCTAATTTCTTCTTCTGCTGTGTGACTGGTTGGGAGGGGGAACTGCCGCTGCAATGATGAAACTGCCCCTGATTGCAGTGGCAGATTTCTTTCAAGTGGGGCGCTCGCTCTGAAACTGCCATCATCGGCAGTTTCAGCATTAATTGGTGGTTGATGGCTGCGCCCATTAAAGCATCCACGGGATTGGCCACAACACTGCCACACCTCTGCAGTGCTCTAGTACCTCAATATGTTTCTTGTGTGCTTTGTGCGTAAGCAAACAGAAAAAGCAGTGGGTAGGGTCAGTGGTATACTGCGATTCATACGAAGAGGGATCTCCAGCAGGAGGAGGGAGGTGGTGTTGCCACTATATCACTCATTGGTGAAACCCCACCTGGAGTATTGTGCTCAGTTCTGGAGGCTACACCTCAGAAAGGACAAGAACAGGGTGGAGACAGTCCAAAAAATGGTAAGAAAAATGGTACAGGGGTTGCACAAAAAGCCCTGTGAAGATAGACTGAGGGATCTCAGCATGTACTCCCTGGAAGAGAGAAACGCGAGAAGGAACATGATAGAGACCTACAAGTACCTAATTAGGGAGAGCAGGGTACAGGAGGGGAGTTTCTTTCAAATGAGGAAGAGCACCAGAACCAGAGAGCATGTGATGAAGCTGTGGGGGGAGCTTAGGAGGGATGTGAGGAAGTACTGCTTTACTGAAAGAGTGGTGGATCTTGGAATAGCCTGCTAGAGGAAGTGATGGAGGTGAAAGTGGTAGGGGACTTCAAGCACACATGAGATAGACATAGGGGAATATTATGAAATAGTCAGGGAGAAGGGACAGTCGTGGGAGACCAGTTAGGGTCTGTGATGACAGAGTAGGCAGGGACCATCTAGGCAGACTGAATGGACAAAGCGGTCCTTTTTCTGCTCAGAAATTCTATGTTTCTATGGGGGCATAAGCCATTATGCCTTCAGATGTGTGTTCTATTCTTACAACATCTTCACTTAATGGAATTATCTCTTGCTGTTCATAGGAACCCATGCAAGCATAGAAGCATAGAATTTGCCAAAAGATATTGACTGCTTGGCTCTCTAGTCTGCCCATTTTCCCCTGCCTATAGTATTACTGCAGATCCTACTTGATCTCTGGCCCATTCACCCCCCTTCCCATTACCTAAGATTCTCTTATGCCTGTCCCATGCATTCTTGAACCCCACCACTGTTTTCACCCCCACCCCTTCCATTGGAAGACTGTTCCAAGAATCCACCACTCCTTCAGTGAAGAAGTACTTCCTCATATCTCTCCTGAATCTACCCCACTCCAGCTTCTTATCATGCATCCTTATCCTGGAGCACCTTTTGTTCTGAAAAATACTTCCCCCTTGTACCTTGTTTACTCCTGTGAAGTATTTAAACATCTCTATCATATCCCCCTTCTCTTTCCTCTCTTCCAGGGTGTACACATTTGTTATAGTATACAGTATTTATAATGCATACATAATGCAATACACAAACATACATGTGTAGCACGCAAGGAATAAGACATGATAGAGTAGGTGTTATACCCCATTAACAACCCAAGTGGTGGATTAAATTAGGGTGAGAAATGTCAATCACCACAAGGGCTGTTGAATAATGATAATAGCAACTGCAAAATAGCGAATGTCAAAATAGCGACTGTCACAATAGCGAGTGACACATAATAGTGACTCATAATTACAGTGTTCTGAATATGTAATTCTCTCCAAAATCAATGAGCGGCATGTTGCTAGAATATTTAAGATGGGGGGTGGTGCAGGGGAGCGCTGTCCCCCGCATATGTATCAAGTCATCATACCTAGAACAACTGTTGAAAGAACAGGTATTAGTAGCTGTTATGGGCTTTGGCAGTCGCTATTTTGACATTCACTATTTTGTATTCGCTATTATCACATGGAACCTTGAATTAACAATACTACCTGACAGAGTGGGTGTATTGGGCTATACTGGATCGCACAATGGGGTAATGAAGCTTGATGCAGCTAATGGAAGGCATTATAGCCCCTGGAAGGTCCCTACAGCCCATGGCACCAACCATGGAGGGTACTTTTGCAGTTAGAAAATGGGTTGTATTTGGCAGGTTTTTGTAGCATATAACAATTAAAACAAAACAAAAAAAGGAAACAAATCTATTTAAAATGGTTTTATTGGTAAAGTAGACCCTTTACTGGTATTCTTGCCAGTAGAGGGCAGTGCAATATTTAATGCTGTGTAAAGCTGTTTCTTAGAATTTCATTTGATGCCAAGTAAACCTCCACTGTTTCTAAAACCATCACCCCCCCCCCCCCCAGATGGTCTCTGTTGGTTGTTAGTTAGTTAGTTAGTTAGTCAGTTAGTTATTTTTGGTCTGTTGCATTGACAGGTTACACTGCAGTCAAAAGACAGTCTGAATATAGCGTGAACAAGGTCGGAGTGCAGTAGGTTGGCAGCTGGTGGGAGATACATTGCTGTGCTAAATAAGGTGATTGATGAAGAAAAAATCAAAAGTTGCTTCTGTTTGGTTTGAGTGGGAGTTGAAATGGAATGAGCCAGGAAGTGGCAGAGGAAAACCAGAATGAAAGTACTGCTGAGCATGCAACAGTGTACCACTGAGTCATGAGACCAGTGGTACTTTCCTAGATTTGGCTCCTACAGATGAGATGTGCTGCCAGCTTGCAGCAGTAGGGCAAGCAGGCAGTTGGAGGGCAGGGAAATGTTTCACAGATAACATGTAGGTGATAATTCTGATTGTTTTCTTCTGTTTTACTGTTTGTGGCACTTCTATATCCAATGGTAGTATGTTGGGGAATTGTGTATGCAGGCTGTTTCCCACTTGCTAAGTGAGAAACAAAATGGTGGACAGTAATTTTGAAAATTGTATGTAGGCAGTGATTTTTGGGGGGTTTAGCTAGGTAAAGAGCCAACTGGCAGTGGGTATTGTTTTTAGGTGCGTAGTGTTGTCCCATAAATGCCCACCTTAGCAAGGTTCTTTTCCAATCAGAATGCAGGAAATCTGTAAGCCATTTTGTCACTGGACATGACTGCTACTCTGGAGTGTCATAGTTCACTTCTAAAATGCAGTTTAATGGAAAATGTGGGGGCTTTTAAGTTGGTTTAGTCAGGTTCATAGGATGTGTCTAGAAGTTCTTCTTTGTCTTGAAAGATTTGCATATTTTGATGTGAGACGTAGTGTTCATACATGAGCTATTTGTTCCAGTCATATCATTAATATCATTAATATCATCAGCAGCCTCCATTTCAAAAAATCGTCTTTGCTTGCAGTTGAATTGTGCAGTGTAGACACTGCAAACCAAGCACATTTTAAAATATTTTTCAGTTCTGCTTTGTTCAACTTTTGTAGTTTTGCAATATTTGGCTTTTTAGTTTATGTGTGATTTATATAAGTTTATTTTGGGTCAATTTTTAGGATTGCTGATTGGGTTTCTGATAGAATGATTTGGTTATCTTGGTCTGTATTTGGTCATCCAGTTTATACTACTGCTAATTTTATTTTTTTTTCATGGGCAAGCTTCATCTCTGAAATCGTCTATTGCATTTCTTCTATTTCAGTTGCTTTTCATTGACCGTAAGCGAGTTTCTCATGTAAACAAATGCCGACTCACTGTGCAGGGTAATCAGGAGATGTCTTCAAGTGCAATGTGATGGAAAGAGCCAATTGGCTCACTAACAACACAATAGCAACCACTGGCACCACACTTGAATCACTTGATCACCAAGTTGTATAACTCTTGGACGATATGTACTCACTGTGATTACCTATATACAATTGCTCCTATCTATGTTACAATGATATGTATGTGTAAATGTCTCAGGACCTCATGGTGAATGAGTAATAATGATATGTAAATGTCCTAGGACCTTCTTGTGAATGGGTAATAATGATATGTATGTGTAAATGTCTCAGGACCTCCTTGTGAATGAGCTTGCTCAACAGAGTTTTCCTGTAATAAACTTGAACTTGACCTTGAAACCTGGAAGGGCATCTATTTAAAGCCCTGTGACACATAGAAGGGAACCAAGGTAGCCAACAATAAACAATTCTATAAGTAGTAAGCTATCAATATTCATTTGTTAATTTCTGCAATTTGCCATAACTCATGTTGTTATTTTCCTTGGCAGGTCATGTGGGATAGTGAAAATAGAAAAGGGATGTGGCTACAGAAGAGTGTGGGGCTCTTCTAATTTAATTCTAGTTCAGGTTGGGACATGCTTTCACCTTCCCGCCCCATCCAGGCTGGAGTCCCATGGGATTCTATCTTAGGCCCCATCCTGTTCTCGATTTTTCTGAATGACCTCCCTTCCATCTTTTTCTGCTTCCATATACATATCTATGCAGATGATACAGTCATCTTCACCTCTGGTTCCACTACATATTCAGTGGAAAACCTGCTCCAACAGGATTTCAACAACATCCTGTACTTGTTCCACTCCAGCCATCTCAAATCAACATTAAAAAAGCAGTGTCTATGACCTTTGGCACAAACCAAAAATTGGCCAGGATCAAGACTCCCAGTCTTCACCACATTGGATGGCTTCCCTCTTGAAATGGCATCATCCTTCAAGTACCTTGACGAGTGGCTTGACAGTAAACTTGACTTCTTAGCCCACATCAGTACAATCCATGTGAAACTCTGCCCTAAGCTTGGTGCCTTGTACCATAACAAAGACTGTCTACCCCTGCCGGTCTGCCATGAGCTGTTCACCAAACCGATGCTATTGGTCTTTGACTATACTGACATGATCTATCGTACAGCCACCTTCACTTCCCTAACTAGACTGGAAACCCTCTGCAGCACCTTTTGTTGCTTTGCCAAAACTCCATCCACGTATGCACCACTGCTCCCTCTACACCTCCCTGTCCATCCTTCCACTAAATTCACATCACCAGTCACACTGCACTTCCTTTATCTCCAAGTAATGGTTTGGCTTCCTGCCATCTTCTCTCTCCTCACTCCTCTCTTCCATGCCCCACGCTCCCTCCAGTCTAGGGACCAGCAAACCTTCTTCACTCCTCACCTCATTCCTCTGCTGGGCAACCTGCCTTCTCCTATTGCTAGCCCTCACTCTGGAACCAGCTCCCTCTTTCCATTCATTGATCCTCCTCCTCAGGGTCCCTTAGACAACAGTTAAAACTCCTCCCTCCACCCACCTGCACCTGTTTCCCATAGAAGATCCCCCATTTTTATTTTGGTGTTTTAGATTTTTCCGAACCTCTTGGACACAGCTGTCTCCTACTGCCCTGTTTTGACTGCCTTTATACTACTTTGATGCCAATCTCAGTTTTGCACCTACACTTGTGTTTGCACAACATGTTTGCACTTTTTCATGTTCCACGTTTGTACCAGTTGAGTATTCTTGTCTGCATAATATAATGTACTGTATTATATCTCCCTGTTTTCCTCCTGTAACTATTCCACTGCTTCACACCTGGAAATAAGCTTTGGCTCAGTATGCCTTTCCTAGTTACCAAATTTGAAATAAATAAATGAAGAAAGAAAGAAAGAAAGAAAGAAAGAAAGAAAGAAAGAAAGAAAGAAAGAAAGAAAGAAAGAAAGAAAGAAAGAAAGAAGAGAAAGTTAGTTTTGGTCCAAACAATGGTGACAGCCTAGATAGATGGAGGGGCATCGGGGTCTGTGTGGTTTACTTTAAGTAAGTGGAGGTAGTATTACATAGTGGTTAAGGGCACTGAGCTGTAAATCTGGAGACCTTGGTTAGAATCCCATCAGCCCCCACCTGAATACTGTGTGACACTGATCAAGTCACTTGACTTCCTTGTTGCACCTGGAAACAAGATCTGGTTTAGTGTGCCTTTTCTGGTTAAGGAATGTCTCCATCCCCTTAAGTTGTATTTTTCTATGAATTTGATAATTAAATGTGAGCCGGAGTAGGGAACCAGCAACTCCATGTCTAGCTTGCAATTTATTGATCATACTCAAGAATGCTAACTGATACAGTGTGTCAAGGGAACCACTACAAATCAAGTCACATTGGATTTTATTTTTAGCAACAAGAATACCTGGTGAGAGTGGTGGAAATCAAAGTAAAATTGTCCAGTGATGACCAGAACATCAGATTAACTATTGAAGCATAGAGAGAAAATCAGGGTGGCAACACATATAGTACTGCACATGCTTCTACATGGTTTGGACTATGAATAAATTATTTGCAAAAAACTATGTTAATGCACCAGGTAGGGTTCAAGTTAATGCCAAGAAGGTAAAGACATGTGATGTTGGGGTTTCAACCCTAATTTCCCAACCCTCCCCCAAAGCAGCAAAAGAAAAACATTAGGGTTTGGGGTCTCCAGAGTCTTGGTGAATCAGTGGTTGGGTCTTCCTTGGGGTTGTCAACCTTAATGTGCTCCACTTCCCCCCAGCCCATAGCCTCCTGTGTGAATCAAAAGTTACAACTCCAAGCCAGTATCTCATAGTGATACATGGCTGCATTTCCAAAACCCCTCTCATTCCCATGGCTGCGGGAAAAAAACTGGAACAAGTGATTCTCCACTTGCAGAGCCGCAGTTTTTCCCACAGCTGCAGTATTTTCAAAGGGGAGCTGTTTTACAATGGACTCTCTGATTTATGGCAGTTTGCAGACAAGTTTTCAGCGCATCAGTGTGGAAAATTTACATCTGGTGGGACCTGGCATAAAATCCCCTTCAGCTGCACCAGCTGAAAATATGGAACTCCACACATGTGGAGATTTCAGTCTGTAGTGGACATTGCTGAGCAGACTTAGTTGTAGGATGGGCTGAATATCCAGACCCCAGTTAGAGACTGGTGAAGCTGGCTGAATTCACTCTGCAAATTAATCTGCAAATTTAGCACAATTTGTGAAGAACGGATTGATCTACAAAGTGCAAAAGTTTGCTACAAATGGTGGAATTCCACCTGTGAAGTGTGAAATGTCACTTGCAAATGGCTGAATTTCGCTCATGAATGGCAGAATTTTGCTGTTCAAAGATGAAACTCTGCCATTTGTGGGCAAAATTCTACAGTTCACAGTCAGAAGTCCACTGTTCACATGGCAAACTTCGCAATTTCAGGTGAAATTGAAGTTGCTAAGGGTAGGAAAAACTTAGCAAAATTCCATGGATGCAAATTTCAGCCACTTCGTGGGAACTTCACTGGTGAATTAAAATGTTGGCACATCTCTACCCACAGTCTTCAAAGTTAGAAAAGTATATCTCACCACATGTTGCCAACACAATCTGTTGCAGCCTTCTTCAAACAGGGCCCTGTGGCCCCAGATTAAACAAAGGACATTATGTCTGATTTTTGTTCAGGGAATGGGCTGAACATTAGGGTTGGCAACCCAAGGAAAATGCCACCACTGATTCACCTAGGTTCTGGAGAACCAGAACCCTATTTTTTTTTATTTTTATTGCTTTGGGGGTGACAGTGAGGAGATAGGGTTGGAGACTCTAACACCACATTTCCCTATTTTTTGGCATTAACTTGAACCCTAACTGGTGCAGTAACATAGTTTTTTGCAAAGAAGTTTCTTTTTTTTAAGATATTGGAATCATATCCTCATTCATGTGGTCACAAAGGGATGTACATGAACAGATGTCGATGAGCAGGGCCCTTTGAGCCCTGCACCAAGGGAAGACTCCATCTACCTAAAGAAGTGCAGGACCATTGCAGACCCTGCACTTCTATGAAGTGACAGATTTGAAGAATTCATGGTGCTGTCTGCTGGGCAGCAGAAACACAGGGCCTTCTGGTCCCTGCACTTGCACATGGCTGGAGATACATACACACAGGTCAAACAGTCCATCTGTCAACCAATATACTGGCCCTCTGCCGGATCTATGACACCGGCAGGACATCCCCCACAGTGACTTCCTTTGCAGCATTGAAAACCTGATGACACCCCCGATACAGACATGTCCCTGCAATGAGTGGCAACACTGTAACACCCAATGCAGTGGGGCTGTTTCCTCCTGCATACCCCATGCAGGGGCTGTGCCTCCTGCACCTCCTTCTTTAGATATCTAACTCCATGTCACACAGACAGTGGAGTTAGGTATATATCCCCTTTTGCTGCAAAGTCCATCAAAGTGAAATTCTTGTCGCTGCTGATATAAGCGCGGTCAGGGTTTTGCTGTTGGGGGTTCGCTGTGCTGGTGTCACTGTAGAGATGGCATACCTCCTCTGCCACCCACGGGTGCAGAGATGCAGGACCCTATGCCAAGAGAACAGCTGTCTTTCCTATATGGTAACTGGGCCTGTGCAGGCAACCCTGCAGCTTTCACTCCCAGGCTAGAAGGGGGGGTCACATAATAGCACCATCCCAGCACCCTCAACCTTGTTGCTGGGCCACTGTACTCACCCTTGGACTCAGCACACTGCCAGGGGATCAAAAAGCATTCCCACTGGGGTGAAGACTGGCACTACACACAAAGTGTCTTAAGAATTATTTATTTTTTTATTTTGACCACAGATCTTCAATATAGTCGTTTCATGACTCCCTTATAAACATGACATGTGGCACGTACAGTATGTTGTCTAAAATATTTTGCACAACAAATGCAAAAAACATCTTGCTCGGGATTTAAAAAAATGACACCTGTTACGTACCTGAGGTTGTAGAAAATGCGGTTGCGACTATGAGGAAAGTTTGGAGATAGAATACTGAAAAGTGAACATTGTAATATTGCAACATTCACTTATAACTTGGTCATTTTACCATATCTGTACACCAAATTTTCAGCATAGCCTTCTTTTTATCCCATCTCATGAATCCTGTAGGTGAAAATTTTCAAATTCCCACTTAAAATGCCATTCTGCACCACAGGTGTGAAAACACATTTTGGCCAGGATTTGAAAAACAATAGTTGTCATGTTCATGGGGTGGTGTGAAAAAATGTCTAAGTTGATAACTTGGTGTCAAAACATTGAAAATTACCAAATTTATGAGCGAGCATAGAACAATTTCAACATGCACTCATAACATTGTCATTTTTACATATTTTGACCCCATGTGTTCAACATAGCCCAACAGTTCTCAAACTTTGTCAGAGTGAGCCTCCCCTAAGTCATGGAAAAGATCTTGAGCCTCCCCCAAAATACTGAAATATTTTTGGGCCTCCCCATAGAAAAACAGCCTACTTTTCACAGTACATCAGGAATAAAGTTAAACCTGTTTGCATAGGTGGCTCTCATGTTATTAAGCTTATTGTAACCCGCCCCCCACAACAGGACAACCTACTTTCTCCAATATTTTGACTCTTGAACCATTGTTACCCCTTACTGCCATGCCTTCATGGGTCAGACTGCTTTTCTGTTTCCCTCTATCTGGAATAACCTTCCTGCTGACCTCTGCCTCTCACTCTGCTCTTAAGCAACTTCTCAGGGATTGTTTTGCTGCTTCCTGCTCTTACCCTAGTACCTGTATGGTTAACTCTTGTATTTGGATAGTTTTACTGCCAGTCTAATTGATCAGTTGTTCCTTGCATTGTTAGTTTATTGTTCTTAACTTGTTTGCACTTTTTGTTCATTTTGTATTGCTCGTGTGTTTTGCAGCTACATTTTGAAATGTGTTCTCTCACCACCCTTCCCTGGGTACACCTGAAATAAACCATGGCTCAGAGTACAGCACCTTCTCTGGTCACATACTTGTGAATAAATACATTAATTCACCTACTATTATTCTTGTGAATGAATACATAAATTCACCTATTATCCTCTTTCAGTTTGCCTTATCCCTTCACACAAAATCTATAAAGTTCTAAATTGAAATCTAATACTTTTTCAAGACTTGCTTGAGCCTCCCCTGGAACAGGTTGGGGCCTCCCCAAGGAGGCTGGCCTCACCATTTGAGAACCCCTGACATAGCCTTCTTATGATCCTACCTCATGAGCAATGGTGATGAAAATGTTCAAATCCCACCCCAAAGGTGATTTCACAAAGCAACCATGAAAGCACCTTTCAGGACAGATTTGCATAATTCCACTACCATAGGTTATAAGGTGGTGTCCTACAAATACCATGTTTAAAAATTTGTGTAAAAATATTTAAAAATGGCAAAGTGTGAGTAAAAGTTTGAAACCCACTGAAATACATTAAATTGCACTTACCTGATTTTCTCATATGGCAGTCACCAGCTCCAGCAGTAAGACGTGTTTTCAATCACAGAGTGGATCAATGCCCTGGGATATGTTCAGGTGGCTCAAGGTGTTTGGTGTGTGTGCTGGGGTGTAGGGTGGTGGGTGCTGAGTGGGAGTCATGGTGGGGTTTGTAGGGTGTGTGTGGGAGGGTCATATTGGCAATGGACTGTTTTCTTTTTTATAGATTAAATAAATAAATAATCAAGGGATGGCTTTCTTTAGTCCAGGGGACATATTCTGACACTAGTGATTGGGCACCCCAGTGTCAGGCTACTGTTTGGGGGCACTGGGGGTGGGCACCCCAGTCCTGCAATGTACATATTGGGAACAGAGGGTGAGTGACCTGGAGGAGAGGTGGGCTCAACAGAAGCAGTACTGTATGGACACGCCGATCAGCTAACATTAATTATATCAGGTACGATATCAGATACCATATCAGATACAATTTCAGACATTGGGAACAGTTCTCAAAAATAGTTGTCTGTAATATACACAGAACTGTTTTTGATGAGTGTTACCAATGCCTGAAATCGTATCTGATATTGTTCCTGATATCATATCTCTTATCGGAGTAATCAGTGGGACTGTCCACCAACATTTCATTCTTGTCTATTTATATGTATACAACTTAAGTATTTGTTAAGCACACCAAATAATACTGGCATAGGCTCATAACTGCGTTGACAATAACAGGGTAGCAACAAATGCTGCAAGCAACAGAGCACAGACCAAGATAGGTTCAGATAAAACACTGACCAAAACAGAAACAGCATGCCCATTGAAAATAATGGGACTTTCTGTTTTTTTGCAGGGGGCTTTAAGCCCTGCACACCCCAGAACTTAAATAACAAACTCTAGGGGGTGGACTTCAGGGGTGGGGTGAAACTTGGGAGTGGGGAAAACTTTATTTAAAAAGAAAAACACAGTTAAAAAAACCAACACCAGGAGACCTGGAAGAAACTGAACCACGGTCCCCGGTCTCCAATCATGTCGTGTGTGGTGCCTTAGCCACTCCACCAGGGGAGCAGCTCGACCAGGCACCCAGCACATGGCAACCTATCCTTTCTCAACTGACACATAGAGCAACAGGGGTAGCGGAAATTCCTTACTGCTATTATACCCCTGTCTCTCTAAATGCAGGTGTGCTCTACACAGCATGGTTATTGCCATGCGGTTTTTGTTTAGTTATATTGAACTGGTACCAATAATACTGACATTTTATCAAGCCAGGGACCCATTGTGGAAGTAAGTGAGCCATTGTGGAAATAAACTCATTGTTTCCATGATGGCTTATTTATTTTTCACTTGCATATGTCACAGATCTCTTCAGCAGTCAATCTACATTACTGACAGTTCTAACAAACAAGCTGGACACAAGAACACTTAAAAATGCCAACTAGTCATACAGCAGCCTTCACAATGAAAATTCAGTTGCATCTGTCATCTTGTTCCCTCGCATCTTCTGACTTCCTTTCACTTCTTCTGCAGACTTCTCCATTGTCTCTTTTCCATTTATTAAAAAAAATAGTCACACAAAGTACTGCACATGATAAAACAGATAACAAAACTAATGCTTTATGCCCCTTATCACCCAGCCTGCTCCCTTCTGACCCCTTTTCCCCAGCCTATCCCCCCACCATCCCTGGGACATACTGGACTGAACCCTTGCAATGCCCCGCAGCTTGCCTCCCCTATGGCGGGGCCCCTGGGGTTCCCCTCTTAACTCCAAAGGACTCTAGCTTGGTTGCAGGTCGGTGGGTCCACAAGATGGGTGTGGGGCCTGCAAGGAGAGGCAGCACCATAGAAACATAGAATTTGATGGCAGATAAGGATTGCTTGGCCACCTATTCTGCACATTTCCCTACCCAATGAATAAGCTGCAGAGCCTAGTTAACAAACAGCCTACTTCCTCTTACCCCCCCATTATAATTGCCTTATGTCTGTCCCATGCATTCTTGAATTCCCCCACTGTTTTTGACTCCATGACCTCCTCAGGAAGGCTGTTCCATGCTTTCACAACCCTCTCCATGACAAAATACTTCCTCACATTATCTCTGAGCCATCCCCCCTCTATCTTCAAATTGTGCCCCCTTGTTCTTGTTCATCTCTTTTTCTGAAAGATGCTACCCTCCTGGACTTTGTTGATTCCCTTGAGGTACTTGAACGTTTCTATCATGTACTCCCTCTCCCTCCTTTCCTCAAAGGTATACATATTAAGCTCCTTTAGTCTCTCTTTATATGTCTTCTGGTGCAGACCCTGCACCATTTTGGTTGCCCTTCTCTGGGCAGCCTCCACCCTGGCTATGTCTTTGCAGAGATGGGGTCTCCTGAACTGCATGCAGTACTCCAGATGGGGTCTCACCAACTGTCTGGACAGAGGGATGACAACTTCTTGTTTTCTACTGATGATGCCTCTCCTATGCATCCCAGTATCCCCCTTCCCCGCCCTCCTTACTGCCTTCTCACATTGCTTTCCCACCTTTAGGTCATCTGATATAACTACCCCCAGGTCCCTTTACAATTTTGTTCTTGTCAGTATCTCATTCCCCATTGTGTACTCTTCCCCTAGGTTTTTGTTTCCCAGGTGCATTACTTTGCATTTCTTTGTGTTGAATCTAAGCTGCCATACATTTGACCATTCCTCCAAACTTGCCAAGTCCCTTCTCATCCCTTCTCATCCTTTCCAACCCACCTTGTGTATCAACCCTGTTGCAGATCTTTGAGTCATCTGCAAAGAGACATACTTTTCCTTCCATCCTGCATAAAGACTGCAATGTCTTTTTTGCCTGCCCCTTGCTCATTCACATCATTGCCTACCACTAGCTCACTCACACCCCTCCATGACTTTGGCTCACTTACATCATTACCTGCCCCTAGCTCACTCACATTGCTGGCTGCCATACCAACTACTCCAGCAAAAGCTCACTGCTGGGATCCAAAACACCCAAATAAAAAATGCTCCTCTTGCCATTTACTGGCCCCATTCTTCTCTTCACATACTCCATTTTGTGTTGCTCACAGTATGCTGCTGCTTCTCCTGCACTGGATCCAAGTGCCATCACTCTGATTCATTGCTTCCTTTCAGCCTAACAAACAAACAGATAAAACTAACTTCACTAAAACTAGATTCAGAGGGACTGGATGCCAGGGGCTACTTCAAGTAAGGCACAATGAGATAGTGCCACAGGACACTAGACAATAACTTTCTTCTCCCAGACAGAAACAGCATGACAACTTATCTTCCAATATAAAAATCATACATCAGAAAAATCCAGTTTTGAATAGTAAAGCATGTTCCATGTAAACGTGTGGAAATATTGAACTTTCAGTCATGACTTTCACTTTCCCATCCTCTTAAGTCCTCTGCATATGCAGCAATTGAAACTACAGCCAAATTCCTTTCCCTTTGCCAATCCCCATTCAACAACACTGAAACGGTTCTGTGCATGCAGTATGTTACCTCCAGGTAGACTTCCAGAGCAGTCTCTGAAACAGTAAAACTCCAATTTTTCAAATGTAAATATCTTAAAAAATACAAAACTTTCCAGTATCAACCCCCTAGTAAATCCTTCTTCAACAACCTACACAACCAAAATAAATTTCACAATTTAAAGATTTATTTATTGTTTTTAATTTGGACAAAAGCAAATATTCAGAAAAAAAACACCATTGAAATAATTGGAAAATAACATTTTTTCACACTTTACTATTTCTAAAAATACTAAACTGATTTACATGACACTTTCAGGGAATGTGGAATCTGCTGTGCACAACAAGTCCTGAGAGTTCCGTGTAAATCTATAAAACCATCTCTCTGCAAGCAGCTAATAAAAAATCAAGTTTAACGTAGACATCACCAGCCATCCTAACTGTAGGGGCACTACCATGCCCCTACAATGACTATGACTATGTACAGTATCTCACAAATATAGAACCTATTTCAAGGTTAGTCTGTCAGCCTCGATTTAGCATACTTCTCAGGAAAAGGTTTACAGTTCTCTTGCTGGTTACTAAAGAGTTTATGGAATAACACTGCAGCAAAGAAGAGCCTGAGGATTTATTTATGAAAACAATATTTTTTTTATTAAATATATATATATATATATATATATATATATATATATATATACACAGACATATATATATATATATATAGAAAGAGATATGAGGATGGCAAAAACAATTATTTTATTAACTGAACTCAAAGGTTTTAAGGAGACTAAGAATAAAAATCTAATGAGACACCCTACTGTTTAGCAGGTAGTGAGGATAAAATAGAGGCCAGAGGCTTCATCAAGTATGTTCATTAAATAAGTTCATTAGAATTAGAAATAACCAAGGTGGACATCGGGGTGTTTCAAGTTTAGATGGTTTAATGCAGTAATGGTTAGAAGTGACTCCAGTCCTTACCCAGGTATTTAATATATCATATTATGCCGGACAAACAAGCATAAAAAATAGTTTGAAATATTAATAGTTAATATGTGTTTAGAAAAGGTTATTATAGTAACTGTAAAGTAATTCAAGAAAAGCATTTTCTAAAGGTGAGACTACAGTTTTATTGTTATTTTTTCAGAAATCAGTACAGACTACATAACAGGTTTTCACTTTCTGATCACATGTTATATAAGCAATGTCATAGTGTTATTAGGGTCAGCTACTCCAACAAAGCAGTCTTAAGAGAAGAACACCTACAGGTTGGTTACAGTAACATCATTTTTTTATGTCTGTTGTGTGTTTATATAAGAGATTGTTGGTGGTTTTCAGGGTTTGAAATCAAATAGAAATATGTGGTGTGTGTAGTTTTGTGATTTAAATATAATATTTATTCTAATGAATTATATATATTATTTAAACAGATCCTGAGGAAGTGGAGGGTGCTCCAAAAACCATTGATCCAATATGTTGTTAGTTGATTTGCTATATATTTTTATGGAAAATCAAACATTTAATAAGTAAACTGGTGAGTGGGTCATTTGGTCCCTACTCTGGTTATGGTTTTCACCTGGGAGCATATGGAGATAGATCACCCCAGGATGATGGTTCCCCTAAGACCTGGGGCTGGATTTTCAGTTTGTCAGGGAGTAAGTCTCACTTCACAGCTGGCGGACGTGGACTGAATTCTCTGAATCTGCGGACTTTGCTATTTTCAGCCCATGCAGCTGCAGGAGATGTTATGCCTAATCCCACCAGGCATAACATTTTGATGCAGCTGCATTGTAAAAATTGCCACAAGCTGCCGTGAATTGGGGAGGCAGTTATAAACTGGCTCCCACTTTAAAAATAAGGTGTGTGTGGAGAAAACTGTGGCTCTTCAAATGAAGCCCTACTTGTGGCAGTTTTTCCCTAACTTGTGCCAATTTTGGGAGGTCTGGAAATCCAGACCCTGGTCTGAGACCAGTTTCTTTGTTGCACTTGTTTTTTTCTTGCACTTTCTACTCTTTAGTGTGTATTTACTAATCCAACACCACACTGGCATTGATTTACTATTCCAGTACCATGCCACTATTGATCACCATCATGTGAAATTTGAAGTTAAAATAATTTTAGGGAAATTAGGCACCCAGCCCTTTTGGATCACAGCCTTGTGCCCTAACCACTAGGCTAAGCTGGCTGGTGCTTAACATGCTTGCAGTTAGGCACATGTGTGAGGCTAACTGATCTCAGACTTGTTACAAAGAGAAACTGATCTCAGATCAGGCATTAGGGGACTAAGGCCCTGTCCACACTTGTGCTAGCGGCAACATAATGGTATTGGTAATGATTTAAGCCGTGCCATTACAGTTCATCCACACTCTGCCACAACCGTGCTCCCCAGTCTGTGCTCTCACCTGCCTCACATCTGCACTGCTATGCTCCTCACCTTGTTTCCCTACAGCTGCCATCACCCGATAGTATTGAAGTGACACACACAATTCCAGAATGCTATGCGTCACCTTACAACGTATCCCAGCATGCCGCTTCTCATTTCCATGGCCACAGTAAACGGAAACTAGTGTAGTGGCATGGCTTGGGATTCCCAACAGGCGATCTCTCTTATTGGCCCCTGTGTTGCTACACCAAGCTCCCCTCAGGACCCAGCAAGCACTCACTGTAAGGAATGTGCCTGTGTTCCTCTTGGCTAGAGGCAGTCTGAGTTGGCAGATGAAGAAATGGTGGAATGAGCTGTCACAGCACAAAAACGTTATGCTGCAATAAGTCAAGATTCTACCATTTCTTCCTCTGCCAATGCAAACTGCCTTTAGCCCTCCCAGAGGGAAACAGCAAAGTGTGCTGCCCTCTTTCATGGGATGCCTGGAGCAACCATAGAGGATCGGGAGGACTGAGATCAAACACTCACCCATCTGCACTGGTGAGTATTCGGATTCATGAGTGTTTTCAAGTGGCAAACGTTCCTGCTACCGATCTCGAGAATACCTTCCAAGAGGTCTTGAGATCAGTAGCAAAAACGCATCAGATACCATTACCAATGTGGACGCAAACCATTTTTGCAAATTTCTGTAATGGTTGTGACCCGCGGTAAGGGTACCAAGTGACAAGTGTGGACAGGGCCTAAATTTCCTAGATCAAGACAGATCCCTTCCAGTAGTCTGTTTTATATTGCAGATGCATAGAAACATAGGAACATAGAATTTGACGGCAGATAAGGACCACTTGGCCCACCTAGCCTGCTCATTTTCCTACCTAACAGATAAGCTGCAGATCCTAGTTAACCAACAGCTTACTTCCTCTTACCCCCCACTAGGACTGCCTTATGTCTGCCCCATGCATTCTTGAATTCCCCCACTGTTCTTGACTCCACAACTTCCTCAGGGAGGCTGTTCCATGCATCCACAACCTCTCCATGAAAAATACTTCTTACATTACCTCTGAGGCCGTCCCTCTCTATCTTCAAATTGTGCTCCCTTGTTCTTGCACATCTCTTTTCTGAAAGATGCTACCCTCTTGGACTTTGTTGATTCCCTTGAGGTACTTGAAAGTTTCTATCATGTCCCCTCTCTCCCTTCTTTCCTCAAGGGTATACATATTAAGTTCCTTTAGTCTTTCTTCAGTATGTCTTCTGGTGCAGACCCTGCACCATTTTGGTTGCCCTCCTCTGGACAGCCTCCACTCTGTCTATGTCTTTGAGGAGATGGGGTCTCCAGAACTGCACACAGTACTCCAGATGGGGTCTCACCAACTGTATGTACAGAGGGATGACAACTTCCTGTTTTCTACTATTGGTGCCTCTTCCTATGCATCCCAGTATCCCCCCAGCCTTCCTTACTGCCGTCTCACATTGCTTGCCCACCTTTAGGTCATCTGATATAATTACCCCAGGTCCCTTTCCATTTTAACTGTTGTCAGTATCTCACCCGCCATTGTGTACTCTTCCCCTGGGTTTTTGTTTCCCATGTGCATTACCTTGCACTTCTTGGCATTGAAACTGAGCTGTCACACATTTGACCATTACTCCAACCTTGCCAAGCCCCTTCTCATCCTTTCTACTCCATCTTGTGTATCAACCCTGTTGCAGATCTTTGTGTCGTCTGCAAAGAGACATACTTTCCCTTCCAGTTCCTCTGCAATGTCACTTATAAAGACATTAAAAAGGACCGGTCCCAGTACTGAACCCTGTGGTACCCTGCTAGTAACCCTCATTTCTTCACTGTGTACTCCATTTACTACTACCCTTTGTGTCCTGTTGTCTAGCCAATTTTTTATCCAGGCTACCACCTTGGGACCCACTCCAAGGCTGGCTAACTTGTGTATTAATCTTTTGCCTGGGACTGTATCAAATGCCTTGCTAAAATCTAGGTAGGCCATGTCCACAGCCCCTCCCTGGTCTACTATTTTGGTCACCCAGTCAAATAAATCTATTAGATTCATCTGACACTACCTTTCCATTGTGAATCCATGCTGCCTTGGGTCCTGTGCCCCACTGGCCTCTAGGTACTCAACAATTCTTTCTTTCAGAAGTGATTCCATCATTTTCCCTACCACTGAGGTCAAACTAACTGGTCTGTAGTTTCCTGCCTCTGTCCTGCTCCCACTTTTGTGAAGAGGAAACACATCTGCCCTCCTCCAGTCCTCAGGTACCACCCCATCCTCCCATGATTTGTTAAAAAGAGTAGTCAGTGGTGTCACTAGTTCTATCCTTAGTTCTTTTAGAATTCTTGGGTGAATCCCATCAGGCCCCATTGCTTTGTCCACCTTCAATTTTATTAGATCTTTCAGAACCCTTTCTTCTGTAAATGGACTGGTATTGACCCCCGTCTTCAGAGTGTTTCTCTTGTTTGGTTTCGGTACCTCCCCCTCCTCTTCCTTTGTGAATACTGAGCAGAAATATTTGTTCAGTATCCCTGCTTTTTCACTGTCACCCTCTACCCACATTCCCTCCCCTTTATTAAGCCTCAGTATCCCTCCTTTGGTCTTTCTTCACTCCCTAATGTACCTATAAACGGTCTTATCCCCCTTCTTAACAGAAATTGGCTATCCTTTCCTCGTTTGGGCCTTTGCTATTCTGACTGCCTTCCCAGCCTCTTTCTGCTTTAACTGATAAAGTTCTCTGTCCTGCTCCTTCTGTGTTTCCTTATATTTCCTGAATGCTATCCTTTTCTCCTTAACCTTCCCTGCCACCTCTTTTGAGAACCATAGCGTTTTTTTCCTACGTTGTGTTTTGTTGATTTGCTTTACACAAAGGCTTGTTGCCTCTGTGATGGCTGTTTTGATTATTCACCATTGTTCTGCCACCCCTCCTTCTTGCCTGTTTGCTAGTGCTTTTCTGAGGCACTCTCTCATTTTCCCAAAGTCAGCCCTCCTAAAGTCCAATACTCTTGCTTTTGTATGGCTTGATTGTATGGCTGTGTTTATCGTGAACCACACTATTTGGTGGTCGCTTGCTCCCAGATGGCTACCCACTTCTAAATCTGAGATTCTTTCTCCATCCCCATTTGAGTGTACCAGGTCTAAGATTGCTCCCTCCTGAGAGGGTTCCAATACTAGCTGTCTGAGGCATGCCCCCTGTAGAGCATCAAGAATGACCCTGCTCTTGGATGTGCCTGCAGCAAAGGTGCTCCAGTTAACATCTGGTATATTCAGGTCCCCCATCAACAATATATCCCCTTTTTCTGCCATTCTAAGGAAGTCTTCTATCATTTCCTTGTCCATTCCCTCCCCCTGAGATGGGGGTCTGTATACAACCCCCATGCAGATTGTGGTGCCATTTTCTGTCTCCAGGGTGACCCAGAGTGCCTCATCTGCTCCCTGTTTACTCTTTATTTCTGTTGCTTTGATCTCTTCCTTTACATAGAGAGCTGCTCCTCCTCCTCTTTTACCCTCCCTGTCCCTCCTGTAGATTGTGTATCCTAGTATGTTGACATCTCAGTCATGGTTCTCTGTGTACCATGTTTCGGTTGACTGCCACAATATCCAGGCAACACTCTTCCATCAAGGCCACTAGTTCAGGGAGCTTGTTACACAGACTATGGGAATTGGTTCTCATCACCCTTCACTTTTTGATAGCCTTACTCCTTTTAGCCCCATTCCTGTCCTTACTGCCTTTGCCTTTTTTTAACATTTACCTCTGTCCTGCTCCCTAATAACTTCTCTACCTTGGTGTTTACCTCACTAATTACCATGTTTTGTGGGGGGAGGCTGGGATTTCCCTGATCCTTTTCAGTGCCTCCCCCCTTTGCTAGTTTAAATGCTTGCCAATGAAGCACTTAAACCTCTCACTTAGGATCCTGGTACCCCCCCGGACAGATGCAGACCATCGCACCAGTATAGATCTGCATCCCTCCAGGTGGCTCCCCAGTCCCCAATGAATCCAAAACCCTGAGCTCCACACCAGTTTTTCAACCACTCATTGAATTCCCTGGTGAGGAGTGCCCTAGCATCACCCTTGCCATAGACAGGCAGCACCTCCGAGAAGGTTACCGTATGTGCTACTTGTTTAAGGTCCCTCCCCAACTCTACAAACTCCTCTTGCACTGCTCTGATCCAATTCTGAGCCAGGTAATTTGTCCCTAGGTGGACAATGACATCCAGCTCCCTCCCTTGTGCAGCTCCTCCCATGATCCTGAGGATTCACTTCCTGTTCCTCCAAGCCATGGCGCCAGGAAGGCACCTTACCTCCCACTCCCTTTCCTCCCCCATTTCTACCCCCCTAATGATTGAGTCCCCCACCAGGAGTTGATTCCTTCCCTTGTGGGGTCCCATGCCACCCTCCTGTGGGTCTCCTTTGTGAAGGTTCCCAGCATCCTCCTTGGTCTCCACTGCAGGTGCCTCCATAGAGGAACCACTATCCACCAGAACAGCGAATGAATTGTGTAGAGGTACAGCTGGAGGGATGCAACTCAGTTCCACCACCCTCTCCCTCCCTGATCCCACCCTGGTCCAGCCTCTCCTCTTTCTTGGCAACCTCTGAGGTAGTGGCATTGGTCCTGGTGGTCCCTGGGTGGAGGAGGAGGTTTCACAAATACTAGCCAGGTCAGCCTGGAGATGGGTAACCTCCTCTCTCAGACCAGAGAGGTGCCTGCAAATAGGGCAGCATCGCAGCCTCCAGAATGTCTCCCGGAACACTGCCTCCCCACAGCCATTGCACTGCACCACTCCAATCAAGTCTTATTTTGTGTCCCCTCTCCTGTTTTTCTGTATGCTTACTCTCTTGTCTCCTTACAACTCTCACCCTTCCTGTTCTGGGACAGCAACTTCCTATCTTCTTCAGTAGCCTCCTTCTTCCTTGCTCAATGTCAGACCACCAGCAGCTGGGGGGAGAGTGAGCTACTTTTTTCCTTTAGGGTCGACAAAACCAATGTTTCTCTATGTTCCTTCCCTTCCTACTGCAAAACAGGAAGTTCCTGTTGACAGTCAAATCCAGTGGCTATAAAAGTAGAACTGGCTTAGGTGGGTGGGTGGAGGGGTGGGATGGAGGGCAATTAGTAAGAAAAAAGGTAGCAACAGGAAGTTGTAATTTGAGTCACCTGCTTTTAGTATGTCTGCTTACCCCTCAATTGCTTCTCTCTCCTCCTACTGGTTTAGCAAAGTTAGCTGATACAGTACCCTTTCCAGCACAGAACACACACTGACTTTCTTTCTTTTCTTTCTTTTTTAACCATAAATAAGACCCCTTCTACTTCTAATAAAGTATCTGCCTACTTAATCTCAACAGACACTGACTCCTGCTGAGATATAATTGTTAAATTAATAAGAAAATGTAGCTTCTTTTAGTTAGCTGCTTTCTGCTCTACAAGCAAGGCTAGCAACAGGAAGTTGTAATTTGAGTCACCTGCTTTTAAAGTGTCTAAGTGAGTCACATCACTTTTTGTGTGTTGCTATGAATAAATGAGACAGATTACAGCACAAGTAAACTGGGAAGAGACACTTAAGGGGATTCAGCAACAGTGGAACATACTCAAAAATCTCACAAATAACTTAAAACAAGATTACATTGCACAGAGGGGGAAGGAGGACATAATAGTAAAAAATGCAGACCAATGTAAGGTAGATAATAGAAACATAGAAAGTTATGGCAGGAGGGGACCTCCAGATTGATCTAGTCTGCCCATACGCCTACTCCCCCAACTGCTATTCACTGTTGTGATTCTTTTGTACCTATCTCTAGCCTTTTTGAATGTTTCAACTGTTTTTGCTTCCACCACTTTAGTTGGCAGGCAGTTCCACACATCTGCCACCTTCTCTGTAAAGAACTTTCTTGCATTGACCTTAAATTTGTCCCCTTCTAGCTTCATGCTGTGAACTCTTGCTTTGTGTGACTCTTGAAACAAAAAAGGTCTTGAACCTATACCTTGTTTATTCCCTTCAGATATCTGAATGTTTCAATCATGTCTCCCCTATCTCTCCATTGTTCCAGAGAATACAGTACATGTTGAGTTCTTGCAGTCACTTCCTATAGATTATTTTGTGGAGTCCCTGTATCATTTTTGTAGCTTTCTTCTGCACTATCTCAAGTCTGCCTATATTCTTTTTGAGGTGTGGTTTCCAGAACTTTACACTGTACTCCAGATGTGGTCTCGCCAAGGATCTGTAAAGTGGCATAATAACCTATCTTTTTCTGCTAGTAATTTTCCCCCCTTTTCACTTCAGCATTCCATTTGCTTTTAATGCTGCTTTCTCACATTGCTTGGATGTTTTCATATCATGTGATATGATTACTTCCAGATCTCTTTCCTGCTTTGCTGATTCTACTTTGACTCCTCTTAGAAGATAGTCTGTATCTGGATAACTCTTCCCCATGTGCATGGTGTTGCACTTTTTAGCACTGAAATTTAGTAGCCATGTGTGTGATCAACTTTCTAACTTTCTAATGTGGTTTAAGATATGATTAAGAGAATTAAGGGGCAAACAGGAGCAGAAGATTGCATAATGCAAGTGTAATATAACAACATAACATAACATAACATAACATAACATAACATAACATAACATAACATAACATAACATAACATAACATAACATAACATAACATAACATAACTTTTGTATTGTGATAAAGGAAAGGACCTAGGGTCAGATATTCAAAGCTTTGCCCTGGGTTAAGTTAACACTGCCTGGCAGGCAAACGTAGCCCGGAGCACAAAGCAAGTTATATTCAAAAGGAAAAGCCCGGGGCAAACAGCTTCTGAATATAGCATGGTAATGAAGCTGTGCAGACAGGGCTGGGAGTGCAGGGCAAACATAGCCCTAGAATAAGGCAGCACTGAATATAGTAACCAGAAAGTGCAAACCACAACAACAACACAGTACACAGCGATGTGAGGGGAGGTAGAGATGAACTATGTGGCCAATGTGCATGTCAGCAGCTGTGCGGACCCACTACAGCAGCAGGCAGCAGCAGATGTGAAAGAACAGTGATCAAAACTGTATAAATATCTCCGAACCGTTAGTGCCGCGCTAACACGTTAGCGCAGCTTTAGCGTGGAGCTAAGCTATTAGCCCAGTGCTAACGTGTTTGCCCGGTGCTAAGATTTGCCATATTCAAAAGTGACATGCAAATGAGCCTACTTAGGTAGTCTCTGGGCAAACAGCCAGATTAGCATCTCATCATTCCCTGATTTGCATGCAGTTTGCCCAGCGTTACTGCAGGGTCCCACAGCTTCACCTGTAGGTCAGTCTGGAAGTTCAGGGGCTGGCCAGGTCTGGCCACAGCTCCACCTGTAGGTCAGTCTGACAGTGCTTTATGATTGCTGCAGGCTACATGTATGCAGTACAGCATAGCATTGTGTGCCCCAGGGGAGAACACAGCATAGGCACAGGCGGTGGTGGTGCTGTATGAAACTGTCACACTGTAGGCCATGCTACAGTGCACAGCAGATGCTATAGTAGCAAGGGGGCTGGTAGTGTGAGGGACACAGCAATGCCTATAGTATGTAGGGCAGTGATGACCACTGCACTGTACAGAGTGACAGGCCCAGCATGCAGGTGAATACTGATGGTGGACAATACTGTTTCGCCATTCTGTGCTCCACAGATGCTGCACCTGTGGCATGGGATGCTTACAGTGACATTAGCATGGCCGGATGTGTGTGCTGTAGCTTCTGTACAGTTGTGCGGTATGTGTCTGGGGGGGGCATGTATGATCCGACAGGTACTCAGGTGGTGGGGTATTCCCACTACTGGCCCATATGCACTGCATTATGTGTCCCAACCATGTTGCCACACCTGGGCTGTGGTGAGGTCTGGCCACCCGAACACCCTCCCCTCAATGGCTGCCATGCCCACAGTGCTGCATGTGTGTGCTGACATCTGTTGGTCAACACAGACATATGGTCTGCAGGTGTGTGCTGTATGGCCACACTACCTAGTTGTCCCCTGTGGGTCAGATCTCCCCTTACAATCTGTGCTTGGCTGGGACTGGTGGCAGCTGTTGGCATCATGGTGGTGCCAGCAGTGTGCATCATGTGTCCTCCATGTCAGGCATTTTCTAAGTGTCATGCTCTTATGTTGGGGTCATGCAAGCTGCGCTAATCCTGCCCAAACACCACGCTATGCACCAGTGACGTGCAAAGCTGTTTGCTCCGGGTTAAGACCAGCTTTTCCTGGGCAGTAATTTGTTCCACTGTAAGGGTTGCGCTATGTCGTGCTAAACACCTTAGCGCGGCGCTAGTCGCTGAATATCTCATAGCACCTATATTCATGTTCACTTTGCCCCTTGCATATAATTATGGTTTGCTCAGTGCTAATGCACTTTGCCCAAGCTATGTGGCCTTTTGAATATGGCAGTCCTGTGCTAATCCCGCACTAAACCCGTGCAAACAGTTTGTGGACTGCGCAATGCTTTGAATATCTGGCCCCTAGTGTCCAACTTGTTTACACCTCCTACAACATGGCAGTGACTACTCTGAATTTGAGTATGGTCACACATCCAAACCAAACAGACAGAATATTAACCCATTTTATAATGCTGTATAACGCACAGTGTGATTCTACTGTACCACAGGAATCTTTCTAGTCTTTCACTGAAAGCCTGAACAGTGCTCTTTTCCATAACCACAGTGGGTAGGCAATTCACATGGTAACCATCCTTGGTGAGAAGTATTGTTTTCTACTATTTCCCCTTATTTTTCCCCACATCAATTTGAGTGAAAGTATCTCATTCTGCTTGCACTAACTATCATAAACATTTGAGTGTAATCCTCCCTTTCTACAATGGAGCCCGTGTCAGGATCCATTATGGCTACAAATATCCTGATATTATTGCCATGATGTCTTCAGTCTCAACTAGTTGTATAGTAATGCCTCATGTCACTTGTTTTAAATAGTATAAATACAGTACTGTATACGTCATCATCTGTAGGGTTGAAAGAGTCAGCAGGTTGTCTTGTACAAAAACAGTGTTGCACATTTGGTGTCTAAATAAGCCCTTTAACATTATGGCCTCTAGTTACCAAATGGTAAATTATAAGATGACAGTCATGTGCAAAGTGATGGCCTTGAATATTTTTAACAATTCTTCACACAAGATATGGTTGACATGACTTGTAGACATGAAGACACCTGAGCCAGGACAGCACTATATCCACTTTAGTATTCTGAAAGCCTTAATCATCTCCTCTCACATCTTACTCTTTTCTAGGCTAAATATTTTGAGTATGTCCAATACCAGTTTGTCTGTATATATATTTTTTTGTTACATTACATTCTTTTCTGCTCCTCGTCAGTCTGGTCAGTCCACTTTCCTGCTGATCCCCCAGCCCCATCCCCAACCACGGCAGAACCTCTTCCTTCTTCCCCCACAGTTATGCCCTCTGTGGCAGCATAGCGGGGAACCCCATATCCCCACTTAGTAAGGATCCAGTGCCTGGAAGGGCTGTTCCTGCCAAGGGTGGGGCCTGTGAGGGTTATCTGTCATCCAACACACCCAGCTGTTTTTTTTTACAATTTTATGGCTTCCCCATAGGTGGAACGTGACATGTTACAATTGGCTGTGCTGTGCGCACAACCACCCACATCACGCCGACTGACTGCTCCACCTCCCCTACATGTTTTGAGGGGCCTTGCATGCCAGCTCCCAGCCACTGCTAGATTTCAAACTGATGTTGGTCTCTGCATATCTCCCTTCCTGGGAGAGAAGAGCTGTTCTGTAGATGCCCAATTCTCTCCCACCCTGGCTGACCCCTGGTGACCTGCTCGCACCATGAACAGAGGTCACTGGCATGGCAGGAGGTAAGGCATGATGCCTCAGCCCTCCACACAACTGGGTCAGCCATTTTTGTCTTTATATTTTAAGGTATTTTGTAATATTTCTAAAGCAAACCTCTTTGGTAGCTCTACAGGCCACTGAAAAGGCATGCTGCAGGTGTGGTGCTGTAAATGTGCTGCTGCTGCTGCTTCCTGAGTGGCCTGAGACACTCATAAGGTCTGCTACATGTCTGGCCCTGTGCAAGTGATGATTCAGCTGCTTCACAAGTGGCACACAGGGTCATTTGTCAAGTCTGTTAAGGGTATGAGCCAATGTGTGTGACGACTGGTCCACCCATAAAGTTCACTACAGGTCTGGGGCAATGTGTGTAATGCAGCTGCTGCTGCTATGCATAATGACTGCAGGGCCATAAGTAGAGAATGCTACATGTTCAGGGCTGTACTCAACAGGGCAGCAGCTTTGTATGGACCAAGATGAAGTACAATACTATGGCTATCTTCAGTATCTCACAAGTACAGAAAATTAATTGCAAAAGAACTATGTGAATGCAAAAGTTAGCGTTTGTTATGAAATCTAGAAAAGTAAGGAAATGTTACAGGGTTTTTAAAACCATAGATCTACCCATTCACAACTCCAGGAAAAAACTTCCTGTGAAGACCCAGAAGGTGGTGAAGCTTTTGTCTTAGTGCCTCCAGATGACCATCAACAAGCTCTATGAGGAGCTGCACATGGTCAGTGAGTGGGTGCAGAGTATAGAGGAGGGCCACAGGAAATTCAAGCAGAAACTGGGGCAACTGGTTGGAGTAGCCACACATTTCAATGCTGTCTCTAATGATTCAGTTTGGAAGAAAATAAAACCTTTATGTGCAGTATCTGAGACTCAGTATTGTTAGTGGCTAGGAGTGCAGTCAGTTCTGTGCTTGAGAGTCATTATTTAAACTAGTCACACAGATGCTATTAACAGACCTGGATGAGCCGGATCCACTCTTAAGCAACCTAGGCACAGTGGCAAGTGCCTCACCCTGACCCCCATGCTACTATATGCCAATTAGAGATGCAGCAAAGTTTTACTTCAAAGGCAAATTTTCATCGAAGTGGCCAAATTTGCCTCCACGGATTACTTTGCCAAACTTTCCCATTTAATGAAAATTAGCCATTTGTAACTTCGCCTTGCTTTTGGGGTATTTTAAGTGCAATTTACACTTAAATCCACCCCCCCAAAGCAAGGAGAAGTTAGCAAATGGCAAATCCCCCTAATCCCTGGTGTACTGTGCTCCCCCCAGCCAATTGCCGGCCACAGTGTAAAACAAAATATATTTATTAAAATCCCTGCTGTCCAGTGCACCCCCCAGCCGATTGCCGGCCACAGTATAAAACAAAATATATTTATTAAAAACCCTGGCGTCTAGTGCCCCCCGTGGCCATGTGTAAAAAAATATATTTATTTAAATCCCTGGTGTCTAGTGGTCCCCCCCGCCAATTGCCGAACATAGTGTAAAAAATATGTAATTATGAATTTTAATAATTTATTTGAATTTTGGTAACCGGGCATAAGCACAGTGTAGGAGGGCAGCAGCAAGGACAAGTAGGATGCTGGGGTGCATTTACAGAGGGATTACCTATAGAAAGGAGGCGGTCATCCGGCCCTTGTAAAGATCACTGGTGAGGCCACACTTAGAGTGCTGTGTGCAGTACTGATGCCCATACTTCAAAAAGGATGTGAGATTACTGGAGGGGGTGCAGCACAGGGCTACAAAAATGATCATGGGACTGGGGGCATTGCCGTATGAGGAAAGATTGAGGGGGCTCAACATGTATTCACTGGAAGACAGAAGGGAAAGGGGACATGATAGAGACCTTTAAGTACTTGAAAGGCATAAACAAAGTCAGAGAGGGAGGATTGTTCCACTTATTTATTTATTTATTTATTTAGTTAAACATCAGTTTAGAAACCTTTGAGCCAGAGGCTCATTTACAAAGGTACCTCGTCACAAAGAGGACATCAGAACAGTAGTACAAGGGACACAGTACTTACAAACAAAAAAGTTACAGTTCAATTACAATTTTGTTACAATAGAGTACAATCTCCAACCGAGCTAAAGATAACAAAGGTGCAAAACTTATGGTCGGGGAGAGCTGGTGGGGTAGAAGGAGGAGATAGGGAGGAGGAATAAGTAGGGAAAGGAAGGGGAGCCGCTCAGTGAGCATTGTCAAACAAAGTATATATATATATATATATATATATATTTTTTTACACTAGGCTAGGGCAGTTGCATTTGTGAGAGCTAAGCAGGAAGTTTCTGAGCCTGGGCCAAAAGCAAGCTAAGGTTAGAGAGTTTGAGACACTGGCAGGGAGGAGTTATACCAGTGGGACTGACGGTAGGGAATGCCCTCTGACCTTGTGAGGTCCTGGCTCTCGGAATAACTAGGGAAGCTCTTGACAGCCGCGCGTGATCAGGGTCAGTGCAGTGCGGAATGGAGTTGGATAGGCCTATGGGGATAGGCCATGCAGGGCTTTAAAGGTGAGCTGGCATGTCTGATACATGAGTCGCTCTTCCAGGTTGAGTAGGGTAGCCAGGGTGTACAGCTCACATGTGTGAGTGAGTCTGGGAGCACCAGTGATAAGTCTGCAGGCCTTATTTACTGTGAGACGAACCTTGTTGAGGGCAGTCTGATCTGCTGAGCCATAGACCCGAAGGCCATAGTCAATGAGAGACATGACAGAGGAAGTGACAGCCAGGCGGAGGGCATCAGGAGGGAGGCATTTCTTGTGCCGGTAAAGAATGCCTAGCCGTGAGTTGGCGACAGAATTTAGGGCAGATATATGTCCATGGAATGAAAGTGCAGGGTCAAAGGTTATACCAAGATATTTATAGGATTGCACCTGGTCAATGACGAGATTGGTGTGGAGTGGACAGCTAAGGAAACTTGCTGTACTTATTTATGGGTGGGAGAAGAGCATCGTTTTGTTTTCTTAAGGTTGATAACAAGTCGGTGCTCAGTGAACCAGGTAGCTGCAGAGTCAAAGACTAGTTGGAGGGAGTTCTGTAGCAGTATGGGGTCATTGTGGGAGGCAACGAGAACAGCATCATCAGCATAGAGAAGCATCTTACCCGTACAACTGCTGGGTAGGGAGTTAAGAAAGAGTGAGAATAGTAGGGGTCCAAGAATTGAGCCCTGCGGCACCCCAGAGTGAATGGGGCATGTTTCAGAGAGAGTACCGTTGACTTTCACACATTGGGAGCGGGCGGAGAGATAGCTGGTGCACCAGGAAACAGGTCCTGAGGCAAAGCCTATTAGGTCGAGGGTGGAGAGCAAAAGAGGATGCGAAACAGTATCGAATGCTTTAGACAGGTCAATGAATATAGCTCCAGCCAGGGCACCAGAGTCCAAGGAGGCATGGAGGAAGTTGGAAAATTCCAGGAGTGCTGTATTGGTACTATGACCTGCTCTGAACCCGTGTTGTTCAGGGCAGAGAACATTGTACAGAGGTAGTCAGAGACTTGAGGCAGCCACAATTTTCTCTAACGCCTTAGAGAGGGGGGAGAGGATTGAGATGGGTCAGTAGTTACCCAGAAGAGTCCTGTCACCACCTTTATGGACAGGGGTAACTGTGGCAATCTTCCAGGCAGAGGGGAGTTTTCTGAGACAGAGTGATTTGTTGAAAATGCATGTAATAGGTGAGAGGACCTGATCCAAGACCTGACGTAAAAGGCAGGGATCAAGTGAGTCATTACCGATGGTGTTACCTTTTATGGCTTTTAGCAAGTAAGGCCTAACTTCTTGCATGGTGACACGACGCAGGTGGAAAGAGGGGTGGGAGGGTCACTAGGGGATACAGTCTGAAGTTAGAAGGGGGAATGTTCAGGAGGGAGATGAGGAGGCACTACTTTACAGAGAGAGTGGTGGTGAGATGGAATGCACTGCCCGAGGAGTTGATCAAAATGTGGACAGTGGATAGCTTTAAGCAGGGTTGGGATGGAGTCAATGGCAGGATTAGTACAGAAAAGAACACAAAGGTGGGAAAGACCAGGAAAGGGGAGGAAGGGAGGGGTTTGGGTGGGGCTGTGGCAGCTGTAGTAATATGAAGCTAAGAGCTGCACAATTGAGCAGACTTGATAGACCTTTGGGCCTTTTTCTGCTGGCAATTTCATATGTTTATATGTTCGTAGGCCCACTGACAGGGAATGCCCCTCTCTCAAGGGCGACCAGGGAATAGGAGAACATAGGGAGGAACAGTGATACAATAAATAGTAGCACATGGTAAGTGTATACAGACATTTTTACAAAAAACATACATAAGAAGCAAAGCAAAAAGTAACAATGGCAGTAATTAAGTTACATCTTCAGAAAACTGATAGAAGCATAAAAGTCAGAGAGTGATACCTAAGCAAAGCATATGTACAGTACAATTAAGTATAAATGAATGCAAAATATTCAGCTGCAGTGAGAATTTTATTTACAACTGCAATTAAATCCCTGGTGTCTATTGGTCCCCCCCCCCCCAACAATCACCAGTCACAGTGTTAAAAAAATATATTTATTTACATCCCTGGTAGTGGACCCCATCCCCCCACCCCATCATGTAGTGCCCCACCACAAAAGCCCCCACCCAGAGCTCCAGTGGGTGACCAGCACAACCCACCACTCTCCACCATGGCTGGCCACCTGACTGACCTGGAATGAATCAGTTCATATCTGTACAAGCACGCTCTCATTCATTTACAGCCAGGCAAGAATGCAAGGCAGCCCGTGACATGGGCATCTGTGATTGAGCACTTGCAATAACAGTGACTCACTCCCAGCGCATGTCGATGGGGCTACCACTGAGGAAAGGCAACCAGATGGGGGAGGTGGGCGCATATAGCAGGACATCACTATATGTATACGTGCAGGGGGGGGGAGCAAGCGTGATGGAAGGGAGGGAAGTTTGCCAGGTGTTGTTGGCATGAGGCTGCCAAGCTGGCCCTGTAGTGTGGTGGGTGGCAGCCTAATGCTACGAGGGTTCTGGGTTTGGTCCGGGTGCACCTACATTTTTATGTGCCCGGACCAAAATTGTTAATTCTCAAGATTTTTCACCCCCCAGACATTCACCTCCCTGGAGTTAAGAATCCTTTAGTAGGGGGGTGTGGAGGGCACAGCCCCCCACATGAGCAATTAAAATCTAAGTCCCTGGCACCGTTTTCTTGTGTGCCGGGGATGTACATCGCCAAAATTGATTTTTGTGGATGTACGCTCGCCCTGACGCCAAACGTGATTGGGATTTCGCCCTTATCAAATAGATCCGAATGCAAAATGATCCAGCTCATTCACTGAGCTTTTTTTGAGAGGAGCAGACAAGTGTGGAGGGCTCTTCCAGTACCCAGCAGGGTGGGGGATTGGGATTGGAGTGAATAGCCTTGTGGACCCAGTGTGGTCCATGATGCCGTACCCCTCTATTCTGAGCCCCCTGACAGGGACCGGAACAGCCCTCCACTCTTGTCTGCACCCCCAAACAAGCTCAATGAATGAGCAGGATCTGGCAATGAATGAGCCTGTGCCTGTACAAGGACGTGCTTATTCATTCCAGATCAGTCCGGCAGCCAGCCATGGTGGATAGTGGTGGACTGTGCTGGTTGCCCGCTGGTGCTTGGGGTGGGGGTGAGCAGGGTGGTGGGGCAATACCTGAATGAGTAGGAGAATGGGGGTCCACTAGACACCAGGGATTTAATTGTTAATTACATTTTGTTTTCACATTGTGGCAGGAGATCGGCAGGGGGAAGGGAGAACCAGTCACCAGGGATTTAAATAAATATATTTTTTACTCTGTGGCCAGTGATCAGCAGGGGAAGGGGCACTAGACACCACAGATTTAAGTAAATGTATATATTTTTTTACACTGTGGCTGGTGATCAGCGGTAGGGAAGGGCATCCACTAGACACCAGAGATTTCATTTCATTAATTAAATTTTACATCTGGTATGGATCATTGGGGGGCACTACAATTGGGAACGTTTCTGCACAAAGTGTGGAATTTCACCTGCAGACTTCCACACTTCACTGACAGCCCACACTCTGTGAATTGGCGAATTTTTGACTTGCACTCCATGAATTGTGTACCATTCGCTGGGCAAATTTTGCCTACTTCGCACATCCTTAATGTCAATAAAGCTAATTGTTTCCCCTATTGCCCACACTAATGTCTAAGATGAACTTACTACAAGAGCAAACGATACAGTAAATATGCTAACGTCAACTTCCATGCAAGCTTCTGTCACTTCTTGGGACAGAAAAGGAGGAGCACGAAGCAAAAACACCATGGGCTCCACCTGCTCCATCTGCACCTTTTAGCAGGAAGCCTGAGATGGGGCACACCAGGAGCAGGCTGGATATGGTATTGTAGCTAGGGAAACTGACCACCCTGATGCCACAAAAAATTGCAAAAATTGTACTTTATTGTAAATAAAATAAATGGGCCAGATTCTCGAATGGCCTGACATAGTCCAGAGACTAATGGCTCGGGGTCAGATATTCAAAACAAAGTGGGACTAAGTCTCACTCCTCAACTCCAGTTGTGAACCAAAATCTCTGCAGCTGTGGAGATTTGTATTTTCAGTCCCCCACAGCTGCAAGAGATGTTTCTCCTGATCTCACCGGGAGTAACATTTTCCCACAGCTGAGGAGGAAAAAACAGCCACAAACTGCTGTAAATCATGGAGATGGTCATAAACCGGCTCCATTTTTTAGTGCTGTGGGCAGAGCCTACAGCACTAGTGGGATCATTCTGTAGCTTTGAAAATGGCCCATTGTGGAACCTTCCATTGGACTTTGGGAAGTATCCTTCCGAAAGCCGAGCGGAGCTTGAACCCCTCCACCATGATTGGCTGCTATGGAATAACAGCCACACTATTTTGGCTGTTGCTTCCACATTCCAGTCCATGAACTGCACATGCACGACTTGCACACATGTGCACTTCTGCTGGCACCATCATGTGAATGGCAAAATACTATTCATTGCAACTGCGCATGAGTGAGTGCCATGCTTGCACAGCTGTGGCACTGGCACCAGCTCCTCGGCATTCTGTGCCCCCCCACCAGCTTAAGTGGCACACTTGAAGCCCACCCCAGTGTGCCAAACTATTTTCCTGTAACTCCCCCAAACTCATGTGGCACACTGGGAGCTGACCCCAGTGTGCCCAAACATGTTTAATTTCATTCATCGTCATCGGAGTGCCCAGTCCCCGTGTCGGCATTACGCGCACCCCCCAGTCATGTGGCACACTGGGAGCCTATCCCAGTGTGCCTAATTGTTTTTCTACCCCTCCGCCAATGTCAGTGTGCCAGTTTTCATGTTGGCATCCTGTACAACCCCCCAACACACTTATGTGGCACACTGGGAGCCCACGCCAGTGTGCCAAAATGTATTCTTTTTATGTTTTCTGCAAAACAGAAAACGCTCCCTCATCGACACTGCACTCATTTTTTTTCTTTACTCCAGTCTCCCTTCCCTATCCCTACTCTCCCACTGAGCACCCACCTCCCCACACCCCTCCCTTACCCCATACTTACCTGCGGAGGGCTGGACTGTCTTCTTCTCTGACACGTCGGCGCTCTTCAAAGCCGAACTGCGGAGTGAAGAATCTAAGGTAAGCATGCTATAATGCCATTCAATGGGGTTTTCAATGTATGCTAATAAATTATCCATTTGTTTTGAATTTTTGCCACAAATTTTCAACATGGGGTTCTTGGAACTGCACCTCATGAAAACTGTCACTGTCATTTTGCTACTCAGTCATGAAAGGTGATTTTGTGGTCACTGTGAGGAATCACCTTTCAGACCAATTCATGAAATGACAGTGCCACTGTTCATGAGCTGGGGTCCCAAAAAGCCCATGTTGCAAATCTTGTGAAAAAGTTCCAAAAAAGGATTGCGTTATGAGCTTGCATTGCACAGTTTCTACATATGCTCCTAACTTTGCCAGTTTTTAATATTTTCACTCCACATTTTCAACATTGCCATTTTTGCGCACCTCCTTCAAAACAGTACATTGGTCATTTTCCACAACCTTCCCAAAACATGTTTTCACACCTGTGGAGCAGAATAGCGTGTTCGCTCTGTGAAATCACCTTTTGGGACAAGTGAACAAAATGACACTGGCACTTGTTATGAGGAGGGGTCTCAAAAAGGCCATATTGAAAATTTGGTGCACCACCTCCAAAAAATGGCCAAGTTACACCCAAGCGTTGAATAATTCCTATGCACATGTGTAACTTTGGTCACTTGGTAGCTCTTCACAACCCCTTGGTAGCTCTTCACAGGAAATGCACTTGCACCAGGGTTTCCCCACAGCTGTGGGATTTTCAAGGGCTCTGAAAATCCAGCCCTAAGTTGGTGTATGCAACTCCCTGGTGTTGGGAAAAATTGCATCACCTGCAAAAATGCTATTTTCGGCATTTTATGTGCATGAGGGGCATTTTCCTTTTCTCTACCTCTGCTAAAAAAAAGTTACACTTGGTACTAGCAGGCACAACATTTTTCTGCAGCTGCACAAAACAAATATGCACAAGCTGCCATAGAGTGTGGAATATGTTTTAGAAACGCAACCTTTTTAAAGACTGTGTGCATGTGGAAAAAACTATGGTTGCATAAGAAAACCCTGTGCAGCTTTAATTCTACGTGTGTGTCATTTTTCCACTTTTGAAAATCTGGCCCAAAATTTTTCACACTTGCTCTTGTCTGAGTTCTTACTGTAACTTTACAAACTATTTATTTATTTTTTTATTTATTTAGTTTTTGTTAACCGGGTTAGGTGCGCTAGCCAAAGTTAACTATTTTCAGGCACAACCCAGGAGAATACATACATAAAATGAGATGAGATTATACAATACAAAGTATATAGTACAGATATATAGTACATAGTACAGGTAGGTTAGAATACAGATCAAGTCAGACAGTGCTCGAGATAATACATATAGCTATGCAGAGATGACAAATGTGACATTAGTACATGCAAATAACTGAAACTGGGCTAAGTGGCAGTTATAAAAACATTTTATAGCAAAGCTTGTTTAGAAGTGCAGCAGTGCCTTGGGCGAAATAGGGTTGTTAGCTGTGAGGCATTAAATGGGATTAAAGCATGTGCAGAGGTCCCAGGATAGGTGGTGATATAGTTCTTTTTTGAAGATTGGGTGGGAGTTAGCCTGCCTCAGGGCAGGAGGGAGGGAGTTCCAGGTGGTTGGGGCGGTGCAGTGAAATGCTCTAGAGCATTTTGAAGTAAGACACCTGGGTATGGTGAGTAGAAATTTGTTTGCCGAGCGTAGTCCATGGGCAGGTGTTTGTGGTACAAGTAGAGCTGCAAGGGAGGAGGGTGTTTGGTTATGGATTACAGAGTCTGTGAGGGTCCCTAGGGAGTATAGTCAGTAGGTAGTTGGGGAGACCCAGCCTAGGTTGCTATACTGTGTGCAGTGGTGCCTGAGGCGATGGGAAGAGGAGGCATACCGACATATGTTGTTATACGCGACATCCCATTTATGGAGAGCAGTCTTATGGGCATTAGCAAAAGTGGAGACACCATATGTCAGTGCTGGAAGCAGAATACCCTTGGCAATTTCCAATTTGGTTGATGGTGTTAGCAGGTGACAAGTCTTATAGGCAATTCCAAGATTGGTATTTGTTGCTTTACACATTGACTGGATGTGCAGACTGAAATCAAGGGATTTATCAAGGAGGACTCCCGGATATTTGAAGGATGTGACACAGTTGATGAGATACCCCCCAAAGTCATGGACTAGGAGGGGTTCCTTACAGGCCCTGAGTTTGGTGGCAGTGCCAAATAGCATGGTTTGGGTCTTTTTTGTGTTGAGGATGAGCTTATTAGCATCTAGCCATGTTTGCACATTCCTGAAATCCGAGGAGAGGTTTTTGTTAATGATGTTAACTTTATCAGCACTGGAGTAGAGGACGAGATCATCAGCGTATAAGATAGCTGAGCAGGACAGTATAGCATAATCTATGTTGTTGATGTATAGCGAGAAAAGGAGGGGTCCCAGAATGGAGCCCTGGGGTACTCCAATGTCAGTGCTGGTCACATCCGAGAGAGCAGAGTTGAATTTAACAAGTTGTAATCTGTTTGATAGGTAGTTGTTAAACCAGTCAACTACTGAGGATGAGAAGTTAAGTCTATGAAGGGTTGAGAGAAGCAGGGATGATCAACAAGATCGAAAGCTTTGGTAAGATCAATAAAACTGCTCCAGTGGTAAGCCTTTGTCCATGTTGCAAGTACATCGGTGAGGAATTTGAGAAAAGCGGTTGAGGTACTGTGCCCTTTTCTGAAACCATGCTGAGTGTCTGAGAGAAGGTTGTTCATTGTGAGATAGTCATTGGTTTGGGTTGCAACAAGCTTCTCCAGTAGCTTGCTTAGCACAGAGAGGATGGCTATGGGCCTGTAGTTGTTGATATCCTTTGGGTCTTCTTTTTTAAGGATAGGCATAACTTGGGCAATCTTCCAGAGATCTGGGACAATGCCAAGAGAGAGAGAGAGAGAGAGAGAGAGAGAGAGACAGAGTGAAAATCTCGGCCAGTGGCGAGGCAATCAATGGTGCCGCTAGCTTCAAGAGTCATGTCTCGAGTGAATCTGCGCCGGGGCTAGTGTTGTCAGATATGTTTTGTAATAGCCTTTGGACCTCGGATCTATATATGGCTTTAAAGTGGAAGGGAGGTAGTAGTTAGTTGGCAATGGTCAGCACCAGATGCAGATCTCTGAGGTGTGCAGTAAGACTGAGATGCTGTGGGTGGTGAAATAAAGGACGAGGTGTACTGAGACAGGTCCGTGAATAATCAGTTAAAAGCATTCACTATAGTGTTCGAGTGGTTGCAATGTACACTATTTTGGATCATACCCCCTGGGGTTGATAACTGGGTAGCCCCAAGAAAGGTGTGATGTGTGTCCAGAATTTTCTAGGGACACCAGCAGAGTTTGTGAGCAGTTCCTTGCAGTAGATGCTTTTTGCTGTTCTGATTTGTTTTTTACAGGTGCTCCGAGAGGCCCTGTAGGTATTGTAATCCTTCGGTAGTCTGTACACTTTATACTTCTTCCAGAGTTTGTCCCATGTGCACAGGTTAGCCAGCAGGTCCTTGTGTAGCTATCTTGTTTGTTTACCTCTGACCCTTCTGGTGACCTTCGGGGTATGTTTATCCAGAAAAGAGGGGAGGAGGAGGAGCAGGAGAAGGAGGGGCAGTCAAAGTGGACTAAAATCCCAAACAAAATGTGAAATATTGTATAGTGTAGTACATCTATGTTGTGCCACTTTACAAGGGAAAATCCTTATTTTACTCCTTAAAATTGCTCTGTATTGCATAACAAAGGTTCTGCCTATAGAGAAATGTACCGTAAACTCAAATTTTATGGCCACATTTTTTAGAAACAGAATTTGTTGACAGAAAAGGACTGCTTGGCCCATCCAGTCTGCCTAGATGTTCCCTGCCTAGTCTATCTCTGCAGACCTTGACAGGTTTCCAGCAACCCTCAATCCTCCCTGCCTATTTATTGATATCCCCCCATGATTTTGCTCTGTTTCACATTGAACACTGACTGCCGTGCTCTTGACCGCTCCTCTAGTTTTTCAAAATCCCTGCACATTTTCTCTACCCCCTCCTGAATATCCACCTTATTAAAGATTTTGGTATCATTGGCGGAAAGGCATGCCTTCATTTCCAGTTTTTCTGCAATGTAATTTATGAAGACATTGAGCAGTCCAGTCCCAGTACTGTGCCCTGCAGCACCCCGCTGGTCACTCTCCCATCATTACAGTCAGTGCCATTATGCACCACTTTCTGGCACCTGTTAACCAATTTGTGACCCAACTCACTACTTAGGATCCAACCCATAGGCTGCTCAATTTCTTTATCAGTTTCCTGTGGTGCAGTGCCAAAGATCTTGCTAAAGTCCAGATAGGCCACATCCACTGCCCTTCCCTAATCTATTTCCATGGTCACCCAGGCAAAGAAATCAATCTCATTCATCTGACATGACATAACCTGCCCTGTATTAGGAGCTTGCTGTTGTGCTCCTATTTGCTCCTTCAAGTCACATGGTCCCAGATCATTGCGCATCCCACACAGTGGTGTTTCTTCCCCTTCCCATGAATCCATGCTGCCTGTGAGACTGAGCAGCCTATAGTTGGTAGCCTCCTCCTTACTGCCTCTCTTTTGCAGAAGGACTATGTTTGCCCTCCTCCAGCCCTTCACAACCATGCCTGTTTCCAATGAACTGTTGAATAATGCCATCAGTGGGGCACCTAGTGCATCCCTGAGTTCCTTTAGTACCATTGGGTATATCCTGTCTGGTCCCATAACCTTGTTCATCTTAAGACCTGAATATCCATTCAGGAGTCTTTCCTCTGAAAATGGACATGTCTCCACCATTCCTCTCTTTGTTCATGCTACTCCCTGGCAGTCAGTCCCCCTTCTTTCACTTTGAAGACCGAACAGAAGTACCTGTTTAGGATGGCAACTTTTTCTTTGTCCTTCTCTGTGCAGTCTTCCTCTGTCACCCTCCATATCCTCACTTTCCCTCCTCTTGCTTTTCTCTTCTCACTTTATGTACCTGAAAAAAGTCTTATCCCCTTTAGCTACCCCTTAGGCTATTATCCTTTCCCCTGTCTGTACCTTTGCTTCCCTCGATGTGTCTCCTGCTTCCCTCTGTTTTACTTGATACTCGTCCCTGTCCTCTTCCTTCTGCACTTCCATATACTATACCTGCTGACTTTCACCCGTTTTCCTTCACCTCCATGACCACATTCCTAGAGAAACATAACATTCTCTTTCTCCTTCTGCCTTTACTCACTTCTTTTATAAAGGCTGATTGCCCTAACTATGACCTCCCTTATTTTCTCCACTGTGCCTCTATCCTCCCCTTGCAATCCACCGCTGGAGGTGGTTTCTGAAACAGTCCCCCGTTTCTTTTAAATCTGCCCTCCTGACGTACAGGACCCTTGTCCTTGTGTGATTACCCTCTGTTTCCGTCTAAATGCTAAATCACACTGTTTGGTGACCTCTGGTACCTAGGGAACTGCCCACTGTGATGTCTACAATATTGTCTCTGTTTGTAAGCACTATCACCAATAATGCCCCATCCGTAGTGGGTTATTTGACTAACTGCCAGAAAAAAGTCTCTTGAGTCAAGGATGGACCTTGCTCGTTGCTGAAGCTGCAGTTGGAAGGCTCCACTCCATGTCTTGCACACTGGAGTCACTAAACAGAAGCACCTCCCCCTTACTTGCCATCTAAATAATGTCTTTCCCAAATACATTATCCCACTCCTTTCCTTGTGCTGGTGATCTGTATACCACCCCTGTATGCAAAGCAGCCCAGGACCTGTCTCAAAGATGACCCGCAGCACCCACAGACATTCCGTTTCCTCAAGGCTCCACTGAACCTCTGTGGCCTTCATTCCCTCCCTCCCTCACATATAGTACAACCCATCCTCTCCAACCCCTCCTCCCTAGTTTGTCCAGAATAGAGAATAGACTGGTATGGCCATGTTCCAGTCATGACTATCAATGCACCATGACTTCATTATGGCCACTGAATACAGGCTTGCCTCTGCCATGACGGCTTCCAGGTTCAGAATTGTATTTTGCAGACTCCTTGTACTAGCACACATGGCCTCCATACTTTATTGCCTCTCTGCCTGTACCACACTTCCTGCTTGTGCTGTTCCCCGAAGCTCCCCGTGAGCAACATCTTCCCTTTTTACCTTATTTGTTCCTTGTTTCCTTTACTCCTTTACTGTTGATTTCATGATTTACACACTCCTGTCTTCTGCCTTGTCCCCACCCTTGTCTTCTGGTGCCTCTGCCATAGACAGACTATAACTCCACCGGACCCTTCCTCTCTACTGCTTCATCATCTAGGAGGGGGTAGTTGATGCCACCCTTGGTTTTCCAGCCTCCACTCCTCCCCGACTAGTTTAAATGCTCATCCAAGTAGCATTAAAAGCTACCATTAAGGACTGTGGTCCCCTTCCTGGAAGGATGCAGGCCATCTCTCCTATAAAAGCCCATACTCTCACAGGTTGGCCTGTAGTGTAGTCAAAGCCTTTCTCCATGCACCATACTTTCAACCACTTGTTAAATACTTTGGTGTGGAGTACCCTTTTCTCTTCCCAGCCATACACAGGCAACACCTCAGCAAAAGCCACCATGCATGCCACCTGTTTGAGGCCCCTCCTCAGCTCCCTGAAATTACCCTACCATGCCTCTTGCTGGCTAATTTGTCCCCAAATGGACAGTAACATTTAGCTCCCTAGCTGGCCCTGTGGTGCTGAGGGCTGAGGCACTGGACGCCTTACCTCACACCACTCCGGTGACTCATGTTCAGGAACAAGCACAGACTACCAGGGTCGACAGGGGAGGAGAAAGATCGAGCATCTGAGGGACTGTTCTCCTTCTCCAGGGAGAGGAGGTGTCAGTGGTCAGTTCCTGACTGGCCCCTAGCAGAGGCTGGGGGGGGCAGCATGCTGATGCTGCAGAAAAGGGGGTGGGGATGTGGCAGATGCCTGAAGGGAGCGTGTGTGGATGCATGCGCACTCCCTTCACT
Organism: Neoceratodus forsteri; assembly: GCA_016271365.2. Classification (NCBI taxonomy): domain Eukaryota; kingdom Metazoa; phylum Chordata; order Ceratodontiformes; family Ceratodontidae; genus Neoceratodus; species Neoceratodus forsteri. The sequence goes on along the minus strand of CM028135.1, from coordinate 1,032,901,956 downwards.
GGTGTCATTGCACGCCACATCTCCAGGGGGTGAACAAAAGTGGAAAAATGTCTCCTGGTTGGGCAGCATGAGCTTCTGACCTCGCGGTCTGACCCTGAATGGCACCTCCTCGTCTGGATCCATACAAGGTGAGTCGAGCTTAAGGTGGGTGAGGGTCCACACCACCCTGCCATGGGGGGGCAAGCCATGGAGAAATAGAGGAGGTAGCCTGATGTCAGGGTGCAGGCTGGGAAGTCAGTCGGGATGTATAACTGACCAGGAGCCAAGTGGTAGAAACAGATAGCTAAAACAATAAAATAAAAAACACTTAGCTCCCTCCCATGTCCAGCTGTCCTAGCGATCCTCTGGATATGCTCTCCATTGCTCCATGCTAAAGCACCTCTCAGGCACTTCACCTCCCTCTCTCCTTCTCCCCCCACTCCCAAGTCTTTCCCTATAAAAATAGAGTCCACTGTCAGCAGATGCTTTTTCTTTGGCTGGGAACGTACTCCTCCCTCTTTGGACCTCCATTACTGAGGATCCTGACTTCCTAGCTTCCCATTGCTATATGTGTCTCGTCTCAGTTGCCCTGTCCCACCAATATGGTAATGGAATTCTATAGTGGTACAGGCTGAGGAGTGTGTAGCCTTTTTCTTTTGGCCCTAGTGTACTTTTTGCCCAGATGGCCCTCTATCAGCGGCATCGAACCTGGCCGCTGTCAACAGTGCTGTGGCACTTATCTCACCTGGTGTTCCTCCCAGACATTCCCCCAGGGTGGGGCTTCCAGTGCCTCCCCTTAACCACATTGGATGCTAGCTTGGTGTTTGGGTGGCAGTGCCGGGTTGGGTACATGGTGGTAGCGGCTCCAGCTGGGCAGCATGCAACATGTCTGGTGTTTTTTGGTGGAGTGATTGTGGCAGACATGGCATACAATGATGCAGTGGTGTGAGAACTAGGGTTGTCAGAACCCTCTGAAGTTCTGGGTTCTAGTTCTAGTCTAGAACTTTTGGAAAAGTTCTAGGGTTCTAATCTTTTTTAGAACTTTTTAGAACTCGAACCCTATTTTATAAATTGTGCTTCGCTCTCGAGGTTTATGGGTCATCACACACCTCAAGGGTGTAAAAAAAATCCATAACACACACTTACCTATACTTTTATTTTTTATAATCACTGGTGCAGGCAGTGAATAGCAGCATATGTTAAGGCAGTTCTGTCATACTGCCAGAGACAGACACTCTGTCTCATACACAAAAGCAGTTCTCCTGTCAGACACACACACCCTGTCCCTGTAAGGCTGCTTTTTTTTTTTTTTACTTTAGTGGTTGTGTTTTTTTTTAATTTTTCCGAATTACATGCCCGGAGTCACACGCAATTGATTCCCGATGGAACCACTCTGTTGCCTTGCTCATCAGGTACAAATGGCAGGGTTAACCAGATTTTTTTCTGATGGCGGGATCAACCAGATAAAGAATGTAAAGTAGTAAAAAAAATATGTACCTGACAAGCGATGGATCACTGTAAATCGTCAGGTGCTAGAAACAGGAGCCGCAATGTTTATTTATGAGTTCAGCCCGAGTAACGGCCAATAAGGAGGCGCGCTTCAAAACAGTGACTCTCGAGCACACTGCTACCGTGAGAAAGTTTGGCCAAATGCCGTAATAACTCGATTTCGGGTTATTACAGCATTTTATTGCTCTAGCTAAATCAGTTGTTAAAGGGGGTCACCAGTAATTATAGTGAAATACACTTGAAACTGAGGAGAAAGAAAAATAAAATTTTTCAATATAAGGAGAGAGAGAAGTGATCATGTGTGACTGATATATTGGGTGCAGTGCAGCAGTCAAAAAGCACACAGCAGGATGATAGCCAGTACACCACATAGGAGTTGCACACACTCACTGGGTACAGTGAAGCAATTAAAGGGCACACAGCAGGATGATGGCTAGTATGCCACATGGGGCAGAGTCACGTAAGACGCAACACACAGATTTATTTATTTTTATTAAGGGATTTTTCTCTCCCCCCAAAGTCCCCCGAGAAAATATCTCTGGCATGTATTACCAGATACCACAGAAATGGGTGCTGGGCTTTTCACAGTCATGCACTGGGTAGGGTACAGTGCAGTCAAAGGGCACACAGCAAGATAATGGGCTGGCCAGTATGCCACGTAGGAGATGGAGTCACACAACACAGTGACACACAGATATATATTTTTTTCTTTGTATTGAGTAAGGGATTTTCCTGTCTCTCCTCCCAACATGGAACTATTTTTCTGGCATGTATTTAAAGATACCACACAACTGGGTGCTGGGGTTCACACGGTCACACACACTGGTGGATAGGGTACAGTGCAGTCAAAAGGCACACAGCAGGATGACTGGATGGCCAGTCCTCCACATAGGAGACAGTCACACAACACAGTGAAAGGGATTTTTCTGTCTCTCCTCCCAACAGGGAAATATTTCTGGCAAGTACTTAAGGATACCACACAACTAGCTGCTGAACTACAAAGTGCACACAGTCACACACTGGGTAGGATACACACTGCATTTAAAGGGCATACAGCAGGATGATAGGCTGGCCAGGCCCACGTGCCAAGTAGAAGGAGTCACAGGTACAGTATAGCAAAGTACACACAGAAGGATGATGACCTGTCCTGTACACAGAGACCCCCAAGGCTCCCAGTCAGTTGAGTCTACAGTTCCCCCGCCTGCCTGCTCCTGTACTCCTTTCCCAACAAACCACCTTGCCAACTGTCACTTCTGCCACCGCCTGGCTGCTCCAGTCCATTGATCCCCCGGTAATTTCTGCCACACAGAAAAAAATGCCTTGCTTCCACACCACTACCAGCGCCTGCCGCTGCTCAAAGAGTAATTTTTTTTCCCCAAAAAATGGAGCAGAGCACAACACGTCTGCTCTGCTACTCACCCAGCTAAGTCTGCCCCAATGATTTCCTGCTGTACAACTGAAAGTTTGAGTCACATGACTCAACTGTACACTTTGCACCACTCGCGTGCATGTACACTAATAGTAGAATTAACACACTAATTATCTAGTCCCTCCCTCCCAGCTGTCAGTCCATCGAGAGGAGTAATGTTGGTGTAAAGGCCGGGGGGGGAATGACAACCTTACTCTCAACCAGCCTCATATCGCAAGTGCTGTGCTACCCACCAAAAAGTAAATTATATATGTTATTTTTGATTTTGCACAGCTGTTGGGACTGCCTGACTCACCCAGTCTGCCCAGTTTTCCCTACCTACATTGTCACCGTACACCTAGACCCTACTTGATCTATAGCTCTCTCACCCTCTTCCCTTCCTTTCCACAATGACTTCCTTGTGCCATTCCACCCATCTGCAGGGTAAGGGTGATTTTTTTTTCTTTTTTAACTACTTTAATTTTGGTAACACAGAGGAAAACACTGGAGTTGCATGCTAGGCTAACCATATAATCCACCCCCCCAGCAGCCCCTACCAAAGCAGACAAAGTCAGGCTCAGGTGGCACACAGGAGAGACACTAGACAGCACAGCATTTTAAATAAGACACTGACTGTAGACAGTACAGTAGACACAATCAACACAGCAGAGCAGGTCACCAATAAACGTAATTAAACACCACCTACCCTTACCTTCCTGAAGACTAGAGCTATGTTAGCTCAGGTTGAGCATTTTTGTGCTGCTTTGCTGATTGCTGTGCTGGTCACGGTTACTGGTAGAGCCACTGACCCACTCCAGACACAACAGGAAGAGAGAATGCCTCCTAGATTACAGCAGGCTTCTTTTTCCTGGGAGCTCCCTGACATAGACTGGCACCAAATCAAATGACCAATAGTGTGTAGCACCTGCCAGCTTAGAACTGCCTTGTGCAAATTGTAATCCCCTCGCTCCCACCACCTCCTCTGCTTAATTACTTTGTCTTGTTTTTGTCCATACAGCATAGTAAGCATACAGTCCCCCCCCGCAGCATGATGATGTTGCTGGCTATCCCCCCAATCACTACTCATCCCCACCCATCGAACTGCAGCACCACCAGTCAGTCCTACCTCCCAGTTAGTTGTTGCTTGCAGCAGCAGCCTCCACCTCGAGCCACCAGCAGTCTGTAGTCCTCTGTCCTCTTCCTTCCAAACTTCCAGCTGACAGCCTCCAGTTAACTTCCACAGGCTGTTGTCTCAACCTGACCGATGCCCTGACCGAAAAAACCCTTGCAGTCACTCACAGGTGCCCTCAGTTCTATGCCGCTTAATCCCAGGCCATAAAGACTCCGTGACTGACTCCCAGCACTGGCAAACAAAGCATCGGTGGGCGGGCGGACGCAGCAGCAGCATTCAATTTTAAGCAGGTAGGACATTCGCAGGAGGAGTGGGAAATATAGCACCAAACACCTAGACATGAGCACCGCAATTCTCTCCATGCCAGCAGTCAGTTTCCCGACCGCTCGTCCTGACACCTTGCTATTGGCGGTGGTTTGTGCTTCTGCTACTTCTGGGTGCAGTGTGGTCCGTCACTTTCTCCCTCCCTGCTACAATTCACTTCTGCTCCTCTCAGTTCCAGCCAGGCCAGCTTGTATAGCTATGCCCCCCCCCAGCTCTGTCTAACTGTCTAGCCGCCACCCGCAGCTCGCCACACTCTCTTGCCTCTCTCTGTCCCAGGACCCACCAGTGAAACCCAACACCCCCCAGAACGGTAGGCTCTCCTAGCACACCAGCAGGCAGAAGCAGCAAAAGAGGCTGAGTGTTGGGCATGGCAAATGTGCTCGCCTTTGCCACCTCATCCCCCCATAATTATACCCCTGCGTCATCCCTCCCAGTGTCTGTGTCCAGAGTCGACCTCACCGCCCCAGGAAACAGCAGGCAGTGGCACTGCAGTGCCGTTTAAATAACAAAAAAAGAGTCGAACCCTTTTGAAAACCCTCTAGTGTTCAAGTTCTAAATTAGAACTCGAACACCAGGGTTCGAGGAGGGTTTGAATCTTTCTCGAACAAGTTCTGACAACCCTAGTGAGAACACCAGGTGTCTGGCACAACTCGCATCCACTAGCTGGCCTTTGATGACAGGATATACTGTGGTCACCCAGGAGCACTGTACCGGGGATGCTACCCCCCACCCCCAGAGGTGGAGAGCATGTGAGAGACACTCAATCCACCTCCCCCCCCCAGACAGCCTTATAGCAACCATGGTCCATTCTCAAACCGGGTCACCAGCATCGTGAGTGGTAGCGCTATCACTGCACCAGCAGGCCAGCCTCTAGCATGCACCCTTTTTGCCACTCCACACTCCTGCAGCCCACCAAGGCACAACCACTCTGCCTCTGCCTAGGCATCATCTGGGAGAGTGGTAGGAGACTTGGTGCACCATTGATGTGGCTAAGGTCTTCCGCGCCCTTGACGGTTTTGCCCCAGAGTCTAGCAATCTCTGCCCTCAACCCAGAGAGGTGAGTACAATCAGGCAGCACCTGAGACTCCAAAATGTGTCCCAAAAGACTGTTCATAACTCCCATGATTTTTCCTTCCCTTACAGAACTTAGTGATTATTTAAAATTGCCTGCTCTCTACTACCTCTCTTCTTCTTTTGTATTCGTACCTCTTTTTTTCCGCTTGTCTGAAACTCATTTGCTTTCATACTTGATAGAGTGCCTCTTCTTTTTCCTTTTCTTACCCACCTACCTCTAGCTAACCTGCCTTGGGTATCTATTGTTTCTTAGCCCATTGTCTTATCTTTATTACACTACCTTTTTACTTACCTGAAACATATTTGTTAACCTGCCCTAAACAGGGTGTCTCTTATTTCCTCTTCTCTAACCCTCCTACCTTACTCTTGTCCTACCAACCTGTAGCTACCTTCTCTGTTGCTGGTTGATTCAGTACACTATAATAACAAATAATTTTGTTTCCTTCCTTGGCCTGGTGTCTCCCCTGCAGAGTCTCCTGCTGACTGAACTATCTGCAGAAGCTCTGTGGGTACTCCTAAGGCTGATGCTCTTTTCCTGTGCTGTCCCACCCACATAAGTTGGAAAACACAAGCCGAGGACATCTTCACTGTCCCAATCAATCCCAGCACAAAAGTGGGACAGCACAGATGCTACGCTCCTGCACTGCCCCACTCACATGCTTGGACAAGAGTATGCTGGTGAGTGAGTCTAAATAGCTTTATAAAATGGGCTAAGAAATCCCAACTCACTGATTGGCTACAACATCATCTGAGCCGTGTCCTTATCAGATGATATTGTAGCCAACCGGCACTACCACCCAGCAACATGCCGCATGATGAGAAAAAATCAGTGAGCTCTGCCAACTGAAAACAATAACGCTGACTGGCAGAGCTCACTGATGCCACAGCGGAACGTGTTCCTCACACCGGCGCACTGAATCGCAGTATCGTACTTCACACTAATGTAGCACAGCATAAAAAAAAAGAAAGCTGAGAAACAACCAAAACAAGCCACAATCATAAAAAAGGAAGAAAACAAAACCTGTCACTGACGGAAAACGACGCTTATTGAAACATAAACCGAAGTGTCATCCTGCTTAAAAGTGAACCACAGAAATCCTTCACAGCACCTCTCGATCACAGCTTCCACCAATCCACCTATTTTCCACACCAACTAAAAAATACTTAGCAGTTTAAACAAAAATCACAGTCCAGAAGTCACAGCGCCATAGGCGAGGCATCCACCTCCGACGACTGGCACAGCTGCAGATTCGCTACCCCCAGCACAAACTTCGCACGATCTGTCTCCTGTAAGTTCACGATCACGCTGTTAGTCATATAATTGAAAACAAAGAATTATTCAATCAAATCCATGTCAAAAATACCTGGACAGCTATAACCCATGATGCGACAGGACCTCTGAAGCATTTCTTTGTTCCGCTTTAAACAGGATGACACTGCATTTCTTTCGTTCGCTTTTAAAGAACCTGACACTACTAATCTATCTCTAAATACCGTCCTTTGCCGTCAGTGACAGGTTTTCTTTTCAAACTATTTTTAATGATTTGCAAGTATTTTCAGGACCTCTGCACCATTTCTTTCGTTAAACAACATGACACTTCATTTCTTTCGTTTCGCTTTTAAACAGGCTGACACTTGCAATGTTTGTTTAAATACCGTCCTTTGTCATTAGTGACAGGTTTTTTAATAGTATTTTTAATGATTTTATAATATTTTCTTTCTTTCTGTACCTCTACAATTCAATAACAAATAATATATTTAAAAATCTTCAACTACTCATTTAAAACAAGTAAGCATATTACTATCCTATTGGCAATAATACCATGGAAAAAAAAGGACTATTTTTTCCTACAATCTCTTCTTCTATTATTTATTAAAATACCAATAAAAAAAACTTTCAAAACTACAAATGTTGATTCACTTTACAGTTGCCCATTTTATAAGCGCAATAACACACTCCGAGGTGTGGGTTACGTGCTGATAAGAGCAGCCTAGGGGCATAAGGCACTCGGCACAAGCGCCTCGTGCCTTAGCACACCCCTAGGCGTGCTCTTATCAGCACGTAACCCACACCTCGTCATGTGTTATTGCTTACATAAGATTTTCTGCTATGCTCATATTTTCTCTTGCCAGTTACATGGTACCCATTCCTGGCCCATCTCACACAAATGTGTCTCTTGTCATACCTGTACCTGCAAACCAAACTCATGGAAAACAAACAGGTTAGTGAGGTGAGAAAAAAAAAAACCTGAAGCGCAGTTGATGCTCAGCCTGTTAGCAAAGCTTGGCACTGCCCTCCGTTTGCAAAATGTGTTCTGAAATCACTTACAGCTCCATTTTAAACTGTAGTAGGAGCTTCCTACTGTGCTCCTAATTGCTCCTGTTGGTCGCATGGTTCCCAATCCTACCCTGACTGTCTTCCACAATGGTGTCTCTTCGCCTTCCTCTGCTGGTAACCCAAAATTGTGGAAAGCTAACAGGCTAGTTCATTGAGAAGAAAAAATAGTATCTGGAGCACAATTTTCATTCCACTTATTTGCAGAGCTTAGTGCTGCCTTCCACTTTCAAAATGCACCCTGAAATCCAATCAGAATATTCTAAGATACTACAATAAATGAATACTTATAAGTATAAAATAACCGGGCCATGGGGGCCCACAGTTTTCTGAGTGTGTACAGACCTGTCTTTCCATGTTTGATGTTGTATCCCAAATTATGAGGGCTAGTGTCCCACATCATCCCCCATTCTGAGTATCAAATGTGTCCCACATTGCAGAGTCAAGATGTTGAGCGGACCCGTGCTGTACAGTACATAGATACATAGATACATAGACAGTGTCAGCAGATAAGGGCCTATGGCCACCCAGTCTGCCCATTTGAGCTTGTAAGTTCAGTTTACGTTTTCCTAGAATTCTGTTGCCCCTTACCCCTGACCTCCAGAATTCCTTTATGTCTATCCCATGCATTCTTAAATCCCGTGATTGTTTCAGCCCCCACCACTTCCTCTGACAGGGTGTTCCACTTGTCCACCGCCCATTCTGTGAAGAAATTCTTCCTCATGTTTCCTCTGAATCGTCCTCCCTCCAACTTCATCCCATGCCCTCTAGTCCTGGAACATCTTTTTCGCTTAAAAATAGTGTATTCCTGCACCCTGTTCCTCCCTGTAAGATACTTGTATGTCTCTATCATATCCCCTCTCTCCCTCCTCTCCTCCAGGGAGTACATGTTCAGTTCCTTCAACCTGTCTTCATAGGACTTGTGATGCAATCCATGCACCATCTTTGTTGCCCTCCTCTGAACCTTCTCTACCCTGTCTATGTCCTTACGTAGGTATGGTCTCCAGAACTGTACACTGTACTCCAGGTGGGGCCTCACTAGTGCCTTGTATAGTGGAATTATGACCGCCCTTTTCCTGCTGGTGATGCCCCTGCCTATACATCCCAGCATCCTATTTGTAGTACAATGTTATGAGACCAGCCACGGTGTAGGGTGCAAGGTGCAGGCACGCTGCTATTTAAAAATATCAATGAATGGTGAGGGACATCTACTGGTAAAGTCTGAAATGGAAATTAAATACCGGCATAGGACTGGCACCAACACATAAAGTGTCTCTGGCTAATGAGACTTACAAGAATTTCCTGTGACACAGGGACTGGCAGAATCAATATGCCACTGCCCTTGACTACATATAGTGAATTTCAGTGTAGATAACTGTGAATTACAGTGTTGCACACATACTGTACTGCTGTGCATGATGCAGGACACCCGCTTGAGTAGAATACTTGTACTGCTACTGGTGGGTGACAAAATAAAACATTGGTTTCCTTTTAATATACAGTTTTCTCTGCTGCTACTTCTATGTGGTGCATTTCTGAGTGGCACCATGGAAAATTACATTTCAAAAGAAGATACAGATTTTAAGTTAATTTTTTTAAGGATTGTTCTAGATTGCAGTTCTGCAGCTCTAACTGTTCTGACAGCTTTCACTCAGATATATAGAGAAGGCTGACAAACGCTTGAGCATTTTCAGTATTTGTCAACCAAAATTCATGGGGGAAACCCTCTTTCCCCCTTAAAGAAGTGCTATTTTGGTATCACTGCATTAGGTTTCCCTCTTTGAATGTTTTGCATTTCTGAAAGTGCACATTTTTAAAAACCTGCACTAAATCTGCAAAATTGTGCAATCCTTTCATTTTACAAAAGAAGCCATACAGTGTTTTCTGATCCCAAGATAACCTATATTACCCAAGTAGTACCATTTACCTTGTAGAAAGTAAAAGAGAATGTGCATTTATTTTACCAAAACTCAGGGCTATGTGCAAACATTGTGCTTTTAAATGCACTGTGCTCAATTTGCAAAACTGTATGAAAATTCATGAAAATAGCACAAGTACATAAACCATTGTGGGGTGTGTGAATAGCTTTATCTTAATATTTGGCCGAATATTTGGTGTTCAGCAGTCAAATATTTGGATATTTGGTTATTCAGTGTTCAGGGGCCTTACAAAAACAAAAAAAGGAAAAAAAAACACCCCACCTTTCTCCCCCACCCAAAACCAAGTAAAATGTAACCCAATTCCCCTTCCCTCTATTAGCAGCCCAATTCTACCATCCTCTCCCCAGCATCCACTGTTTTTTATATATAATTTATTATTTAAAATAAAATTCCCCAATTTCTGACCTGCACAACCCCATCCATGGCCAGCCTCCATGTTTTAAAGTAGTACAGCACTCGTTTACACGTCAAAAAATATTTACTATGTCCTTCCCCACCCACCACCCTGGCAGCAAACTACTCCCACCCTCTTCCCCCCCAGCAGCACCCGATTCTTGTAACTTGAAGGTGACCAGCACAATCCATCCTCACGCACAGCCAGCCTCTTTCTCATGAGTGACAGCATTCATGCACTTGAATACTAAAACCATCTAATCATGTAATCAGCTGATTTTTCTATTCAAGAGCATGAGGGCTTGGAGGAAGGTGGGCTGTGCCAGTGTGCCAGTCACCTTCTCATAATGAGAACTGGGTGCTGCTGGGGGAAGGAGGGTGGGAATATGGTGCTGCCAGAATGGGGGTAGGGAGCAACATATTGAATATTTTTTTAAAGTGCAAATGGGTGCTTTACTACTTTAAAAGACAGCAGCTGTCAATGAAGGCAAGGCAGGCAGGTTATGCCAGTTGCTCGGATTCCTGGTTGCCCATTGGGGGATTTTATTTTTAATTATAAATTATATATAACAAATTGTGGGTCACGTGGGGTAGAGGAAAGTGGAATTGGGCTGCTGATAGAGGGTTGGGGATGGGGGTTGCATTTTACTGGGATTTGGGCTTTGGAGAAGGGTGGGAGGGTGTTTCTTTTTCTTTTTTTTAACTTGCTACCCAAATTCTGAATAGCTGAATAGTCACCTGTTGGGAAAGGCTCCCAAATATTTGGAAGCCCTACTACTTGTGGTATTCGGAAAGTAAAATTTGAGCTGGTCCAGTGGCAATGGAGGTTGAGGTGCTGATTGCTGCACCTGGCATCATGCCAGTGACCCGGGTTCAGAAATGAGCCTGGGCCGCCTGGGGTCAGCAGGGAGAGAGAGAGGATTGAGCATCTGGAGGACTGCTCTCCTTTCTTGGGAAGAAGGAGGCTAGTCATCCCACTCATTGACTGCCCTCTGGCAGTGTCTGGAAGGCAGTATGGGTTGGGAGGCTTGATCCAACATCCTCACATTGAAAGGGAGGGGGGATGGGCAAAAAAGAAGGAAAATGAGCCTGGCAGGCTCGATGATGATCTGCCGCTTCCGGGGTCCCACTCCTGGATCCTGGATTGAGTCTCTGGGAGGGGGAGAAGCTGGCAACTTCCTCCTGGCCCTGCTGTGGAGGGGCAATCCATGGGGTCCTACCGGGAACCGCAAGTATGGGAGCAGCCAGACCGGAGAGAAAGAGTCCCTCTGTCAGGAGGGCCAAAGCCACCTGGCAGGGCTCTGGGTGATAAACAGATAATAGAAGAAAAAAAAAGTAACATTTGGCCACTGCACACCCCTTAAAAAGTCCATGAAATGGAATTTCACAATTTCACTCACCACTACTTAAAACTCATAATCTCAAGTAAGTGATATGCTGATAGTAGAGATGCCTTACAGAATCCATACCAAGAAAAGTCCAACATATGATATTGTTCTTTAAAGGACTCATAAACAGGGTAAAAGCCATCAGCCCAGCAAAAACACAGCACTGTAGGTTAATAGCTTACCTGCTTAATGCTGTGTTCCGTTTGGCTCCAAATGTGTGAAAATCCACAGTCAATAGTTTCTAAATGTCTCTGTGAGTTGTAAACAAAGCTGCAGTCTCTGTTTAAACATTGCACTTCATTTGCTGCCTAAAATGGCCACTACGTGCTTACGCAATGACGTCAGTGGAGCAACAGTATGAATGGGGATTTTAACAATGAAACTATAAAAATAATATTAGCGAAGCACTTCTCATCCAAATCCTTTACTGTGCAGGTGTGACGTTCATGCCAAGTTTGCGTTGGGTTGCAATATTCAAAAGACCAAATAGCACCAGAGCAAAAAAATAATGTATGTGCAGGGCAAAGTGAGGGGTGGGGACATGAAAATGGGCACAATGGTATAATCAGCACCACAGCGCCATGTAGCATGTGGTAGCATGACATACAGCGTGGCACAAATCAGTGCCCATAAATAGGTAGTCTTACCTCTGGGAAAAACAAGGAGGGGCCGCATGGACAGAGCAGCAACAGGTAACATGGCTGTATGCAACAACAGCATCATGGTGCATCTGATGGCTGCAGTCATCGAGAAGGATGAGAGGGAAGAAGGCCACTCTGTTGACCAAGGAGGAGATATGCTGCAAACTGAATGTATCCGCTCCGAGTGTCCTTTGAGACACTCACAGATGACCACCTTTTGGGCTGGTATCTACTCAGTAGGGCTTTGATGAGGTAGCTCTGTGAGCTCCTACATGAGAAGCTGCATTCTACCACCCAACACAGCCATACCTTGTCACTAGAGGAAAAAGTGACAGCTGCGATATGTTTCTTAGTCACTGGGTCCTTCCAGACACTGGTTGGGGATACCATCGGCATGTCACAGTCTACCAACTCACACCTCATTGCCAAATTCCTAGATGCCCAGCTGCCACATTCTGGTGAATTCATTGTATTCCCCAGCATGACAGCAGAGCACAGAGAAACAATGCAGCAATTATATCAGGTTGCACACCTACCAGCAGTACTTGGTGCCATTGACTGCACCCACATTGCCATCCTGGCATTCCCTGGTGAAGTGGGAGACACCTTCCTGAGCAGGAAGGGGTACCGCTCCATCAATTGCCAGATGGTGTGTGATGCAACTGGACACATCATTAGTGTCCCAGGATGGTACCAGGGCAGTGCCCACAATGTCTTCATCTGGCACCAGTCAAGGTTGTGCCAGGCATTCGAAGGTGGCCAAATATCCAGTGGACATCTTAGCTGTGAATAACTGCAGCAGGCACAACCACAATCCCCCCACAAAGGTGGGACAGTGCCACAATACAGCACCCACAAGAGGTATACAGGGGAGGGTGGGGAGATGAGGGTGTATAGGTACACAGGATAACCAACACAGTAAGGACTGCCAAGTGCACTGGGTGAGCTACACAGTGAACAAGTGCTAACATTTGCTAATGTTTTCAACAGGGAACAGTTCCTATCCCTTGTGACCCTGGCTTTTTACCCCTGTCATTCTGCCAGCAAATGTGTCCAAAGAGACATACAATGAGGCACATAGTGCAACACTTAACATTATTGAGTGTATTTCTAACATGCTTAAAAAGTGCTTCAGATGCCTGGACCATTCAGGCGGTGCCCTACAATATACCCCTCAGAAGGCATGTTGCATATTCCTAGCCTGTTGTGTGTTACACAACATGGTGCTCAACCATGGAATATGCCAGCCAGAACCTGAGGAACATGCCAACAGTGACATGGTGCCTGAGATACATAGATACATACATACATAGACAGTGTCGGCAGATAAGGGCCTATGGCCCACCCAGTCTGCCCATTTAAGTTTGTAAGTTCAGTTTATGTTTTCCAGGAAGTCTGTTGCCCCTTACCCCTGACCTCCAGAATTCCTTTATGTCTATCCCATGCATTCTTAAATCTCATGATTGTTTCAGCCCCCACCACTTCCTCTGGCAGGGTGTTCCACTTGTCCACCACCCGTTCTGAGATGCATGGGATAGTGGAGCAGCTCGATAAGCATGACCCATGCATGGCCAGAAGGTCCCAGGAAAATCACCAGAATATCATCAGAATACTGACAGGGATGGGAAGATGAGTGAAGACAACGTGGACAACAGACATGCTTGCAATAGTGTATTGTCACAATATGTACAAACAAAAAACTGTGGAAAAAATGCACACAAAAACAGTAATACAGGATGCTACAGTGGTGATACAGGGATGGGGTAGGGTGTGAGCAAGTACAACAGGGTGAATGGGAAGGGTGCAAGTGAGGAAGTGGAATGGAAGGTGCAGCACACAACATCAATGCCTGCTTCCGCCATGGACCAAGACAGAATACCTACCACGAATCCGTGTAGGAGGGATCATGTGGACAGAGGAGCTGTAGGGCTATGTTTAAGGGTATGGTGACACCTGGGATGGCCATGCCCACACCTCGAGCTGGGTGATGCCAAGGCCAGGTGTCACCCAGTGGTTTGGGGAGTGCCCACAGATGAGGCCATTGCAGCGGTGCTGGATGACCGTGACCTGCCACAATGTGCCGATGATGCATGATGGAGGACAGTACCCACACGCCAATGGTGTGTGCCAGTGTGGTGTTGCTGCCTGGCCAGCCCAACCTCCCACACCATGGCAATGAGCTCTTTCACTACCCCAGTTAGAACACGAAACACCTGGTGGAGGGCATCCAGGAAGCATTCCTCATGCTCCTCCGCATGCTTTTCCACATGCTGCAGGTCTGATTGCAGGGTCTCCGGGAGGTGTGCCAATTTCTGTTGCATTTTCCTCCAGAATGCATGCAGCTCCCATTGTGTAGTGGACTGTGAGTCCACCATAGACTAGAGGAGCTGCTGGGCCTCCAAGTTATCCTGTCTCTGGCGGCATGGTCACCAGAGATGGTAGGTGGATGTGGGCGTGGGTGACATGTGGGGTGTGTGCGCACCACACCCTGGTGGTGGCAGTGCCTCACCAGCTGTGGAGCCATGCATGTCACAGAAGTGGGTAGGCAGGGCAACATGCTGGCTGCCCACAGACTTCTGTGGTGTGGGACATGTGGCATGGGAGCTGACAAGTGTGGAGATCACACCTGTGGCAGTGGTGGAGGGGGTGGTGGTAGTGGCAGTTGAGATAGAGGAGACATGACCCTCCAGGGACCCTGCCAGCACAGATGGTACAGTGTACCTGGTGGGTGTCAGTGTGATGGCCATGATGGCCCCCCTGGTGTCCACCCCTGCCTGGTTAGGGGTGTCGAGGGACACCTCTGCTGGGGAGAACCCCCATTGCAGCAATGGCAGATAAATAGTTCCCGGGGGGATGTAGGCGTCCTTATCACTGTTACAAAGTTCATCCAGTAAGGTGTCCAAGGACTCCCCCTCCTCTTCATGTGCTGCCTGCCATTGGACACCTGATTTGCATGGCCCAGTGTCGTCCTCCAGGCTGACCTCCTTGGCGGTGCCATCTCCCTGCACTGTGGACAGAGAAGAACACTGTTAGTGTGTTGCACAATGGTTCTGTACCGGTGCCAGCACATGCATACCCTATCATTGCTGCCTATGTCACCCAGTGCCAGGATAAAAAAAGTGACAACAGCCTATATGCCCACACATCCATGATGCACGCACACCTATGGGTGGAATGGGGAACCTTCACATATGCCCACACCTAACACCAATATATTCCACACACCCCACACATGTGAAGACCACCACCAACAGGGATGGCATAGTCAATGCACCCAGTGACACATGTGGCAGCATGCAACACTGTACACGGATAGAACACCTTCAGCAGTTATGCACACTATGTGCATAAGCACAAGGCAGCTGTGTGCAGAGTACTACAAGACTGTGTTAGTGTGGCACATGCTGCTAAGCTGGTAGTACAGCAACCACAGCAGCAGACAGTGCCATACAGCACACAAGCCATCCCAATGCACATATGTGTGCACTGGCCAGGGCTGCATTGTGCCACAGCACAAGCAGAGATGCACATATACCCATGCACACCCATACACACCATACTGATACACAGCCATGTACTCACCTATCCTGTGGGATGCCACCTGTGTCTCACACCCACTGTCTTCGACACCTTCCATGGCCACAGTCCTGAGAGTTGATGCCACCACCTCCAGTACAGAGTCGACAGATCATGCAACCTCTGATGGCCATGACTCAGCACCCATGGCATGCAGTGCACAGTGGTGTGCTGCCAGGTCATCCTTTGCACGGTGCTGTAGATCATGCCACCATTTACATACATCATCCATTGTGCAACCCCTGCCACCAACAGCATTGATTTCACCTGTGATCTCTCCCCACAAGACATATACTGTAGCATCTGTTGTCTTGTAGCACTGCATGTTGTGCTCCCTGGCCATGTACACGTCAGCCAGGGCCTTCAGCTCCTCCCTAGAAAATTTGTGGTTTCAGAGGCATTCACAGCCACCAGAGACACCTGGTGGGGGATGGAAATAATCCAATGGTCAGTGACCGTCGCGTAAGTGGTGTGTGTGTGTGTGTGTGTGTGTGTGTGTGTGTGTGTGTGTGTGTGTGTGACTCTGCACAATCAATAGGCCACACTGTGGCTTCAGTTGTGGGCATGCATCACAGAGATGAAGGGGTTGGGCCCCCCCAGGCTGTCCCTGCCCAGCATTGGCCCTCACATGTCCATCCATGGGTGGCAGACACCTACCGTTTTTTCTGTGCCACATACGTACCAGCAGCAGCCTGCATTGTGCGGGTGGTAACAAGCTCTGGGTTGTGACACTACACCAACAGCTGTGGGACGTGTGTTGGACGCACAAACCTGTGCTGTTGAATTTGTGACCACAGTGTCCTGGTCATTGCACAGCATGGCATGGGGTACACATCCACATTATGATGTCACAGACATCTACCATGGGACTAGTATGCCGGTGTTGTGTGTCATGACAGTCCCCCCCACGGGGCACATACAGCATATCAGTAGATGCACATTGGCATCTGTTTGTGTGTCATACTGTGTGACTCCAATGCCACTGTCACAGTGTATGTGACAGGACAGTACGGCAGTGCAGCACACAGTTAGTACACACCTGCCAGCTAGGCCTGATGTATGTGTGACAGCATCATTCGGCAGTGTCTCACACAAAACACCGCACATATGTTCTCCATCCAATACTGTAGCTCCAGGTCACAGTAGCAGAATACACACACTGTTGCAGACCATGATAATTGTGTATTTCCTGAAGAACACCTACCTATTCCTGTGGAACTTGTCTCCGGGGACATGGTGAGGCCTATTGCTGCAATCACAGAGGCCAGACTACTGCTTGCAGTTCCAGTGAGCTGTGCAGGTGGTGCTGCTTCCCCACTGAAATAACCCAGGCAATCCACACATGGTAATGCATGCAAATCAGGCCATAATGATATGCTAATGTAGTGGTTTGCACTCTGACAGCCTAAGTAGGCTAATTTGCACAGCACATCTGAATATTGTATGTAATTGAGCCAGGCAAATGTGTTTGTGCCAGACAAACAGCGCTACAGTGCAGCACTATATGAATTGCACAGCACAAACTGTGTTTGCACTGCTCTAAACACACATGTACGATGATGTAATCACTGAGAAGGTCATGCAAGGGTCGCGCATACTCAGTGGGGACATTTCGTGTTAGTGTGACGCTGTAGTATTTTGCGCCGTACCATCTTTTGATAGCTCCGCGCTAAGTTATGCACATTTCCAACTGTGTTCTGGACATCATTCCATGCATTTTTAGAATGGTGCTTATTCCAGTGTCTGTGAGTTATGGCGAGCAGGAGAACGCTCAGGGCAATGGTTTAGAGGGATCAGTGGTGGGGGGAGGTGGAGCTTGCCAACATGATGCAGCTGGTGCTAGTCAGGGGGTGCCAGCTTTTTGTAGAGGTGCACGAGGGGGATAGGCCTTGTTGTGAGGTGTGGGCATCTGTGACATGCCACCTCACTGCCCGCACAGGCATCCACCACACTGGGCAGCAGTGCAGGCATCGGTTTGTGGACCTGAAGTGGAGAGAGAGAGGCAGAGGCTGGACTAGTTCTGGCACATGATGCGTGATGGCACTGTGCCTATGCCAGATAAGTGGACACATTTCTCATAGCCCAGAATTATGCATGTCAAAAGGTGTGGGTAGACATGAACACAGTACACATTTCAGTACATATTTGTAGGACAGGTCACTGCACACATGCCTATCATGCTACAGTGTCATTCTCATGCATTGCTGTGTAGACCACTATGGGTACAGTGGTGTCCGTGTGTGGGCCAACAGTGCCTGTGTATGTGGTAGTATATGTGACATGCACAGAGGTATCATGTGACAGGTATCAGTGTGCTCTGTCATTGGTAGTGCAGCACATGTTGGACATGTACACATATATTTTACAAGGGTTGTGTAGCTGGATGGTGTGTGTACAACACCGAATTGTCCAGCAACACCTCTGTACATTGACAAGGTCTGCTGTTAGGGGCCTATTGACCGCACACTGTCCAGACATGTGTGTAGGTTACAAACTCATTGCTGCCTGTGTTCCAGGCATGGTGGCAATGGACCCTCCCTGTGGGTGGACATGGCGCATACTGTGTGAAAGGGCCAGGACTGTTACTCACCACTGTCACATATGTTGATATATCCTCCAGCTGTGGCTGAACATATGCCTGTGAGTGACAGATAGCTGATGGTTATATTCTATAG
The DNA here is from genome assembly GCA_016271365.2 of Neoceratodus forsteri. Classification (NCBI taxonomy): domain Eukaryota; kingdom Metazoa; phylum Chordata; order Ceratodontiformes; family Ceratodontidae; genus Neoceratodus; species Neoceratodus forsteri. The sequence continues at coordinate 1,032,883,582 of CM028135.1, read as the reverse complement.
GCTCACTGTGGTTTGTCCATGTGCTCCATCGGCCACGTGACATTGGGCTCTGCTCTGTCCAGTGGTCGGCCGACACACATGTCAGTCACAATACTGGGCACTGTAGTGGCACTGTCTGTGTGGTGTGTGCCAGTCAAAGTTGTGCCACCATATCCCCAGTCTAGCATGGTCATACTGTCATACAAAACTTATGGGCTTATGAATGGGCCCCCCGGTACATAATGACAATGTGGCATGGTCCATTGGTGAGGCACAGGTGGGTCACAGGTGTGGTCCATCCATGTTGTGCATTGGGGGTATTCTCTCAGGGGTGCCATTCGGTTGTCTGTCACCCACAAGACTTCAGTGTTGGGTGCATGCAGATGTGTACTGTTCTGTCCTAATGTTGTCTGTGTATTGCTTCTCCAGATGAAGTCAGATGGTCTAACATGTGTGATGTACATGGACTACTACAGTACAATGAACCAGCATTGCACATGTGTCCCATAAGTTGATTGGGGAGGGACACAGTGTACTGACAGTTGTGCACAGTTTAACTGGCACAGTTTGGGGGAGATTATTGATGTCCATGATGGTACTGACACTGTTTTATTCCCTTCACTCTGCATACTGCACCACCAGGGGACAGCAGCAAGGGTGTAGCCGGGGGACTGTGGCTCATGGCCAGTAGACCATGGATGGCAGTGATAGGTAGCAAGATGCTGCATGTGACTATGCTGCTTTGTGATTTACATATGTTGCCTTCCTTGCTGGGTGGGGCATTTATGGTACCCCTTTGCAGCACAGTGTTGCCATCATGTGTAAGTTTGCCCTCTGTCATGTCACTGGTCCCAGGGGCACATCACCATGGGGTGCCCATACTGCTGTGCTGCTGGGTATAGCATCGCACATGCCTACTGCAGCCTGTGGAACATTGCACCTGGCCAGTGACTCCACTGGCCACACAGCCTGTGGGCCTATGCTGTGACAGCACGTCAGCTCATTGTCCTGCATTACTCTGCACATAGTACTCTCCTACATGGGCACAGACCCTCCTAGGTGCTGCTGTCCTCCTGTCCTGCATCTGCACCCTGAAGGGTTGCATGTCAGCCATTCAGTGTCCCTGTCTCTCATATGTGGCTGTGACATGCTGGCATGGGCACGTCTGGCTCCTTGCACCTTGCACATAGGACTAGACGTAGTGGACTACGGTCCACCATGGGCATCTACAGTCAACACCAATAAGCAGTGTGGGGGTACTGTTCTTCCAGTTTGTTCTCTATGTGTGCTGTGCATGGATAATCTGCTACCATTCTACAATTGTATTCTACCATTGAGTGTAGCTGTCTCCTTCTGTTGCATGTAGTGTACTAGTCCTGTACATCTGCCATGGGCAAGTTTGCGTTGTATACATTGTACAGTGGCCATGTGGTGTGTGGTATTCATGACTGTGTGATGGGTGGATGGAGTGTCTGGTTCCTGTGGCTGTGTGTATGCCCACAGCATGCATACACTGCACGGCGTGCCTATGGCCTGGACATGGTCTCTGTGGACATTGTGTACTCCCAGTGGTGCTGGCATGTGCATGCCATCCATGTTAGGCATGCATACCAGTCACATTGCACAGTTCTGTTCCAGTGTGCCACCATGATAGGGCTGTGCTGCACACTGTGGCCACCAACCTATTGTCTGACCATGGGGGGGTTGTTGCTACTGAAATATGGCTCCATGGTGTGACATAGCCTAGAGTATCATGTCCGTTACATGACCACAATACACACTTGTGTCATGGACAGCATGTGTGGCTGTTCAGGGGAGCATGGGAACACCTGAACAATGTCTGCTACAAAACCCTGTGGATTGGCACTACAGGTTGCAGTTTGTTGCTTTGTGGACTGTGGTTGTGGGGATTCTGATAATGATGTTGCAATGCTTCCTGGGTCTACGTTCTGTTCCTGAGGCCAGGAGATCAGAGGGCTGTGGGTTCAGTTCTCGCATCTGGCACTTGGGTTAATATCCCACTACTGACACTGTAGTGCAGCATGAGGGGGGTGCTGCAGTTCTGAGGTGCTGTCTTTTGGATGAGACATTAAACAGAGTTCCCATCTGCCTGGATTGTTGGTAGTTCAGTCAGATGTTAAAGATCCCATGGCACTTGTTGAAAAGAGTAGGGGATTTCCCCGGTGTCCTATCCAAATTTCCCCATTCACTAAAAATACCACCAACAACTTAATCTGGTTCAATTTCAGTTGCTTACCATCTGTATCCCTCGGTCGCCCCTGAAAAAGGGACTTCTAGTCCCAGTGGGCCTACCGGGTCAACAAAATTCAATAAACAATAATAAAGAAATGAATGTCCCAGTCATTCTGTTGCTACAGTTTATTTGATATTGCTATGGGGCTGACTAAAGTCTACCTCAGGGGGACTGTGTGTCAGTAGTGTGACGGGGCTACATTGGGTATGCACGGGGCAGCATCCCATCTGTGGTGGTGTTGGTGGCAATGGACTTACAGGCCTTCACGTCTGTGTAGGGTGGGCTTGTGTGTACCATGGGATTGTATGATGCCGCACACCAGCATATGCAATGTTTCCATTGTTGGGTACATGGGCAGACTAGTTGGGATATGCTGTCCTTTTCTGGGGCCACATGCTGAGTTCTACATTACTCCGCAGTGTCTGCTCATCATTCTTTCATGGACATGTTTCCCCCCATAGGTCATCCTCACAGTTCAGCATGGGCCAGACAATCAGAGGAGGGAGAGGGCAGGGATGGCCTGCTGTGGCATCTCATGAGGCAGCAGCGAATGATGCTGAAGCAGCAGGCTGTGTTGCTGGGCCTTTCCAGGTGGACAGAGGAGCTTATAGAGCAGCTTGTGTAGGGGTAGCACCCAACTGGCAACCAATAAACTCCCCCAGTCCCTGATTTCCCCTTCCCTGTTTCACCTCCCCCCCACAATTTTTCTTGTTGATTTACCTGTTGTGCTGTACATAGTTTCTACTGGTGTTTTTACAGTACAATATATATTTCTGGATGCTATGATCCTGTGTCCTATGTCTTTCTTGGTTTCCTGTAGTTAGTTTCACTGCTGTGCCATGTTGCACCTACTGACCATCTGATTCACTCTGGTGGCTGCCATTCTGGCCGTTCATGTAACGCAGGTTTCCCCACAGCTCTTCCTGCAGTGTATGTGGCTGTGTATCTGGCTGTACATTGTTGTGAGCATGGTTGGTTTGTCCTGCAGTTGGCAGACACGTTCTGTTCTCCACATGTACCCTGCATGGCCGGTGTGCATGCCAGACAACATCTGAGTTGTGACTGCCGATGGACATGGTCTAGTCCCTGTTCCTTGGGTGGAACCCCACCAGTGTTGCCTGGCTGGAGGGGCCTTGTTCTGCAGGTTTGTATGAGACTTTGTCCATGTGGCCATGGTTAAGGTGCATACCCCTGTATCCTTTAGCTGTATATTATGTGGTGCACTCTCCCCTGCTCTGAGCCAAAGATCCTTGTCCCCTTCCCCTGTCCACTGTGGGCACTAGTTGGGGTCATACTGGCACACCAGCATAGTTGGTTATTTGTGCTGGACACTTCCCCACTGTCCTCTCTCCGCTCTTTTTCCACAGTTTACATCTGTATAGTGTTGATACAGTTTGGGTTACATCTCTCTAGGCAATGCCTTTGGCGTATCTTATTTTATTTATTTATTTAACAGACTTTAGGATTACAACCTTTGAGTCAGGGACTCATTTACAAAGGCTCCACGTCAGAAAAAACAAACATAAACACTTAATACATATAGACATAGAATGGCAGCTAAAGGTTACAGTTTTTTTAGTTATATAATATTGCAGAATCAAGATCAGCTATACATTGCATTGAACGTGTTACCGAGAGTTGTATTTTACAGTTTCAAGAGAACAATAAGTTTGCTGATAGAGGGAGGAAGTAATAGGTTTGATATTTACAGTGAAGTAGAGAATTAGGCAGATATCTTGTGAGTGCAGCCAAAGGAGTCATTTGTAATAGGTAATGTTTGGTAGCCCAATTGGTAGGAGCTCAGTGGCAGGGTGATCCCGTAAGATGGCTGATAGATGACCCAGCACTAGCTGGTACATTGACAGCACCATGAAGCGATAAACTGCTCTTGAAAGGTCCTAATTTGGAGATGGAGGAGACGTTGGAGGGGAGTTCACTGTACCAGACTGGGGCCCTGTGTGGAAATGGCCTTTGGGCTAGGAGGTTCTAACCCTCAGGATGGACTACACCTGTCAGTTGGCAGTCTGGGTGTTCACTGAGGTGTGGGAGGATAGTAGAGAGGCAGAAATCCCCAAGGGGATTCTGTTGCTGTTGTTTTTGTTGTACACTACTCTTTGCACAGGTTTTCTCATTTTATGCACCACTTATTTGCTGGCACCCCCAGTGGCCATGTGGTTCACCCATTCCTAACTCCATCTCTGTGAGCACTGTGCTGTTGTTGCTGTTTACACTGCCCCATTGCTATATTCAGAGCTGTCCCCTTTGCTATATTCAGAGCTGTCTTCTTTGCTGGGCTGTCTTTCCACTGCACTCATGGCCATGTTTGAGCACCTTCATTTGCCCCCTATATTCAACTGTGTTGGGCTATTCCTTTGAATATTGTGTGCAATCGGTGTGGGCTAATTTTGCCGGCTGGGCAGTGCAAATTTTGCCCACGGGCATAGTTTTGAATGTTGGGCTTCAAGTGTTTTTTTTAAACTGGTGATACATTCACAATTCCAGATTTGAGTTGTTTTGCAACTGCATCCACTGAAATGAGTAAAAATGTTGTTTTCTCCAGTTCTCAGATTTTGGTACATTTGTGACACCTTACCTGCGTTATGGATGCTTGCTTAATAAAAATTGACAGAAGTTACTTTTTTAATGCAAGTGGCATTCAAATCCCAGCAGCTCATGAAACTTACTTCCAAAAGGTTTTGTGTGCAATTTTCCTGGATGTGGCAGAAATGTGTTGCATCTCAGTGGCACATATCTTAAAATCCTGTCCTTAGAAGCTAAAAATATTTATTTAATTTGAACGCCTTCCTCCAGGATCCTTCTTGTAGATACTCCACGGTTGCTGCCATCTGGCCTCTCCAGCTTGTTCCACTCATAAACCTCGACATCTGTACATGGCAGCATCAACTCTAAGGAAACACCCTTTATTGGTGGGGTCCAGGTTGTAGCATAGCAGTCTGACACACAAGGACAGAGGGCACTCAAAAAATGCACAGTTCAGCAGCATTTAGCAAACTCAATAGGTGAAGATACCTTACTTTACTGGGCAGTACCTGAACTTTGAGAATAACAAACTCATTGGTATACCAGCTTAAGGACATCCACAAACACACCCGTAGCTTCAAGCCACACTGGATCTCTCTCAGGAGGTGGAGCTTGCTTGTGAGCCCTCAACATTTTAACAAACTAATCAAAGTCACACTCCCCCAATTCATGTTTCATACAATTTCCAACATTTTGACCTAGAAAATTTATTTGATGTCTATAACTGGCTTAGAGTTCTGGAAAGATTAAATGTTGCCAACATGTAGGCATGTTAAACTCATCCAGTTCACTTACAGATTCTAATGACTAAGACTTGGAGGTATTCTAAGTGAATAGGATTAATTTATTATGCCTGTATTTTTGCAGAATTGCTAGTCATGCTTCTTCTTTTTTGTTCTTTTTGATATTTATTTTAGTTTTTGTGCATCGTCTTTTTGTGACCTTGACTGCATACAGGCTTGTAGTTTCATGTTTCCAGAACCTTAAGCCAATTGTAGGTGTAACCCCCCCCCTATAAAATTGGGTGCTTACCTGCAGCTTGTAGCTCCTGTTTCCAGCCACTCTTCTTTGTGCCTCCAGGAATGCCTGCATTTTTTTTTCTGTCCACCTAGTCCTTTCTCTGCCCCATGTGCCCCAGTGTAAGTCTCAGTGTGAAATCCAAGCCCTAAGGGGTTCCAAAATCCAGACCATGTTCACCCACACTGCCAAAGCACTCTGGTGCAGTGGGGATCACGTAGTAGCCGGTGGCGCCTTTGATCTAGTGACTGCTCGCCTCGAGGTCAAACAGAGAAAGTGTTCGGCGGTCCCGGTATCCCCACCTGATCAGTGGGACCTGGTGATCATGTACAGGGCCAAGAGAGCTCTCTTTCATGAAAAATAAAAGAGATCAATGAAGTGTTTCAGATCGGGGCCCGTGAATATTAATGAGCTAGAGCCCCGATCTTATAAATATTCGTGAGTGTGCTTCTGCCCTCGGGGAAGCTGTACTTCCGCAACTGCTGAAAAGGAAAAAGAGATATTTTGCACTAAAAATAAATATTGTAACTGAGATGTATGTTTGGAGGAGAATTGTCAACAAGGGGGAAAAGAACTTAAAATAAATAAATACTTCAATCCTGGCTGCACCCGTTTGCAATTGGGACTCAGATAAGATAGCCTGCCTGCTGCAATATGTGGGGTTGTAGTGACAGGAAAACGGACTGGGAAAAATATTTAATCTGTGAAGTGATAGCAAGAACACATCCAGGGCTACTGAACTTTGGGGCATTTGGGCAAATATTTATTTTTTCTTCTGGCTGCACCAGGACTTTGTTTCAGACTGTATTGATCTGCTTAAGGGACTGTGTGTTAAGCAGCTATTACAGAGCAGCACAGCCAAATGAAAAGCTAGAATATTATAGCCAAGACTTGTGGGACACTAGCCAAAGCTCATTGAAAACTTCCAAGTGCTCATGGAGAACTGCAGGGACCTAATTTCAGGGGCCAAAATAGCAAACCAACTGTACATCGAGTGAGGTTCATGCATAATTCATTTTCTAGACTGACAGATCCTCCAGTCAATCGGAGGCCAACCACCTAATAGCTTCAGCCAATCAGGAGCCTCAGGAGAGGCCTATGACAGACTACGTTTTTCAGCAATTTTCCAGATTCAAGTGGGAACCCCCACGGGGGTGAGGGCTCAGGCCCCCAGCCACGCACCCAAGCCTCGTATTCCAGCTGATCCTCTCCATCCAGGAGGGGGTGTTTGCGTTCTTTAGCAGTTAAGTTTAAAGTAATTTAATTTGTGCTGAACTTGCTAGCCTGGGGGTTGTCAGAATTTCCCCAGGTGCTAACCCTCCCTTCTACGCTGGGGAAAGACAATGATCTTCAACCTAATGACATCAAGCCAGCTGTGAGTGGGCTGATCGTACCTCAGTTGTGAAAGGACTGAAGAATTCAGGAACCTTCATAGCAGAACTCTACCCAGAGGAGCCTGAGTGAGTACTCTTGTACCCCCCCTGTGCAAGAATGAAAGAAAACTAGCTAAACTGGGGCAGACTTGCTCAAGTGACTGTGCTATGTAAGATTCTTCTTGGGTCTGCACCCCACAACTGCTGCGCCTAACCCTTGCCCAATGAGGGGGGGCCCTTATGTTGGAACTTTTGCTGAATGTGATTGTTCTGGCAGAACCCAAGTAAGCCCAGAACAGAGTGAAAATGTGCTCATACTGTATGTGATGTCTGCTATGGAGCCTACAGGACTGGAAGGGGAGCACTCAGTAAAGGGGCTCAACCTAACTTAGCCTATGAGGTCCAACTTTGTGCTATCTGGTCAAGATGTCCACTGGAGCTGCAAGCCACAGCCGCAACCCATGGATCAGACTGGAACCCCGGAGTCTGAGTCAGATTTCAGTAACCTGGAAATTACTTGTTTCCACTTAGTAATCTGACCAGGGTGGCCCTCCTGGCCCCTGGTGCAAGGCACTAACCTTCTATAAATGTGCTGAGTGTTCCAAATCTTATAAATGTGCTAAACAGTCATTAAGAAATGCTTAGCTTCCAAATCCAGTGTGACTGACTGGTTGCATCTAGCTAACGTTCTAACTGCAACATGCAGGACAATCCCTGCATGCCCCAAAGGGTCTGACATTATTTATTAATTGCTTTGAAGTTGAGTACTATTTTCCTTTTTAAATCAAGCTGGCCAATGTACAGCTGCACCGTCCACCAGGCCTGCAACCATCAAAGGACTTTGGTAACTGGGTACCCAGGGCAAAATGTATGAGATTGCTGGGTCTCATGTTGAGTCTAGGGAACTGGTACCAGTGGTGGATAACAAATAATAATAATGTGTTCTATCTGATTTATAGACAGATTAGATAGCCAGAGTTTTGGATATCCGTGTTGGTACACAGTGATTGCTTCATCTACTATGTTTGTTAACAAGTATCTACTCAGCTGGAGGGTTTTCACCAGCACCAAATTCCAGTCAAAACTAATCAAATGTAAATATGTAAACAGTAATAATCACTGCATAACCTCTACTCCCTGTGTTTCCCAGTTCCTAATCCCGTATTCCTCACTAAATAAATATTGTTGTTGATTTGCCAATGTGATCGTGAGCATATTATTAGAGAGAGTCTTTAATTAATACAATGAAATGTGGGAAATGTTATTGGGTCATGTGCTTGGATGGCTAATGGTCAAAGTGGGTGGTATGACATCCCAGGGGATTGTACCAGGTAACAGCTAGCTTACTTAAAAGGTAAACTCTGGGTGGAGGCACTGTGCAAAGGTAAAAGTACGAAAAAGAACAAGTTAAAGTAAAGTATGGGAACCCAGGCCCCTCAACCTTGTACAGGCCCATAAGGCAGGGGTAGTATCCCTTGGAATAGTGCCACCAAGGGGTTACAGGGACATCAAATTAATTTTCTAGGTTAAAATGTTGGAAACTATATAAAACATGAATTGGGCGAGTTTGCCATTAATTAGCTTGTTTAAATGCTGAGGGCTCATAATGAAGCTCCACACCCTGAGGAGGAGCCAATGTGGCTTGAAACTGCTGGGGTATTGGTGGGTATCCTGGAGCTGGTGTAGCTGCCAGTTTGTTGTTTTAAAGTTTGATTATTTAAGTGATAACATTCAGCTAGCTGGAGTATATGAAGGAATAATTGGCTGATGTGGGGGAATTAAATGTCGAGGCCAAAGGCTGAGATGTTTAATCAAAAAACAGAAGCCAGTTATTTCTGAGTATACGCCAAATAACTGAAGGTTATTACTGTTATACAGCTAGGAATTTTGAACCCTGGACTTTGAAATTTGGGCTGGCAGTACAGCCTATAGTTTGGGGTAAAAAACTGTGAATGAGCTTGTTACATCCAGCAGATCTATGTTTGATTCCCACAACCTCCACTTGCATACTGTGCAACTGTGAGCAAGTCACTTAACCTCCCCAGTGCTCCTGGCTTGCCCCTGAAAACAGGCACCTGTGCTTAATGGGCCTTACCCAGTTACCAAATAATAAAAAAAATGTTCTGTGGTAGTTAAACTGATCATGCCTTTTCCCTCTTTTTTTCTGTGGACTAAATAGATAAACTAATGTGGATATGTCTGAAATGTGGATAACCTACTGTGGAGATGCCCAAAATGTGGATAACCTACTGTTGGCTTGTGTAAAATGTGGATAATCTACTGTGAGTGTGTCTATGTGAGTGCTGTAGTTTGTGGGCTATTAAATGACAAGTTTCCTGTGTTCTTATTGATTTACAATAGATAGCTGTCATACAATGCTCAGCAAAGTAAGATATCTTTACCTTCTTAATTTGTTAATTGCTGCTGAACTGTAAATTTTTTGAGTGCCCTAAATTCTTGTGCACCAGTTATAAGGGAGTTAGCCACTTCTGGAGGAGTACCAGACATCATCTGGGCACATCAAACCCAGTGATTGTAGTACAGGACAGCATGTTCAGAGTTTCCTCAGGTAGAGCTGAGCCAAATCATGTTCTACCATATCCTCGATGCCCAGAGGCCTTCTTCCACACAGCGAGAGGCCTTATAGCCCCATTTAGTGTCCTGCCCACTTCGAATGCATAGTGATGTTAACACCCAGTCATATCAGCCTAGGGGAGCTGATGACTTGTGGTCACCAAAGCCTTACATATTCTATACAGACCCCTAGATGGTGCTTTCATTGCATGATGGAGAACATCCTATCCATGGGGTCTAAACTAGCTTCTTTGTCAGTGTGCCACTGGCTTCCCTAACTCTGGCCAGGGGAGACAGACTTGGGATACAAACCCAGGGCTTCAACATGGAATCACAGCATGCTCTGCTAGTAACACCAGGCTGGGCAAATAGAATCTTATATGACCTGGGCCGGCCCGGTGGCACAGAGAGCTGAGGCACTGGACGTCTCTCCTCATGGCACGCTGGCGAACTGGGTTTGGGAGTGAGCCTGGGTCGTCGGAGGTCAGCATGGGGGAGGCAGGCAGAGCAGGATGGAGCAATCGTCAAGGCAGCTCTCCTCTCCGGGGAGGTAGGGTGGCATCCCTTTCTCATAGCTACCCCCTGGTGGAGGCTGAGGGGCTGCGCAACAAGGGTGCCCGAGATAGGCCAATGGGGTGGGCGGAGGAGGGCTGTTACCGGAGCTGTAAGGCACATGCATGCCTCCACATGCATGTGTCTTTCTCCTGAGGTCCTCGGGAAAAATGGGGAGAAAACAGAAAAAGGCAACTGGCGGCAGGATGGCAACTGACTCTCCGCAGTCACTGCTCCCATATCAGGTGTAAGGTAATTCCAGGGGACGGAGTTGGGGGAGTCAGTCAGATGGGGGCCATACGGGAGCAAGGAGAAATACAGATGTGATAAAAAAGAATCTTATATGACCAAAAAAATATGTGTTTTTATTTTGGTAGCAACTTATGTCACTGCATGTTTATGGGTTTTCATTTATACTGTGCCTTTTTAAAAATAATGATCTAAGAACACTAATTTTTCTTTGGACAGTCTTTTTGGCCAGCAGCCAGAATGTTTGCATTTTATTGTGGTAATTGAAGAAAGTCATTATTGAGTTTGTTTGCCATATACTTCACTTCCTTCTTCCTGTGAATCCACTCATATCTGTTTGTTGAATTTTAAGAAATTCAATGTGATATGGGTTCAGTTCCCTTCCCAGACTACAGATGGCATTACTCCTCCTACTGACCCAGTATTTTCAGTACCAGGAAATATGCATTTGAAGTGAGGTTGTGAAGTTATCAGCATTATTTTAATAATCTGTGGCATATAGGCTCCAGGAGCTGCCATCTGACAAAGCTACAGTATATATGAGTTATGTGCCAGGCACCTGACCTGTGGTGAATATTATCAGATGTGCTATGCGTAATTTCTTTCAGTCTGCCTTGTATTATACAAATCGCACTTTGTGTGAATACATTTTTTACAATCAAAATTTGTTTAGCCTAAAACTATTTGGAGCTGGATCGATATGGATGTGTGCTGCTGTTTTCTGGACAGAGTCGTTCTTCTCTGAGCAGTGGAATCTGGATTTTATCCGAACAGGGGTTGTGTTCAGACCCCCATGTCAGGGGGATGGAATGGACAAGGATATGATAGAAGGCATTCTTAGGATGGCACAGAAAGGGGAGATACTGTTGATGGGAGATCTGAATATGCCAGATGTTAACTGGAGCACATTTTCTGCAGCCACATCCAAGAGCAGGGCCATTCTCGATGCCCTACAGGTGGCATGCCTTAGACAGCTAGTTTCAGAACCCACTCATGAGGGAGCGATCTTAGACCTTGTACTCTCAAATGGGACAGTGAGAGGATCTCAGATCTAGAAGTGGGTTGCCATCTGGGAACAAGTAACTTGACCATCAAACAGTGTGGTTCATGTTAAACTCAGCTACAGAGTCAAGCCATACAAAAGTGAGGGTACTGGACTTCAGGAGGGCTGACCTTGGCAAGATGGGAGAGTGCCTCAGAAAAACACTAGCAAACCAGCTAGAAGGAGGGATGGAGCAACAATGGGGACTCATCAAACTGCCATCACAGAGGCAACAAGCCTTTGTGTGAAGCAAATAAACAAATCAAAATGAAAGAAAAAGCCACTATGGTTCTCAAAAGAGGTGGCCGGGAAAGTCAGGGAGAAAAATATAGCATTCAGGAAGCATAAGGAAACACAGAAGGAACAGGACAGAGAGCTGTACCAGTTAAGGCAGAAGGAAGCAGGGAGGGAAGTCAGAATAGCAAAGGCCCAAACTGAGGAAAAGATAGCCAACTCAGTTAAGAAGGGGGAATAAAACCTTTTATAGGTACATCAGGGAGCATAGAAAGACAAAGGGAGGGGACCATATGATGCAAGCTACCGGATAGTCGCTCCTCTGTATAGCTCCAGCCTCCCGTTTCTATATTTTCATTTTCTGGTATACTTTCTCGATCTCTAAACCTCGAATGTCAAGTTATTCTGGTTCCCTATAACATTGTGCCCTAGCAGGGCGATTTCGAGAGAGAATGGATGTTTATATGAAAAAACAACAGCAGAAACACACCCCGCCAGTTACACCAGAGAAGGTCTCAAAAAAATCCCAGGCCTCAAGTGGAACAGAAAAGGGAGACGGTCTGAATCTAGGAGCGGATCAAGAGCCGCTCACATTGTCCAGATTTGTGGAGGAATTCAAACCTTTCTGAGATGAGATCAAAGAAATGGCATCAGAAATGAAATCGCTCATGAGAAAAATAGAAGAAATAACCCTTGCTACCTCAGACAACACAACTAGGATCTACTCTCTAGAGAAACAAGTCGAGAGGTTTGAGCCTGAGATTGCAGCAATGCATCAGAAACTGTCTAGATTTGAGGTCAAGATTGAAGACCTTGAAGGTCGCAGCAGGAGAAATAATGTTGTGATCCTCGGGTTACCCGAGGGAGAAGAGGGCCAGAATACCATAGCTTTCATCCAGAAGTTGGTCGAGAAGATTGTAGGCCCTTCTTCATTTGGGGCTAAATATATTATTGAGAGAGCCCATAGGTCAATAAGACCAAAGCCCCCTCCTGGAGCAACACCCCGACCTATAATCTGTCATTTCTTAAATTTTCTAGAGCGACATTTCCTGTATAAAGTGAGAGAACTCCAAGAAGTTCATTGGGAGCAAGTTAAACTTAGAATAGCCCAAGATATCCCGGGTTCAGTCCATTTGAAGTGAGCGGCTTTTCATCTTGTTGTCTCTAAAATTATTGCAGCTGGACTTAAATTTTGATGGGATACCCAGCCAGGCTACAGGTACTGGTGACTGGTTCCTGGGCTACTTACGAAGATCCGGAGGCAGCATTTGCTGGTTTAAAATTAACACTGCCAGATCTCTTCAGGGACATATGAGAGGCCTTAGGGCTTTCTCGACAAGATGAGAACCGCTTTGAGAAGGCTGGGTATTCATGTAAAGAGATCTTCTGGAAATCAATGGTTACACATTCTTGGACTCTCATTTCAGCCTGAATATGGGGCAGAAAGGGCTTTCTCTTTCTTTTTACAGTGATTTAGTTATGGATGCATACTCTTATTTGTCTTGTCTGGGTCTAGGATTTCGTTCTGTCTGGGTCTGGGGTCTCAAATAATCAAGCAATTTCTCGTTAGTTTTAGTATTGGCAGAAAATAATGCCTATTTAGCAATATCTGGTCTCTCTCTCTCTCCTGTGGAAGATTAGGGAGGAAGGGTTTGGTGATAGGCTTTAACCTTTTGGAAAATCTTATTACAAGAGTTGCCCTTCCTCTGCAAGGCAGCAGGGTGCTGTTACACATTCAGAACACAGGAGGGAGCCTGTGCTCCATGCGTGGGATGTGTTTAGAGTTCCCAAAGTAAGAAAGGAGCTGGGACTTACTGGGACAAAGGTGTAACAATTGGGAGGAGAGGACTGGGGGCTTCTCCCTACAAGGCTGGAGAGCCTGCTGAGACGAAGGCCCATTTAATGCATCTTATGTTCGGATGAGGCCGACTTCCCGATTTTGTGCCATGAGGCGCCTTATCACACTCAATTATACATATGCCCTTGTAAGCCATGATGTTAATGGGGGTGATGTTTTATTGATATTGGTTTATTTCTAATAGCCCCTACTAGGGGACAGGTGGTAGATACAAGGGCTTGTATAATGGGGAGGTGGCATTCTCTCTTTTATTGATTACTGGCATTTCAAGAAAGGGAAATGTATTATAAAGAATGTAGGGTTTGGGGGACAGTTTTTCGGGGGGCTGGAGGAGGAGTATAAATCGAGCATTGCTGAACGTTGTTAGCAATAAGAGGGGGGTTTGGGTGGATGGTTTTTTGGATTATGTCTTGGAAATACGGATAATGTGGATTGTTCCGGGGATAATTGGGGGGGAGGTACAGGAGTTCAATGGGAGGGTGGGTGCCCGGCACAGCAGATTCAGGGGAATAGAATCATCTGTTACATGTTAGCAGGATATGTTAGATATCTTACCTGGATTATATCTGATATAACAGATGGCTCAGAATCTTAATATTTCTACGTGGAATGTAAAGGGGGTCAGGAAAAAACTGAAACAATATCGGTTACTCAAACATCTGAGTTTGTTACGTGCCCAGATAACATTTATACAAGAATCTCATTTAGTGGATTCCGAAGTAAAACAACTTTGAAGACAACAGATAGGTCAGGTTTTTCATGCTTCAGGGGAAACCAATAGCTGTGGAGTCATGATACTGATTAATAGAAATATCCCATTTGTCCCTTCTCAGGTATTTAAGGATTCGGAAGGCAGATATGTTCTAGTGCAGGGCACTATTTGGGCCATGCCACTGGTTTTAGGCAGCATATATGGTCCAAATACAGACGATCCGTCTTTTTTTTATGAAATTGATTTCCATGATTCTTCCTATACTTCCTATTCCAATTACATTAGGGGGAGATTTCAATTTAGTTTTGGATCCGAATATGGATAGATCAAGCACTGGATCAAGGGGAACAACATCTGGATATAGGGCCTTTAAGGAGATGATGGATCAGTGCGGATTGTGTGATGTCTAGAAGGTCACACATCCCAATATTAGGGAATACATTTATTGTTCACCAGTTCATGGCACGCAATCTCACATTGACTACCTTTTGGTTTCTCACGACCTCTTGCCAGGGGTTCTTGACTCAACTGGGTCCAATATCGGACCATTCTTTAGTTTTGGGTAATCTGGCTTTTCTCAATATCCCCAAAAGAGAGACCAGATGGAAATTAAATGAACAATTATTAAAGGATGAAAAGTATAGAAGAGTGGTAAAAGAGCAGATAGAGTTTTTCCTTTCTACCAACCCAATAGACAGTGTAAGACCGGATATCATATGGGGAGCCTTTAAGGCTTATATAAGAGATATTCTCATTAGTCTAGCTACAAGGAGGAAGAGGGCACAGGAAACGGAGTTACTCTTTTTACTGTCTCAGATACGGGTACTGGAAGGTATTCATCCAGATATAATTTCTCAAAAGGAGTCAAAGAAGTTATTAATATATAAAGATAAGTATCTGGGAATGTTAAGAGAGAAGGCTGAGTTGGCAATAATCCGTACAAAGGCCAGTTTTACAGATCAAGGAGAAAAAGCGGGGTGCCTGTTGGCTTTACGCTTAAAGCAACAAGAGTCAGCAAGATTTATACCCCCTATAAGGTCTCAGTCTGATGGGACTCTGAAGGTATCCCCCTCAGAGGTAGTCCAGGAATTTGCTACCTTTTATGAACAACCATACAGGGATATGGAAAGTCCTCCGCCCATTCAAAAATTGGATGAGTATCTCAAGGAAGCTCATCTTCCGTTACTATCTGACTCTCAAAAGGAATTCATATCATCCCCTTTATCACAGGAAGAAATAGCAATTGTTATAAAGGACTTGCCTATGGGTAAAGTCCCGGGTCCAGATGGGTTTTTGGCCTTATTTTATAAAACTTTTATGGAGCAACTACTTCCCGTGTTGCATTGGCTCTATTTGCATATCTTGTCCGGAGAGATGGCAGATGCCCATCTGTTTGAGGCATTGATAGTTTTGTTACCTAAACCGGACAAAGACCCAGAAATGGTTCAGAGCTATAGGCCAATATCTTTGCTGAATCAAGATGTCAAAATTCTCTCGCAGGTACTGGCAGATAGACTAACCCTGGTTCTTCCAGATCTTGTGGGTATGTCTCAAGTGGGATTTATGAGAGGATGTACATCTTCAGATCACCTGCGTACTCTCTCTCATGTCTTCTTGGAGACCAGGGATACCACATATCCTGCGGGGTTGGTCTTCCTGGACACTGAGAAGGCATTTGATCGGGTTAACTGGACATTTCTTTTTCAAGCCCTCAAGGCATTTGGATTCCCATCCATGTTCATAGATTGGATCAGGGCAATTTATCGGTCTCCTACGGCGAGGATTTCAGGGAATGGAACCTTCTCCAAGTCCTTCACACTGTGGTCAGGAACGAGGCAGGGATGCCCTCTCTCTCCATTAAATTTCAATCTTTACTTGGAACCCCTTATTCAGCATATTCTCAATAATGAAGGGATACAAGATATTCCCATTAGGAATGAGGTAGTGAAAGTAACAGCATACGCTGATGACCTACTCCTACATTTGGCTAATCCATTAATATCTATTCCTAATATGTTAAGGGAGGTTGATAGATTTAGTAGTTTCTCAAATTATAAGTTAAATCCCAATAAAACATCCTTTTTTCCTCTTAATCATAAAGTCTTTAAGACCGATATTATTTCTCTGGGATTATGCTGGTCACCCCGGGCAATTAAATATTTAGGCATAAAATTAATGTGTAATCCCTCTTTGTGGTTCAAGGAGAATTTGGACCCCCTTTTGCAGGGGATCACCCAAGATTTAGAGAGATGGGATAAACTCCCGTTATCTTTATGGGGTCGTATTAATATTATTAAGATGAATGTGTTTCCCCATTTATTTTATCCTTTGTCGCATCTTAATTCATTTGTCCCCCTAAGTTGGTTCCAGAAAACACATAGACTCTTTACTAAGTTTATTTGGTCGAACAAGACCTCCAGGTTGGCATACCACAAGTTAGCTGCACCTAAGAAAGAGGGGGGGTTGCAGATTCCTTACCTGCCCATTTACTACTGGGTTAGTCATTTGGCTAAATACCTGAGATGGGTAAGGCCGGGTCCAGACAACATGAACCCGGTTTGACTTAAGATTGAATTAGATTTTTTCCAATCTATGAACATGGACCCCCTGACTATACTTTTTCTAAAAATTTCTCAGATGCAAGATATTAATAAATATCCCACTATCTTGACCTCATTAAGAGTACATTCGCAACTGTGCTCTGTTTTGCGTTACAATCAAAGTAATGATCTCGATCAATCTATTTGGAATTCCCCAGCTTTCACTATAAACAAACAGAAAATTTCCCGTTCATGGTTTCCTCACTTAGGAGAGGGGATAGTAACTTCATTTCTGGATGAAGTTGGTGAGTGGCTCTCATTTTCTCAGTTCATACACAAGTTCAAAATGCCTGAGTCCCAGACTTTAAAAGTGTTTCAACTAAAACACTTGTTAACCACGGTCTTTGGGGCCACTCCACCCCATCCACCGACCTTTGCATTGGTATCTGAACTTTCCCCTTTACTTTTCTGGTGTGATTTCTAAGATTTATCAAGTCTTGTTCCGGTGGAGGTTTGGACGCGGTGGTGGCCCCACTAATTTCTGGGTTTCATTTTTTCCCCACTATACTTTTAAGTGGCCCGCCTTCTGGGTGTACTGTCATAAATATGTATCCCAAGATAGGTTACTTTTCATGCAGTTCCATATCTTGCATAATTTATACTATACCCCAATTAAGCTGGTGAAATGGGGCCTTCTTGATACCGATAGGTGTAGTAAGTGTTCCCAGGATGCAGGATCACTTTTTCATTTTTCTGGTCATGCCCTGGATAACATCATTATGGGAGCAAATAAAAACCAATCTGGATCCTTTGCTGGGTCTGTAGAGTTATTTTACGCCGGATATTTACCTGTTGGGGGATCTTTCCTCCATAAAGGTAAAAATTCGGAGATTCCTCATATCTATGGTGGCACTCTCGGTCAAAAAAGTCATTCTCAGGCAGTGGAAGGAAAGGGTCGGCCCAACATATCATGAGCGGCTCCATGAGATCTTAGCAAATATACACACAGAGAAGGCTATCGCTAGCCTTCAAAACAGGCTACATAGGTATAAGGATATCTGGGATCCCCTTCATACTTTAATTATGGTGGCTATGAACTAGTCTGTAACTGAGGTTACCACCTTAATTTCTTTGGCATAGGTAGTTAGCGGGTGATAACAGGGTTAGAATGAACTGCTGTGCTGGGGGGGAAGGGTTGGGGCAGTATGATTTGATTTGCTGTATGAATCCTATGTCAAGTGTTTATTACTGCCTCCTGTAATGTGGAAAATGTGGTGAATAAACTTTGAATTGAAAAAAAAAAAGAAAGACAAAGGGAGGGATAGTGAGGCTGAATAGAATGAACAGCAGGTGGGACAGTGAAAAACCAGGGATACTGAATAAATATTTCTGCTCAGTATTCACAAACGAGGAGGAGGAGGTGCCAAATCCAATTAACAGAAGCACTCTTGATAGGGGGGTCGATCCCAGTCCATTCACAGAAGAAAGGGTTCTGAAAGAACTCCTAAAACTGAAGGTGGACAAAGCAATGGGGCCTGATGGAATTCACTCCAGAATTCTAAAAGAATTAAGAGGAGAACTAGTGAAACCACTGACTACCATTTTTAATAAATCATGGGAGGATGGTGTGGTACCCGAGGACTGGAGAAAGGCGGATGTGATTCCCCTTCTCAAAAGTGGGACCAAGACAGAGGGAGGAAACTACAGACCTGTCAGTTTGATCTCTGTGGTAGGGAAAGTGATGGAATCACTTCTGAAGGAAAGAATTGTTGAGTACCTAGAGGCCAGTGGGGCACAGGACCCAAGGCAGCATGGGTTCACAGTGGGAAGGTCGTGTGAGACGAATCTAATTGATTTTTTTGACTGGGTGACCAATGTAGTAGACCAGGGAGGGGCTATGGACATGGCCTACCTAGACTTTAGCAAGGCATTTGACACAGTACCACACAAAAGATTAATAGTCAAATTAACCAGCCTGGGAGTGGGTTCCAAAGTGGTAGCCTGGGTAAAACATTGGCTGGACAATAGGACACAGAAGGTAATTGTAAATGGAGTCCACTCTGAAGAAAGAGGGGTTACTAGTGGGGTACCACAGGGGTCAGTACTGGGTCCAGTCCTTTTTAATGTCTTTATAGGTGACATTGCAGAGGGACTGGAAAGAAAAGTATGCCTCTTTGAAGATGACGCAAAGATCTGCAACAGGGTTGATACACAGGAGGCGTGGAAAGGATGAAAAGGGACTTGGCAAAGGTTGGAGGAATGGTTGGAAGTATGGCAGCTAGGATTCAATGCAAAGAAGTGCAAAATAATTTTATTTTTATTTTATTTAGCTTTTGTTAACCGGGTAAGAGTACTAGCCATAAAATGACTATTTTCAGGCACGACCCAGGAGAGTACAGACATGCAGAAACTTAACAGGATAACAAATTTTAAGTGCTTTACATACAATGAGTTAAAGAGGATACAATATATCAGAACATACAAAGTAAAGTGCTTTACATGCAATGAGTTAACGTGGATACAATATATGAGAGCATACAAATTAAAGCGATTTACATACAATGAGTTAAAGTGGATGCAATATATCAGAGATATAAAGAGTAGACCATTCATAAGTTCATAGGTGCCTACCTATGCAATGAACAGAGAGGACCTTGGACCATAAATTATCAGGTGACATATCATATGAACAGAACAAGGGACACAAAAACAAAAACAGGTAATACAAAAGGAAGAAATAACCATTGAGAACAGGGGGTGTCATTAAGGAAAAGGTTGGTAAGTGAGGAAGAGGGGAGCAAGCCATGAAATTAGATTGTATGAGTGTATGTAAGTGTAAGGGAGATGCCTGCAGTGCAAGATTGTATATGGGCAGGGAAAGGGAGCTGGGACAGGCTCAGGCAGTAAGAGGGTTATATGGAGGTGAGGAAATACTATTGTATGGCCAGAGACATCAGTCATTAGGTAGGGTGAAAGTAGGAACTGGTATCAGCAATCAGCAGATTTGAGTGCAGTTTTCTCTTAAAGCATGTGTGGGAGCTAAAAGGTCTAATGTCGAAGGGAAGGGAAGGGAATTCCACAGCTGTGGAGCCGCATGCTCAAATGCACCTGGGAAACAAAAACCCAGGGGAAGATTACACAATGAGGGGAGGTAGTAACAACAACAAAAAAGGAAAGGGACCTCAGGGTAATCATATCAGATGACCTTAATGTTAGTAAGCAATGTGAGAAGGTAGTAGGGAGGGCTGGAGGTATACAGTGATGCATAGGGAGAAGCATCACCAGAAGAAAACAGGAAGTTGTTATCCCTCTGTACAGACAGTTGGTGAGACCCCATCTGAAGTACTGCATCCAATTCTGGAGACCCCATCTCAACAAGGACATAGACAGGATAGAGGCAGTCCAGTGGCGGGCAACTAAAATGGTGCATGATCTGCAAGAGAAGCCATACAAGGAGAGACTAAAGGAGCTTAATATGTATACCCTTGAGGAAAGGAGGGAGAGGGGGGACATGATAGAAACTTTTAAGTACCTCAGTGGAATCAATAAAGTCCAAGAGGGTAGCATCTTTCAGAAAAAGAGATGTGCAAGAACAAGGGGGCACAATTTAAAGATAGAGCGGGGCAGTTCAGGGGCAAAGAGAGGAAGTATTTTTTCACAGAGAGGGTAATGGATACATGAAACAGCCTTCCTGAAGAGGTTGTGGGGTCTAAAACTGTGGGCGAATTCAAGAATGCATGGGACAGACATAAGGCAATTCTTGTGGGGGTAGGAAGAAATATGCTGTTGGTTAACTACGATCTGTGGATTATCCTGTAGGTAGGGAAATGAGAAGACTAGGTGGGCCAAGCGGTCCTTATCTGCCATCAAAGTCTATATTTCGATGTTTCTCTGTTTTATTACAAAGCAAGTTTTTCAACATGGAAGCACAGCATGCTCTACCAGTGCCACTGACTTGGGCAAGTGGAATCATATGTGACAAACAACATTCTACTTTTTTGAAAATAACTTATTTTACTGTACTGTATTTATATTGATTTTCATTTACCAAATGTCTTTTTAACATAGAGATACATGGACATGTTTCTTTCTTTGGACAATGTCTTTGACCAGATGCCAAAATGTTTAAGTTTTACCATGGTAATTGAAAAAGTCACATGTTGTTAGTGACCATAAATAAATTAAAAAAACAGCTGATTATACAATCGATGGCAGTGATGAATTTGCATTAACCACTAGTGCATTTGATTTTTATGAATAGGAATTTTTATGCATCTGACTTGTGGAAACTCATACTCACATCATGTAAACTGTAAGGTTACTGCCAGGTCGGAAGAGCTAAATGGGGTGTATGGACTTTTTATTTCATAACACAGGATTTATAAATTTACCTGTACAGTTTTAGAGGTGGTTCCCAGCATAAGCAGAAACCAGGAGGCAGGATGAAATATTGCTTTTTCCATAACAAATGTTGTGATTCAATCCAGTATCATGGAAAATGATTAGGTCTTTAAAGACCATAAATTATATTTGTCAGTGCTGCAGAAAACAAATGGAGTTTTTTGTTCTGCAATGGCAATGATGAATGGTGACTTTGAGCTAGCTGCTGTGAGAAGCTTGTGTAGACTTGGGAGCTTGTTTATTGACTGTTAATGAAAAACTATTAATCCAAATCATCATGAAACCAAGTGTGGAGGCAATGCAAGATGAATCTGTGCATTAGCCTGCGGAAAATATGTTTCTTTCTCATTTGGTGTACAAAATTGGCTGGTAACATGGTTGATGGTGCCTTGCTTTACAATAACAGCACCTAAGACTTTAGAATGTTTTTAGAAAAAACATTTTTGGTTGGTTATTGACCTGCAATTCACCAGTAGAAACTATTCTATTCAACAGTCTCAGAAGGAACTCTTCTACTATAACTCTAAGGTGTTAGGTTCTACCATTCTGGAGTAGAAACGTATCACTGAGTGCAATATTTATTGGAGTTCAATAAACATGTACTATTTTGCATTCTTGCTGTACTGTAGTTTGAATTCACCTTAGTCATCACCCTAGCAAGCAATTAACTACATCTAAACAGAAATCCCACTAAACAGTATTTATACAGCCATCTAGTTTATCACATACTCTAGTTTTTGCTGCTCTCACAGTTTTTCATCTGCCTTTGCTCTCACCCTGGCAAGCAGTTGTAAACTGTTTCTGATCAGCAGTCCCACTACAGAG
The DNA here is from genome assembly GCA_016271365.2 of Neoceratodus forsteri. NCBI lineage: Eukaryota > Metazoa > Chordata > Ceratodontiformes > Ceratodontidae > Neoceratodus > Neoceratodus forsteri. The sequence goes on along the minus strand of CM028135.1, from coordinate 1,032,861,431 downwards.
TTTTGTGCCATCATCTGGTTAATCAAATATTACCAGTAATTGTACTTTTTGCAATCCATGCAGTTTTGAATCCACCTTAGTTATCACAATAATATTCAGTTGTTAGCTGTTCCTGCAACAGAAACGTCATTGTATTTTGTAGACCTGTTCCCTTTCCATAGGATGCACTTGGGAAGAAGCAGGTATGAGCTCAATGTGTCCTCCTTTCTATGTGTTTTAAATCAATCAAAATAAATAAATTAACTAATAACTAAATAATGATTGTACCCTATCCCTTCAATCTACCAAAAGCCCAGTGTAAGCAAACTTCTCCACTAGGTTACCATGATTCATATAGATTAGGAATGAGACAAAGCAGTTTTTAAAACACTTTATTATTTTTAATGTCTGTTTCAATGTAACTAATCATTAATTACATGCAACAGGGTAATTACACTTTAGTTACATGTTTGTTGCATGCAACTATATTGCAATTGCAATACAATTACTGTGTAGTTACACTCTAACTACATTGTAGTTAAGTGACACCTAACATAAAGTGTAACCAGGAACATTCCTCAAAACTGGCTGGTTATAAATTGTTAGATTGGAAAGAACTGCTCTATGCAAGCAATAACATTGTGTAAGGTACTTTAAAAGGCCCAAAAGGCACTGAACAAAGTGAAGGCAATGATATAAGAGGACTCTTAATGACAATATCAAGAAAACAAGCTATTTATCTGACTTTTCCTTCTGGTCCATTTCAAATTTATGTGGTGGCTGTCATGCAAGCATCTTATCCAGTTTGTCTCTTGCCCAGCTGCATAGCTGAAAACTCAATACTCTGTAATTCAAATTTTATGCTGCTGTGATTCTGTTACATAAATCCGGTTTTACATTGGCTCCTCTAGCTATTATCCTGCTACCCCCACAACCAATGTATTTTGTACAATTTTTATATGTTTGTTCTTTTTCTGCAGTTATTACTTGTTCATTGCTTGTATTGTTTATGTACCTGCACCTGCTCTTATCACTTTAGATGTTACTGTTGTTTAACTCCCTGCTGTTTCCCTTCCCCCGGGTAGCACAAGCTTTGGCCTAGTGTGCCTCTTCCAATCACCAAACTTGAAATATTTAAATAAATGAAAACATCTCAAAACACTTTATAATCAGCACACAATTCCACACTGAAAATCATGTTAGTACAGCCACCTCCGAGGTGGAACATGGCAGCCATTCTGTGCTCATACATAAGACCATAGCCAGCAGAAGGAGACTTCTCAGTGTATTGTGTCTGCTCAAGATTTTACACTAAAACCAGCTCTCTGTCCTACTCACCATGCCTAGATGCAAGATGATTGTCATTGAATGAGCTGCATTAATGAATGTAGGGACATGAGTGCCCATATACTGTGTGGTAATCACCTGATCATTGTGTCCATTCAAGTCATCCTGCTGAGGTGTAGGAATGTCTGTTATGCCTGTCACCCTGCACAAGACCCATTTGGATTTCTTCTGAGCTTGTATCTTTTTCTTATTATATAAGAGTGGCATTGGGAAGAGGATTGAACTGGGTGCAAAGAGGTTGGGGGAATGGGGGTTTATGGATTATTTTATTAGGTTGGGACTGGGACAGAAGGGATGGTTGGGAATTGCTGTGAGGGTTGGAGAAGGGTATATGACTGATTATTTTCTGTCCTGTTAACTTAAGGACATGCACAACTATATATAACTTTATTAGTGAAGAGGGAGAGGAGGGTGATTGGGTACGTTGAGGGCTTGGGCTGGATGATTAGTGATGATTTGGGCTGCGGGATAATGGTAGGAAAAGATGCTGTATGTGATGGGAGATTTTCTTTTTTTTTCTTTTAATTAAAAGAGAAACACTTCACTGAATGAAGTTGACCATTGGGCCATAAACTGTGCAAAGTGGTGCATAGTGCAGATTTTCCAACTTCACATTAAGTTAGTCAGTGAAGTTTTACTTCACAGCAGGCCCCATAATGAAATGTCTCAATTTGGTCCTTGCAAAGTTCCTATTCTGAGAGCAAATTAGTGTAGTGACTTTAATTTGCTATGTTGAACAAGTTTGGAGCACAATGTGAGTGCCTCAGTATATTCCAATATAGCCCTCTAGAGAGCAAAACCCTAACAAAGGCATTAAAAGGTGCACCTAAGCACAATCCTCACCCAGCTTGCTTGCCACAGCATGATATGTGGCCATACAAAAGATACAAATGGTAAAGAGGTAAACTCAGTTAGGGTGTCCCAAACCTGTTTGTGCTTTGCACTGAATCGCTAGATTTAAAAGACTGCATGGGAGGAAAACTTTAACCATACAGGGCACAAAGAGGTCATTTGCACTACACAATAAGGTTCAAGTTTCAGGCTCCCCCCCCCATAGGCCTGCCGCTATGGAGATGGTCCGGTAGTGCTCTTTAAGGGGTTTGACTCCAGATGGCCTGGCAGTGGTGCTGGACCTATCAGGTTTCCTGCATGCAAGCTTGGACCCAGACAATCTGTTATTGGCCTATAACAAGGCTGCGACCGTGGCTCTGGATTCCATAGCTCCTATCTGCATTCACCCCCTCACCCTTCGCCCTCAGTCCCCTTGGTTTGATGGGACCTAGAGGGAGCTGAGGCAAGTGGATTGGAGGATAGAATGGTGCTGGCGGAAATTGGGTCTTGATGCCAACAGACTTATATTGATGGCCCATTATACAGACTATCAATTGGCCATCTCCCATAAGAAGGCATAGCTCCTCTCCAGGGAGATCGCTGCTTCACAGAATCGACCAGCTCAGCTCTTCTGAACTATAGACAGACTGTGCAATCCAGCCTGTCTGCAGTCTCGGAGATCATTGTCACAGGATAAGTTTGATGGTTTGCTCAATTTTTTGTAGATAAGGTTACTGACATCAATTCTGAGATTTGCTCAGCTTGTTCCAGTGGGTGCGGTGGTGATTGTTGGGAGGTTGCAGACCCTTGGTTTGTCTCATCCAACTTTGACAGGTAGGCTATCGTGGATATCATGAGGATCATCCAGATTATGTGGCCAACCTCCTGTAGTTTGGACAAGGACCCAACTCACCTCCTTGTGGGGTGCATTGATGTTATCGGTCCAGTCCTAACTGACATAGTCCGGTGTTCATTAGAGACAGGTGTGTTTCCTGACACCCTGAAGGAGGCGGTGGTGACACCCCTCCTTAAGAAATCTTCTCTCAACCCGGACTGTCTCACTAACTACTGACCTGTCTCTAACCTTCCCTTTGTGGGCAAGGTTAATGAGAAGCTGGTTGCACTGCAGCTGGAGGATAATCTTACCATCCACAATGTCTATGATCATCTCCAGTCAGGATTTAGGAAGAGGTATAGTACCGAGATGGCCCTAATTCTGGTACTCAATGATCTCCTGATAGTGAGAGATCAGAAGAGCCATTCCATCTTGTTTTTTCTTGATCTCTCTGCAGCGTTTGACACTGTGGACCATGGAGAGTTATTGGAGCACCTGTGGCTGATCTGTGGACTGTCTGGTACAGTCCTCAGATGGTTTCATTCTTTCCTCACTGGCAGGTCACAGAGAGTGGTGTTGGGGATTTATCCCTTGGACCTGGTCTTCCTGTCTTGTGGGGTGCCGCAGGGCTCCGTCCTATCACATATGTTGTTTGTGGTGTATATTCTGCCATTTGGAGATATTGTAAGATGGTATGGGCTGAGTTTTCACTGCTATGCATATGATACTCAGCTATACATGTCTTTTGCGCCCAATCAGCATGTAGCTGTCTCAATTTTTAACAACTGTCTCGCTGAGATCCAGGACTGGATGAGTGCCAGCTGGCTGAGGTTGAACCCTGACAAGACTGAGGTGTTGGTTGTGGACTCGGGTCATTGGGTAGAGGGTCTTTCAGCTGGGCAGCCATCCAGGCTTTGGCTCTGTGGCAGCCAGCTGGTGACCTCTGATTGGGTGCGAAATCTGGGTGTTATTTGTGACGAGGGCCTGATGCTGAGATCTCAGGTATTGTCCATTGTCAAGTCCTCATTTTACCATGTGAGGAATATCGCCCACATTAAGCACCTTGTTCTGCCTGATGACCTTCCAAAGCTGGTCCATGCCTTTGTGACCTCCCTTCTTGACTATTGCAACACCCTGTGCCTAGGACTTCTGGGGATAGATATCTGCTGCCTGCAGCTGGTGCAGAATGAGGCTGCCAGGTTGTTGACTGGTTTATCTCCATCCTGCCATGCCACATCTGTGCTCCGTGGCCTGCATTGGCTGCCTATTCAATGATGGATCACCTTCAAGGTTGGTTTGCTGACCTATAAGGCCCTACATGGACACAGACCATGTTATCTGTAAGATTTTCTTTGCCCTTAATGCCCCCACTGCCCACTCTACTCTGCCAACGTGGGATTGCTTGAGGTTCTCAGGGTTCATTTGAAGACCTTGGGTGCTGGGGTATTTGCGTTTGTGGCTCCTACCCTATGGAACTCTCTACCTCATTGGATAAAAGAGTGCCTGACCACGGAGAGTTTTAAATCTGCATTGAAGACACACCTTTTTAATCTTGCCTTTCCTGAGTACTAATAAATCATTAGATGATGTATATGTGTATTTTAATATTTATTGATATTTCAGTTCAGATTTTATAATTAATGTACAAGCGCTTCGATCTTTTTGTGAATTGTGCTTTTTTATAAAGTGTCGATTGATTGATTGATTGATTGCTAGTCACATTACTTAGTGATGTGCAATTATCTGCTCCCTGGATTTATTTATATACTCTTCTATTTAAGTGTTTATGCACATCTCTCCTAACCAGACTCCATCTGGTCCTCCTCCCAGCCTTATCACCTCCACATCCAGGTACTCTCCTGATTCTCTGTTCCCCATGGCTTGCACCCATGGTGGGGCTTTTTGGGACTCTGGAATCCCTTAGGTGGTCCCCGTTCATTAGGGTTGAAGATCTGGTGGAGGCGGGTGCCGTTGTTGGTTGTGTTTGGTCTGTAGAAGAGGGCCTTCATCTGGTACTGGTCAGGTGCTTTCCCCTCAGTTTTCTGTCCATTTCCATAGGAGGTACAAGTATGCATAACACATGTTGTAAAGTGCCGCAGTCACATACAGTGTGCTCCTGTTGGAAGATCAAGTTCCCTGGCACACCAGCAGGAGTTACTGTAGTACTAAACATACCACCTCCCTACTTTGGCCTGGACACATTACCATTGGTAGCATGCTTACAGCTGCTTGTCTGCATGAGTGCCAGCTCCAAAATTTGCTCCCATGCCTAGGTCACCGTTATGGAAATGTGACACATTTAGAAACATAGAAACAAACTTTGTGGGCAGAAAAGAACAGGTAGGCCTATTACAGTAATCTTTCCATTTCCCCTGCCTATTCTGACACCTCTGACCCTATTTGGTCACTGGTGCCCCCCCCTCCCCCTCTTCCACTACCCAGTTTACTCTTCTGCCTATCCCATGCATACTTGAAGCTTTTCAGTCTTTGCTTCCAACTACCTCCTCTGGCAGATTGATCCAGTCATCCACTACCCTTTACATGTAGAAATGTTTCCTCACTTCTCTCCTAAACTGCCCCTCCCTTTAGCTTCATTGCATGCCCCTGGATTCTAATGCCTTCTTTTCTCTGAAAGAGACACCGCACCTGGATTGTGTTCACCACTGTGAGGTACTTGTAGGTCTCAATCATGTCCTTCTTGCTCTCCTGTACTCCAGGGAGTACATGTTGAGTTCTTGCAGCCTTTTGTCACATGGCTTTTCTTGCAACCCTTGCATCATTTTTCTTGCCCTTCTCTGTACCACCTCCACCCTGTCAAAGTCCTTGCAGAGGTGAAGGCTTCAGAACTGGAAACAATATGCCATGTGGTGCCTCACTAGTGAGCTATACAATGGCAGCACTACCTCCCTCCTTGCTCTATAAATCCCCTAGCAGTGCACCCAGCATCCTACTAGCCTTATCCACTGCCTTGTCACACTGACCAGCTATCCTGAGGTTATCAGATATGATTACATAGATGTCTCTTTCTTGCTTGATGACTGTAAGCACCTCTTCCCGATATCATACACAGCTTCTGGGTTTCCCAGCCCCAGGTGCATAACCTTGCACTTTTCGGTACTGAATCCCTGGTGCCATACTCAAGACCACTCCTCTAGTTTCTCCAGATCCCTTTGTATTCTCTCCACCACTTCCTGAGCATCTAACATGTTGCAGATTTTTATATCATTTGCAAAGAGACACACCTTTGCCTCTAGCTTCTCAGCAACGTCACTTATGAAGACATGGAAGAGGACTGGTTAAAGAATTGATCCCTCTGGCACTCTATCAGTCACCCTCCCATTCCCTGAGTGTCTGCCATTTACCACCACCCTTTACCTTCTGTCCTTCAACCAGTTAGATACCCAGCTTCTCACTTTCTCCCCCAACCCCAGCTGCTTAGTTTCTTAACTAGCTTCCTGGGAGGCACAGTGTCAGAAACCTTACTGAAATCCAAATAGGCAACATGCAGTGGTCTCCCTTGATCTACCTCCCTAGTAAGCCAGACAAAGAATTCTATGAGATTTGTTTGACATGCAGTCCCCCTTTGAAACTGTGCTGCTGGTGGTCCTGACACCCACTAGCATCCAGGTACTCCATGAGTCCCTCCTTCAGTTGGGTCTCCATTAAATATCTGCATGACTGATGTGAGAATGAGTGTCCTGTAGTTGCTGGCCTCCTCCCTGCTGCCACATTTGTGCAGAGGGACAACATTGGCCCTCCTCAAGTCCTCTGGAACTACTCAATCTCAAACGAGGTGCTAAATCGTAATGCCATAGGGGTTGATAGCACTGTGCTCAGTTTTTTTAGGACTCTTGGATGAATCCCATCTGAATCATTGATGTAGTCTCATTTAGGCATTAAATTCCCTTCTGGATTCTACCCACCAAGAATGGACTTGTGTCCACTTCCCCCTTCCCCTGGTGCATGCGGCTACATGCTGTCCTGTCCCTCCTCCCTCTTCTGTGAAGATACAGCAGAACAAATCAATAAAAATTTCAACTTTGTCTGCGCAGTCCTCCCACAATCCTGATTCCCACTATCCCTCCCCTTGTCTTGCTTTTTTCACTCACGTACTTGAAGAAGGTCTTTTCCTCTTTTTTGACCTCCTTAGTCAACTAAAAAGATGCTGATTTTATAATGATCTATCATGAATGATCATTGTCATTTATGTTTAAAGACCATGTCTGAGCTTGAAAAACCATTATTGTGATCATAGTTAATAAAGAAGCATGAATGTTAATTGTCTGGCAGTTAAATCCATGATGTTATGGAAATGATTATTAAGATTAAATGATGATCATGTATCCCAATACATAGCTTTTTCCTGCTTTGTCACAAAGCTCTGAAACCCACTTCTACCCAAGCTTCGGATCTCTACATCACATAAAATTTTCAAGAGTGAGTTTTGCAACTTTCTGTAGTTCTCCGATAAAAGTTTGTGTACTTGATGCACTGCACTGTATTTGCTGCTGTAATTTGCCTTTCTCTTGCTTTTTCAGCTGTACTTATGACATATTTGCTCGTATGTGTTTTTTTTTTTGCGGGTATTGATTTTCTCCTGGGGCTTCCAGTCAGCCAATCTGTCCTCACATCCCTTTCTCCAGCTGACATCTGACTCGTACCAGTCTCCGTGGAGGGCGACCACTGAATTGCCCCATGGCTTGCCCCCCATGGCGGGGAAGTAGGGGGCGGCCAACTCCGCCCACCTAATATGGATCCTCACTTGGCGATCCCCTCCTGGAGCTGGCACAGGTGCTCACAGACAGCCATCAAGCCTCTGTGACTGGATACTCCCCTTTTTCTGCTTTTCTCCTCTGCGGGCTTATGGCATGTAATGATGCCAGTGACTGGGTGCCCGCACACTCCAGTGCATACCCCAATCAAGTGTCTGCTGCGTCCCGCCCCCATGGTTTGAAGCTACATGCCATCAAGCTGCAGCCTCCACCAGGGGTCAGGCGAGCACCGGCAGCAGGAAACCCCCCTTCCCTGAGATGGAGAGCAGTCCATCAGACACTCAATCCATCTCCTCCCTGCCGACCCATGGCAACCCGTGCCCATTCCCGAACATTGGTCGCCGGCATAGCGTGAGGTGTGGTGTCCAGCGCCTCAACCCTCAGCACCACCAGGCCGGCCTCATATGTGTTTTTGCACTGCTGAACTGTTTAACTTCTACTGTGGATGTCTGTACAACTATGCTTTTGTACCCTTGAAACACTGTGATACTGTTGTTTGATGTTGTACTCTCACAGACCATTACTAAAAATAGCCATTGCATATTGCATCACCTTACAGCATCCCCCATCCATTACTATCTGGGTTAGGTGCATCTCATAGGCTACTGATGCACATGTGACCAGATGTTTCAAAATTCAATCCACCCACAGTAGGTCCTCCTCCTCCTCACCACAGTACTACAGTTCCTTAATGTGCATTGCAGAGGCTACAAACACATCACCTTGCTCCACAGCTAACACTATAAGGTAAGAACTTAAATTAACCTTCAACTTTGGAAAGCAGGATTATTAAGGATTGGGTGACTGTTAGCAGTGGCTGCTCTCAATGCTTTCAGTAGATTTATTGGAAGCCTTTTTGAGGGCACTTAAATGCCTGACTCTGAGCTATATAAAAAAAATCTTGCTGATGTTCATATACTTGTTTTATGTCAATATTGGATATTTATATACCTGTTTCCATCAGTATCTGATGCAATATGTACTCTATTTCTAGCCAACTAGCTAGACCGTAAGAACTGCACTGGAATCCATTTTCATTTGCTGTACTGTGTACCTAGGTAGTTGTCTCCAGGGCTTATAACAAACAGGTTCAGTAAATAGAACATTTGGTAGATCAGGCCTAGATTTCGAGTTCATGGCATCATGGTCTAGCTATAAGGCAGGTTATTCTGGGAAATTCTGCTGTTTGCATTCTCCAGGAGAGGTTTGAATATGGCGCCCTAGACAACCCTTTAGCAGGACCCACTAAACATATGAGCTAACTGAGGCCAGATCGGAACTTGTACCCCTTGCGAGCAGTTCAAGTTTCCCTGAGAGTAGCAGGGTCCCCTTGTGCATGGAGCCTACTGAGACTCCAGGACAAATAAAGAATAATGCTTGTGCCCCTCTGTGCCTGTACTGACCTCTGCAGAGCCGATGCGCTCTGTTCCTGGTGCCTCCCAGTTGTTTGCATATCCTACTGGAGATTTCAATCAGCCCTCCTGATATGTGGCTCCTTCATGATCTGCCCACATACACCTATAATTTTTTCCTCCCATCCGGTATTTTGGAAATCAAACGAGATATTCCCCCAATGGACACAAACTTCCACGGTGACCCTGCCATCACCCACGTGGTGATTGTTAAGGCCCTAGGTCATTCTCCCTTCCTAGTATGACAGAGTGAATCAAATGTGGTACTCAACCCCAAAAAACAGCCGAATAGATTTCTTCAGGTTTATTTATTCTCATAAATCTATAAATCTTCTTTTATGAGCACTCTTGCATTTTACTTCATATTACATTTCAGGACCTTCATGTCCCTTCATCAGAAAATACTGAGCTGCTTCATTTAACAAATGATTCTGTAATATAAATAATAATAAAAAAAAATTGTTTCACTAAGTCATTGTTTTAAAAAAAAAACTCTCTTACGACATTGGTGTACATATTAAATATTTTGTAGTGGGAACACACCTGCTAATCTCATTACTCCAAATTCATTTCTAGTGTGTGGGCCCAGAACGTTCTGTGAAATAGGATATTTTTTTAGAATTCTATTTTTTTTTATTTAGTTTTTGTTGACTGGGTAAGTGCACTAGGTAAATTCTGCCTATTTTCAGGCACAACCCAGGGGAGGGGGATACAGATGAATGCCAACTGACCTTGAACCAGATTAAGCTGTTGGTGATATTTTTAGTGAATGGGGGGAAATGTAGCCAGGGCACCGGTGAAATTCCCCTACTCTGACAGTAGGTGGAGCTGCTGTCCTAGAGAGATGTGAGTCAGTTGGAAAAATGGAGTCTGCAAAAGAGGTCATCTTGGTGCAGCCTGTGGAAGACAAGCAGGAGTTTCAAGTGGCAGAGTGTCAGAGGATGAGGAGCAATATGAGTCAGCTCCAATGACGGAGGAGTCGGGGAGTGAGTCCCCGGAGGAAGACTTAAACGGCATGGAAGTTGGGCTTGCTGAAAGAAAGGAAACCTCAGAGCATGATATTGGGGTGGCTTCAGCGCAAGTAGAACAAATAATGGAGGAAAAGAGACTTACGGTAAGAAAAATACTAGAGGAGGATGATGAGAGACTCATGGAGGAAAGACGGGAAGGAATCACTCAGGAGGCCTTCTCTGGATCCTGGAGGCAGAGCGAATATCTAGGGTGGGAACAGAAATATCACAACAGAAAGAAGTGATCCAAGCCCTGCTGTGGGAGCACAGGGTATATCGGCAAAACAAATTATGGTGTGTGCTTTTGGGTTGCTGGTCAAGGAAGAATGGCCAAAAGAGTGGTCACCAGGTGCTGCCTTGCAAGGGACAGGGTGGAAACAAAATGCAGATGGAGGATGGCAACTGGAGAATGGATGGATCGACTTTTCTCCAGGAAATACAGAGAGATCCTAGGGGAGTACAATACAGGAGAAAGAAAATACACAGGTAACACTGCAGGGGGGGGGGGACAGGACAATGTATTAAGGACATGAATGGCTGGAGGGGAGAGGACTTTTTCTCGAGAAACTAGAGAAACGGGGGTAATGGAGTGTGAACTGCCTATACCTCTAAATATGAGAGAGAGAGAGGAAATTTGTCGGAGGTAGAGAGGAAGCAAATGGATGGTATTACAACCGAAGGAGGAACAAAATCAGATTGAAACTGAACAAAATGGTGAAGAGGAAATTAGACATCTGTCCCAGAAATCAGGAAGGGGTATGAGGAGAGAGGGAAGGCTATATTTGGCGGTGCTACAGGATGGTAACACAGGAAGAAAGAAACAAGATAAAACTGGGTCAACAAATAACCCCCCCGCCGGAGAGGAAGGGCTAGACCATCTTACACAGATAGCTATATTGAATCAACCCCTAGGAGGTACACAGTATGTTTAAGATACAAAGGTGGCATAAGTATAATCAGTTTGAGATTTATCCCATCTGGGCCCCTTTTATAGCCATCCCCTCGACCAAACCCACAATCAAAACTATAACCATAATGTTCCAAAATGAATGTGTGCATATAGGTAATATAGTGCACTGGCTGAAACAGAAATGTGAGGTCTTAGGCCCACCAGAAGCTATAATAGACTCTGAATATCTTTGGACCGGAGGATGGCGATTTAAGATGAAACTGCATCATTCAGAAAATGGGGTTACACACATACCAAACAGTTTTTCTTGGGCAGGAGCAAAGGGGTTTGCTTTTACCCGAGTCAGCCCAAGGCCTGCTATAGGTGTGGATCTAGGTCCTACCTACCAAATGTCTGTGACACCATAAGATGTGGACTGTGTGGGGAGTGTGGGCACAGCAATTCACAATGCAGTAATCATGTGCAATGCAATTTATGCGAAGAATATGGCCATCTTTATCAAAATTGTCCCTGGGCTGCTAGGAACAATACAAGAAGCATGGATCCAGATGAGTTGATAAGGAGTGCACAGCAAGAAGGGGCTAACAAGGAATCAAGCACCTCACCTGAAGAGGGAGAAAATGTCGCAGCAAGAGGGCCACAGATGCAGGGGGCAGAAAGTCAAGAGGTGGTGGTCACCACAATAGCTGATGAAGGAATGGAGGTTGAGAGGGTGGAGCCCCCGGCCAGTAAAATAGCCGGGGCAGAAAAAGACAACACTTCTGGACAAAGTGAGGAGAGTAAAGAGGTACTGGAAAGGGAGGACAGGGGGAAGAGGAAGAAATCCCTCCCCCCCACGCACACTAGAAAGGAATGAGGCGAATAAAGGACTAGGGAGGCAAATGAGTCTGAGGAGAAAAAAAGGGGCTGCACCTGAACTTCCATTATCAGACACTTATGAGATGCTAGAAGTACAGGGAGAGATGGAGAAAAATGAAGAAGAACCTAAATTTGCTATTGCTTTGGGTCAGGTAACACAAAAGAGTGCTGAAAACTGTGAGGAGAACTCAGGGGTGGGGGTAGGAAGAAAAATAAGGAAAGATACCTGACACAATGTTAAGGAATTAGGAAATGTGTTGATTAAATGTGATAAAGTGTACTGTTTCCTCTAGCCTTGGTAAATGTGTGTAGTATCCTGAACAGAAGGAAAAGGGAGGCAGCACGTGTTGATTTGAGAGATTTAGCCTGTGAAGTGATTTTTGTAGAAGAAACCTGGATAAACTCGGTGAACGTAGTTTATCAGGCTCAAAGGGATTGGGTATGGGGAACATCCTGCTGGTCGTTTGGAATAGATATGGCAGATGGGAATACTATTTTTGGGTACTGGTTTGAATTTCCAAAACTGGTAGATATTCATCCTGGAAGGGCACTCCTGGTGGACGAGGTATGGCATGGGCAACCAAGTAGATTTGTGGTTGTGTATGGTGCACAGGTTAAGGTAGAAGGAGTACATTTGTGTGAGTTAATCCAGCCCTATCTGTGTACTGGAAGAGATGTGTATTTAGGGGGAGACTTCAATTGTACATTAGATTTACAGGATTGTAGGGATAAAGGAAGAAAGATATATTGTGACTCCTTTGCTCTTCAGAGGTGCATAGAAAACTGCAGAATTAACAGACTGGATAAGGCAGTACCACCGGTTAAGTTCACATTTGTGAAAGGAAAATTGTTTTTTAAAAATAGACTGTATGTTTGTATCCCAAAGACTAGATATAGTAAAAATAGAAACAATACCAGTAGTATTCTCAAATCACCTTTTGATAAAAGTGATAGTATGCATGGAAACAGGGGCTGAACAACCTAGTACTCGCTGGAAGATGAACACATCCAGCCTAGGGGAGGCTGAAGCGAAAACTGGAATAGCAACATTATTTGTGGCAAGGGCCTCGGTAATGGGACTATATGAGAACATTCTGGGGGTTGGATTGAAACAAAGAAAGACATTTGCAAATGGATGAAGGATTTTGGTATAAAAGGGCAAAAAATAAGTTTTGACAATATCTGGAGTTAAAAGGACAGTTGTATTAATTATTGGAATCCTCATATTTTGTTGGGGGGGGGGAGATTTATCAGAACAAGTTGAAAAAATTAAAAATTAAATGAGGAAGGCGCAGTACGATAGGTATTAACATCCATTTCTGTCACTGTCCACAGGTAGCATAATGTTTGAGGCTGAGGGAGAGGAGGAGTGTGGCGTGCAGGCCCAATTTCACGAAGGAGGAGCAGCAGCAGGCCCGGTTTGAGGCCTACCTCAACAGGGAGGCCCTGCTGAGTGGTGCCACTGGCACACCACAGGACAGGTTGGCTGGGTGGGATGATGCAGTCACCTACGTAAATGCACATGACAGGCACCAGCGGAGTGCCCAGGAGTGCTGTAAAAAGGTGGGGATGGACAAATGCCATATCAAGGAGAGGGTGGCAGCCATCAGGGTGTACCACACCTCGACGGGAGGCTGACCTCCCACCACACCGGCACTGATGGCAACAGAGGAGCTGGTGGCAGCAACCATCAGTCGTGCCACCATAGAAGGCATTCCTGGTGGTGGTTTTCAGCACGGTGAATTAACACACACCTTGCATGGGGGGAATTGGGCAGTACCATGCCGTGGTCAGTCCTGCCACCTTGCTGAGTGGCCCATGTGAGTGAGGCATGCAGCTCTGCATGGTACACCAGTGGATGAGGCCATGACAGCATGCACCCCAGGTGCAGGACCTGCCTGCATGGGTGCTACACCTATGATGACTCTGTGTTTCTCCTTTACAGCACCGTCATGTCTCCACAGAGAGGCACATGCAGAGGAGGATGCCAACATAGGACCAGAGGAGGTGGTGCCATCAACGTCAACGGGCTTCCGGCACAGGGACCAACAATGCTGTGACAGTGTGGGGCTGCTGGATGTCCAGGGGCTGGAGTTGGACAATGCACTGTCTCACCTCCTGATGTGTGAAAGCCTGCCTGTGCTCTGCACAGGTACCCAGCTGATTGGTGTATCTGACTCTGATGATGATATGACACTGATCCTGGACAGCACCAGGCATGTGGAGTGTCCAGGGAGAGTCGCTGTGCCTGGTGAAGGAGGGTGCTGTTGCTAGTGCAGCCATGCTGGGCACATACCAGCAGATGGAGAGAGAGTGGCAGCAGGATGCAGTGACCACCAGACAGCATGCTGCAGGGGCCACCTCTGGTACACCCATAGCCACACTGCCCCTGTGCAGTCCCCTGTGCAGCGTGCACCAGAGAGGGGCATTGACCAGCGTGCCGCGGCACCCCCAGCAGGCCAGCATCCACCCCAGGATGCGCAGGATGCCAAGAGGCTGGCTGAGCACACCCAACTGCTGTGGGCATCCGTAAACAACCAGACACTGCTCGGTATGGAGATCCGAGCACTGCGGGCTGAGGTACATCAGCTGGCCGAGTGGCAGGACAGTGGACATGTGCATCTCATGGATGAGATCTGCCAGCTGCAGGAGGCCACAACCGCATCACTGAATGGCATGACCGGTACCATTGTGGCTGGGTTTGCATCCCTGGCATCCACTGGGCACAGCTGTGCATGTAGGACTCCCAACAGTGCTACTTCCACTCCATAGTCCATGCGTCTGGTGACCCCTGCAGGGCTGATGCTGGGCTCCAATGTGGGCATCCCTGACACCCTTGGTGCAACCCTGTTTGGCTGGCTCTATATCCCAGCAAGGACTCGGTCATGTTCTCAGGTCTCCACCCCCATGAGTGTGTTGGACACTCCCCCAGTGGCTGTTGAGCAGCCCGTGGCTGCCGAATAGCCTGGGTGTGGCAAGCCACGTGGCTGTGGCGGCCATGGCACCATGCAGTAGGCCTGCTGGGTGCACTGCTCTGTTCTGCTGTCCGCTGCTGCTGCCTAGTGACATAGTTATGGTGTTGCCCTGTGCGTGTGGTTGTGTGCTTGTGTGGTGTGGTGCTTGCCTTCTGTGTGTGCTGGCTGAGCTGCTGAGCCTTGTGGCGTGGGTGTGATGACAGCAGATCTGCACTGGCTGTGCCTGTGAACTCGTGTCCTGCATCTGATCCATGCCATGTCCTGCAGCCCATGTGTATGTGCCCATGCCTGTGCTGTGTGCATCTGTGTGGCTCTGCATCCACCATGCAGTCTGTGTGTGCCCATGTCACTGCATGCATCCCTATGTGCCCGTCCAGCCCTGTGGGTGGAGTGATGGTCTGTGCAGGCCCTGCACACATGTCGTTGCACTTATCTGCATTCTCCATAGTGCTTCTGTGTGATGGTGGCCCTGTGCCTCCTGGCCTCCGCTGCCAGCCTGGGGTCCAACCTCCCCATGGGTGGCTGCACACCCCTTCCTGCCCATCGTCCCCATCATCCCCACTGCTCTCGCTAACATCCACCTGGACTGCTATCCCATGGTCAATGGCCATGTTGTGCAGCATGCAGCATGCAGCAGGCCAGGAATAGGCCACAGGCTTTCGATAGGCCATACTGTAGAGCACCACCTGACCTGTCTAGGCAACAGAACTGCATCTTGAGCATGCCAAAGACACGCTCAATGACATTGCATATGGAGATGCGTGCCTCATTGCATCTGTCCTCCGTGGATGTGAACGGTCACTGGTAGGGGGTGAGTAGCCAGGGCCTGAGCAGGTATGCACTGTCACCAGTGTGGGGAGATGATATGGTTATATCTGTGCTGTGCTTGTGCTCCCCCCTCACCCCTGCTGCCTTCTGCCTCCTGCACTCCCCTCCCCTGTGTCATCTGCGTCCTCCCACGGCATTTCTGCACCTGCATCCATCCCTGTGCCTTGCTCACCTAACAGATGCCCTATGGGGATATACCCATGCTCGAATCTCTGGCACAGAATGGAACTGTACCAGATGTAGGCATCGTGTGCACTCCTGGGGTGTGTGGCACAGAGGTTGATGATGCACCCCATAGCATTGCACACCAACTGGCAGATGATGGAGGGGTACCCCTTCCTGTTCATATATTCCGCCCCCTCTGGGACAGGTGGTGTACGCATTGCCACGTGGGTGCAGTCTATGGCCCCTATCATGCCTGGCATGTGTGGCACCCTGTGGAAGTCCTGCATGTTTGCTGTACACTCTGCCTGTGTGCTTGGGAATCATGTGAACGACGAAGCATGTGGCAGCAGAGCGTTGAGGAACTGTGTGGGGAGGTGGGACATGGCCGACTTGGTGATCCCTGTGGCGGCACCCGTTGGTCTCTGGAAGGTGCCTGTGGCAAGTAGGCACATCACTGCTGTCACCTTGGACTCTACGTCTATGTCTGGTGGGTGTCTGCAGCTCATCACTGCTCAGCTCACAGAGCTGCCTCAGAATTGCCCTGTTGAGGCAGTACCGACCCACAATCTCCACATCACTGTAGCCCTCAAAGGTGAGGCAGGCACAATACCATATGTGTTGGGCATACCACAGATGGGCCCTTCATCAGTCATGGTGCTGTACCTCCCTCCTCCTCACATGCCTCATAACCTGCTTCATTAGAGATGAACTAGCATCCACGGTGCTCTGGTTTGTGCTCCTGGTTGCGCATCTGCAGTGTGTGTATTTGAGCCTGTTTTTATAGGCTGAAGTCTGACTGGCGCATCCTGTGGTTTGCTCCTGACTTGCGCCATCATTTTGGATTGAATATGCCATTACGCCACATATTCATGGGTACGCCCCCTTGCAATTTCACTGCATACATTACATTTGTGCTGTGGTGCAATGAGACTTTCACTGCGCAGCCGTGGTAGCTGAATATGGCTCTGCGGCGCAAGTCTGTAGTTGCACCGGCGGAACTCAGTTGTGCCATGTGCAACTGCTCTGAATATCAGGCCAGGGACTACAAAGTAAAGGAGGTAAAATACAAGTAATGATTCAAGAAATGGGGAATTTCTTAACAATGAAGGGCTGAAGTAGATGAAGGGGAATAGAGAAGGTATTTAAGCTGCTTTTGTTTGTCTTTTCCTGTGTTTTTTTCTCTAGTACATATTATGGAAAAATGTATTGTTCACTGTATTGTATTGGGTATGGTTTTGAGAAAACAGAAAAAAAAGTGGGAGAAGGGGTAGGAGGAACTTGTGGAGGCATTTGGTAAAAATGTTAATTTATGTATGTATAATGTTTGTTGTGGTTATTTAATAAAAGCTCCCCTACTCTTTTCGAGAAGTGCCATGCGATCTTTAACATCCACCTGAACTACCACCGGAACAGGCAGATGGAACCTTGGTTTTAATGCCTCACCTGAAAGATGGCACCTCAGTAGTGCAGCAGCTCCCTCATGATGCACTACAGTGTCAGTATTGTGATTTAAACCAAGTGCCTGGCATGGGGATAGAACCTGCAGCCTTCTGATCTCTCGGCCTCAGAGGTGAGTGTGGTACCTCCTTTCTTTCTCAAAGTACTTTAGAAAAACAGAACAAAACTTGGTATACCTGCTTCCATATTCATATGAACATACAAACATATGAAGAAGCCAGCAAAAGAAGGCCATTTGGTCTATCAAGTCTGCTCGTAGTGCAGGGTCCACAGCTTGAGCTAATGTCCCTGCCCTCCCTCCCCACTCCTCCCATCCTCCCTACCCATGATCCTTACCTTCCCCCTATGCCTATCCCAGCCTCTCTTAAAGCTGCCCACTGTCTTCAACAAGATGACCTCTTACGGCAGCGCATTCCAAATGTTCACCACCCTCTCCGTGAAGAAGTGCTTCCTGACCTCCATCCTAAAACTCCCACCATCCAGCTAAAGACTGTGCCCCCTTGTGTTATGGTTGCCAGTCAGCTTAAAGAGACTCTCTTTATCAACCTTATTTATCCCTTTCAAGTACTTGAAGGTCCCAATCATGTCCCTCCTCTCTGTCTCCTGTCTTCCAGGGAGTACATGTTCAGTGCCCTCAACCTTTCCACATATGCCTTACCCTGCTGACTGGCTATTATCTTTGTAGCCCTCCTCTGGACCTTCTCCAGCAGAAGGTAATGTCCGTTTTGAGGTGTGGGCACCAGTACTGAACTCCATACTCTAGATGCGGTCTTACCAGTGAAATGTACAGGGGCAGTATAACCTCCTCTCTCCTATCACTGCTCCCCCTAGATATGCATTCCAGCATCTTGTTTGCCTTTGATGTTGCTTTCTTGCACTGCATGGGGTGCTTCACTTCACTAGTGATCATCACTCCCAGGTCCTTCTACTCCTCTGATACAGATACTTGGACTCCACCCAGGTAGTACTCTGTCCTTGGATTTTTGGCCCCATTACGCATAACTTTGCATTTCTAGGCATTGAAGCCAAGCTGCTAGATCCTGGAACACCTACCCAGGTTTTCTAGATCTTCCTGTAGGTCCTGTATCCCTTCAGCTGAGTCCACTCTCCCACAGAGCTTGGTATCATCTGTGAATAGGCACATTTTGCCCTTAATGCCATCCCCAATGTTATTGATGAAGACATTGAACAACACTGGCCCCAGCACCAAACCCTGTGGTTACCTCTCTGGTGCCAGATAACTGCCCCCACAACCACCCTCTGGGTTCTGTCCCTCAGCCAGTTTTCCACCTATCTGACCATCTTTTCCCAAACCCCAACATCCACCAACTTCCTGATCAACCTTTTGTCAGGCACAGAGTCAAAGGCCTTGCTGAATTCAAGATAGAGGATGTCTATCACTTGGCCCCTGTCTACTGTCTTAGTGTGATACAGTCAAAGAAGTCAATCAGATTTGTCTAACACTATCTCCACCCCATGAACCCATGCTGCCTCTTATCCTGGAGATCATGCTCCTCGAGGTATTCCATCAAGCTTTCCTTTAGTATGGTCTCCATGACCTTGCCCACAATGGAAGTCTGACTGACTGGTCTATAATTCCCTGGGTCATCCTTGGGACTGCTTTTGTGGAGGGGCATTACACGGGCTGTTCTACAATCCTGTGGTACCTCACCTGACTCTAGTGAACTATAAGATAGGTCTGCCAGTGGCCATGCCAGCTCCTCAGCCAGTTTCTTTAGTACTCTTGTATGTACTCTGTCCGAACCTGGTGATTTGTCCACCTTCAATGCCAGCAGCCCCTCCCTCACTCTATCCCCCTCTATCACTACATCTGTATTCCCCTCCCTCCCGCTCCTTTTTTACCTCCTAAAGGCACTGGTCTGTCCTTCTCCCTGGTGAAGGCAGAACAGAAGTATTCATTTAGTATCTCTGCTCCCCCCTATTATCCTCCACCCACTCTACCCATTTCTTAAGCTTAGCAATCCATTCCTTCTCGTCCCTTTTCTCACTTATATAGTGAAATAAAGCATTCTCCCCCTTCTTAATTCCTTCAGCTATTTGCAGCTCCTTCTGTGCCTTTGCTCGCTGAACTTCCTTACTAGCCTCACTAGCCAAACTTAGTTAATTTTCCCTATCCACTTCTCTCTTGGTCTTCCTGAATTTTCTATAGGCCAACCGCTTTTCCCTTACTGCCTTGGCAACCACTGAACTGAACCAGTTGGGCACTTTGGCCCTTGTGTTCTTCCCCCTGAGCCTAACGCACTCATCTGTGGCAACCGGTATTCCTTCCTTAATGATGGACCACGTTTGGCCCACCCCATATCTGCTCTGATGCCCACCAGATGGCTCCTTAGCACTTCGCCCATTTTTCTGACGTGCACCCTCCTGAAATCCAAGATTTTGATCTTAGTCAGGATGCTTTCCCTGCCCATATCCAACTGGAACCACACTGTGAAATGGTCACTTTCATCCAGTGGCTCCCTGACCATTATTTCCTGTACATGCTTCCCATTTGTGAGCACCAGATCAAGAATTGCCTCAGCTCTTGTTGGTTCACTGACACCCTGAGTCAGGAACCCACTCCGCAGTCCTTCCAGGAACACCAGACTCTTAGCACATGTTGTGGATAGTATGCTCTAGTTCACCTTAGGAAGGTTAAAGTTCCCCACAATTACCACCTCTCCTTTCCCCGCAGTTTCCAATATTTGTGAGATCAGTTCCCTCTCCCTGTCCTCATCTTGACTTGGTGGTCTGTAAGCAACCCCCAACCTCACTGTTATCCCTCTATTGGACCTTAACTGAACCCATAATGCCTCCACCTCCCCTTCCTCTGACTCCTCCCTCATACAAGTTATTCCCTCCCTGATATAAACTGCTACCCCTCCCCCGTTCCTGACTACCCTGTCCCTCCTGTATTGTTTATATCCAGGGATCGCAAGGTCCCAGTCATTGTGTGAGGTTGCCCAATTTTCGGTTAATGCAGCAATGTCCACCCTCCTGTCTTCTAATAGTGCCTGAAGGCTGTCAATCTTGTTTCTAAGATACCACACATTCAGAGACACCACCCTCCACCTAGAGTCTGACCTTCCTTCTCTTCCCTCTTTTCTTCTATTCACATTCATCCCCTCTGTGTGCACCCCTCCACATATGCTTCTTATGTGTTCCTCACCCTCTCCTCTCTTTGCTAACTGTGTTTTTGGCCCTTCCACTTCCTCCCTCCAGACCTCTTCCATCCCTGTGGGGGGGGGAAGTTCACTGACCACCTCCTCTTGGAGTCTGTGAGCCTGCATGCCCACTGCCCCTCAGTAGTTTAAATTAAGTGTAGTGATTATGTATTACCCCAGTTTGTCCCTGAGTACCCTCAAACCCTCCTTACTGAGGTGTAGCCTGTCTGGTGAAAAGAGTGCTTTGTTTGACCAGGTTTCCTCCCAATCCCCAATACAGATGAACTTCTCCTCCCTGTACCATTTCCTCAGCCAGTCATTAAAACATCTAGGGCCAGATATTCAAAAGGGTTGCGCCATGCACAATAGGGTTGCACCTGCGCAAGTCCGAACTTGCTCCATTCCGCGATATTCAGCAGGAGGCAGTTGCACCACTGAAAACAGGCTGATCAACAGCGCAATGCAAATGAATGCATGCTGAACTGGAGGGAGGAACCATGCATAAACTGCACAGCCGATATTCAGCGGGCTGTGCAGAGTTGATGCAGGCGCAACCCTGCGCCTGCACAACTTTGAGCCAAAAAAAGGTTAAGTCAAGGGCCACCACAGGTGAGCTGCCGCATTGTAGGGTGCAACACAGCAGCTGCCACCTGTGACTGGCCCCCAACCCACTCCCTGTGCCCCCCCTCATACCTCTCAACTGTCCCTGATTTTCGGGGACATCCCTGATTTTGCCTCAGAATATTTCTCTGTCCCTCATAAAATTTGTATTTATGTGACAGAACACTGGCGATTGCAAGCATAAATAATGTTAAATATTAAAGTTACAGATGTCTTCCTATTCAGAAAATGCATCTTACATAAATCCCCTAATTCTATCAGCTTCCTGAGTGAATACTACCATATTTTAAAATGTGTCCCTCATTTGGGGTCTTTGTCCCTGATATTTTAAAGTCTTGTCCCTGATTTATGAGACAAGAGGTTGAGAGGTATGCACCCCCCTGCAGCCCGATCGCGGGCAAAACAGTGTAAAATCTCCCCATCACCCCCCACTGGCCCGATCGCGGGCATGGTTTAATTCCCCACCACCAGCCTGATTGCGGGCAGCAATGTGTCCCCCAACGAATCCCTGGTGGTCCAGTGGACTGTAGATCCCAATGCGGGATGGAAGAAAACCCTCCCTCGAACACATCCCTGATGGTCCAGTGGACCGTATATCCCGATCGTGGGATGGAAGTAAGAAACCCCCAATACATCCCTGGTGGTCCAGTGGACCGTAAATCCCGATCATGGGATGGAAGTAAGAAAACCCCAATACATCCCTGGTGCCTAGTGTCCCCACCCCACCCACCCATGAAGCCTCACCGCCCGCTCCTCCCGGCAGCTGGCGGGCGGCAGCATCCACCCGCCTGCCGCCCCGCCCGCTGACTGACTGCCGGTAGCATTCACAAAACTGGACTGTCTTATGCGGTATGGGCTGCCGCCCATGTGGCTCTTGCTCTGCACCAATGGCGTGCAGCCTGCCCGGCAGTCAGTCAGCGGGCGGCGGCTGCAGGTGGTGGGATGCTGCCGCCCACCGCTGCCGGGGAGCGGGCAGGAGGCTTCGAGGGTGGGTGGGGTGGGGACATAGGCACCAGGGATGTATTGGGGTTTCCTTACTTCCATCCTGCGATCGGATTTACGGTCCACTGAACCACCAGGGATGTGTCTGGGGAGATACGGCTGCCCGCGCGCAGCTGGTGGAGTTCAACCATGCCCGCCGATCGGGCCAGTGGGGGTGGTGGGGGATTTTGTTCGTTTTGCCCATGATCGGGCTGCAGGGAGCGTCGGTCCCCGATGGCTGCTGCCTGGCATGGCGCCAGGCACAAGTCCTCGGGGATCGGAGCACCTGCATGCTAATGGCATGCAAATGGGGCCATAATCAGATGCAAATGGCGCCCCCTGCACCTTGCATGAATTATGGCCCCATTTGCATGTCAGCTTTTGAATATCGGGATTTTGTGCATGGCGCAATGGTACTTGTGCCACCGCAAGTTGAATGCTCCACTCTGACAACTTGTGGTGGAGCAGGTTCCACTACACCATGCACAGTAACTGGCCGGGGGTGATATTCATAGGGTTGCTCAAGGGGCGCCAACTCACAGATATCATCTGGACACTGCCAGCATAACTATTTTGGGCAGCGCAAGGGCTTGCTCCACAAAATAGCGCAGTTTGAATATCTGGCCCCTAGTCTTCTTTTCCCAGCTGAGCTGGCCCTTGGTACTGGTATCACCTCTGATTCTATTCATTTACATTTGCACTTCTGTTCATTAAACCTCAGGCCAATTTACCTGATCTAAAACCTATTTTCAGTATGTTATAGATTTCTTTTTATCGAGCTAATTAAGAATATCTTTACTTAAAAATTATTTAAACACTAATTCAGTTTTGGTGACTTACTCATTTTTGATGCGCCATTTCAGAATCAGAACTTCTGTCTCCACATGTTACTATCTTTTTACAGAATTGCTCACTCCATTACTCAAGATGCCACTGTTTAAGCTTACAGTCTACCTTCTTCCTGAAGGTGTAGAAGGGGCCAGACCTCCAGGTGCACATGCCAATTGGCGTGATTACGTCACTCTGTGACACTCATCCTGGGCAGCCTGGTCACTGTGGAAACCACCTAGCTCTGTGAAGAAGCAACCATCAGTCCTCCTCCTACGTGCAGCACCCCATACATTGAATGGGAAGAACACCCTGCCTCCTCAGCTAGTGGTCAAACAGGGATTCAGCATGTTTGCAATTCATTTGCATCACCAGGTAAGAAAAAAGGTCTGTCTGTCCGTCTCCCCATACGACACACAGGGGAAATGCCAAACCTCACCCAACAACTAACACACCGAAATCTGGCCAATGGAAAATCATGTACACAAATGCTCACAGCCTGGGAAATAAGATCCCAGACCTGCAGGCAGTAATGTCAGAGGCTAAACTGGACATAGTAGCAATTAGTGAGACGTGGTTTACCAGTAACCACACTTGGGGGACTTCAGTACCTGGCTATGTACTGTTCAGAAGAGACCGAGGTGCAAAAAAGGGGGGGGGTGGAATGGCCCTGTATGTCAATGAAAATATCAAAGCTACAGAAATTCAGAATACACATAAGGAGCCAGAAGAACTGTGGGTCACCTTTGAAACAGGAAATGGGATAGCCATAAGAACTGGGGTTGTCTACAGGCCCCCAGACCAGGGGGAAGACATAGACACATTACTGTTAGAAGATATACAAAACATGACAGCTAAAGAGGAGGTTCTGATAATGGAAGACTTCAACATGCCGGATACAGATTGATCAATACCAGCAAGAACATCTGCCAGAACTAGACACGTGGTGGATTCCCTGCAAGGGGAGGGCCTCAAACAACTGGTACAGCAACCCACAAGAGACAGGGCTATCCTAGATCTAGTACTGACTAACAGGGAAGGGATCACAGATCTCCAGGTAGAAGGTCACCTGGGTGCCAGTGACCATCACATGGTATGGTTCAATTTGGCCACTACATCTAAATCATCCCATTCCAAGGCAAACATATGGGACTTCAGAGGAGCTGACTTTGATAAGATGGCCAACAGAGTTAAGCTAGCCCTGGTGAAAAGAAACACAGGTGAGGGGGTACAGGCAAAGTGGGCAAGCATTAAGGATGCAATACTTGAAACAACATCCCATTGTGTTAGACAGAAAAGGAAGTGCAAAAGAAGAAGGAAACCACTTTGGTTCTCAAATACAGTAGCAGAAAAGGTCACAGCCTAAAGGCTGGCCTTCAGGAAATATAAGGGAACACAGCGGGATGAAGATAGGGAGACATACCAAACTGCCCTAAGGGAAGTAGGGAAGGCAGTAAGGCAGACAAAGTCCCAAACTGAGGAAACACTAGCGCGAACAGTAAAAGAAGGTGACAAAACTTTCTATAGATACTGTACATTAGTGAAAGGAGAAAGTCCAGAGGGGGTATTGCTAAGTTCAAAGGAGAAAAGGGGGCATGTGAGGAGGAGGACCTTGTAAAAGCATCTATCCTAAATAGATACTTTTGCTCAGTATTTACTGAAGAGAAGGTAGGGCAGGGCCCACAGCTCAGCACCATGGACACAGGGGGGGAGGGAGGTGAGCACTACACCCTTCACAAAAGAAAGGGTCTGACAAGAGCTCGCTAAGCTCAGGGTGGACAAGGCAATGGGACCTGATGGCGTACATCCCAGGGTACTTAAGGAGCTAAGGGTGGAACTAGCAGAGCCATTAGCAGAACTGTTTAGTGAGTCTCTAAGCACAGGAGATATCCCAGAAGACTGGAGAAGGGCTCATGGGATCCCGCTCCACAAGAGTGGTAGCAGGGAGGAGGCAGGGAACTAAAGACCAGTCAGTCTTACCTCAGTAGTGGGCAAGATT
Organism: Neoceratodus forsteri; assembly: GCA_016271365.2. Classification (NCBI taxonomy): domain Eukaryota; kingdom Metazoa; phylum Chordata; order Ceratodontiformes; family Ceratodontidae; genus Neoceratodus; species Neoceratodus forsteri. The sequence goes on along the minus strand of CM028135.1, from coordinate 1,032,836,458 downwards.
ATGGAGGCACTCCTTAAGGAAAGGATAGTGCAATACCTGGAATCCATAGGGGCACAGGATCCAAGACAGCATGGATTTACAACAGGAAGTTCCTGTCAAACTAATCTTATAGATTTCTTTGACTGGGTAACCAGAGTGGTGGACCAAGGGGGAGCAGTTGATGTCATCTACCTTGACTTCAGCAAAGCTTTCGACACTGTTCGAAATAGAAGATTGATAAATAAGCTGGGTAGGCTTGGGGTGAGTCAGAAGTTGGTCAACTGGGTGGCAAACTGGTTGACGAGCAGAAAACAGAGAGTGGTGGTAAATGGCATACAGTCAGAAGAGATGCAAGTCACAAGTGGGGTACATCAGGGATGAGTCCTCGGGCCAGTCCTCTTCAATATCTTCATTAGTGACATTGCAGATGGACTAGAGGGTAAGGCTTGTCTGTTTGCAGAGGACACCAAGATCTGCAACAGAGTAGATGATCCAGATGGGATGGGCAGAATGAGAAGAGATCTAGATAAACTAGCAAAATGGTCAGAAGAGTGGCAACTGGGTTAATGCAAAGAAGTGCGATCATGCACATAGGGAAGAAAACCTGAGCCACCTATAGGCTGGGAGGGAGTTGCTGGCAGTCATAAAGGAAGAAAGAGACTTGGGCATCATCATCACCGATTACCTGAAATCATTCAAGCGGACCTCTAAAGCAGTAGGTAAGGCTAGGGGGATGTTAGGGTGTATTTGTAGGGGTATCACAAGTCGTAAGAGGGAGGTAATAATCCCTCTTTACAAGAGACTGGTTAGGCCCCATCTGGAGTACTGTGTGCAGTATTGGAGGCCACACCTTCACAAGGACAGTAACCAAATTGAGGCAGTCCAGAGAAGGGCAGTCAAAATGGTGCAGGGACTGCGTCAGGAGACATATGAGGACAGATTAACAGAGCTCAGTATGCATACCCTTGAGCAAAGGAGGGAGAGAGGTGATATGATCGAAACATTCAAACACCTTAAGGGCATTAGCAAGGTGAAAGAGTCTAACATGTTTAAATATAAGAAAAATAGCAGGAGAAGAGGACACAGCATGAGATTAGACGGAGGCAGAGTAAGGGTAAATGTGAAGAAATTCTTTTTCACAGAAAGAGTGGTGGATGCATGGAATGCCTACCTCAGGAAGTGGTGGCTATGAATACAGTGCAGGGCTTCAGACAGGCATGGGATAGGCATAAGGGAGCAATACAGATGAGTATGAATAGATAGGCCACTGACAGAGCAAAGGCTGATGGCACATTTATAAGGTAGAAAAAGAAATGGGCGGACTGGATGGGCCTTGCGGTCCTTATCTGCTGTCAACTTCTATGTTTCTATGTTTCTATTCAGCTTTTCAATGTTACTACCAAAAGGGTTTTTTCCTAACTAGGGTGACTGTTGTGTCACCCAAGACAGAACTGTGTTTTTCCATGTCAGGAGTTGGCTATGCCCCCAAATAATATTTGTTGCTACAGTATCATAACATCAGATGTATAGGAGGCCACCTCTGTGAGCTCAGAGTCACAGTATTAAAGATAGATCTAACTTTACAGATATATGTGCTGCTTATTTCTATTTCAATTTTTCTTGCTTGTTAACATTATTTATACTTAATTTTACACAGGCACACATTCATTGTTTTAGCTCATGATACTTTTTAGGGTTTAACATTATTATAATTGTGTTAATATATGGATCTCATCTTCCTAGATCTGTTATATGTCACTCCACAGTGGTCTACTCCCCTCCCAATGCTCTCTTAAGGGATTTAAAATAAAAAGGAACCATGGGATTGAGCACTTTAATGTGCCTTTCCTAGTATGGCCATATTGTGTTCCCATCCCCTCCCTTCTTCTTTGACTCACGGGAGTGCAGGTCATGCCTGTGCATAGCGTGCTGCCATCTTTCATATGGTAGTGAGTTCTGCGCATGCGAAGACACTCCCTGTCATCACAGACTCCATCTTAGATGGGCTAACACTCTCTGCACATGCGCAGATGCTCCGTGATGCCACAGGACTCCATCTTAGGGATGGCAAGGGTCGATTCCCCTCCGCTACAGGGGGTATCCTACTTTTAAAGACACAAACACCTGAGTAGCCCATTACAGGCTCAAATACAATCTTCATTATTAGGAGCCAATCTTAACCATGTTTTAACATACGTATATCTTATATCTACCTACTCTCAGGGGAAGTGATAAAACAGAACCGACTCCCCTAAGCCAAATATCAAAAAGATACTAAACTGGCTGGAAATGCAGTACAGAACAGTCTGTCCAGCAACCTCCCTGCCAGATATATATATATATATATATATATATAGGTTTATATGTACATATATGTATATGTAAACCCCTCCCACCAGACCCCACTCTCACCACAGATGTCTTGTGGCAAATGAGAGGGGTGGGGGTTTACATAAGTGAATACAGATTTGGAAAACAGAGAAATGGCCACCATTAGGCTAGGTGACCCGACTGTTACACTAGAACAGTCAAACCCAAGTGTGGCTACATGGCACACAACTGGGGGTCCAATTACCATGGCCAGCAACCCAGGTCCCTAAGAGAAAACATTTGCTCACAGTTATGCTAGGTTTGCACTTCTGGACAGTGGCACCCAAGTAAATCCAGATAAGGAAGCAGTAACAGTACTGTCCAGACCAGGCTGGGATTCTAGAGTGTGGCTTTTTTTCATGTAACAAAGTAGAAATAATCACAAAGTGAAGATGGACCCCCACAGGGCTACACATACTGGTAATGCAGATTCTCCAGAGTTCAGAAGTTCCAGAATTCCCATTTAGCATAGGTAGAAGAACACACAACTGTGAACACCTTGGTTCTGAAATGGAGATTGGCACACATGGCCAGAACTGGTACATTTCCCATCAACTAGGCACACATGGCCAGTACTAGGACACTTTCCCATATTTCATGAGAAATGAAGGTGGCACACATGAACACAAAGAAGCACATCCATGCTCAAGAACTTTCAGAACCCACCATACTGGGGTAAACTGAGAGAAAACAACCCACATCCAGGGGTAACTACTTCCATTAGGCATTGGCCAGATGCACTAAATGAAAAAAGTACTGGTGCCCAAACTGAACCTGGAGAGGTAAACAGGATCGCTTCAGATGGGGGGGGTCTCCCACCTTGTGCTTACAAGTTTATACTCGGCCATTCATCTGGTTAAAATCACCACACAACTGTGGAAAACTGTAGATGCTGTCTTGAAATGTATTTCACACTTAACATACTACACACACACACACCTCTGAGGTGTCAGAAATTAAAAGTTCTGTACTTGGATGGTCACATACTGGACTCCAACGTAGGCAGACACTTTTAAAATACAGAAAGCCTAGGTGACAGAGTGCCTTTGTCAGAGAAATTCACCCCTAGGTATTGCAGGTGCCCCTCCGGGGCTTACTCAGAAGAGAAGTTTTACTCACAACAAATGAAGATGTCCAAGGCAGCTTCACCAGACAGAATAGATTGAGTGGAATGCCCCTGAACTCTGAAGATTGCCCCCATCCCTCCTGGGATGGGGCAAAGGAAAACCCACTTAGCAAGGTCTCCACTACTTCAAACACTGTCTTCTATGTTCTTCTTCTAGGGTGAGAACAAACAACCCAAAACTAAAGAGGTAGCTCTCTGTCAGAGCTAAATGAGGAGCTGCACAGCAAGCTTCAGCCTCCTCCAGGAAGACTCACTCACAGACTACTGAACATTCTACTCTAGCTGACAACTGCTTGCCAGAGTGTGGCATATGCCGCTACGAGAGTTCTAAGATTACATTATCACTCCAGCTCAGCTGAGACTGGAAACAGAGTGTGACAGTGTGAAACCCATTTACCCTGTATTTCACAAGCTGCCTTCCCTGCCTGCCACTGATTCTAACTGGGATTCTAGTAACTCTTGGGAACAAGGGGATTACACCCACCCTAAGCCAGGAAAATGACTGTCCCCAGTCATTACCTACCCAGTACCAGGCCATCCTACCCTATGTGCTACCTATGAACAAGGGTGATCAGGCCCTCCCCTACCATGTTCCAGGCACAGATAAGCAACACTAAGAGCCCAAAGCCCATTGGCTGATGCATCAGCCCCTACACTATGATCTTATTATGGAAAACCAGTGGCTCTGGAAGAACTGTCAAGAGCATAGCCTGATAGACCAGAGCTGTGAGCCTTACTGCAGATCAGGACCACAACCTGTCTATCCCCCTAGCCCTCAAGGGAAAACCTATCTAACCAAAAACTTACCCAAAGGTAGAACCTCCCCCCAGCCCAGGACACCTGCAAACCAAAAACACACAGAGCTAACACTTTACTCAAGCATTACACTCCTACTATCCCACACACTAACACCTGTGGAAGGAAAACTGTTAACACATGTTAACCATACTATTCTATAAAACACTCTACAAAAGCAGTGGAACTCGGATGAGTTCCCAAATCCTCTTCTGGTCTTCTCTTCTTTCTTCAACAGGAACTACCTGAAAGAGAAAAAGAGACAAAACACACCCCAAATCTGCACAATACACAGTATAACAACAATAACCCTTAGCATCAAAACACTGGAGAATCCCAAAAATATTTTTTCTAAAAGTAGAAAAGTAGAAAACACCTAACTTTATGTACAATACACCTTTTTGGGGGGATGAAATGCCCTAAATGTCCAAACTAGTGACAAACAGTTATGCCCGAAGGCAGGGTCCATAAAAGAGTCTCTCCTGGGTTGGAGCCCATCAAAGCACCATTCTTGAAGTACTGTAGTCCCAAAGGGGAGAGTCTTTGTGGACAGTTCAACAGTCTGTAGTCTGCCAGGTGTAGGATGTGTAATGCAATGTCAATAAAGTAAGAAAATTCTGGACTTACCTGCCCCTTGAAGAACAAAAATGAGCATCACCTACTTCTCCAGTGAAGACTCTCCCTGGCAGCATTTTTCAGATACAGCTGGGCAGAAATCTCCCAGAAAACTGGATGATGAACTGGAATTTGCTGGGTTGATGTCATCTAGGAGATGGAACCTTGGAACAGGAAAGGAACAGCTGGAATGATGTCATCCGAAATCCCAGGCAATGAATCAGGAAAACAGCTGGACTGATGTCATCTAGGCTATCTGGAAGACCAGCTGATGAAATTGGAAAGGCACACTGTAGCGGCTGATGAATCTATATGCACCTTGGATCCTGGAACACCAGACTGGCGGAACAACATGGGTATGGCAATGGCTGGATGGCAGACACTTGCTACCATGGCTCTGCTTCCCTCTGGGTAGGTACGGGCATATTCTCAGGACAATGGTACACTTGAGGGTAGTATCAATCTGGATCTGGTGCAAGAATTGTGACCCTGTCTGGGCATGCATAATTCACATTATGGAAAATCTCCTTTCCTTTGGGGTCTACATATCGTACAGTGTCTATGAACAATGTCCTGTCCAACTTCCAAAACCTCAGTTTATCTCTTATCACTTTATTTCTGATGTAAAAAGTTATACTTGGATCAATACCTTGACTGGCCTCTTCCTCTAGCCAGGCTCTCCTGTGTTTCTCAATCTCCTCCCAGAATCTCTGAGGAAAGGTAGGAAAGGTCCACCCATATATGTCATTGGCCTTCTTACGAACCAGTCTTTCCTCCTTACTGCTCTTCATCAGTTTGCTACCCTTGTCCTGGCTTGGGGGCTGCCAGTCCTGGTTCTGCCAGTGTCATATACTCAAAGAAACATAAAACTTGTCCCTGACCCCTCCTTCTGAGGGCAGGGCAGGGCTGTGGAGTCAGCAACTTCTTCTTCTGGCTCCTCCAAGGCAAGAGTTTGAGGCTGCAGACTGGGACCCTCAACAGGAAGATACCTTTCTTCCTCTCCCTCTTCCTCACTCAGAATTTGGGCCCTGGAGAGAACAGTCATCCTCACTCCTGAGACAGTCTACTCTTCACTGGGCATGGAGGTAGACACCTCCCATTCTAGAGTCTCTCGAACCTCATCCTCTCCACTGATGCTAGGGCTAGGACCCTCTCTCCATGGATCCACTGACTCTCCCTCCACACTGTCCATATGTGACACAGGTGTGGAGACACCATGAGGAATCTGCTCTAGCAGTACATCTACACCCTCTTCCTTTGTGCCAAACTCTGCTGGGCCTCCCCCAACAGGTTCAACCTGGTGTTGTGTGCTACTACATGCAGGGTTTCTACTTTTGTCCACGGGGGAGCCAAATGAATCTGGGATGCTCTAGTCAGACCTTGCTTCTCTAAACATCCTGAACAGTGAGGAATCTAGCATAAGTCCCTCCGAGCCTTGATGCACATTATGCATACTGTCACAGGGTAGTTGGGAATCACAACATGAGGAAGCAAACTTCCACCCCAGAAACATTGCTCAGTTCCTTTAAGCTTGGCAACCTTCTCAGCTATCATAGCTCGGGCATGGTCCTGGTAGTGGGATGGTTCCAAAGACATGTCTGTAAATAAACACACAGAAGTTCACTGTTACTACTGAGTCCACTATACTTGAAACAGTCTCTCAAAATGGCTCCCGGCTGCTGTGTTTACATTACTGTCCCACCCTGTAATGGCAGTGGCAGCACTCCTGATGTATCACAAATCTGTATCTGGCTTAAGCCATTGTGCATCCGACTTACTGCTATGAAAATTTTCTCAAACTCTAACGATTGCACTTCCTCAGCACATCAATATGATTTTTTGAACTTTACAATTAGCATTTCAATCAATGTTTACTCGTTTAAAGTTACTAAAGCCACAGTATTTCTAGGAGCAGGATTGCCTGCTTGTTGCAGCCTATGATACAACTCACAGTCTCTCAAATTGCTCAGAAAATTATATTTTTGCTGAGTCCATAATTAAGGCTGTAAGAAATTCACACCATGCACGGATTTCACGTTCACCGTGATTTTCAGGTGATACCGTGAAATTGACAAATTTCTTTGTTTTGCCGTGCATCTGCGAGAATTTAATAATTTATGAGGAAAGGATTTTTTTTAACTTAAAGTCAGTACCTGTTGTGAAAAGATGACCATCTCCTATCATCCCATGCAAATTAATTAGCTGTTAACCTACACATTATCATCACCAGTCTTCAATGGCATCTCAGCATTGTCGTAATTGAAGCCTTTTGTGACTTTGACTGCAGATTTAAACAAGCATTTGTCAATGCCAAATGTTGCTTGCTTCTATGCGCTGTTTAGGAATTTGGAAGTCATTGGAGTGCAAATATTGAAAATTCGCGAACTTACGAGCGTGCGTAGGAACTGCGCAATGCACACTCGTAAAATAGTCATTTTTAAGAATTTTTTCACCAAATTTTCAACATAGCCATTTTAAGACCTCTGCTCATGAACAGTGTCACTGTGATTTTCTTAATGTGTCCCATACATTGATTTACTTTTTCGACTGCGCCATTGCTACATGGGTAAACCGTTTTGAGTGAGATCTGATATGACAGCTGTACTGCTCATAATGAAGTGTGGTAAATGGCAATGTTGAAAATCTGGAGTGAAAATATTGAAATTTTGTGAAACTTTCGAGCGCAAGGAACTGCGCAAAGAACTAATGCTTGTAAAACAGTCATTTTTAGATTTACCAATTAACATAGCCATTTTTAAGACCTCTGCTCATGAAGAGTGTCACTGTGATTTTCTTAATGTGTCCTGACATTGATTTTGCACACCGACTGCGCCATTGTGTGCCATATATGGAAACACATTTGGGTGAGAGATGTGAAAAGACAGTTGTTCTGCTATAAGGAGTGTGGTAAAATGGCAATGATGAAAATCTGGAGTAAAATATTGAAATTTTGGAAACTTACAAGCGCTGAGGAACTGCGCAACGACGCCAGAACAGTTATTTTAGATTGCCCCACCAAATTTAAAATAGGCTTTTGAGAGCCCACCTTATGAACACTGGCAGTGTCTTTTCATTAATCATTCCAGAAAGGTGATTTCACGAGTGGCTGAAAAATCACCCTTCGGGCCCGAGTAACGCTATGACAGTGCACAAATTCATGAGGAGGGGTCCCAAAACTCATGTTGAAAATTTGGTGCAAAAATTCCAAAAAATGCCTGAGATATGCAACAAAGTTGAAAACCCTATCTATCCCATTATACAGCTTACCGGCATTTCCTCAGTTCGCGGTCGGCTTTGAAGAGTGCAGACGTGTTCCCGGTCCACCGAAGATCATCGCCAGACTCGGAGGTAAGTATGGGGTGAGGGGGGTGGGAGGTGGGGAAAAGCGTGGGTGGTGAAGTGCGGGTTGTGAGGGGGTAGGAGACCTGGGGACCGTTTTCTTTACAGGTTTTTTTTAAATGACAATACAGACATTTGCCACGCTGGAGTGGGCTCCCAGAGTAGCAGAAGGATGGCTTGGGGGGGTGGCGTGGAGCCGACTGGGGATTGGGCACCCCCGTCAGCCATGGCATCTGTTGCCATGCTGGGATGGGCTCCTAGTGTGGCACCCTGTACTGAGGGGGAGACAGTGGAGCCGACGGGGGATTGGGCACCCCTGTCGGCCATAACATGATTTTGCCAAGCTGGGGTGGGCTCCCAGCGTGGCACCTGGATGCTTTGGGGGGGGCGTGGAGCTGACTGGGCACCCCCATTGGCTGTACAGTGAGAGGGAAGGTGCATGAGCATGCAGTATGTGTGCGTGCGTGCGCGCGTGTGTGTGTGGGGGGGGAGAGCTCTGCTCACTCAAGCCGAGCGCTCCCTTTCAACTGTATGCCACTGCATTTTCAGCTTGTCATAGACAGCTGCAGCAGTGATTGGGGAATTGAGGCCGTGCCTGCAAACACACTGACTGCATTGGAAGATGGGCTGACACACTTCCGAAAACTTGGATGATGGCACTATGTTTCTTGCACATGCTTGCAAGCAACATAAAAATGGCAGTCAGGGTAACAATAGACTACAATTGCAGCTTGTTAGTGACCTTAATTAAACTGCAGTGGCTCTTAAAAAGAGTTAGCATTTGCTGGTGTCAGTTAGTGCAGGGGATCCGAGGAGAAAGTTGTGAACCTTTTAAAAGTATGATGTATGTTTTGCCCAAGTCGTTGTCAGCAAATAAGATGACAAAAGTTGGGAATGTATATCCAAAGCAGAAATGTCAGCAGTGTGAGAAGAGGACTTTCCGCATATCGAAGGATATTTTATTTTGTACTAGTTGTGATATCCCAGTCGATCATAAACACAAAGCTTCTTGTGACCGCCACTTGGAGTCATCAACACACCTTGCAAAGAAGAGAAAGCCTGAGGCAAAATCTGAAGGGGTAATCGAAAATCAGGTAACTGTTTGAGAATTGTTTACCACTAAAGCAGCACACCAAGAGACTAGAAAGCTTTCATTTAATCTTGTAGAAGCTTTTACATCTGAAAAAATCCCACTACATGCCCTAGATAATATAGTGCTTCACTGCTATTTGGAAGAAAATCTAAAGTCAGTTGGTGTTATCCCCTCCTCACAATGGTTACGAGCCGAATACTTGCCAGAGGTGTTTGCTTTCCATGCGGCTGAAATAAAGAGTAAAATGCAGGAAGCAGTGTCTGTCTCCATTGTCTGTTATGATACAACAGATGTTGAGGAGCGCTACATTTTAAATATTGTTGCTGTGCCATCTCTTCATAATAGCAAGGTACAGTCTACCCCTGTTACCAAGCTTGAGACATTTCTCCTCGAAAGCACTATGTTGGAGGCTACTAACTTTAAACCAGTCTCACAAGCTGTATTAAACTGTTTAGTGAAATATGAAATCCTCTACACAAATGTTGCAGCTTATGTAACTGACAACGCAATGTATATGAGTAAACGTTGGGACCACAGCTTGAAGCATGTCCTTTTAAATGCATACACATTACCTGCTCAGCTCGTCTTTTAAATTTATTGGGTGACATTTGGCGTAAACACTTTCCTGCTGTGAATAATTTTGTTGTTTTAGTCAAAGAAGCTTTTACAGCTTGCCCAGCAAGGGGGGCACGGTTCAAGCAATATCTGTATTCAAAAGGACAATCAAATGCTTTTCCACCACTGCCAGTATTGACTCGCTGGAATACATGGTTTCTGGCATTTTTTTATCATGCAATTTATCTGACTGAGTACTGTGAATTTTTTACAGATGAGAGTGTGGCCTGTGTGGACATTGTTAACTTACAGTATGTGAATGTGACAAACTAATATTTGAAATAAATCAAATTGTTGAAAATGCACCCCCCTCCCGTTCAACGACTTCAAAAATATGAGGAAGATGACATCAAAGTGCACGTAGTGTTTAATGAACCACTTGATTTTGTGACTTTCCTAGAAGTTAAGGCTGAGAAAAAACAGCATCTCCCTTCTAAGAACACACTGTCCGCTTGTTCCCTAAAAATCAGAGGTTGCATGACAAGAACAGGAAGATTTCATCAGTATGCTGCTAAATGTTTTGCTGCTGTGTGGTTCTTTAACCCCTCGAGACTTGCCACATTTGCTGTCACAGAGCAATCAATAGGTGAGGTGCATCCCCTGGTTCAAAGATAATCTTGCTGCAAAAGCAGAGCTGCGCACTAACATTTCTGAGATACAACACTGCGCAGAGGTAACAGAAGAGAGAGACATTTTAAAATACTGGACTGACTGTAAGGATAGATTTGTGCATCTATCTAGAATTGCTATTACTTGCCTGAGTGTACCAGTACACAGTGTGAGCACTGAGCGCTTGTTTTCATGCAATGCAGCTATGCTGCAGGATAATAGATGTAGTATCAAACCTGAGAACTTAAGAATGTATTCAATGCTGCAACAAAGTTAATGCACTTTACTTGAATGTTTTAAGGATGTTTTTAACACAAAACTGTTAATTAAAATTATCTGGGCAAATTTATATGCATTTCCTTTGTTTTATATTACTTTTTGTACATGCATGCTGACCATGAAAAGTGGCAAATATCACTGTACGGGTGCCGTGAAAAATTTTCATTTTTCCTGTGATTTTCTTACAGCCTTATCCATAATACATGCTCACAGTCTATTGCTCAGAATTCCTGCTTGTTTTGCTTTCACTTTACAGTCCTTCTTTGCAAAAACAATCACACTGTTTACACACAGATCTAGCTGGCTTTTGAAAATCACAACACAGTTTGAGCTCAGTTTTGCTGAATGGTACTCACTGAATCAGTAGCTGGCTTGCTCCAGTGTAAAACCACAGCCTAAAGCTGATCCTGGAAGGCTTCTGAGTTGAAATGGGCTGGCAATCCTGCCGATTGTCACTAAAGACACCATCTTACTTCCCAGTCTGTTGGATTATGGGTTGAGCCTGATTTTGCACAGAAATAGTCTGTATTTACAGAGTTTAGAATGTTTACAGTCACCGCGATGATTGTCCTGCTACCAGCTCGCACACCACTCACTCTCTTCCTCTCGAACATGGGACAACACTCTGAAGCTGGCATGGGGACAGGACTGATGGCAGTCTCACCAATCACTCGATACCATGCAAATTAGCTCTTCTCTCTTCTCGTGCTCTTCCTCCGTGGTGATCGTCAAGCAGGCAAAATTGAAACTTCAAAACAACTTTCTTTTTCTTGGGTGACCTTTTCCATGGAGGGAGCACTGTTTTTGACCATTTCTTTACTCAGAACTTGGCTATTTCTTTAGCGACTTCCCCAGTTCACACAGTAAGCATTTAAAACTTTCAGGGCACAATTGTTTTGTTGTTTCCCGAAGTCCACAGTACTTTTTGTCACAGAAAACTTGAGAAAAAGAGTTTGTAAACACTCTTTTTTGATGTAGGACAAGGGGCACATACAATCTGGCTTTACAGCTCCTTGGTAAACAACAGCACAACACACAGCTGCACATGAACAGCAGGCACATATGCATGGCACTACTCTGGGCAAACTCCTTATGTGCAAAACTTCTAGTTTTGGGCTACCAACTGCCAGACAGACAAAATGTTAGCCACAACCTGAGCAAACATCTCTTGTGTTCTCAAAAAATTCAAAACACATCCTGGATGAGCCCCCATTTTTGCAACCCCCCTCACCGCCCCCCCCCCCTTATTTAACTAGCAGGGCTGCTCTTCTCACCACAGATGTCTAGGGGCAAACGAGAGGGGTGGGGCTTTACATAAGTGACTACAGATTTGGAAAACAGAGAAATGGCCACCATTAGACTAGGTGACCCAACTGTTACACTAGAACAATCAAACCCAAGTGTCGCTACATGGCACTCACCTGGGGGGACCAATTACCATGGCCAGCAACCCAGGTCTCTAAGAGAAAACATTTTCTCACAATTATGCTAGGTTTGCACTTCTGGACAGGGGTACCCAAGTAAATCCGGATAAGGAAGCAATAACAGTACTGTCCAAACCAGGTTGGGATCCAGAATGTGACTTTTATTCATATAACAAAGTAGGAATAATCACAATGTGAAGATGAACCCCTACAGGGCTACACATACTGGTAATGCAGATTCTCTAGAGTACAGAAGTTCCAGAATTCCCATTTAGCACAGGTAGAAGAACACAAAACAGCAAACACCTTGGTTCTGAAATGGAGATTGGCACACACGGCCAGAACCAGTGCGTTTCCCATTGACTAAGAACACACGGCCAGTACTAGGACACTTTCCCATATTTCATGAGGAATGAAGGTGGAAAACATGACCACAAAGGAGCACATCCAGGCTCAGGAACTTTCAGAACCCACCATACTGGGGTAAACTGAGAGAAAACAATCAACATCCAGGGGTAACGGCTTCCATTAGGCACTGGCCAGATGCACTAAATGAAAAAGTACTGGTGCCCAAACTGAACCTGGACAGGTAAACAGGGTCACTCCAGATCTCCCACATTTTGCTTCTAAGTTTATACTTGGCCATTTATCTGGTTAAAAACACTACAAAACTTTAGAAAACTGTAGATGCTGTATTGAAATGTATTTCACACTTAACATACTATACACACACACACCTCTGAGGTGTCAGAAGTTAAAAGTTCTGTATTTGGGTGTGGTCACATACTGGACTCTAACGTAGACAAACACTTTTAAAACACAGAAAGTCTAGGTGAGAGTCTCTTTGTCAGAGAAATTTACCCCTAGCAATTGCAGGTGCCCCTCTTTATCTTACTCAGAAGAAAATTTGTACTCACAACAAATGAAGATGTCCAAGGCAGCTTCACCAGACAAAATGGATTGAGGGGATTGTCCCTAAACCCTGAAGATCACCCCATCCCTCCTGGGATGGGGCAAAGGAAAACCCACTTAGCAAGGTCTCCACCACTTCAGACACTGTCTTCTATGTTCTTCTTCTAGGGTGAGAACAAACTACCCAAAACTAAAGAGGTAGCTCTCTGTCAGAGCTAAATGAGGAACTGCACAGCAAGCTGCAGCTTCCTCCAGGAAGACTCACTCACAGACTACTGAACATTCTACTCTAGCTGACAACTGCTTGCCAGAGAGTGGCTTATGCTGTTGCAAGAGTTCTAAGATTATATCATCACTCCAGCTGAGCTGAGACTGAAAACAAAGTGCAACAGTATGAAACCCTTTTATCTGGCATTTCACAAGCTGCCTTCCCTGCCTGCCATTGATTCTAACTGGGATTCTAGGAACCCCTGGGAACAAGGGGTTTTATATACATATACTGTATTTATACAATAGGGGTGCATTGTATTCATTGACAATAACATCATATATTCTCCCCCCAATGAGATACATGGTTGATGACATAGCTACAGTGAAAATATTTCATTTACACATTCTGTAACTATGTCATCAGCCAATATTCTCACTCTAGCAGCATGTCCCCAATGTAAGTTAGAACTTCTTTTAAATTTGAAACTGAAATGTTTGAGGTACCCAATTAAGCAGCTGGTCTGCATTCTTCATTCTTTGCTTGCAGTTTCACAAATGCCAGAAGCCTACAGCAGTACAGTCCTCATTGCACCAAATGGCACACACCTAAAACAGTACATTTCTGTACTACAAGCTGCTGAATGTTTATGCAGTCTCTCACACTGCATCCAAACTGTAAACCATTTATGATCTCTGAGATAACAAACATAAAGAAAATCTGTCTACAGACTCTTACTCTGACTAACATACCAGTGAAATGCACAGCACACATATTTGTACAACAAAGTCTTCAGTTCTTAATTTAATTTCTTCACATGTTACAGCAACCTTAACATGACCTCTTTAAACTGGTATTGCCTACATGAGATATACTCTGAAACTGTATAATTCTTGCTGTCGGTCTCAGTAAAAAATAGAGCAGAGTGTCTCGATGACAATGAAAGCACCTCGCACAATCAAAACTGCTCTCTTAGCTGTAGTTCCCATGGGTCTTGTCACAGACATTCCAAAACAAATAACATATAAGCCAACCACAAATGAAAAAGTTATGCACAGCAGCATACAACAAAAATTAAACCCTACACATAATAAAATATAGGGAAAAAGGAAAATCACTCACAGTATCTACAGGAAACCTCTCGGACATGTCCCGCCTACCAAAACACATCTTGCAACCACAGATCACACTCACACACTCATCAACCTATTACCAATCATTAATACGCACAACATCTAATCGCACAATATATACAAACCACATTCATACCCATTCACTCACAGCAGCAGAACGACATAAGATAAAACAAAACAAATTAAAGCTTCCACACCTATTGTAATTGCACACATGATGTGCAGATCATGGGATAGGGCAAATAATCTCACACCTGCATTGTGAGGCATGGATATTCACTCTGCAGGACTGAGAATATTTCCATATCCCATGCCTGCCCATCATGTATCCTATATATATATATATATATATATATATATATATATATTTATATTGCTCCACCACCTAAGGCTAAATTTTAGGTTAAAAGGCATACTTAACGATTTTTCATATATATTCTTATTTATACTGTATATGTTTATTTTAAAAAAAAAATCAATCCAGCTCTATTCCTCAGCTGATCAAACAAGCTCCATTCTTTCTGCCTTTTTTGTCTCCCTTTTTTGGCTCTATACAGACATCCTTATGGCCAAGACAAAAAAATGCAGAATGTGCCAGATCACCCTCCTAGTAGAACAAACTGGGCCCTGCTGTCCCACGTGTTCCCAGCAGCAGAAGGGTTCAGAAGTGTTCAGTGAACTAGAGGGGGAAATGGATCAGGGCACAGACTCACCTGATACCCCCACCAACGAGCTCTCCTTTAACTGTGGAGGAATTCTTCAGGACACAGCAGACAGTCATGCTGAAAATTCTTGAACGTGGGGAGGAACTGTCTACCAAAGGTAAGGAGCCCAATAATAACCCACCTAAAAAGCTGAACAAGAATAACAAGGCAGGAAACAAAGGAAACACCAGCAGTGCCACAGCCACTTCAAGTGTGGCCCCAACACAACCGGGTGACACTGAACTTGGAGATGGCACGGAATCACATCATGACACTTCTGACATGGAATCAGGAGATGAAGAACCCAACTCAGAAATGGACAAAGAATAACTGACCCTAATAAAGAAACTAACCTCCATAGATTCTCTGCCAGAGCTGCTCTGAGCAGTCAAAGACACAAGGGGGTTTGAGATTCCTGAGCCAAAGCAGCATCCCATATATTAACACAATTATAATAATGTTAAACCATAAAAAGTATCATGAGCTAAAAAAATGAATGTGTGCCTGTGTAAAAATAAGTATAAGTAATGTTAACAAACCAGAAAAATTGACATAGAAATAGCCAGCACATACATCTGTAAAGTTGGATCCATCTTTAATGTTGTGACCCTGAGCTCACAGAGGTAGCCTCTTATACATCTGAAGTTATGGTACTGTAGCAACAAATATTATTTGGGGGCATAGCAAACTTGTGTTGTGAAAGAACACAGTTCTGCCTTGGGTGACACAACAGTTGTCTTAGTTGGGAAAAACAAACTCTTTTGGTAATAACATTGAAAAGTTGAAAGTAGAAGGGGGACTGCCGGTTACTCCTTCACAGAGCTAGGTGATTTCCATAGTAACTGGGCTGCCCAGGGTGAGCATCATAGAGTGACGCAGTCACACTGATTGGTGTGTGTACCTGGCAGCCTGACTCCTTCTACACCTTCAGAAAGAAGGCAGGCTGTAAGCTTAAACAGTGGCATCTTGAGTAATGTCATGAGCAACTCTGTAAAAGGATAGTAACATGTAGAGCCAGAAGTTCTGATTCTGAAATGGTGCATCAAAAATGAGTAAGTCAAGGCCGGCCCGGTGGTGCTGAGGGTTGAGGTGCTGGACGCCACACCTCACTCCATGCCAGTGACCCAGGTTCGGGATCGGACCTGAGTCGCTTGTGGGTCGGCTGGGGGAGATAGGCTTAAGCATCCCATGACAGCTTGCATTCTCCAGGGAGGGTTGAAGCCAAAACCCATGCACTTGCCTGACTCTGAGCTGAGGCTTGGAGTACTGCAAGCCCCTAATGGTAAGGGAAGGGCAGCCGCTACACAGCATGGACATCGGCGCCTTCTGCCTTGACATCAGGGTTGCATGCTGTAGGGGAGGTAGGAAAGAGGAAACACACCAGCCAACTCCGGGAAGATGGGTTTCCAGGAGCATGCCTCCAATGTGCCCCACTCACCAGACTACTTCCTTGACCTAACACAATGAAGGAATCTTGGGGTCAAGGCACTCCACCTTGTCTCCACTCGGGGGGCAAACCAAAGCTCCATGGAGGATTGAGAGGTAGGCCCGGGTGGGCAAGAGACAAGAGGATGACTCCTTTGGATGCCCTGAAGGTTTGGGGCTGGCAGGCAGTAGGGGAGTAATAAAGAGAAATGAAACAATAAAATAAAATAACGAGTAAGTCACCTAAATTGAATTAATGTTTAAAACATTTTTAAGTGAAGATATTCTGAATTAGCTCAGTAAAAAGAAATCTATTACATACTGAAAACAAGCTACTTTTTTAGGTTTTGGATGAGGCAAATTGGCCCGAGGTTCAATGAATATGGAAACAGGTAAACCAAGTTTTGTTCTGTTTTTCTAAAATCTTTTGAGAAAGAAAGTAGGAGAACGTATAGCATTCTAAAAAGTCTTCTAATTTTACAGAATGTTCTGGCCCCACACATTAGAAATGACTTTGCACTAATGAGATTAGCAGGTGTCTTCCCACCTCAAAATATTTGATATGTACACCAATGTTATGAGAGTTTTTTTTTTTTGGAAAACAATGACATAGTGAAAAAAATGTTTTTTTATCATTTATATTACAGAATAATTTGTTAAACGAAGCAGCTCAGTATTATTTGATGAAGGGACTTGAATGTCTCAAAACGTAATATGAAGTAAAATGCAACAGTGCTTATAAAAGAAGATTTATGAATTTATATGTATAAATAAACTTGACGAAATCTATTTGGCTGTTTTTTGGGATTGAGTACCACATTTGATTCACTCTCAGTCTGCAGTGGTCTACTCTCCCCTCAATACTCTCTTAAAGGTTTTAAAAATGAAAGGGAGCCATTGGACTGAGCACTTTATTGTGTCCTTCCTAGAATGGACATTTTGCCTTCCCATTCCCTCCCTTCTTCCTTGAATCATGGGAGTGCAGGTCACACCTGCGCATAGTGTTTTTTTTCATTTAGTTGTTTAACGAGGAGTAGCACACTAAGCTGAAAGCTTTTTTACAGGAGTGACCTGGGAGCACAGGCAAGTTACGTGACTTGCTTAGGTTCACACAGTATGCAAGTGGAAGCTGTGGGATTCAAACTCAGGTCTGGTCTGCTGGATGTCACCAGATTTGAGCTCAGAGCCTTAAACCACTGTGATATACTGCATCAACATCCTGTTGACATCTTTCATATGGCAATGGGATTCTGCACGGGCGCAGATGCTCCCTGGTGTAACAGATTCCATCTCTGATGGGCTAACACTCTCTGCACATGTGCTGATGCTCCGTGATGCAGCGGGACTCCAACTTAGGGCTGGCAAGGGTGGATTCCCCTCTGCTACTGGGGGCATCCTACTTTTAAAGACACAAAGACCTGTGTAGCCTCTTAGAGGCTCAAACACAATCTTCATTACCTGGGGCCAATCTCAACCATGTTTCAACACATGGATATCTTATATCTACCAACTCTCAGGAGATATAATAAAATGGAAACCACTACTCTAAGACAAATACCCAAAGATACTAAACTGGCTGGTAATGCAGTGCAGGGAAGTCTGACCAACAGCGCTTATATATATATATATATATATATATATATATATATATGTATATGTATATATATATATATATATATACTATATATATATATATATATATATATATATAACTAAGTATATATGGGCATGTCCATACTAAATGAGTACATTTCATCACATGCACTTTAACACTCAGTAACTCTGCAAAGATTGTTTAAATATATTTAAAAACTGCATTGCTGACTACTACAGAAGTTAGTGGGATAACATATAAACAACTTCAGCTACCTAATACTTATGAAAAAATGTTTTTTCCAAAAACTTACAGATTTGTCCCCTGGTTTTTGCATTGGCTAGGTGGGACATTTCAAGACATCACATGTTGTATGCTTTCCTTCTACCTACCAAAATGCTGTGCTGAAAAAATAAGTTTCCCTATGCATTTTACGTAAAAAGCCCTGTAACATCATCACGTGTCTGTGCCTTTATATATTTTTATTTTTTTTCCAGAATGAGTTAAAAAGTGACAATCTCGTATGTAACCTTCTCTGTCCCCTTAGGTTACATACGGGATTGACTGGTATAAACGTGAAACCGTGCAAGAATCAGGGCACTGGATGCCAGGAACTGAAGGAGGCTCAGTTAGTTTGCTGTTCTGGCTGAAAAAGCATTTCAAAACTGCAGAGATGCTCTGGCTGCCTTTAAAATTAGAACCGGCTATCTGTCTCTGTCCCACCCCTATCTACGTATGTAACAGCTGTTTATCATGCCTGAGGGTGGACTTTTTTCACAGTGCCATTGGCTTATTTCTAGCCAATCCTAACACCAGATTAAGTGTTTTAAACATTGCTTTGCCTGCGGATCAGTCAATTTTCTTCCCAAACACCAAATGAGAACATTCTCTGTCTCCTCCAAACTTGCCGTTACGAACATGTGACTGTGTTATAAACAGGAATGTGGAAACTGGTCAGAAATGTAAGCAGACATGAATGGGGCTACATAGATGTGAAATAATGATTTTCTATACTGTCTGCTATAAATCTGACTGGATTTTGTTGCTGGATTTGAAATGGAGTATGCTGTGCACAGATTGGCATTCAGTAAGGTCTCTGGGGACAGAGAAAAGGTCAATCATGTTTGTAACAAGGGACAGAGATAATACATTTGTCCCTGTTACAACATGATTCAGCTTGTGGACATGGTCAATTATGTTAAATAAAGTTTGAATTGATAACGTATTTTACTGGGGTTCATGACTGCTGTTTAAATATATCTATTTATGTCTGAAAATGGCAAGTATTTGACATATTGTTCAAGGTTATCTGTTTTGTGGCTCTAATAACTGCCTTCTGTGTGCCAGACATGCTGTGAAATTCATAGTTTTGCAATGTGCTAAACAGGTGTGTATGGCTGTGTAATTCATTGTGGATTTCTGACTTTTGCAGGCTTCCAAACATCTTTTTTTAATGGTCTTATGGTACTGTCCTGATTGTAACAGGGACAGAGGTAGCATGCTAATGTTTGTAACGGGGACCTCCTAAAAATCTCTGTCCCAGTTACATTCAAGACTTTTGGTGAATCTTATTTTGGAATTGTGATTATTAAGAGATTTAATGAGATTTTTGTTTGCTTTTAGTGTGCATTTGTTTAGGAGGTGTAACAAATTATTTTTTTTGTTTTAAAATGGCATTTCACATGCTTTGGGGGAAGGGGCTGCCAGCTCATCTGAAAGTAAATTATTTCTGGAATGTTTGCTGCAAAGGTTGGGATTAAAATAGAAAAGTACTGGGTGCTGTAGACATTTACTGATGCATTTTAAGTGAAAAAATCATGGAATCCAAAACAGTATTTTCAAAAGTTGTCCTAACAACCCACAACCAAGTTCAGTCATGTTTGTAACAGGGACCTTAGGAAACCAGAGGTCCCTGTTATAAACAAGACTTCTGGTGGTGCCTTATTTTTCATTGTTATTATTAAGAGATGTTACATGCTTTTTGGTTTGATTTGAGTGAGCATTTGCTTGGGGATGTAACAAAATAATTTTTATTTTAAAATAGCCACTCACATGCTTTGGGGGGGGGGCAGGGGCTGCCAGCTCATCCAAAACCAAATTAGAAATGGAATGTTTGCTGCAAAGTTTGAGATTAAAACATAAAAGTATTGGGTGCTGTAGTAATTTAGTGATGCATTTAAAGTGAAAAAAGCCTGGAATCTGTTTTAGCATTTTCAAAAGTTGTCCTAACAGCCCACAACCAAGTTCAGTCATGTTTATAACATGGATCTCAGGAAACCAGTGGTCCCTGATACAAATAAATGGGACTTCTATTGGTACGTTATTTTTTAATTGTGATTATTAAGATATTCTACAAGACTTGTTTGTTTTGACTGAGCATTTGTTTTGGGGATGCAACAAAGGACTTTTGTTTTAAAATAGTCACCTACATGCTTTGGGGGAGGGGGGTTGGCAGCTGATCTGAAAAGAAAAATTAGAAATGGAATGTTTCCTGCAAAGTCTGAGATTAAAAACAATAGACATATTGGGTGCTGTAGTAATTTCCTACTAAATTTAAAATGGACCAATGCCAATGACAATATTTTAGAACAAAAAAGTTTTGCAGCTAAAGACCCTTGTATGTTATAAAAATAAAGACTGCAGTGTCAATTTGCTCCTTGGAAGCACAATGGCACCAGTTAAATTTACAAAATGGTTCTGGCCAAAGTATGGCTAATAGGGCAGCGGGGAGGGAGACAGTTGCCACCAGGTACCCTTGGAACTGCTGACAAGATATGTACAGGGATGGGACTGACCATAAGTGCCATGGTACAGCTGACAGGGTTAGAGAATTTTAGTAGTGTGCCACTAGGACCCTTGAGATTGCTGACAGAGATGGGATTGACCTTACATTCCATGGGGCCTATAGGGAGGGCAGTGAGATTGTCCTTGGACCCCATGGGACTGCAGATTTGATAGAGCATTCTAACAGGCCCCAGGGACTGGGGAGAGGGTAGGGACTAACCTCTAATGCCAGGGGGCTGATGAGGAGGGGGTGGAACTGACCTTGGGTACCATGGGACTGCTGACAGGGCTGGAGAGTTTTAGGAGTATACCAGCAGACTCCAGGACTGGGGAGGGGATGGGACTAACCTTACATCCCAGGGGGCTGATGGTGAGGGGGTGGAACTGACCTTGGGTACCATGGGACTGCTGACAGGGCTGGAGAGTTTTAGGCATGAACCTCCAGGCACCAGGGACTGGGGAGGGGGGTGAGACTGGCCTTACATGCCAGGGAGATGATTTGGAGGAGGGTGGGACTTACCTTGGGCTCCATGGTAGTGGATTTGTTAAAGTGTGCCACCAGGCCCCAGGGACTGGGGAGTGGGATGGGACTGACCTCATGTGCAAGGGGGCTGATGGGGAGGAGTGGGACTGACCTTCAGTTCCATGGGACTGTAGGTATGTCAGAGTGTGCCATTAGGCCCCTGAGACTGGGGAGGGGGATGGGATAGACCTCACATGCCTGGGGATGATCTGGATGTGGGACTGCCCTTTGTCCAATGGGACTGAGGATTTGCTGGTGTGTGCCACCAGGCCCAAGGGACTGGGAAGGGGGATGGGACTAACCTCTGTGCCAGGGAGCTCATGGGGATTAGGTGGGACTGAACGTGGGTCACATGGGACTGCTTACAGGTCTGGAAAATTTAGGAGTTTACCACCAGACCCTAGGAACTGCAAAGGGGGTGGAACTGAACTCATGTGCCAAGGCAACTGATGGGGAGGGGGTGGGACTGACCTTGGATACTATGGGATTTCTGACAGGGCTAGAGAGTTTTAGGAGTGTGCCAAAAAGACCCCAGGGACTGGGGGGTGGTACTGACCTTACATGCCAGGGGGCTAATGGGGAGGAGATTGGGACTTACCATGGGTTCCATGGGACTGTGGATTTGTTGGAGTGTGTCGCAAGGCCCCAGGAACATAGGAGAGGAATAGGACTGAACTCATGTGCCAGGGGTCTAATGAGGAAAAGCCAGGACTGACTCTGGGTTCCATGGGACTGCAGATTTCTTGCAGTGTTGCACCAGGCCCCATGGACTGGGGATGTGGATGGGACTTACCTCATGTGTCAGGGGGTTGATGGGGAGGGTTTGGGACTGCCCTTGGATCCCACAGGACTGTGAACAGGGTTGAAGAATTTTAGGAGTCTTCCACCAGGCAATGGGGAGATAGATGGGACTGACCTCACATGCCAGAGGGCTGATGGGGAGGGGGTGTTACTGACCTTGAGTTCCATGGGACTGCTTACATGGCTGGAACATTTTAGGAGTGTGCCACAAGGCTCCAGGGACTGGGGAGGTAAATGGGATTGACCTCACATACCGCAGGGTTGATGGGAGGGTGGGACTGATCTTGGGTCAGGGGGCTACTGACAGGGTTGGAACATTGTAAAATGGTCTACCAAGCCCCAGGAACTGCTGACATGGATCTGGAGGGGGATGGGAATATTGCCTCCATTTTGCTTGCAATCCTCTTGGTGTCCAGGCATGCCTCCCTTTTGTTTGCAATTCTGTGGGTGTCCATGCTTACCTCCATTTTGTTTACAAGCCAGTTGCTGCAGTCATGTGTGCCTCCATTTGGTTTGCAAGCCGATGGGTGTCCGTGCGTGCCTCCATTTTGTTTGCAATCCAGTGCTTGTGTCCGTGCCTGCCTACATTTTGTTTGCAATTCAGTGATTGTGTCTGTGTCTGCCTCCATTTTGTTTTGCAATCTAGTGGGTTGCCCACATTATCATCTGTTCTCATCTGGTGGATTCAGTTATGTCATTACCTGGGGTTTGCCAAGTCCCTGGTCAATCTTTCATGGGGCCCTGGTGGGTGTGCAAGTGACGTACTGCACACAGCAGCTTGACTTGAGTTAATGGACCAGTGCCAGGGTTCTCATCTGGTGGATTTAGTTACGCCATCACCTGGGGTCTGCCAGGTCCCTGATCAATCTTCATGGGACCCTGGTGGGTGTGCAGTCTGTGTACTGCACTCACCTGATAGACTGAGTCACTGTAGGCAAGCACCCATGTTCTGCTCTGATGGATTCAGTTACGCTGTCACCTGGGGTGTGCCAGGTCCCAATCTCTCATGGGGTGCTGGTGTGTTTGCAAGTGGTGCACTGCACACACCGGCTTGAGTGAGTAACTGTCTGGTGGATTCAGTTATGCTGTCACATGGGGTCTGCCAGATGTACATATGTACATTTGTTGGAGGTATTAGGTCTGTAATAAGCAATGTATATACTGGGTGGGATATTCAAAAGGGTTGTGCCGTGCGCAATAGGGTTGCGCATGCGCAAATCCAAAATTGCGCCATTCTGAGATATTCAGCAGGAGGCAGTTGCACCACTGAAAACAGGCTGAGCAACAGCGCAATGCAAATGAAGGAATGCGCAACCGAAGGGGGTGGACCCATGCATAAAGAGCACAATGCGATATTCAAAGACTTGCGCAATGCGCAACAGTGGATGAGCTGGAAGGTGCGCCACGCCGGAAATGAGCCAAAATAAAAAGGCTCAAGGAAGAGGCGCAAGAACGCTACAGGGAAGCCACATGAGGCAGGGAGAAAGAGAGTGCGACAGTGGCAAAGAGTGCAGGCCAGGGAGTGCACAGGAGAGAAGAGGGACAAGGGAGGGTGTGTTGGGCCACAGACTGCAGAGGCCAGTAGGTGTACCCGGTGCAGTGGAGGTAGCAGTCAGGACAGCGGGGGTAACACAGCAAGAACAGCCAGGGGGGAACACAAGCCAGGGACATGGACAGTGCCAGCTTCCTCATGGAAGCTGTAATGAGGGGGGTGAGAAGGCATGCTGCAGGGGGACGTGGCCATGGAAGGACCTGTCAGCGGTACGCCCCCAACAGGCAGTACCGTGCCCACGTCAGCTTTGAGCTGTACACGGATGTAGAGATCGTGGGCCGGTACCGCCTGAACAGGGCAATACTGAGACGGCTCTGTGAGCTGTGCAGTGATGTGATGCAGGCACCCTCACGACGGAATCATGCTCTATTAGTGGAGACAAAGGTAACAGCGTGCATGTGCCTGCTCACCACGGGTACCTTCCAGAGGCCAACAGGGGACACCACAGGCATAACACAGTCAGCCATGTCACGCATCCTCACCCAATTCCTCAGCGCACTGCTTCCACATGCTGCGGAGTACATCCATTTCCCCAGCACCGCGGCAGAGCGTACAGCAAACATGCAGGAGTTCCACAGGGTAGCACGTATTCCCTGCATGCTAGGGGCAATAGACTGCACCCATGTAGCTATTCGCACACCACCTGGCCCCGATGGGGCCGCATACAGAAACAGGAAGGGTTTTTCGAGTGTCAACTGCCAGGTGGTGTGTGATGCCAGTGGGCACATAATCAATGCCTGTGCCACACACCCTGGCGGAGCACATGATGCCTTCATATGCTATCAGTCCACACTGTGCCATCGATTCGAGAGTGGGGACATCCCCACAGGCCATCTAGTGGATGAGTATGCATGTAGGAAGTGCAAACTTGGGGCAAGGGTGGGAATGCCACAGGTGCCATGGTAGTGGCACACAGGGATATGGGCATTATGGATCTGAACATTATACTTATCTCCACTATCTCCACACAGGTGACAGCAGATACCCACTCCATCCCTGGCTGCTCACACTGTACCGGCGCCCCATGACCCCATCACAGCAATGCTATAATGAGGCACATGCCACCACCATCAACATCATTGAGCGGGTGTTTGGGATGCTTAAGGCATGCTTCCAATGCCTAGACACCTCCGGCGGTGCCCTACAGTACAGCCCCTCAAAGGCCTGTGGGATATTCCTGGCCTGTTGTATCCTGCACAACATGGCCAAAGACCATGGGATAGCCATACAGGTCAAGGAGGGGGACAGCGATGGGGAAGCCAGTGACGCCAGTGATGATGGTGATGAGCAGCCCCCACGTTGGACGGCGGGACCCCCGACTGATCCGGCAGGCCCAGCTGCACCGGGACACCATCACGGAGGAGCATTTTGCATGACACAGGTAAGTCAAGGGGCCATGTGCAACCAACACTGTCTAGGCGCAACCCACAGGCACACAGGGTAACACACCAGGGGTGCATGACGGCAAGGGGAGTTGAAGGGTCCAGGCACACAAACACACCATCAGGGAGGGTTGAACAGTCATCTGGACACACACACACACACACACCAGGCACAAAGCGTAGACGGGCAGGTGCACAGCAGAGCAGGAACAGACATGGCAAACACACAGATCAACGGACCACCCCACCACCTGTGTCCAAGTACGTGTGTCAGATGCTGGGCACCCTTGCACCTTGGTGTACAGTACAATGCAGGCATCATTATGCACACGCACCTGTGGACAGCAGTTGGGTGGATGTGCAGGTGGTCCGTGTGTCAGCGTGTTGGGCAGGGCACCCACCAGTGCACTGCCCACCATGACAGACATTGCACACAGGGCAGCATCAGACAGGGCCCGCACTGGGACACGGGTCACTCAGGTGGCACTGTGCCACAGCCACTTCGGATGCGTGGGCGGCCCCACTGTGACCCAGCAGCACTGGCAGGCTGTTCATGGGCCACATGGGGTGGCACCGATGGACCACCAGGGGTCCCACTGAACGATTGCGACCGTGTCAGCACAGGGGTGTGCAGTATGTCGAACATACTTGCACCAGTTGTGCTCGGGATGCCCACAGCAGAACCCAGTGTTGACAGGTTGGGTGTCGCATGACGCCGGGAATGGGGAGTGGAGCGCAAGCTGTGTGGGGTGTGTGGTACAGGGGCACCTGACTGTGTGCCCAATGTGGCCACGACAGAGACCACTGCCTGGGTCAGCCTGTCAATGGTGGTGGTCACATCCGTTCACATTCTGACCATCTCTGAAAGGATCAAAGCATTGTCCCTGCTGTTCCGCTCCACAGCCACACACAGTGCCTCCACGGACGTTGCCACCCACCTCTGCTGCTGTACTGATTCTCACAGCAGGCGGGTGTGCTCGTCAAATGGGTCCTCTGCCACATCAGCATCCTGTCCCCCAGGGTATGGAAGGTCCTGATGCTCAACACCCCTTGAGGGTGGGCACTGTTCACCAGGACCAGGTATGGGCATGTCAACAGGCAGTGTGCATGTGCCACCGCTGGACCCTGTAACCCCAGACCTGGTGGATGACTGCTGCTGCTGCCCCCTCCAACTGCTGTGCCCCAGGGACCACTCATTCCACTGCTGTGGCCGCAACAGTGCCAGAGACCTGCACAGCCACCGGTGCTGCCCCACCGATGCTGACAGGCACAGCCTGGGACTGTGCTGACATGCTGGCACACACGTTGGAACCAGCTAGGTCCAGGGGCACGTGCTGGCCTGCTGAGTGTCCATTATGGGACACACATGTGTCACTGCCCATTGCAGTCCTTGCATCATCAATGGTGCAGGTACGTGCAACAGCCACAGTCACAGCATGCTGGCATGCTTGCATGCCAGACTGCTGAGACACAGGCTGTGCACCCCCCCACACCTGACTCACCGACAACAGAGGTGGCAGCCAGGCATGCATGCTGGTGCAGTGCAAGCCGGCTGGCGACAGAGGTGGATGGACCCTCCTCCAACTCTGGCAGGTCTTCCTCACTGCATGGTCCCACCACCACCATCCCCTGCAGACGAACAGGATCTGTAACAGAAAGTGAGGACATGTTAGTGCATGTGATCATCCTCCCCCCCCAACACCACCATCATGTCATACCGTGCAGTGATGGGCTTCCACCTGTCTGGAATCCACCTCCTGGTATGCCCTCTGTAGCACTCCTCTGCATTGATGCAGCCAGTCAGTCCTCAGCCGGGGTCAGCTCTGCCACCGCTGGCTGGCCCCCACCTGTGCCAGCACGTGCCACCCTGAGGGCTGCCACCTTCTCTTTCACCCTTCTGCGGTCTGTCCCTACCTTCTTTTTGCATTCCTGCATGGAGCGTGGTGGCTTCCGTGCAGGTTCACCGCCCGAGCTACCCCCTCCCATTCTGCCGCACGGGCCTGAGGGGTGCCACACCGTCCACTCAGTAGTGGCTCCTCTTCCAGGTAGGCCTGGAAGAGTGCCTCTGTCTCTGCCTTGGTGAAGTTGGGCCTCCTCCTTCACCCACCATCCTCACCCTCACCTTGGCTCTGCTCGTTCATGTTGGTCTGTATGGGTGGAAGTGGACACCTGTCACTGTGCAGTCTACAGCGTTATCCCATGACCATTGGTCAGAACATCACACAGCATGCAACACACCTCTCACCTGCAGTACCCGAATCTGGCCAGCGCAGCCCACTGTCACGTATTTATAGCGCAATGCATGCATATTAGGAGTGGCGCAACTTTAATGACATGCAAATTGAGCCACTGTGCCGTTGAATGGTTGATCAGATGATTTGCATGTGTTGGCTGAATATCGCGCCGTTGCGCTTTGCGCAATACGGTTGAGCCGGCTGAGCCAATGGCGCATTTCTGTGACTGCGTAGTACACCGCATTGCGCATGCCCAGGTAGCTTACGCAGGTGTCTGCCGCGCTGATGACGTGCTGTGCGTGATCAGCAATTCAGGACACAGCCACCATTGTGCCAGTGGTGCTACAGCGCTGGTCACCAAATGGCGCTGTGGCACAACTGCGCAATAGTCCACTGTGGCACTGGCACACAGGTGACCAATCGTGCAGGATGTGTAGACGTCCGATGGCGCTGAGCGTGGCCTTGCACCACTGACCCATGACCTTGTGCCCGACCTTTGCCCCCTGGCGCTGTACGTCTGGCATGTGTACGGCTATATATCACTGTTCGGTGACAGCGTGATGTGGACCAATGGCTCTGTACGAACAGCACGATAGGCACTGATGGAGTTGTATTGCCAACATTTCCACATGGGGTTACCGCGCTGTGGAGCGCCATATTGCCACTGTACAACTAGAGAATGGCACACAGGAGAGCTCCACAATGGGGGGCCTTGGAGTTGGCAAACCTGGTGGCTGTGGTGGAGCCTCACCATGGCACACTGTTTGGGGGAGTGCTCCTGCAGGTGGCACACACCCATGTGTGGCAGCAGTTCGCCACTGCCCTGGAGCAGGCCACTGGGTGGAGGAGGACTCCAGAGCAGTGCAGGCACCACTACAGTGACCTGCGGAGGAGGGAGCATGCTCTGCTGGAGTGCCTCAGGTCTCATGCCAGGAGGGGCATTGTGCTTAGGCCAGGTTGGTGTGCTGTGTATGCACCGGTATTGTCCACATGAGTGACACTGTGTAATGTGACCTGCGCATGGGGGTGGGTTGGACTATGGTTTGCTGTGAGGGTGTCTGCAGGTGTGTGCTGTTTGGGTCTGGTTGTGTGGGCAGGCACACTCAATGGGGCAAGGGGCTGTCTGCTTTGGGATTTCACTGATGTGTATCTCTTCATTTGTCTCCCACAGGCATGGAGGAGCAGAGGCGGGCCCAGGATGAGGCCTGAGATGGTGGTGCCAGGGTGGCTGGTGGAGGAGGTGTGCCACAGCCACAGCAGCAGCAGCAGCAACCACAGCCACAGCAGCAGCAGCACCTGCAGCAGTGGCTTGATGAGGATGAGTGTCATTACATCATGGATGCTATTGAATGCTGAGGGGGGCACGGCCACCTTCCATGGATGACACTACCATGCACGCAACATGTGACAGTCATCACTGTCCAGTGGCACTGCATGTGTGTGTGCATCACTGGTGGTCCATGCATGCACTGGGCACATGGCTATGGCACTAGCATCCCACCACATAGCCAGGTCACTGGGCAGCCTTGGTTGTGCTGTGATGGACATGGGTGGTGTGTGTGTGCAGTGGTACACATGGCTGTTGCTGCCTGGTTGGGCATGTCTTGTGCACAGTCACTGTGGGTGGGTGCAGTCCATCACAGGAGTGGGGCACTTGGCTGTGTGCCATGCATGATGGGTGGGATTCAGGGATGTGGACAGTCACAGCCATTGACTCTGATCCCTTGTCCTAGGTATCCGGATCCTGCACCAGATGGAGCAGGGACTGCGGAGGCTCACTCAGGTGGCCATCGACACCTACACCATACTACTTGATTTGCAGTGGCATGGGATGCGGTGCCGGTGGAGGCCCTGGGCACAGCACCAGGCAGGAGGAGGGCAGGCTGCCAGGCGGTAGCTGGACATCAGTGCACCCCACCTTCCCTCTCCCAGTTGTTCACCCTTGCCCCTTACCCACCCCTACCTCATACCCATACCCCACACCTGCTTTGTAAATATGTGGTTGATTTGTTGTTCTGGTTATTCATCTTCATATTACATTTATATTTTGATATGAATACTGTGGTGGTCTCTGATTTGCAGCTGGCTGTAGGTGCTCAGTTGCAGTGGTGTGCATGGCATCTGGGGTGGTATGGTCATGGGTATGTGTGTGCGTGTGTGTGGGGTGGTGTCTCTGGTGTGGGTGAGGCTTCCAGTCAGTATTGCCGTGTGCTGCCACCCACTGCTGGGTGCTCATGGTGGGTTTGGCTTGTATGGTTCTGTGGTTCATGAGGTTGCAGTGTGTTGGGGGGGCCTGGGGATTCCTGCAGTGCTGGTCACTGCACATGGGTGGTGTCTTGGGGTCACAGTGCTGGGAGTGCTGTGCACACGGGGGGGCTGCTGGACTCTGGGGTGCTCCGCCCACTTTGTGTGCCAGTCTCAGCTTGACAGTGGGTGGGCTGCAGTAACAGGGCCGGGATGTGCTTTGTTTGCTTGTCCCCATGGTCTGGTGGCTGTTCCATCCCTTCCCCAGTTATGCTGTGCTTGGGGTGTGGGGGTACATTGTTGGTTCTGCAGTGTGCCCCTTTGCCCATCTGTGGCATGGGTGGTGGGCCCCTGCCTACCTTCCTGGTTGTGCAGTTCCATTGCTATGCTGCTGGGGGTCTCTTTGCTTGCGCTATGGCACCTCTGGACTGCTCAGCTGGGCTGCCTTTGTTGCGCTTTGGCGCATCATCTCTGTTCAGCTTCCCCTTCCTGGTTGCGCTATGGCGCATCATCTCTGCTCAGCTTCCCCTTCCTGGTTGCACTATGGCGCAGGTTGTGCGATATTCAGACGTTGGCTGCTTGCGCACTTTGTCTTGCTCCATGTTTGAATATCGCATGTGTTGCGCATGTGCGCAATTGACTTGCGCTTGCTCCTGCTGTTGCGCACTTTTTGGGTGCAGTTTGAATATCTGGCCCAATGTGTATATTGTGATGTTATAGTTAGGGTTTTAGTTAATTTTACTTAGTGTGTCTGGTATTTCTAGTTAGTATAGTGAATTTGTTGTACTATGAACTTCCTTTGTAGTGATGGTATGCAACCGTAGAACTTTTATGATGATTGAGTCATAACTTTAGACATTAAACATAAAGTGAAAAAGAATAAAGGACTCCTATTGCCTGATTTTCTTTTTTCCACAATGTTTTCTGGGACTGCTTAAAGTTTTTGAATTTTTCTCTGTCCCGTTACATACGTTAATGAAACACTTTTTCACAGATTTTTAGAGTTTAATTGTTAAAGTGATCAACAAAAGTTTTAAATATCATCTATTCTACTCTTATCCACAGTTATGTACACATGCATTTTAATCTGTGATTACCCAAGAAATGTTGGTGAGGGAAAACTTAGAAATTACTTTGCCCCATAATTCTCTGCCACGTGTTAGATTGATGGTTATCACATTCTTTTGCATGCAAATATTTTGGCGTTGCTTAGTGAATTAACCAAATGAGTTAAAGTACTGCAAATTCATGTAGAGATTCAAAAATATTTATACATAACTTTTTTTCTAGTTAACATATTCTCTGTCCCTGTTACGTACGTTACCTGGTTACTATTTCCAAACATTAGGGACTTTACTCAGAAAACCACAAGTTATATTATCTTCCTGTTTACACTTTTAGTAAAGGACATTAAGGGTAAAGTATTGATAATGAAAGAAGAAAGAAATGACAACATTTATTTTTCCACAGTCATGTCCCACATATGTCCCCCATTATTGTGGATAGACCCATATATACATACACCGTGTATATATATATATATATATATATATATATATATGTATATTTATACTGTATTGTTCTACCACCTAGGGCTAAATTATACGTTAAAGGGGCATATTTATATTTTTATATTTATATATATATAGAGAGAGAGAGAGAGAAAAAAATCAATCCAGCTCTGTTCATCAGCTGATCCAACAAGCTCCATTCTTTCTCCCTTTTTTGTCTCCCTTTTTTGCCTCTGTATAGATATCATTATAGCAGAGACAAAAAAATGTAGAACATGCCAGATCACCCTCCTAGTAGGGCAAACCAGGCCCTGCTGCCCCATATGCTCCAAGCAGAAGGAGGGTTCAGAAGTGTGCAGTGAACTAGAGGAAGAAATGGATCAAGGCAGAAGACTCACTTGATACCCCCTCCTATGTGCTCCCCTCAACTGTGGAGGAATTCTTCAAGACACAGCAGACAGTCATGCTGAAAATTCTTAAACATGGGGAGGAACTGTCTAACAAAAGTAAGGAGCCCAGTGCTAACCCACCCAAAAAAGCCAACAAGAATAACAAGGCAGGAAAAGAACACTGGTAGTGCCGAAGCCACTTCAAGTGCATCTCCAACACAACCAGATGACACTGAACTGGGAGATGCACTGAACCATATCACTACATTTCCGACGGAAAGTCAGGGGATGAAAAACCCAACCCAGAAATGGACGAAGAAGAACTGACCCTAACAAAGAAACTAACCTCCATAGATTCTCTCCCAGAGCTGCTCCAAGCAGTCAAAGACCTAATGGGATTTCAGACGGCACAGCTGAAGCAGCAATCCAAACTAAACACCTTGATAAGGGCAAAACAGAAAAAGGACAAGTGTTTTCCTATCTGCGAATCACTCACTGAAGTGGTAACTGAGGAATGGGAGGCACCCGACCCAGCCAGAAACACAGAAAAGAAAACCTCTGACAGATTCTACCCCATTCAAGATGACATTAGCAAATTATGGTGCACACCACCCATGCTGAATCACCAAATTATGGGCCTATGCAAAATAAATGTACTCCCCTCAGAAAGTACTACACCACTCAGAGATTCCACCAACAAAAGAATGGAGGAGTTCATGAAAAAATCCTTTGAAATGACAGGCCTGGCTTGTTACATAAACACTGCTGCAACATACACCTCCAGGGCTCTCATCACCTGGCTAGAAGAACTTACATCTACACTGGAACCAAAATCTAAACATGCTGACCTGGCAGAGTACACCATCCAGGCAGCAAAATACGCAGCTGACGCATCCATAGATGCCATGAAAATGTCAGTGCAACTAGCCTCCCTGACCTATATAACCAGGTGCCTAATCTAGCTAAAAATATGGAACACAGTTTTGGAATCAAAAAGAATACTGCATAAACTACCCTTTAAGGGTAACTTAGTATTCGGCAAGGGTCTAGAGAAATATATAAAAAATAATGGTGACGGAACAAAGAAAAATCTCAAAAGAATACATCTCCCAGCCTTCTGCAATAGTTTTCCTTCCTAAAGAGTCAAGCAAGACAGAAGACAGACCAGCCAATCCTAACAGAACAAAACATATAACTTCAAATGGTGCTATGTGACAAGAGTGAATGAATGTCAGCGACTGGTCATGATCACAAGGTCACAAGGGCGACTGAAAAACAGTATGTTATTTAATGCAGGGGGCTTTGAGCCCTGCACCCCCTCAGTGGGGGGTTTCATCCCCCACACCCCCTTAATTAGGATTACTACTTGGGGGGGCACAATAAGGGGAATGAGGTGAAATCCAAGCTCTCCCACATTGTCACCCTTATGACCAGTCGCCGACATTCAGTCACCCACATCACAGGCTACCCTTCAAACCAGCCTATTTCTCCAATGGAATATGAGGCAGGAAATGAGGCAGAGGACAAAAGGAGAAGGTTTAATTACAATTTCTCAAGAGACAGACACAGCTCCAAATGACTACCAGGAGAGACCTCGAGCTCCAGACTCCAACACTGTACACCCACCAATAGGATCCAGACTCCTGTAATTCGAACATGTGTGGAAACGAACAACACAAGCCAAATGAGTACTGGAGGTCATATAACAAGGGTACTCCATAGAATTCAGATAGAAGCCATTCACTGACAGGAAAGTAGTCTCCCCCATATCACCCCATCCAGACAAGATACTCGCAGAAAAATCTACACTATAAGATCTTCTAGCAAACAAGGCAATCGCAGCAGTACCCCAGAACAAATTGACAAAGGAATATACTCCATGTTCTTTCCCGTCCCAAAGAAAATGGGAGACATGAGGCCAGTCCTCAACCTCAAATTCATGAACTGATTTGTCAGGTACAAAAAATTGACACTGCGCTCCATAAGACCAGG
This sequence comes from Neoceratodus forsteri, assembly GCA_016271365.2. Classification (NCBI taxonomy): domain Eukaryota; kingdom Metazoa; phylum Chordata; order Ceratodontiformes; family Ceratodontidae; genus Neoceratodus; species Neoceratodus forsteri. The sequence continues at coordinate 1,032,802,826 of CM028135.1, read as the reverse complement.
AGATTACTTAAGTTCTACTGATATGAAGGGTGTCTATTTACACATTTCCATCAGACCCACTCGGTACAAATTTCTGAGATTCAAGATATTGGGACAGCACTATTAGTACCAAGCACTCCCATTCAGACTTGCATCAGCTCCCAGGGTATTCACCAAAGTCACTATAGCCATAACAGCTTCCCTCAGACAAAAAGTGGTACACATCATCCCCTACCTGGACAACTGGCTTATCAGAGCCAGGTCCCCACAAATAGCTGAACAGCACACCCAGCTGGTGATGACAACACTTCAATCTCATGGTTGAATAATCAACTGGGATAAGAGCAGTATGACACCCCACAAGACCACAGAACACCTAGGTGCGGTCATAAACACAGAGGAGGCCATCATGAGACCATCCCGAAAAAAAGAATGGACGAAGTGATAGTGCAAGCTTAAGCTTTGGTGAACACCAGAGAGCCATCTCTCAAAGCCTTACTACAGATGCTCAGTTCCATGGTATCCTGAATAGGCTTAGTACCTTGGGTTCTATGGAATATGGGCATGCTCCAAATCTTGGCAATATGAGCTGGTCACATCCAACTCCAGTAACACTAACTGCCATGGCAAGGAAACTGATCTTATGGCAGACCAACAGGCACAACATAGAGCAGGGTGTGTCACTGGAGGCAGAGCCAGTGATATTAAACATAGACACAAGCCTACTCAGGTGGGGAGTGACACTTAATTCCATACAGCACAGGGGAAGTGGTCCAAAATGGAATCCAAGCTCCCAATCAACATCCAAGAAATGAACGCAGTCTATAATGTATTACATTTCTTCAGGAGAATCATATACAAAAAGAAAGTCCTAATCAGATTGGACAACAGGGCAACAGTGGCATATATTACAAATTAAGGAGGAACAAGAAGCCTATGCTTATTTCAAGAAACTTGCAAGGTACTAGGCTGGGCGCAAATCAACTTACACTCTATTATAGCCATACATCCTGCTGGCAAGTTGAATGTACAAGTGGACTGGCTTCAGCAGACAGAAAATCATTCCTGCAGAGTGGTCCCTTCATCCCAAAATGTTCACCCAACTGAACGAGTGATGGGGCCTGCTACAGATAGACCTAATAGCAACCTCAGCAAATGCCCAGCTTCCTCTCTTCTACTCCAGATTCAAGGAATCGGAAGCACTAGGAATGGATGCACTGTTCCAAACATGGAAGTTCCACAGGCAGACATCTTCCCGCTAATACCTCTAATCCCAAAAACATTAAACAAAATCAGATGAACAAGGGAGACAGTTATGATGCTGACACTGCACTGGCCAAGGAGACACTGCTTCTCCACACGAACATCTATGTCGGTCGACACCCCGTGGAGAATACCACTTTGCACAGACCTTTTGACTCAGGGGCCTGATTAGCCACCCGAACCTCAGGTCCCTGCACCTAATGGCCTGGCTGCTGAGAGGCAAAGTCTAATAAATAAAGTATATGGCACACAAGTAGTCGACACTATGCTCCAATCCAGGCCCATGTTGATGAATAATACGTATAAGCGATGATGGTACATTTTCATGAGATGGAGAGTGGAGAATCATTTATCCTCTCAGCCAATCACAATCTTACAAATTCTACTATTTCTACAACAAGGGATCACTAACGGACTGTCAGTATCTTCCCTCAGAGTCCAAGTGGTAGCTATTGGAGCAGGAGCAGGACCCATAGATAATTTTTCCCCGGGGTCCCACATGGATATAATTAGATCCCTGAAAAAGGTATCAAATATTAGCCCCAAATGTAAGCTGATAGTAGCCCCAGGACCTTAGCACAGTTCTGGATGCAGTAGCTGCAGCCCCATTCAAACCTATGTCATCAACTGATATAAAATGGGCTTCCTTTAAGACATTATTCCTGTTGGTGGTGTGTTCTGCCAAAAGGATAAGCAAACTCAGGGCACAAGCCCCCCTTCTTAATTATCCATAATGATGGAATTACACTACGAACCACTCTATTCTTCCTACCCAAAATATCAATACAATTGCACATGTCACAGACCATCAAACTGCCTTCATGGAATTCACAGCTCTACACCAATCAAGAAAACTCATCCATACACTGGGACATGAAGACAGTGTTAACACTGTATGCCTGGACAGAATGAAAGACTTCAGACTCATAGACAGACTCTTTATGCTTCATAGTGGCCCCAAATGGGGCTAAACAGCTACACAGTCTACTCTGTCCAATTGGATTAAGCAATTAACAAGGCCAACTGCTGGCAAGGCTAACACTGCCACAAAAGGTATCTGCCCATTCAACAAGGGTAATTTAATCCTCATGGGTGGAAATGAATAGAGTCTCAATACAAGACATTTGCACTGCAGCTACCTGATGATCTGTGCACACCTTTATCAGGCACTTTAGACTGGATGTTATTAATGCAGAAAAGTCAAACTTTGCTAGAAAAGTTCTTCTGAATTATGGTGGACCTTAGCTGTCGCATCATCCAATCCCACCCATTTGTTGATCATTGCTTCTAACTACTCAGATAGTAATGGGTGGGGGATGCTGTAAGGTGTTGCAATATGCAATGGTAGTTTACTCACCTGGTAAAGGTGATTGCATGAGCATCACCTTACACCATTCCTGGACCCACCTGGGCAACATTGGATCATGACACAGCTACACAGATATCCTGTTCTTTCACCAACATGCCATACAGGCTGGTTATTTTAGTGTGTAGTGACTAGGAGTAAATATTATGCAATTTAAATAACACACTTTGGAGATTATTAGTACTTAACAACCTAACCACATTAGAACCACATTAGATTAAGTAAACAACTTAACAATTTTTTACCACAGCACTTTTCTAGAAATATTGCAGCTTTGGAAGTCTCGGAACTGGGCACTGTGGCAAGGAAAAGGACTCTAGTGGATCGGATTTTGAAACACCTGTTCACATGTGCATCAGTAGCCCATGAGATGGATGTAACCCAGATAGTAATGGATGGGGGATGCTGTAAGGTGATGCTCATACAATCACCTTTACCAGGTGAGTAAACTACCATTGTACTGTCTAGTGCACATACCTATTAAATAAATACTAACAAGCTAACTAACTTTTATAGACAGATAGACTAGATAGATAGATAGATAGATAGATAGATAGATAGATAGATAGATACCATTATCATTTTTCATGTTTGCAAATTGTACAGATCACTGCAATAAATATAAAAAATATATATTTTTTAGACTTCTGAAATGTATCTTCTTTTCAGACATCTTTATTAGAATTATCAGTTATGATACATCTTCTGTACAAACACCCTGTTTTTAATTGTACTTATGATACATAGATAGATAAATTGCATTAGGATTTTGCATGATTGCTTAAAAGTTTACTGTGATATATATGGGATGCATGATGGGCATAGGTGTGATATGGAAAATATCTTCACTCCAATAGAGTGACCTCTGAATACTCATGAGTGGCGAAGCCACGAGTGAGGTTTCAGAGGTCACTGTACAGGACTGAACATATTTCCCATATCACACGAGTGCCCATCATGTATCTGATACATTCAATGGGGGCCTCATTGTTGCAAAATGTACCATTTGTGTGGCTTTGCGTGGTATACTTGACTTTGCCTGGCTTTGCGTGGGTGTGATAAATGTCAGGTCTTATATTTATATATGCTGATTGGAGGAGGACAATGGGAAGAAGAAGATGGATGGATAAGAGGAAAAAAGAATAGAAACCATGAGCAGAAAGGATTTGACATCCAGCATGCTATAGGAATGGGAGAGGGAGGGGAGAGAAGAGAAGAGGAGGGGATTGTACAGAGGGGTAAAGTTGAAAGAAAAGGGGAAGGCTGGAGCAGAAGACTGTGGAAGACAGAAAAAAGAGAAAAGGAGGGGGTGGAAAGCCAGACAAGTAAACCACATAGTGAAAATAAAGTGCTGAAATATAATATGCCTAGGTAGAAAGTAAAACAAAGGCACAATAGATATGGCTATATGATAGAAGAGGGCTAATCCAGATAGGGTGAGACAAAGGAATGGGCCTTACTCAGATAATGAGACTATAGGTGGGAGGCCAGAAACATAGAAACATAAAAAAAATGAATTTGATGACAGATAAGGAGTGCTTGGCCCACCTAGTCTGCTCATTTCCCTACCTAATAGATAAGCTGCAGATCCTAGTTAACCAACAGCCTAATTCCTCCTTCCCCACATTAAAATTGCCTTATGTCTGTCCCATGCATTCTTGAATTTCACCTCTGTTTTTGACTCCACAACCTCCTCAGAAAGGCTGTTCCATGCATCCACAACCCTCTCCATGAAAAAATACTACCTCACGCTACTTCTGAGCTATTTCCCCTCTATCTTCAAATTGTGCCCACTTGTTCTTGCATATCTCTTTTTCTGAAAGATGTTACCCTCTTGGACTTTGTTGATTCCCTTGAGGTACTTGAAAGTTTCTATCATGTTCCACCTCTCCTTCCTTCCCTCGAGGGTATACAATTTAAGCTCCTTTAGTCTCTCTTCGTATGTCTTGCACCATTTTGGTTGCCCTCCTCTGGACAGCCTCCATTCTGTCTATGTCTTTGCAGAGATGGGGTCTCCAGAACTGCACGCAATACTCCATATGGGTTCTCACAAACTGTCTGTACAGAGAGATAACAACTTCCTGTTTTCTACTGGTGATGCCTCTCCCTATTCATCCCAGTATACCCCAGCCCTCCTTACTGCCATCTCACATTGCTTGCCCACCTTTAGGTCATCTGATATAACAACCCCCGGATCCCTTTCCATTTTTGTTGTTGTCAGTATCTCACCCCCCAATGTGTACTCTTCCCCCTGATTCACCTTTTGGACAGATGCAGACCATTGCACCAATATAGGCCTGCATCTCTCCAGGTGGACCCGCAGTCCCCAATGAAGCCAAAACCCTGAGTTCTGTGCCAGTTTTTCAACCACTGATTGAATCCCATGGTGCGGCGCACTCTAGCCTCACTCATACCATAAGCAGGCAGCACCTCTGAGAAGGTTACCATGCATGCTACTTGTCTAAGGCCCCTCCCCAACTACACAAACTCCTCCTGCACTGCTCTGATCCCTTCCTCAGCCAGGTCATTTGTCCATAGGTGGACAATGACATCCGTCTCCCTCCCCCATGCAGCTGCATGTGCGATCCTGATTATTTGCTCCATGTCCCTCTAAGCCATGGTGCCAGGCAGGCACCTTACCTCCCTCTCCTCTCCATCCCCCCAGTTCTACCCTCCTGACAATCAAGTCCCCCACTAGGAGTTGTTTCCTTCCCCTGTGGGGTCTCATGCCATACTCCTGTGGGTCTCCTTTGTGGAGGTTCCCAGCATTCTCCTTGGTCTCCACTGTGGGTGCCTCTGCAGGGGAACCACACTCTGCCAGAATGGCATATGAATTGTGGAGAGGTACAGCTGGAGGGAAGGGATGTACCTCTGTTTCACCACCCTCACCCTCCCTTTTCCCACTGTGGTCCAACTGCTCCTCTTTCTTGGCAACCTCTGAGGCAGCAGCAGTCATCCTGGTCATCCCTGGATGGGAAAGGAGTTCCCTCGAATCCTGGCCAACTCAGCCTGGAGATGAGCAACCTCCTCCCTCAGCCCAGAGAGGTGCCTGCAAATGGAACAACACTGGATCCTCCAGAACATCTCCTGGAAGACTTCTGCTCCACAGCCACTGCACTGCACCAATCCCATCATGTCATATATGTGACCTCCTTAACTTTCATTTTGTATACTTACTTTTTCCTCTCTCTGTTCATTTTATTATATAATTTTTTTTTCACCCTACTTTCTTACTGCCTCCGTGTCCTTAAAGCTCCTGATCTTCCTGCTCTGGGACAGTAAGTTCCTATATTCCTCAGTAATCTCCTTCTTACTTGCTCAGAGTCTGACCTCCAGCAGCTGGGGGGATAGAGAGCTACTGTTTGTCTTCTAGGATGGTGAGTCTTTTGTGCCTCTGTGATCACTCCCCTCCTGCTCCCAAACATGAATGTTCTATTGTCAGTCAAATCCTGTGCCTATAAAAGTAGACCCAGCTAAGGATGTGGGGGTGGAGGGGAGAGATGGAGGGCAATATAGTCCCTGTAAAGTTCTAACAGCCGCTCCTTCCTGTTGCTGTTCCCTGCCACAATCTACCTAGGTCAGTTTTTAAATGCCAACACTCGGCTTCTTTCTCTCTAAGCCACTCCACCTAATTCATAGTTTCTTTCTTCACCTAGCTAACTGCACAGATAACAATTCCTTCACCCAACTCAGACAAACACACTCAGGGGAGTAAAGATGTGAATTTAAACTTTGCTGCAAAAGTTGTTGCAAAACGGCTGAATTTCACCTACGCAAATCTTCAGAAAGTAACCACAGAACTTATGAACTTCAACATTGCCAACATTTTGAAGTTTGTACGAAGAAGTGCCCTTTTTTTCTGTGGCCACCTCGCAAACAGATATTTGGCAATTCTCTAAAAAATGGTAACTTTACTGGTCAAAACTTCACAAAATCAGTGAATTTGCACTTCACAAGTTCTAAGGAAAATGCAAAGTGAGTTTTCCCACTTTGCCCATCTCTACAGCAGAGTAGACCTGAACTACATAGTGATATTAACAGGGAAGACTGCCTTAACTAGAAACACTAGTGGAATGTAGGCCTGAATCATACTAGGAAGATAAAGGTAATGATAGGCAGACCCAGATGGGGAGGCAAGAGGGATTAGAGTTATCCAGATAAGGCTGCTAGGGGATATAGGTCTGGCCCAAAATACTGGCAAACAAAAAGAATCAGAAAATAAAAATATTAAAGGGGAATAGCTTTAGCAGAAAGAAGACAAAATAAACAAAAATTAAATGGGGATGTTATAAAAGCAAAATATCTGGTATATGGCAGAACTAAAAAACTCACTTCATTAATGGGACTATCTGCTAACCCTTGCCTTCTGATTGACTAACTTTCAGAAACTGCTATCCACTGTCAACATTCTATAAGAGTAAATAGACAGCATGAATTTATTGTGGTTACACTTTAAGTGGAAGTTTCAATGGAACTAATCGTTAATTACATGCAACAGGGTAATTATCCTGTAGTTGAATGCAACTACATTGCAGGTACAGTGAAGTTACACTGTAACTACACTGTAGTTAACTGACACTTAATTGATTGCTAATTAAAATGTCTTTATCAGTATATTAGCAATAACAGCTATATTAGTGGATACTACACTTGGTAATAACCATATCTTTGACTTCTTAAACACCCAGTCTGTGAATTCAGGGCTTATATACTGTAGTTGCAGATATGACTGCTATGCTTATATACATAAAGGAATTCTGGAGGTCAGGGGTAAGGGGCAACAGACTTTTAGGAAAACATAAACTGAACTTACAAGCTCAAATGGGCAGACTGGGTTGGTCATGGGCCCTTATCTGCTGACACTGTCTATGTATCTATGTATCTATGTAATTCTACCACGCTCTGTATCACTATTGCTGTAATATAAAGTTACCCTATGTTGTGGATGGATTTCAGCAACAGTTGAAATGCTACTGTACCATCAATCTGTCAACATGTTGCTGTACCATTGATCTACTATTGAATCAGTAGCATAACAGCAACCTCTGATCAGAGCTGTCTGCACAGTAAAAAAATAATGGCATTTATTTATTTGAGCAGTTTCACCAGGAAAGGCAGACTGAGCTACAACAGCTCATTTCCAGATGCTTCCTGGAGGACAGGGGAAAGGGGATACATTTGAATAAGAGATCAAAGTAATAAATACATAGATTTAAGCCTGTACATACAAACTAATACATTTAAATGGTAACCCATCAAAACAGCAACTAAACTTGAGCGACTTGGATATGAGTGACTCATGTTCAGTGCTGGCTATGTGAGCTACCCTGAAAGGGTAGTGATGGGCGAACAGCAAGGTGACCAGAAACACACAACAGGGAACAGAAGAGGAGGGAAGGTATGTGGGAGGTAATGTGGCAAGAGGCTGCCAAGCTGGCCATGTGGTGTGGTAGTGAGAGTGGCTGGCTACAGTGGGGAGGGTACCAGGTTTGGGGCTGGGGAGGAGCACAATATTTGTGTTTTTGCATGAGGGACTTATTTTTTTACAAGGTTCTCCCTCTCCCCAACATGCATCCCACCCCACAGTTGAGAATCCTTTTTAAGGGGGCTGCAGGGTCACAGCCCCCTGCATAAATAACAATAAAATGACTTGTTTTCACCAGTGTTGCCTCGCTGGGAGTGTACATCACCATTTTGTGTTTACAGCGATGTACACTTGCTGTAACAGTGATCGCTATTTGTCTATCACTGTTATGATATGGAACCCATTTAAAACTATGCCAAACATATTTGAGGTATAGGCAGGCAGCACTTGGCATCCAGGTATAGACTATGTACATGTATGCATTATACATATACACATACACACATACATACATATAATTATATATACACAGTATAAATATATATATATTGTAAAAAAACTCTGTTAATGCATCAGTTAGGGTTATTTCCACAGTGACAAAAGTGTGGAAATTCAATTATATGGTTACCACCCAACCCCCCCATGCCTCCATCTTCAAAATCCTAACTCCCATTCCCCCACACAGACACACACACACACATATATGCAAGCAGGGGAAGAGCCAAGGCAACTTAACCAATCAGAAACAACCAGCATCAGGTAACAGAAGTAACATAAAATAAATAAATTCTAGTTATTTTTATTTATTCAATCTAGGAATACAAGTATCTTTGAGTGCCAAGCAGCTCATTTACAAAGGTTCCACATCAATGGGGGTACAGATCCATAATGGAAAACACACTGGTTTCACAAACAGTTAAGCAATTTGTATTACAAAATACAGAATAAGAGAACAGCAAATAAATACACATTAGTTCAGCATGTGATTCAAGGCAGGGAGTGAGAAGAGGATGGAATTAGGAGGGGAGCCAGATCAAGAAAGGGGAGAGCAACCAGGCGACATTGTTCAGTAGCAGCTAGGACAGTAAGGGACAAAAAACAAAGAAGACAGTGGGGTGGGAGAAAAAGAGGGAGAGATGGGAGGGCAAGACAAGTAGAGAGAATAGTGGAAGAATGGTGGGGGAAGGAGAGGTCCCGGGAAGAGGGACAATGGTGTTAAGTGGTGCAATCACAGGAGTTTTCAGTTAGGATGTGCAGACGAATTCTCTAAATGTAGTACAAGACACAACCATCATCATGGTCTAGCAACTGTATGAGTTCTGCTGCCATCAGAGTGCCTTGGTGGTACACATGCATGCTAGGCAGCCATGTGAGATGGCCCACAGTAAACATTTTTCTGTTACAAACATCAATAACAAGATTTAAGCAGATGCATATATTTCAATTGTTAAGAAATGATGAAACACACAGTATGTTATCTATAGACAGCTTTTATTGGAAATAAGAGTTTAGATAACCCTAGCAATAGTCATTGGATGTTTGCAATTTTTTTATGATAGAGTGAGTCAGTCCTAATAACAAATCGTAGTAATAATAAAAGTAATGTTTTGTAGTATAGTTTACAAACAACATGTGACAGCAAGAGTTGTAACATTCAAAGCTAGCCATAACATGCTGCTAATGAGTATTTCTAGGTAACTCATCAGTATAATAACATAGGATGGTGCTAGTTACATACCTGAGCAGTATCTGAAATGTACTATGTATGTGTCAGCTCTATCTTTTTCTGCTACCACATGCCTATGTGGTAGCAGCAATACCTGTAGTGAGCCAGTTGCTGAATTACGGTACATAAAAGTCAATATTTATAAAATCTGTGCAGACTAAGTAACACTGTATGAAAAAAATATGCCAGCTATAAGGTGTCATTATAATGTGCTGGCAGTATAGAGTCGATCATACTATACCTGTCTTTTCATTAAACAGTGTTATGTGAAATGAGTACAGTGTAGTGATTATTGTGCTTACAGATGTGACTGGTATGGTGCTTTACAACCTTGCATGTGTCTTGCATGTGTGTTTGTGTGTGTGTGTGTGTGGGTGGGAGAATGCAGAGTTAGGATTTTGAGGATGGGGACATGGGGGTGGGGTGGTGGGTTGGTAATCCTAACGTTGAATGTTCAGACTTTTGTCGCTGTGGAAACATCCCTAACTGATGCATTAACTGAGTTTTTTTGCAGTGAATTTCCCTTCTTTTTGAGAAAGTGTAATGTAAGTGGTATGTGTTAGTGGGAGTGCAGGCCCTCTGGGCACTGCAGTCCCTTTACATTGTCCATTTTTCTGCAAAATGGTATGCATATGTGGGCCCGCGCTTCCACTTATACATAACTATAGAGCCATACTGCAGCCCTATAGGTCAAGGAAGTCTTGTAAGAGTAATTTAATATTGCATCAACTGTAGCAGATAGAAAAAAATTCCAGTGCTGGTGTAATCATAACAGTGAGTATTTCACAGACTATATATACAGTATAAGTCACATTAAACTGTTCCTTCAATGAGTTGCTGTAGAATTTCTGACTGAGTTGCATAAGTGTTGCTGGATCCAGCACAAAGCTCTGCAAATTAGTTTCTTAAACGTTAAAACTCAGATTTACATTGCACTGTGACTGGACTGTAGATACATTCCAAATGAGTTGAAAAAACATTTTATAAATATTCCTCTTGAGCTGGTTAAGCATTGAAAAATAATGCAGCTTGAGTTGCCAGTGCACTGTCAACTGTGAAAAACAATGCTAAACCAACTCACTGGTGGAACAGTTTAATGTGACTTGTACTGTAGTTGGCCAAATCCATCTCTCACATCGTTTCTGAGATACAGGTACTGAAAAGCACTGAGAAGACACCCTTGGAACCCTTAGAAATACAGTATGTTTTTGTCAATATCTCTGTAACTGTAGCAAGTAGGAAAACAATTCCACTGCAGGTATCATCTATTATTTTCAAACTTGTTTCAGAAGATTTGTTCACTAAGCAGCCAGTAGCAAAAACTCGGTATTTCGCTTTGTTTTTGAGATACAGGCACTGAAAGATATGATGGACACCGCAGTGTTATCCTATGGGAAATTTCTCAACTTTGGAATGCTGTAACTTTGGGCACCTTGAATGTTTTGGCACCAAACAACCAAAAGGCACATTTGTAGGACCAGCGCTTGCCACACTGCAAATTTCAGCCCAAGAGACCCAACTGGTTTGTTGCAGAAAGATGGCAAAGATTTGCATTTATTTTTTTAAATACTTTCGCAAATCACAAATGTTTTGCAAAAAAAAGCATGAAACTTTCACATTTGCAAAAGTATTTTGCAAAAGTATTTTTTCCCCAAAGTTGAAAAAGGCATTTCCGGTGGCTTTAATCCCCCCCAAAAAAGATAGGGCTAGTATCCTCAAGCCCTCACTAGGTAAACCCAACAGTCAGTGTTTAACTAGAGGGTCCGAATTTAAAAAAAAAGGTATTTTTCTCTCTCACTAACTGAAAACAAGATGGCTGAATCACGAAAGTAATATGGCCATTTGAAAGTATAAACTGCATTGCAAAACTTTCGTGATGCACATGTATTTCCCCCATTGACTATGAAAAATTTATTTCTTGAATAACTTTTGAACAATTTAATATTTTTACACAAAATCTTTGAAAAAGGCACATCAGTGACCTAGACTGCATCTTCCCTGAAGATTTTGGACCAAACAGACAAATCATGCAGGCTGTGGGCACGAGCAAATAAATGAGCAAAAAATCTATTTTTTTGCATTTTTTGGCATTCTGTAGCTCCGCAGCTGTACAGCTGACAGTAATGGAACTTGCAAGATCCAGAGATCTATGGACCAGACTGCACATGCACAATTTCAGGCAAATCTGTCATATGGTGGTAAAGTTATTAAGGTTCAGAATTTGAGGTTTAATATTAAAGTGCTTACTCAACCCTAAATATATATACTGTATATATAGGGGATATGACATGGCCTGACTGAAGATATCATATTTATCTTCACGAGAGGCCAATGATATCATGATATCTCACGAGTGGCAAAGCCACGGGTGAGACTCTTGATGTCAGTGGCCTCGAGTGAAGATAAATATGATATCTTCAGTCAGGCCATGTCATGTTCTGTTTATACAACTTATGTTGGCCCCCAACATGACCCCCAGATATGTTTTGCCCCCACTCCACGCAGAACTGACCACATTGGACACTTACAACAGTACTGCAAATAAATTAGAAGGCAGGAATAGGAGCGCCTCCCCTCTCCCCTGCACTGGTCCTGTTATAATTAGTAAATATATGATTATTAAAAATCAGTTATTTGGTTGATTGTTATTCCCCCCCCCCCACCGTCTCACTGAGGAGTTGTAGTATAAATGTGTAGCTTGACCAAAAGGGTCTTCAGTGAGGAGCGGGCAGATATTTAAAAGAAAAAACTCTCTTTGTAAATTAACAAAAAGCTCTGTGGCTTTTAGAAATTTATTAAGTTGTTGAAAATATTATCTGGTTGATCCTGTCATTTCTCCCCTGTGTCATGAAAACAGTTTAATTCCCGACGTCCTTTATTTGTAGTGTGACCGGGCGGCTTCAGTACGTTACTGTGAGTACCTCACACCCATCTAAAACAAACCACTGTCTCTTTAAAATCATAGAAATGAAGTCCTTTTTTATTAATTTTCTTGGGCTTGCAAAGTAAAAAATAGGCTTTAGTTAAAACCGAACAGAGAATGAGCAGCTCGGCATGTCGGCAGCTTCAGAGAAGTGAAAGTAAGCGCCAGTGAGTGTTGCTGTAGCAACACTCCGCGGCGCTGCACTTCTCTGAAAGCTGCAGGCAATTACTATATCTATTTGGTTTTGGCTGCAACCTATTTTTGCTACCCAAGCAAGATGTAAAAGGACTTCATTCTGATGTTAGCATGGGCGGGTGTGGTACTACAGCCAACGTCACTGGCTTCGATCTCAACAGGCGTCGGAAATCGCTGTTTTAAGACAGGGAGAAACAGCAGGATCAACCAGATAAGTTTTTTTTTTTTTTATCAATCATGGTTTTAAACTGATGGCAGGGTCAACCAGATGTAAGAGTCACGTTGGTAGGGGAACGGGGGTCAGGTAATTAAGAGGCAGAGCCTTATAACAGGTGAGTTTCTTGAGGGGCCAATAGGATGTCTTACAAATTACGTATAGGAATTCAAAAAAGAACAGGATGACGTACAGGAGTGTAAAGATATCATGATGATGTATAGGAACATGAAGATAACAGTGTTATCTTCACTGGCTTCTACGGATATTACTTTTTATACTGGAATGTATCCCAGCACATAAGTTGTATAAATATATATATATATATATATATATATATATATGTCTGTGTACAGTACTGGAGAGACTTGCATCACCTCTATAATAATGGCCTGTAACTTCTTAAATTTGTGATAACATGTTTCCATTCTAATACTCCCTAGTATTGTGCTCAATAAGGACATACTGTAAATAAAATCAGCCTCTTTTGTGTTACTGTTTTGCTGTGGACCCATCTGGAGTGCCACTTTCCCCTTAAGAAGGATGTCATTTTGTGACATTGTTCCATGTCACTCATAGAGTGCCTCATTTCATTCTCAACATTTACATTTTAAAGAAAAAAGTTGTATGCTAGTATCTCATAGTTAGCTCTTGTGCTTCTTAAAACTTTCTTATTTTTAAATTTATAATTTATGTAGTTTTATGTGCCTTTTTTCACTTGTAACGTACAAACCAGTGGTGTCCCCCTATAGTCCTTTCAGGATTTGTACAGCCCTGGTTTTCAAATAGCTTTTTGTTCTAATAAAACCCCCAAATTGCTGTGCCTTTGCCTCTCCTTAACATCATTTCTATTTTTTTTTCTTTACTTTGTGGTATTCATGACATTTTAATTAAATATTTGGATCCTCCTCCCTTGGCATCCCCCTGTTATGTACAACACTATGGGTCCAAAATTTCTCCACAACACCAGCAGTCCATTTGCAAAACTAAAAGCACTTGTCTGTATTGTCGCTGAACCTTTGAAGGTCTTAAAAGCAACACAACTGCCCGAGAAACTTCCTTTCTACTTCTCATCCTGGTGAGTGTTTTTCTTGGTGTCTCCATTCCTCTCACTGTTACATACATGACCTGTTGTGATGTCACTGTTACGTACGTGACTTTTTATGAAAAAAACAGCTTTTAAATAAATTACACAAAATAATTAAGACAATAAGTGGTGTCTAACTTTTCAATCAAGGTTTTAAATTGCTGAGTAAGAAAAAAAGAGCTGTAAAACAAACAGATATGGTCAGCAGGTAAACTTTAACACCTCTGGAGAAAATGCATTCAAAAGTAAATGTTTAAACATAACTATGGTTGCATTATGTACGTTAACAAAAGTGTTTCTTGCTGCAGGTCTATATGGAAGAGTTACATTTTTATGTTTGCTTTTATTGGGCCCCTGTTAGCCACATGACTCGATGTGGTGTCACTATTACATACATGACTTTTGGTGTCATTGTTAAATACATGACTTCTTATGAAAAAAATTTTTTGAATAAATTGCACTGAATAATTAGGTAACTCAGTGGTGTCTAACTTATGCACAAAGGTTCATATAGCTGATTAAGAAAAAAAGAATTGTAAAACAAACAGATGCAATCAGCAGGAAGACTTTGTCATGCCCAGTGAAAATGTATTTAAAAGTAAATGTTTAAAGATAACTATGGTTACTTTATGTACATTAACATAAGCATTTCTTATACAGTGGATTCCATTTAAGTGCACATCGGATAAGTGCACATTTCAGTTTAATACACACTTTTCTTGTTTCCCTTTTTTTTCTATTTACACCATGTTAATAATGTCAGTTAAATGCACACTTGATAAGTGCGTATTCTGATTTAATACACAGTTTCTTGTTTCACTAACTGACCTCTCCCTATGTCAGTAATTTTGGTTAAGTGCACAGGTGCTGTTAATATTGTGTCAGCCGTATCTAACACCTTGCCCCACACTAGTCACACACTGGCTCACAGAAGCAAACAAGCATTATGGAAGAAAAGAAAGTAACACTTAGCTTAGCCCAGAAAATATGGGACTGTATCTCTAATTGTGATGAGACTGAGCTCTATTTCAGAGTCACACCTGAAGGAACTTTAACATTCAAATCCAACATTGCTTTGTTTTATTTCTATTTCCTCTGGGGTGTGCTTTATTTAATACTTTTGTTGAGTACTGTAGCTGAGAAAGTGCTCATAAGTGGCAATTCAAATGTGCAAATCAACTGATTTATGAAATAAAAGTGGTTTTACACTACTGCAACTGCAATCTTTAAAAATACAGTGTTTTCTATGGAATTTCGGCTAAGTGCACATTCCGCTTAAATGCACATTTTTCATCTGCAAAACAGGTGTGCATT
Source organism: Neoceratodus forsteri (assembly GCA_016271365.2). Lineage (NCBI taxonomy): Eukaryota > Metazoa > Chordata > Ceratodontiformes > Ceratodontidae > Neoceratodus > Neoceratodus forsteri. The sequence goes on along the minus strand of CM028135.1, from coordinate 1,032,787,394 downwards.
TAAGCGGAATCCACTGTAGTAGGATTTTGTTGGATAGTTACACTTACATTGTTGCGTTGGTTTGGTCCCTGTTGACCACATGACTTTATGTGCTGTCACTGTGATGTACATGACTTCTTATGAAAAAACCTTTTTTTTAATAAATTGCACTGAACAATTAGGAAACTCAGTGGTGTCTAACTTATCCACCAAGGTTCACATAGCAGATTAAAAAAAGGGGATGGTAAAAACAAATGGATACAATCAGCAGCAAAATTTTGACATGTCGTGCTTTCACAGCAGTGGTGTCCAAAGTCAAATTGTGGCATAATTACAATCAGATAATGCATAGAATAAAATAGTGAAATGTTGCATACTATGGTACCTAAATAGCTTCAATAACTATACTAATTTGGAAAAAAACTAAAAGAAATGTAAACTGAAAATTCAACAGAAGGGACACTGTGTTACATACATTACCTGATTCATGTGCTAACTTAAAGACTAATTTTCTTATACTTCCAGGTGATGAACTATCTTTATATTTGGTATTACATTATCTCCATATGTACCCAATATAACAATGATATAGTTATAGAATGTAAGTAAAAAAAAAATTGGGATGTGAATGTCACCCTTTGCCTCTCCAGTATCAAATACACAATCATATATATATATATATATACAGTATATATTAGAGGAAAAAACTCAGTTTAATACATCAGTTAGGGTTGTTCCACAGTGACAAAAGCGAGGAAATTCGATGTTAGGGTTGAAACCCCCTTTGCACCCCTCCAGCCCACTTCCCCAACTGGAATTGGGGTGTGCATTGGAGTCATCAGCCCTAACTGTCACCCCATCAGATATGGAAAGAAGCTGAGGAATAGAAGAATGGGTGACAGTTGGGACCAATGACTAATCGCACCAGTACTTTTAAGGTGGAGCTGGGAGCAAAGGGGTTTCAACCCTAACATCAATTCCTCACTTTGTCACTGTGGAACAAACCAAACTGATGCACTAAATGGAATTTTTGCCTCTAATTTCCTTCTTTTGAGAATGATAATGAGAAATAGTGAATGTAATGTGGCGGTGGGGTGCAGGGCCATAGCGTGATGTCTTGTCACATAGTAACATTGTGCCCGCAAACACAAATCATAATGCGCATGGTGACATAAAGTGAAACAGAAAGAGAAACAGTACTGTAGACAGAAATATTAAAAACAACGCAAACACAACCGCAAATGAAAATGCAAAGGGTAACGCACATGGTGGCGTAAACATGAACGGTAAGTGAAACGGGCACGGAACCACAAACAGAAATGGTACTGGCAACAGTAATGTAAGCACACAGGCTGGTTTTACCCAAAAGCTGTATAGAGAAAGACAGTGAGTACAAAGAATGTATGCAAAATAATGACTCTCGGAACACAAAAATAAGGACTTGGAATAGTAAATTGCTTATATCTCAGTAACCGTATGACACAGAAAAAAATGTAAAAGTCATATGAATTATTACTTTCCTGGCTAGTTTTGTATTTAGCCCTTGTTAGGGGGCTAAGAAATTTTTTGACAAAAAGTCTGTATCTCACACCATTTTTGAGATACGGGCCCTGAAAGACGCGGCGAACGCCGTAATGTAATCGTATGGGAAAAAAAACAGAAGTTCGGACTGCCATAACTTTGCCTCCCTGTAATATTTTTTTCACCAAACCACTGAAAGACACATCTCTGTGATGTTGGCTGTGTTCCCTGCAAATTTCCACCTAAAAGACCAAACCATTATTTTGCAGCAGGGCGCCAAGCGATTGCTGCAATCCGTCATATGCCGTAATGTTATCTAATGGGAAAAAGCATCAACTTTGGAGTACTGTAACTTTGCCACAGTGTAATATTGTTTCAACAAAACACTGAAAGGCACATTTGTGGGATGCTGGCTGTGTTCCCTCCAAATTTCAGCCCACAACTCCAAACGGTTCTTTTGCAGCGGAGTGCCAAAGAATTGCTGTCATTTTCCCACAGACTAGAAAAGTACTGTCGCAATTTGCGAAAGCTTTCACAAAATTTCGCGACACTTTCATGAGCACTAAAGTACTTTGCAAAAGTGCTTTTTCCAGAAATTTGAAAAACATATTTCTGGGGTGTTTTATCCCACAATAAAGACATGGCTAGCATCCTCAGGGTCTGACTAGGTGAATACAAAAATAATTAGGTTGCTAGTGGGTCCCAAATTTAAATGCCAAGCATTTTTCTGATCACTAACAGAAAACAAGATGGCGGATTTGCAAAAGTAAGAGGGCCATTTGCGAAAGTAAAAATGCATTTGTGACACTGTCAAACTTTTTGTTAACTTTTCCCATTGACTTATAATGGGAAATTGTTTTTTGAATAACTTTTGAACCATTTAATATTTTTTCACGAAATCTTTGAAAGGCACAACGGGGACACTGGCTGCACTTTCCCTGAAGATTTTGGGTTGGTCACACAAACCGTGCAACCTGTAAGTGTGACCGTAGAATTCCAGAAAAAGCGTAAACGCACGCGCAGATCATGCTTAATAACTCTGCAGCTGCGTATCCGACAGGTACAAAACTTGGCAGATCCCAAGACGTATGGGTCTTGATCGTGTATCCCAAATTTCCAAATTTCAGGTAAATCCGTCAAACAGTTGCAAAGTTATTAAGGTGCAAAATTTGGGGTTTAACATGTAAATGGCTCCTCAACCCTAACTATGGTAGCACTACCGTGCTACCATAACATATATATATATATATACACACACACGCACACACACACACACACACACACACACACACACAATATATATATTCATGGCAAAGAACTGCATTTAATGCATCAGTTACTGTTAAAGCTACAAAAGTCAGGAAATGAAATGTTAAGGTTGAGCCCCTAACCCCACCACACCCACAACCCACACACACTCATCCTCCTTAGAATGACAGATGCTAGGGTGTGCCATGGGGTCATCAGGCCCAACTATCACCCCATTTCACGTGTAAGTTGATTGGCTTGCTACATTAAAGGAGAATGGGGAGACAGTTAGGCCTCACGACCCCATGGCACATCCTGGCATCTGTCACTCTGTGGAGGATGTGTGTGTGTGGGTTCTGTTTGGGAGGGTTAGGTGGTTAAACTCTAACATTTAAATTCCTGACTTTTGTCGCTTTAACCCTAACTGATCTATTAAATGCATTTTTTTGCCATGAATTTCCTTACTTTTTGGAAAAGTGTAATATAACTAGTAAAAAAAACATATATTGGTGGGAGTGTGGGGCTCTTTGGGTCCCATGCTCACACCAAGTTGCCCATTTCTGAATAACAATATGCATCTGTGGGCTCGCGGGCCCACTTACGATAGCTACAGAGTCTTACAGCAGCCCAATAGGGCAAGGAACCCTTGTAACACAAATATGGCAATATCTCATTAACAGTGCAGCCCAAAGAAAAAATTCCACTGCATGCTTAATCTATAGATTAAAATCTTGTTCCAGCAGCAGTGAAAAATCTGTATCTCACTTCATTTTTGAGAAAACGGCGGCAAAAGGTGTGACAGACACTGCAATGTAATCCTATGGGGAAAATGTCAACTTCATCAGGGCATACTGTATCTATGCAACCACTTAATTCTCCAACACCTAAATAGCATAATTCACGCATGTAGGACATCCCCTCAACACCCTATAAATTTCAAGTAAAATGACGAAACTGCTAATAGCTATGTAATTCAAAACTTTTTACACCTTTAAAAATGTTCAAGTCATGAGATAACAAAATCTTAGGCAACAAGATAAATCCTAGTCTGTGGCCTAAGAAAATCCTAGTCCACGAGGAGACATCTGGTCATGCCAATCTGGGCCATCTGGTTGTCCCCAGGGACATTTGGTTGTGAAACTCCAGCTTTCTGGTCATCTCCTGACGAAGCTTGCAGACTAGGATTGTCTCATGGACCAGGATTTTTCAGGCTCAGTAGATTGTTAGCGAGTCATGAAAGAAGAATTTTTTATTTTCAAAAACCTATTTTTTGAAAGAAATAAAGTAAACCAAAGGCATGGCTTTGTAGAGGGGGGTCACCCTGAACAAAAGCCAGGCTTCATTTGGCTCAAAAGTCACCCGTGGAGAAAGCTACATTTTGTATGACCGGAAAACTAAAAACAAGATGGCAGCTCATGAACTAAGAATTTTTCTGATGGACTAGGATTTTCCTTCATGAGGTAGCAAAATTCTTGACTGTGTGGCAATTCTTAGGTTGCAAAATATATGTATAAATTTTGGACTGAACTGAGCATGCTCAAAACTTAAAAATACAAAATTTAATAACTTTTGAACAGACTAATATTTTTTAACCCAGCCAGTGCTGGATTGTTCCCTGACCCAAAAGCTTTCTATGTTCAAACTTTCAAACCAAAACACCACATGGTGCAGTCGCAGCGTCATGGGCAAAAAATGCATCAAAACTGGCGAAAAGTGCATTTTTTGGCATTTTGCTGTGCAGAAACTGTATATCCGACCGAAACACAACTTGGTAAATCAAGAGATCTGCCATGCCAGACCATGCATTCCAAATTTCCTGCAAATCGGTTGCAAAGTTATTAACATGCAAAACTTGAGCTTTAACATTAAAGTGCCTATTCAACCCTAATGATAGGGGCATGACCGCGCCCCTATAAAATATATATATATATATATATTCCCATACTTACATGCTCATAGACATAAATCATATGTACACAAAAAACATAATAACACAGATAACATTTCCTGAGTTAGATATTGAGTAGTAAGTGAGAACTTTGGAAGCATGTGGAGATGGTAGGAGTAATGTGAACCTTCACCCTCCAGGATGCACACCCCAGAAGAGGATTTGACAAGAAACAGGAGAGGAACATTGGAGTAGTTGGGTGACAGAATAACTGGTGCTGGCACATTAGAGGAGGGAGGAATAAAACGGAGGTAGACCATAATACACTGGAGCAGAACCTTGTGATGGTAACAACTTCATGATGCTACTAAGTGCCCTAAGTAAAATGTTGCTGATATTATTACACTGTTTGGGCAATGTCAAACTAAACCCTGGATCATTCACTTTGATAACAGCTCCCTCAGATTTAGCTCACCTCAAGGGTATAAAATTCCTTGATATTAATGTGTGTAGTCTTCTGAAGAAGTCTGATTCCATTCAGTCCTGGACCCTCTATACCATACCTGACAAACTGGTAGTAACTGAACCCTGGTTCAGCCCTTCTACTCTGGATTCTGTCATAAACGTTCCATCCTTCCAAATTGACCTACCTACCAGAGGGGGTGGAGTAACTGTATATATACACTAGTTACATTTTTGGTGACCATTACCAATTCAGCCTCTTTGCCTAAGGAGTTTGAAAGTTTGACCCTGAAGGTTCAGCTCTCTTCCTCTCCATCTCATTGCATTATTGGATGTTACCACACATCCTCGGCAGGTCTAAAGGCGCTAGACCATGTATACAACAAAATGAACATGTCAACCTCAGAAGTCATCATTTTGGGAGACCTCAACCTTGACTGGCTCTCAACAAGCTCTGAACCCCTTAAAGAACTATGTGACACCTTTGGCCTTATGCAACTAATTCCTGAAGTCACACACCCTAATAAGAAAAACCCTGCCAACAGTACCTTAATTGATCTTATTCTAGTTAATAAGCCTCATCTTTTTCACCCTTTCAGGAGTTTTTTTCACTGAGCTTGGTGACTATTGTTCCATTGTTTGTGTGAGGTCTGCTTCCAAATAGTCTCCTCTTCAAAATATATATATATATATATATATATATATATATATATACTGTGTATATGTGTATATATATATATATATATATATATATATATACAAAATAAGCAAAAGTGACTTTGCTCCTGTAGAATTCCTTACTAAACTACAAAACTCTAGTTGGCAAGATTTCTATCTAGCCAAGTCAGTGTGTGAAGCTTATGAATCCTTTCAAAGAACTGTACTTTCAGCTGTAGACATGTTCCGTTGGTTAAAGTTCACTCAAAGAAAAAATCATGCCCATGGTTTACAGCCAACCTCAAGTCCGCTTTATTTAATAGAGATGTTCTTTGGAAAAAACATGTAAAACCAAGCTCCCTGCCTACTGGTTGGCTTTTGGAATGGCTAGGAACACTTGTACTAAACTTGTCAGATCCAAAAAAGCTAAGTATTTTCAGCATGAGCAGAACTCATCATTTAAGTGTGCTTCTAAGTTTTGGAAGACCATTAAGGATATAGAAGGGCATGAATCAGTAAATTCTGTCCCTGCCAAAATCCTATCTGGTGGCTCCACATTCACTTACAAACAATCCTAGATCTGCTTAACAACCACTTTGCCACCACTGAGCTCGCCTTTGACTCCTCATTCACCTATAATCTCCTTACACAACTTTGAAGTCAGGATACTGTTAGACCCACTAGCATTACCTCTGTTCCTGACATGGCCTTCTCCTGTAGCCCTGTGTCATTGAAATAAGTGGAAGATTTACTGTTAGCGCTGGATACCAGGAAAAGTGCAGGTGCTGACCTTATCAACCCCTATTTTCTGAAACTTGCCTCCTATGTATTATCAGCAACTATCACCCACCTCTTTACTCTATCTCTTACCCAAGGAGACCTCCCTCCCATTTGGAAAACTGCCCACATTATTCCCCTACTCAGGTCAGGTGACCCAAGTGATTGAAACAATTACAGACCAATATCTCTACTTCCTATCCTCTCTAAACTCCTCAAGAAAGTGGTTAATGTGCAGCTTAGGAAGTACTTGGACTCCACCAATCTGCTTAACCCTGTCCAGTCAGGATTCAGAGCTTGTCACAGTACAATATCTGCACTCGCAAAGATAACCTATGACCAGCAAAATTCTTCAGATGTCAAGAAATATGTATGTGCCTTGTTTCTTATTCTTAGCAAGACATTCAATACAGTGGACCAATAGCCTGCTGTTGGACACTCTCCAAAGCATTGGTCTAGACTCTACTGCCTTGAAATGGTTCAGTGGTTACCTCTCTGGGAGATTCCAACAGGTTAAAGTCCAAGGGGATCTCTGTCCCCTAAAATTGCTCCAAAGAGGTGTGCTGCAAGGGTCCATTTTAGGACCACTGGTCTTTATTTTTTATATTAATAACACTGACTCTGAAATCAAAGCAGTGGACATTCATCTCTTTGCTAATGACACAGTCATATACATTGCTAGGCCTACCCTGGAGCAGGCCTGTATGGACCTACAGGTGGACTTTAATCAGCTGCATTTAAACTTATTGAGCCAAAAACTACTTCTAAATGCAAAAAAAAAAAAACGAGGCCATACTTTTCTCACCTTCTGCCATAGGTCAAAAACCTTCTCTAAATAGCTTAACTCTGCAGATTCTATTGGTTCTGGGAGAACCTATTGAATATGTGACAGCATTTAAATATCTGGGACTTTGGCTAGACCACAAGCTTACATTCTTTGAACATATTGAGGAACTAAGACAGAGACTGGGCCTGTTTTTCCAGATCAAGCATCTCCTATCCAATGATGCCAAAAAAAGAGTGGTCAAAACCACCTTTCTATCTATATTGGACTATGCCAATTTCCTCTGTGGTCAAGGCTCTGCCTCCGCACTCCCAAAACTTGACTCGTTCTATCACTGAGCTTTGAGATTCATCTCTGGTCTACTATACCTTACCCACCACTGCTCTCTGTATGCTGCAGTAGGCTGGATAGCCCTCAAGTTCAGAAGGAAAAGAAATGCTACCTTTTGGACTTTTAGAGCTATCACACCTAAGCTTCCCCAGTATATCTTCAACTGCTTTCCCCTATGCACTGTAGGCAATTATCCTCCTTGTTCAGTCCTTTATTTATCTCCTTACACATTCCTAAAGTTAATTCATGCTTTGGTAAAGTGTATATAAGCTATGTACTCCCTCACTTATGGAACAAATTACAAAAAAATCCCTGAAACTGGATGCCCTGACAGCCTTCTCCTCCTTCAGAAAACTATTCTCTCAATCCTTTATAGAATTCTGTAACTGCCCCCCCCCAAGAGGCCAGTGAGATAAGTGTTGGACATCTGTCCCCCAGGCCTTGTGATTCCTGTTTATTACTTCTTCTCTCTTCTTCTCCCTATCACCCCTCCTACCCCTTTTCCTGAACTGTTAATGTACATATTGTATAATAATGTATATTGACAATATTTGTTTTCTTAGCCTCTTGCATATTTGCCTGTATAGACCTTGTCTAATACTGTAATATGTTTTATGTCCTCTTCTACATCATATTCCTTGATTGTACACCCATTTATTTCCTTTCTATATTGTTTACTTTTATGTGCTTTTATCCAGGTCCACCTTGCAAATGAGCTTGCTCCATGGTGCCTCACCTGGTGAAATAAAGATTTTGATTGATTGATTGATTGATGGTGCAGATGGAGTTGGGAAATTGAAGAGAAAAGTTGGGGGGGTGGGAGGCAAGCTATAATCTTCAGAAATGGCACCAAAGGGAATGAAAACTGCTTGATGCAAACACAACTACTGCTGTATGATTTTGGCGTGCCAAGGAAGAGGCAGATGGGGGGTGAAGTTGGTAAAATAAGACAGTAGTGGGAGAAAAAAGGTAGTGAAGAAGATCTGGGTCAGGAGCAGTTGCAGGATGTTGAAATGTAGTGTCAAAGAAGATAGGACAATGAGCGAGTAGATGGGGCAGAGCGGATATCCTAGGGGAGCATTTAGTCTGCCTGTGCCATGATCGTGAAAATGGAAGAAATCAAGCCTTAGACACAGAAGTATCCCCTGAAGTACCTGTGAAATCCAAAAGCCCTCATAGGAGCACACCAGCTCAATTGCAAAACCAGCAGCTGAGAGCCAGATCTCCTGGGAAAAAATAAGAACCAGCAGCTATTTTATGACAACTGTGTTTCAGCAGTCTGGCTAAAAATTATGAATTGCCCTACACAACATATGGAAATCTGGAGTGTCAGTGTGGATTCATCAAATGATTCAGACTAAGGTCACAAAAGTACTTTTACTGAACCTCTTTTTAAAATCTGCAGTATCAATTTCTTTGTGCTGAGGTTATGTATGTACCATCTGTTTTGTGTGCTGAAATAAAAGTCTGAAACTGGACTCTACATGTATCCCCCCATTGGGGGCTTGCCTGTAAGGCTTCCAAAAAAGGCTAATTTCCCTGGGGTTTTGGTCCCACTCTCATTCTTTTTTTCGGGAGCCCTGGTATTCTCCTTTGTTCCTGCCTTCTCCTGCCAGCCCCCACATTGTTTTGCAAAGAAAATGGGTCCGGAGGAGCTGGTTCATGGAGCTGCTGGCTTTTGGAAAGGCACCGTGGTGCTGGTGAGCTCCGTGCATATGCACATGCATATTTTCATGTGGCCATTTTTGGCTGGTTTTGGGCTGTCTCTTGGGTGGTCCAAGTCCCAGGGAAAGGCAAAAGAGGGACTGGGGACTTTAGTTTAGGTGGAAAGACAGCAAGAAAGGAAAATTAGCCATTTCTGTGAGCACCAATTGCGCTCGAGCTACAGGGAAGTTGCCTCATGAATATTAATGAGGGGTGATTGTGAAGTAGTGAGTCCTGTCTAGTGCTGGGGAAAAAAGGTAGCACTAAGACAGGGGAGAATGAAGAATGATAAATAAATAAAGATATGTGTGCACAGAGATATGGGGAGGCTGTCAGTCCACGAGGAAAATAAATATGTAAAATGAGTTCACAGACTGCAGCCAGGGATTAACATGTTCTATGTGTGTGTGTGCATATGTTGCCTGGGGGAAAGGTAACTGGAAGTGACAGATGACTGGAAAAGGGATAAGCTGACAAGTAAAAGGATGCTGTCGCTTAAGAGGGCACAGGGGTGGCTACCAAAAGCTGGGGAAAGGTATAATAAAAGTAAAGTGTTTGGCTGCAGGAAAGTTTAAAACCTGGGACACTGTTGTAAACTGTGGACACTGTTTACAATCAACCACCACATTTTGCAGCCATGTGACACCAGCTAGCCAACCACTGAGCCAGGACTAGCCAGGATGATTCTGGGGCTTGTGAACAGACTCTTGGGGGGAATACCAGAGAATTTCTAAGTGTCTTTTTGAACAGCCTATGAGGCATTGAGTGAGCCTCATAGATACATATTCATTTTTGCTGAAGGACAGTGGTTCCAGCCAATGGGGAGCCAGGAAAGAGCTCCCAAATAAAGAGGGACAGTTGGACATGAGGCATTTGGGGGAGAGCTCCTCCAGGAGGAAGGGGGCTCTTGCCCCTGGAGAGACTGGTGCTGAGAGATGGGCCTGCCTGGGGATTGAAAGAACATTTTCACCGGGGCAGGTAGGGCCTACCCCATCAGGAAAAGGAAGAAGTAGCTTGGAGAAGGCTGTGAATTGTGTGCATTTTTCTGAAGTTGCACCCCAGCAGTGAGGCAAAAGAAGCAGAGAGGAAAGGTCGTGTCTTGAGCCTAAAGATAAAAGGACAAAGGTTGGGTTTAAACCAGGGGAAAGGCCAAGGTTGCTTTCTGAGCCTGTGAAAAGAATCAAGGTTGCATCTGAACCTGTGGAAAAGATGGAGTACAGAGAATAAGAAACAAGGATGTATAAATGTGTTGAGAGAAGAAGAGGGAGAGTGACCCTCTTCAATTCAGAGAATTGCCAATACCAGCATAGTGAGATAAAGAACTGTGTGTGCAGGGGAATATGTGTGAGCCAAGGTGAATAGCATGGCCATGTTAAAGTTGAGGGACTGTGAAAGCAAAATAATGGATGGGTGCTTTCTGGGTCCAAGTGCCAGTGATCTGCTCCTGAGGTACAGCCAAGACAGAAATGGATGGCTGTGGCTACACACTGTAGCTGGAAAGAGATAGAAAGAGAACAGCAGAAGAGAATGTGCTGAATGCTTTTGCTTGCATCCAGGACCAGGTGGGGAACTTGCTAACCACCATCAAGTGGAGTCTGCTGCTGCAGGAGGGGTCATAGGTTTTATACCTGAGTGCTAGGGTGCTCTGAAAAAGGGATCCAGGCCATTGGGCAACTCCCCAGTCTGGGTCCTCTGCAGTGGTAGGCCTTGCACATGTGCTCTGCAATGGGGCCTGTAATAGGCTGAAGGGGACAAACTGCAAGATCCATGAGCAAGAGGTGAAGGAAGACTAAGCTGCAGCCTCTGCGCCCCTGATTAAGATGTGAGCCAGGTTCTGCTTGTGATTCATTCACCCTCAGGACTTCAGTGAACTGTGCCAGCTAAGGACTGAGTTCTGTAGAACCATGAGTAAAAAGCAGGACTTGCTCTGCAGCTGGCAACTGTAAATTTGTTAGCACACTAGGGCTGGAGGAAAAGCCAAGGCAGATGTAAAAAGGTTTAAAATGTATTTTAAGCAAGCGCGTTAATGCTGGCTACCAGCTGCACCTCAGGCCTGTAACTAAATCTGGGTACCCAGTGAGGGACATAAGGAAAAATGGACTGGGACCTGTGGGACAGGGTTTAGGCAACTGTAGCTGATAGCTAGATAGATAGATACTGATGGCTGCATGGATTGAAGCATGGGAATGAATCAAAGGGAATGTGATTTGGGAGAACGCAGAATCAAATTGAACTGAAAATGCCTTAACCTCTATTCCACTTACCCTATTCCTAAGCCCTTCCCCTGTAAACAAACCCTGGAGTTATTGTTTTACAGCAGAAAAGGAATCCAGAGAATGATTTTAGTGAGTCTGTGTACTGATGATGTGAAAAGGTAAAAGGTATAATTGAATGTGGGGAGGTTCGAATCCTGGTAAGTCCATGTCTGGGGTGACTGTTGGGGAGGTGGGCTGGTACAACATCCCAGGGGGTTGTACTGCTGGTAATCAGACCCTCTAAAATGTACTCTGGGTGGAGGCACCACCATTTTTGTGTTAACTTTTGGGAAAGGACCCTCGAGGTCAGCTATGGGAAACCAGGCCCCCTGTTCTTGATCTGGCCAGCAAGGCAGGGACAGTAGCCCTCTCCAGGATGGTGCCAGAGGGGGGCTACATATGTAATATTTTATCCCAAGTTATTTGAAAGTCCTGCATTTTCGGTAAGTAAATTTAATTTTGCAGCAATTATTTTGCAACACAGTTCCTGTGATTTCCATTGGCTGTATAAATTGATTGAACTGATGTCATTTTGGTAAATGATTTTCAAAATGCATCACTTTGAAAGGTCTGTGTTTGCACAATATTTGTAGTGATGACATTTTGCTTTAAGCGTAACTTAAACTGTAAGGTTAGCTGATTGTTTAGCCATAGTAGTTTGGCTTACAGTTTCTTAACAAATCTGTTCTGATAACTTTTCAATAAATTATTTTTTGGGGGTGGGATGTACCTAGCTGCCATCCTGAATAAAAGTTTTTGTAGGAACTCTAACCAGCAATTCAGAAATACCTGATGATTTATTATTTTTACATTATAGATTGAGTTGCTTATTGAGTATTTGGAGGTATCTCATGATTTACTGTTTCAATACTGTACATGAACAAATCAGGTAAGACTTTTTCAAATCAAAGGGCCTGTAAGCAACAACAGCCTGGACTGAACAGATCAAAGCCTTGCTAGACCCTGCCTCTTCAGAGCATTTATTGCTTTTTGTATGTAACAGCACTAAAATCCTCACAAAAACTAGCTGAGATTGCCAAATGCTGGAGGCATACAATCAAAGAATGATTCTGGTGGAGGGTAAAGTTGAAGCAGTGCAATCCGCAGCAGAGCAATCAACAGTTACAGCATCGAGGGTGCAGTCCACAGTTTCCTGACTAGTTTAAGAAAACACACTCCTTTAGCCCTGTTTGGAATATGTGAACAACAAGGCAGTAGAATCACACCTCCAAATCCATGGTACCTTTGCAGCAGATTGGTTGAGTCAGGAAGTGTGTGCTGGAGTCTGGTGTGCAGCTTGGAAAAGCCTACAGAAATACCCCTACACAGGTCTTTGGGGTCAGCCCCACTCCATATAGGTGGCCCTGTATTGAACCATCTTGACTGCCTAAATGTCCTCTTTGTATTGAGGAACTCAAAGCTGAATTCATCACTCCAGGTGGGGTCTGTCTTGAGCCTTAGAAACTGGCATGTTTACAATATTTTTCTTGCCCTGCTGGTCAACAAGTTTAGATTCCCCCCAGCATTCTTTTGACCATTTTGACAGCATCCACTCATTGATTTCCATGCTTCATCACATTGTCTATTATGACCCTCCAGGTCCTTCTTCCCCTCCCCAGCATATAAAGGATCCCCAGTGTATTGGTCCTACATCTGGTTTTCCTCCATAGCAACTTGGATTTGACAAATTAAATCTGAGTCTACAGAAGTTCAGTTAATCACCCAGTTTGTTCAGGTCCTTCTGAGGTTTGCTACAATGGAAAATGATTTTTCCATTAGTGCTAGGCAAATTTGATATTATGCTAGTAAAACACTGCAAATTGTACAACATTATGTGACTCTGGTAATAATGTAATTTTTATTCTGGGAAGTGTTAAAAATCTCTTATGTTAAAAATGTGCAATTTCCAAATTGTGCAAATTTCCACTATGAAAAAAAAAATATGCATTTTCAATAGATTGTGAATCTTTTGTAGAGAGACTGACTTTTCCAAAACCATTTTGCACATGATTTCTGGTTGTTTTTTTTCACTGAGTATGTATCCCACATGATTACAGATTTTCCATGCAGTGAAAGGTAGAGTTTTCAGAAGAGTCAGATAGTCACACAGATATGTACATCATGTACTTGGTCTTTTGAAAATCTCTGCAGGTAAGGCTGCTAGTTAAATGCCAGTGCTGCTGTGTAGAAATTAAATTTAAAGTTTAAACCAGTAGTGCCACTGCTGATTTTATTACTGTCTAAATTAAACTAATAGTATAATCCTAGGTGGCCTCTAACATGACTGCATGAAGCCTAATGATGATGCCGCTACTTAGAAAATAAATGTATGTTTTAACGTGCCTCTGCTGCTACTGCTGCTTACACAGTACAGTTGTTTAAAATGGACAGTCTGCAAAGCAATGAAGCAGATAAGAATTTGTTTGTGTCCCCTTCCCCCAGTTACATGAGTATAGGTAGAATCTGTTCTGCTAGATCTCCTCCACTTGGGAGGAGTACCAGGTAGTGCTGCTCACTTCGAAGAACATACTGCCCAGTGGGGGCAGAGTAAGAAGCTTAAGAGGCCATGCAAGGGCCTTGCTCCCCCTCTCTGCCCCTTGCCACCAATGGGGATTCAATGATTCAGGAGGAAATGGAAATATTCTTCCACCCACTTTCATTGCATTTCCGGTTTACCTGTGAGCTAATTTTAGTAGTGTTCAAGCTGCTGCCTTTTAGAGTCAGTGTCCTGTGATCTGATGCTCAATTATGGCTCTTATTACAGTTGCACTTAAATGTTTTCCCCTTAATCCTTTTGCTGCTTATTTCTGCTTTGATTTGGGTTGTAGTGCCTTAATGTTTATTGCCAAGATCAAATAACATTCCAACGCTGTTGTGCTTGCTCAGGACAAAAGGATACATAGTCTGGCATCTGGGAGGCTGACAATCTCCAGCGTCCCCTTTTTGTTGTGCACTTCACAGTGCTGATCATGCAGTGTTTAGAGAGAGCGTTCTTTTTTTTTCAAATTAAATAGGCTTTATTGAAATGAAAATAAGAAAGGCAGACAATTGCTGCAGATGTTAACAGACAATAACCAACGTGCCAAAAAGTACAAGAAAGTGATCAAACTATGCATCTTATCTAAGAATAGGATTATGAAAGCTACCCCACCCCACCCAGAGTCTCACCAACCCAACCCCACTTCTGGAAGAGAATAATAAACATGTACAACAAAAAGGTAAAAGGAGTTCATGGGTCAAACAGCAACAATAACAAGCAAAAAACACAGTATAGATTTGGGTGCTAGTAGAAATATTGCAAAAGTAAATATTATCCTTAGTTAAGGCCTCCACAAAATGCATATGTGGAGACACTAAGGTAACTCAAAGGGTTAGCACAACATATAATGGTTCCCATCTTGTCTTATAGCTACCCAAATGATCTGCTAAACTATCAATAATCCACTCCACTTGTAAGACAAACAACATTTCTCTATACTATTCTATGAATTGGGGAGTGACTTGATCACACCAATGCCTAAGAATTACCTTTTTGGCAAAGGCTGAAATCAAAGCCATATGAGGTCTTTGGTTCCCAATAAATTTACCATCGAATGCTGCTAACAAACAGATTTCAGGGAGAAATGCCTCCTTCAAATCTAGTATAGAGTTCAGTCATGAATGTATATCATCCCAGAAGGGAGTAACTTTCTCACAGGTCCAAAGGATATGTAGTAACATGCCAGGTTCTTTATTACATGGAGAAAAAATATTGGATGGAAATTTAGCTATCTTATGGTGTTTAATTTGGGTACAATAAAGGTTGTGAAGGACTTGAAACTGCATGAAATGATACCTATCCCATTTTATGTATTTGTAATTATTTCTCCAAATATGGGGCAGTTATGGGAACCATTGAGGTCAGGTAGAGCCTGATCCCAATAATAAAACAAATCACTTTCTCTGTCAGAAAGAGCATTATGCAATTTATGACAATAATATGAAATAGTATGAGAAATGGGGAGCAGTTAATGCAAACATAAGGATCCGTTCTTCATATAGCCACAAGCCAGTCCAAAAGTATTGTACTAGCATATGGGACAGCAGGAAATATTTAAAGGATAAAGAGGAAGGCCATTGATATTTCTTTTGTGCCCCCTGAAAAGTAAATAGTTTACCATTAGTTAGAAGGCAGTCTACTGCATTCACTTTCTCATAAGGCCAAAAGGTAAATTACCAGCAATTTTAAAGCTGGTGTTCCTCAATAGGAGTTATGCCATATCTTTTTGAGATTGCATCCCCAACAGTGAACATAACTGTGTATGAGCCTGAATTGAGATGTCTGTGGGAGTATCTTTCAAAGCACAAGGGAGTGTGTTACGAGGAATAAAGTGTAGGGCTAGAATATCTATACCCAATTGCATGCATAGGTAATGTTCAATATCCAACCATTGTGGAACATATGGTAGAGAATGGTCCTCTGATTTCAGCCTGAGCCAATAGAAAAATCTGGAGCAATGAATGGCTAAATAATATAAGAAAAGGTTAGGGACCTGCAAATCACCTCTCTCCTTAGATCACATCAATTTATGCAGCACCCTTTGGGGAGGTTTGTTCTACCATAGGAAGGTAGAGAACATTCTATGTTTCTGGGTGAACCATGTTTGTGGTAATGCTTGATTAAACATCCAAAGGGGATGCAGAAGGTGTGGGAGAATATTTATCTTGATTATAGTTAAACGGCCCCTCATCGATATGGGCAAAAGGGACCATCTATCTAAATCTGGTTTAATCCTATAGCCACCATATCCAAGTTATATTGTCTCATTTTAGATGGAGGAGCACTTAATAAAATACCCAAGTATTTCAATTAATCTTTAACCAACACAAAACCTAGGTGCTCCACACTTACTCTCATCACCAACCTGTTCAGGGGCATAACTTCAGACTTGGCCAAATGCAATTTATAATTAGAAACCATACCAAATCAGGTTATTACCTCCAAAGTTGTGGGTAAGGAAATATCAGGTAAGGTAACATGTAGCAGGATGTCACCGAAATATCAAATAAGGTGACATGTAGCAGGATGTCATTCTTATATACTGAAAGTTTGTATTGTTGTATTCTCAGAGCAATGCCAGAAATGTGGGGAGTAGAAATTATTTTTCTAGTTAAAGGTTCTAGAAAAGATTAAATAAAAAAAAGGAGAAAGAGGGCATCCTTGCCTAGTACCTTGTTATAGAAGAAAACTTTTGAAGAGAACCCCATTACAGGGTATGTGGGCTGAGGTACAAGTGTAGAGTACCCTTATCCATTAGGTTAACATAGATGGAAAGTGAAATTTTGGCAGAAGATAAAATAAGTAACCCAATGAAACCCTGTCTTTTTTAGAATATAAGATTGCAGTGAAACATGAGCTGCATTTTAAATGTTTGTGTAATAGGTGAAGTTTGAATGGCATTATATATGATATATATGATGTTTGGTTGTTTATAACAAATGAAATGATTGTATGTACCTAAATGTACGATAATTGTATTTGTACGTTGTGTATTTGTTTACTGTGTTTATTTATTTTGTACTAAACAGGTATGCCTTGTAAATAGGGATCCTTTGAACCCCTAATGGCATAATTTTCTGTATAATAAAATTTTACTACTACTTACTACTACTATCAAAAGCCTTCTCTGCATCCAGTAAGATCAGCTCTGTGGGGGTGTGGGACTCCCCGGATGCAAAGATTAGATGAGAGAGCTTTTGCAAATTATCAGCTGGGAGCCTTCCTTGTACAAAGCACACTTGCTCCTGAATGAAAAGAGGTCCACAGACTTGATTTAGCCTGTTGGCCAATATTTTAGCAAATATTTTGAGGTCAAAATTTGATGAGAGATATTGGCCTGTAGTTAGAAACCAACAAAGGGTCTCTCCCTGGTTTTGGTAAAACTCAGTAAAAGAGGAGTCTGACGGGCCTTTGGAGGAGATATAATCATAGGTTTTCGAAAAAATAGGGGCAAGAAGAGATTAAATTTTTTATAAAAAAAATGGAGATATACAGTACCCCTCTGGGCCTGGAAAGTTATCCAGGACCAGGCACTCAGTAACATTACAGATTTCAGTCAGGGTCAAGATGGCCTGCAAAAATTGTGCCTGTATTTCACTTAAATAAGGTAAATCAAGACCCTAGAGAAAAGACTCAAATTGATCAGGACAAAAAGGAGTCCAAGGGGAGATACAAGTTTTGATAGTAAGATTGAAAATGGGCCACAATGTCATGGGGAGAAGTAAGAAGGTGACCCAAATCCATACGAATGGACGATACTATCATATCTGCAATTTTGGATCTCAGATGTAGGGCTTAACATTTTCCCACTTTTTCCCCTTGATCAAAAATATTTTACTTTACTGTAGACTGAAGCAGTAGATGTTCTGCCTTCTCACCCAATAGGTGATTATACCATGATCTTAGAGATTCTAGGTGTTCCCAATCTTGGTGTGGAGACTTGGAGCAAATGTGTTTCTCCAGGGACCTGATTTACTAAAAAAAGTGGCAGTGTTTTGCAAAGCAATCTTTTTATGCTTAGAAGTTAAGTGAATTAACTCTACCATAGTAGCAGATTTCAGTGTCCCCCAAAGTACATCCAGTTTGGTCATAGAAGGGGAATTAATAACCAGAAAAGAAGTGATGAACTTTTGGATATGGTCAGACAGGTCGGGAGATTTAAACAATTGGTTGTTGAGTCTCCAGGTCTTATCCCTATCTGTAGTAGAAGAAGAAGAAGAAGAAGAAGAAAGACTCAACTGAGCTAGGATAGGGTGATGATCAGAAATTACCTTAGCACCATAAAAAAAAGTTGGATTGCTGAGAGATAGTTTAATAGTTTATTGATTGGTCATAGACCTTAACAAAATATAATTTTCTTACATATAAAAATGTTGACAATATACATAAAAAGCTTTATAATTATAAAATCCATAAGTACAATTTTTCATAGCAGTTTTATCAGGTCAGAACATACTATATTCCTGAGAGATACTCAGCTGCAAACAGAAATCACTCCTGGGAAAAGAGTTATGAGGGAGAGAGTGGGATGAATATTCTCTTATATCTGGATTCAGTGCTCTCAAGGGGTCAACTAGACCCAAAGAATCCTTGAGTTCCTGAAGGGTAATTGTCCTGGGGTGAGAGCTTGATGATGTTTCCTGGACCACTCTAAATCAATAAAAAAAGGACAAGGTTCCAATATCCAGTTAAGAGTATAGGGGGAGATAAAATCATGCTGCCAATATATTTGTTACAGAAGAAAAAAAATTAGGGTCATCTACTGTAGGTCAGTAAACTGCTCCCAATTTCACCTCCAAGTGGCCCAGCAAGGATCGTATAATTATATATCTTCCCAGGGGATATACTACTTCTTGAAGTAGGTGGAAAAGGACCCATCTGGCCACCAAAATGGCTACACCTTTTTTTGCTGTACTCTGACTCGGCACCAGGCACATGTCCCACCAGAAACACCTAAAAAAGGAGACCTGGGATGGGAGGAGGTGGGTTTGCTGAAGAAAAGCCACATCCACCTGCAATTTGATTAAGTGAAGCAGGATTTTAACCCTTTTTATAGGTGATTGAGCACCCTTGAGATTCCAGGAACAAAAGTCATAGTTAAATACCATGTAGTGTACACATATAATAACTACAATAAACTATAACAATTTTACAAAATGCTAACAAAAGAGATCCATATAGCATGTACATTCTCTTCTGATAAACCTCCACCCCCAATCTTACTTTCAGATGTAACCCCCCATCCATCCCACCCATATTCATTAACAATCCAAACAAAAGAAAACCCATATCCACCCATCCTCCCATCAATGGCCTGGTGCATGATGATCTCCCGGAGATCAGTTCCCTCTCATGCTCAGCTCCCACCCCCCACCACAAATCCAAAACATTAACCTAAGTCTTAAATGCCAGTAACTATAGCCATAAATAAGTAATAACAATACAACAAAGAACTTGAGAGTTTGACCCGGCAGAAAACTATTAACATGTGAAAAAAGTGCCTATTACCAGTCACTGTACCAGCCAACCTTAAACATTTATACAGTACAAAATATAAATTCTAACTAAACCAAAACCCCATATCAGGGGTTAATATCCCAGTCCATAAGATGGAGACCCCAGATCATGGGCTGGACCAATAACAAAGGAATAGAGGTGGAAATTATGAATTGTACATTCTGTCATATACTATTTAATGAACCCATGTTCCAGATGTTCATACCCATTTCTAATGTTAACTCATAGGATAAGCATTAAATGTAGTATATTGGAAGCAAAGATTAAATGGAACCCATAAAAAAAGAAAAAAAAAGTCTTTGCACAACAAATAAATCCAGGAGGTGTAATACATTGTACAATGCCCACATGTCTTTAATTAAAGCAAAGGGACTACCAGGGCAATGTTTCAACAAAAGGTCCCAACCTGGCAGCAGAGTGAGTCAAAAGAAGAGGGAGTAGGCAGCTTGAAGCCAAACAGATGAGCAAGTCCCAGTCCTTGTAGCGAACCAAACTCTAAAAGATCGAGTAGCAATCCCAACCCAAACTGAAAACGTATAGCAGCTACCTTTGATGCCGAAAACTAGGTCAAACAAGGTGTGGAGCAGGTTGGGTGGATCGCAGAAATGGCATAGAGCTGTTGGATGGGAGATCAAGCCTTACAGCTTAATTTAAAATTGAGGCAGAACAGCTAATGATGTGGGCCCCTTACAATTAATAAAATACTGCACCCAGGGAACAGTACAATGTCAGGAAAACACCTCCCAGGAAATTACAATCCAGATTTAACATCGGTACAGGATTAAGGTTCAAAGCAGGATCCTCCATTGCAAAGAAAGAATAGGTCGAAGAAGCTGCTCAATAAATGTTCAGTGAGTCCCATCTAAAAAAAAAGACTCCAGAGAAAGGATTGCTACCAGATATCAATCACACAGTGAGGGAAAAGGGTAATGAAGGCTCCATATATCCCCTCAAACCGATCATAAATCAGGAGGGAGTTGAACAACACATAGTCCCCAAACTGAGCAGAATATTGGAATGGGAGTGTAGAACAACGTGTCTTAGTCAGCTTGGGAATGAAAAACAGCAGTGGGCAGTATAAACCAACAATAGATAGGAAGGAGGCACAACCAGGAAATGACACAGTTTAAAGAAAATGCATCCCAGATCGGATTGGTGCAAGGCTCCAGCTACGACGATGGATTGTAGCTCAAATGTTAATTCTTAATCAGTAAATTAAGAAGGTAGATCAGATAGTCCATTGGACAGGGGTGTAACATGGGTAAAGTTGAAAAAGGTTTCGAGTTTTCATTGAAGGAAAGTGTTGAATAGTTAACAAGGGGGTAGAATGGCTAGGCTCTGTGAAGCCCAACAAACAGATCAGAAGTCAGGTGAATAGTCTCAGGGCATAATCCCAGTACAAAGTAGGATGGCATTGAAAGTATCAACAAGCCTTAAAAAGTTCAGGCAGCAGGTGTTGTAGGGTAGAGTGAGCCTGCTCTGTGGAATCCCAAGATTTCCATACATCTCCTATCAGGACTTGCATACCAGAAGGGTATAGAACTCTAAATCTGAGACTAGCCACCATAAGTTTGATAACAATAGGATGGTATTTAGCCCATCTCTGGTGGACTGTGTTTGGCAAATTTTGTACATTTCATAATTTCAAACCCTCTCAGGAGATTTCTCACAGCTCTTTAATTTTTTCAACAGATGCTGCTTATCCAGGTAGTCAAAAAATTTAAAAATGAAGGGATGAGGGAGGGCTCCATCTGCAGGCATCAGCCTCAGAGAGTGATGGTCTCACTCTACAATGTAAGTAGTGCTGTTGAGGGATGGCCCCACTAGTTTAACACATAATTTTTGAGTGACCTGAATCAGGCTGGCTCCTTTTGATTTTTCAGGGAGACCGAATACTACAACATTAGATCATCAGCAATGACCTTCAGGGTCTTCCAATTTTTATTCCAAATGGGTGAGCTTCTGTTTTAAGTTTAGCTACTTGAGGTGACTGGTCACTGAGACAGAGCAGACTACGTGCACTTGCGTTTGAGGAGTAAATGCAAGTAGCAGGGTTGCACAGCATGTTTTATTTTTATGTTGATTGCGCTCATGCGCAAGAAACATATTGCAGCAGCTTTCTCCACAAGCAGGTTGTGGAGGCGCAGTACTGTTGTGGCCAATGCCCTGTCAGGAGGTCTAAACCTCACTCTCAGGTTCTTGGCAATATTGGGAATGCAAGTAATCACAGACACATTGCATAAGAGTAATAAACCTGTTTATTACTACCAAAAAGGATAAAATCACAGTTGTCCTAAGCAGTTTTTACCAATACGAATCAGGAGCCAGTGCTAAGCATTCCCTATACCTCAAGGTTTCTTTGTGTCTGTTGGGATCTCCGAGGTACAAGACTAGTGTATCACATTATATACCTATGATAATTACTATGGTTACTGTAAGATAGAAACATTTCAAATTACAGAGATGAGCCCTATTGGCTAAATTAGAGGTGGCTCCATGGTCCAAGATAACATTATACAATTTTGTAGTAGACATCAGTTTGTGAAACAAAAGAGTTCTTATACAGAGTCTTACATAACTCAGTGTAGTAGTACAAATCACCAAAAGGTGGCAATGCCGACTTACATATCACAATTATTCCAAGGACACAAGTGTCTTGGCATCTTACAAGTAAGAAATACACAGAAAATACATAGAAGAATATATGTATTAGGAACCAAAGTGTATTACAACAATATGTGTACATATCCTGACATCTACTCTTGTACGGTAGATGCCCTTAGCCCTATATGTTAGTATAACATATGTCTAAGCACTAGCTGTCTATGGTGTACCTCTGAGGGTACCAATTAGGGTGCAGGAACCTCGTGTAACATTCCCCCACTTGTTGCCTCCAAAGGGCAACATGGGAAAACCTAGGGAAAAGTCATGGAGCAGTGGTCGTTTACAAACCCAATGCGCAAGCTTTGTAAAGGAACTCAAGCTGCTCACAGTGTTGGCGCAGTGTGCGCCATAGGCAGCATAACATGATAATCAAAACAAATATCAAAAATGCTTGTATAATAACAAAACCTTTAAAAGTAATTTCTAACCAGGTGTTAGTCAATACATCATTCATGTCACCATCATTTATCAATGAAAGGATAGCTTCATTGGCCTTGGTCATATTATTGCTTATGTGGATGAAGTGTGTGTCTTTCCTGTCTAAAAATGATTTTAATGTAAGTGTAAGAGGGTCTATGTGTACATTAAAATAGGGTAAGTATTCAGAAAATGTGAGCAGATAATCGGGGTTACCATCAATGATGTCTGCATCCATAAGAGGGATGGGGGTTAAAACAGTATGTCCAATGACGGTCTTCTGGTGGGGGACACAACAAAAATTGGGGTTATCAATAACACATGTCAGAGATCCATATGTATAGCTTTTAAAGTTAGTTACCACACAGTACTCCCCATTAGAATTGTACTGAGAGTGAACAGTAGGGAGTCTCCACTTTTGCAACTGGACAGGGCAAGTGTAGGTCATCTTTGAAATCCATGTTGACAGGCAATGAACCTCTTCAAGATATATGTTTGGTAGAGCTTATCCGGAGCTAAAGTAGAATCTGAGAAATCTGTGCCATTCTTGGTGATGTCATCATCCATGGTGAATGTCCAATCAATGCTGTCTGGAGAATAACCACAAACAGGCTGAATAACATCAAATACATCACATCAGCACAAGTAAATGTATTGATTCTTCGCATAGCAGTCCGTGTGCAGAGCCACCCAGGCGTCCAGGAAAGGATGGAAAACCAGTAGAGGCAGTAGATCTAGGCATTCTCTGTAGATGTCTTTGTCCAGGTGCCTGATAGAATGTACCAGTGCAAGCCTGTCAAACAAGGCTGTAGTGGGATCAAAACATGGTAAAGAGACAGTAAAGGAAGCAAACATAGTATCTCTTATGGAAAATTTCTTAGCAGTGAAACAAGGAGCAGTGTTAGGGTGTCTGGTCACAAACCCCAGCTTCCTAGCTGTAGAAAGAGGAATCGTTAGAGATTGTTGCATACACATAGCAATACAGCTATGGGTTTTACATCGTGGACAATACCATTTGGAAATGCGTCTATCATGTTTGATATCAGGGATTCTTCCAGATTCTAGATCATGGAAGAGATTGTTAATGGTAGTGATAATGTATGAGCCATAGGCAGAGCAGAGGATTTCTCTAGCAAAGTATTATTTATCTGCTTCTCTGTTGTTCTGTGCAATGAGTGTGTTAATCTTGTCTTTAGAGTCTGTAAATGCCTTAGCAATGTCATGCATGTTGTATACAGTGTATCTTTCTTCCTGACTAAGGCCATCCACACCATGCAATAATGGGGGTAGTATATTATTAACCAAACCAGTTGAAAATTCAGCAGAATGAGATTTGATAGCAGCAATGTCTGCCTTATTCCAAATAGACATATCCATTCCAAAAAGGCCTGTGACAGTACCTGTTGCACCTGTGACATCAGAACTGTCAACTTCACGTGAATAACGTTTATGACTTTGATCACCAGGATCTGGTTTTCTCCTGAAGTTGCCTCTATGTTCAGTAGAATGGACCCTGGCAATTGGGTCTTGAGTACGAATCTGAAATGCAGCTAAACCATCAAGCAATAATGAACTATAAAATGCTGATGTATTAGTATTGTGACACATATCAAATTCTTTCATATTCCAGTAAGTAAGATTAAACAAAACAGGTGTATGCATAAATTGTAAGTTATTGATCAATGAACCAGGGAGGGTAGTGGCTGTTAGACCACTACAGGGACCAGGGGTGAGCTTTGGACATTCCAAAAGCTGTTTATCAGTGGGTGGTAATACAGAGAGATACATGGCAGCAGAGGCCATGTGGTGTACAGCACAAAATTTCCTAGCAGAATCCTTAGACAAAGAATTACAGTACGAAGGATCAATTAAGGCAGTATTATTGTATAAACCAGAATGTCTAAGAGCAGTTTGTAACAAGGACAGAGAATCATTTGGGGATAATTTAGCGTTGTTCCAACCCTGATAAGTTCCTTTGGAGAGTTTGACCACAGGGAGAATTTGTCCTTGTGATGTGGTTTGCCACTCAATTTGTAGGGTAGATTTTTCAGGAGCAACAACCGAGGCAGTGAGGTAAGCATCGGGACCTTCCTGGACAGTAATTGGACTATTGGGTATATTGATGAATACTCCCTCTGAAGGAGATGCTGGATGATCAAGGTGTGGTAGGAGGTTCTGTACCGTGCCTTGGATGCAGGGGATGACTCCTATAATGAGAAGATAATGGAACAAGATAGTCATCTTGCCAGTGTATCTGAAAAGCAAAATCAAACATTAGTAAGTTAGTACTATTCCACCCAATGGGGCAAGGAAAAGTAATTAAGTTCCTTTATACAGTTTCAGTTGGTTTGCATGTGACCATTTGTCAGTCAGTTTATTGTTATGCAGGAGTCTAACTTGATAGACTGCTGGACTAAGCTTGTTGACAATGGGGTATGGATCTTCCGATTTATTGGAGAAGGAATGGGTGGGATGTGCAAATCATAGTACCATTACCTGATCTCCAACCTGCCAATCCACTTCTTGTGAGTGCTTGTCAAACTGTATTTTGGATTGTTGCTGGGCCTTGCCCATGCAGTTGGCAGCATACAAGTGTGTGTGTATGAGGTCTTTCCTGAGTTTTTCCACATATTGATCTACAGACACACGGTCTGTAGTGGGGGTGTGCAGGTCAAACAACAGGTGTTCGGGTAATCTCATCTGTCTTTCAGTCATCACTTCAAAGGGTGTCAGCTGGGTGGTGGCTGAGGGTGTGCCCTTAATTGCCATAAGGAGTAACGGCAGTAGGGAATCCCAGATTTTGGGATTGTCCTCAATGAATTTGGAAAGCATTTGCTTAATCCATCTGTTGGCTCTTTCTACTTGACCTGAAGATTGGGGGGGGTAGGGTATGAGGAACTTTTGTTGAACTCCAAGGAGTTCAAGGGATTCTTTCATCAACTCACCTGCCAAACTGGTTCCCTTGTTGGATTCTACCTTCAGAGGTAGGCCCCACCTGGAGAAAATATGTTCCACCAGGATTTTGGAAGTGGTTTTAGCAGTGCATGTTTTAGTAGGGAAAGCTTCAACCCACTTAGAGAAAAGGTCAGTTACCACAAGAGCATACTTGTTATTTCTGCTGGTATTGGTCAAGGGGCCAATAAAATCAATCTGTATGGCATGCCAAGGGCCAGAGTGTCGAGGTAAGAGTTTGGCATTTCGCTTGGTAGGGATGAGGTTGTGTTACGCACAAACAATGCAATTGTCTATGTACTGTTTAACATCTTTGGTGACACCAGGCCAACAGGCGGTGGTCTTAAGCCTTTGGAGGGTGTTTTCCATTCCCTGGTGTACACCAGTGGGTGTGTCATGCACTTGGTGCAATAATTCAGACCTTAGGTGTCTGGAGACCACCCACAACTTGGTGGTGGAATCATCTGGTTGATACCAGATGAGCTTGTCATCTGGTAACAAGCATAACTTACCTTCATGTCTCCGGTAGGGGTTATGTGTGGGAAGTTTCTCTTCGGTACTCTTGTCAAGGAATCTGAACACTTCTTTGAGTCCAGTATCAATATGTTGGGCTGCTGATAGGTCCAAGGGGGAAAACTGTTCAGTTTTTTTCCTTAGTGCTGCTATATGCATGGCTGCATTGGCCTCTGGATGGTCCATCATCCAGGTGCCCCCCCTCGGGCCTCTTCCTTGGCAAGGGTGTCTGCTGTGTCATTGAAGGCATGGTAGGGGTCATGGAGAGAGTGAGCTTTGACTTTGTGTACATAGAGTTTGTGTGCAAATTTTTGTGCCAGTGAATGTATGTGTATTACCAATTCCTTGTACTTCGCTGGTCTGCCATCAGAGGAGAGGAAGGAATTCTTCTGCCAAAAAGGACAGAATTCTGTAAGAGAACAACAAACCCAATTAGAGTCTGTAAAAATGATAGTATCCTTGGTCCCATGCTGGATGAACTCGAGGACACAGGCCACCGCTGCCATCTCTGCATATTGTGATGATGCTACACTGCAATGCTTAGATATTTTAACAGTGTTCTCATAAGGGTAAATCACTAGAATGCCCATTCCAGCAATTTGTTCTCCCTGATAGTAGGATGCTGAAACATCAGTAAAGACACGACACAAAGAGGTGTTATCAAGTATTTGTGGCATGGCAGGGAGAAAAGGACCTGTATCTGGAAGATCAGGTGACTGCAGTGTACAGTCATGGGGTTCTCCTTGGAAAAGGAGTCCTTGAGCCAGCATATATGGAATTTTTGTTGGGTGTACCTGTATGTCTCTATCCTGGAGAAGAAGTGACCAGTGTGTCAGTCTGGTGTTGGAGACTGACCCATCCTTCACTCTGTCTGAGAGCAGAAAGGTAGTTGGAGTGTGGTTGGTGTTGATAATCAGTGGAGAGTACCAAATGATATACAGAAAGTGCTTGACAGTCCAGTAGGTGGCCAGAAGATTCCTTTCACAAAGGCTGTACTTCTGTTCCCCTGGGGTCAAGAGCTGTGATGCATATGCAATAGGTCTCAGGGTGCCATGAACCTTCTGGGCCAGTACTGCTGACATGGCAATGTCAGAGGTGGCACATGCCAGCTAGAACGGTAGTGCTAGATTGAGGTTGATCAGAGCTGGGGCAGAGGCCAAGGTCTGCTTCAGTGACATCACAGCCTGGGTATGTATAGGGTCCCAAGTCCATGAGATGTCCTTTTTCAGTAGCTCATATAGAGGAACAGCTTTTTGAGCAAAATCACAAATAAAATCTCTTGAATAATTCACCATACCTAGAAACCTTTGAAGAGTTGCCACGCTGGTGGGCAATGGCAAGTCTTGCAATCCCTGTACCTTCTTCCAGGTAGGGCTTTGACCTTGGTCAGTTATTTTTAGACCCAGAAAGAGTACTTCTTTCTGACATAGTTGTGCTTTTGCTGGATTGCATTTCAGGCCTGCTGTCTAGACGAGAGTCAGTAGTTCGTCCAAGAGATCCAGATGTTGTTCCTGTGTGGCAGTTGCCAGCAACAGGTCATCGACATACAGCAAGAGACATTGGGGAGTAGAGAAATCCTCACGGGCGTCCATCATATGCAGATGGAACAGGGACGCGCTATTATGGAATCCCTGTGGTAAGCAAGTCCATGTGTACTGTCTTCCTTCGAAGGTGAAGACAAACTTATATTGGCTCTTGGGAGCCAATGGTAATGACCAAAAACCATTAGAAATATCCAGGGCACTGAACCATTTCAGGTCAGGGGTCAAAAGTCATAGCACATCAGGTGCTGATGCCACAGTTGGATAGCAACTGGGGGTGACCTGATTCAGTTTCCTGTAGTCAATAGTAAGTCTTCAGGCACCTGTGGGTTTTTTCATGGGCCACACTGGGGAGTTAGCAGTAGAAATGCAAGTTCTGATTACTCCTTGCTTAAGAAGTGACTTGATTGTTTCTCTGAGAGAAGGCAAGGCCTCAGTTGGAAAAGGGTACTGCCTTTGCCTCTCATGTACTGGGCCTGGCACTTCGATGACAGTGTTCATTCTGCCACAGTCATGTTTGTTGATTGCAAATGCTTCCAAATGTAGCTGCAAAATGGGGAGAAGCTTTGGAAAAAGCTCATGATCTTTGAACAAATCTATTATGTCATACTCTTTGTTGTTAGCAGAAATTGTTGCCACAATGTGTGAATCAGGGATCAAAATGTTGTGGTATTTACCCTGAATCTGTATCAATAGCATGTTAGCTAAATCTACCATTCAGCCTTGTAGTGCGAGGAAATCGATCCCTATGATACTAGGGTGGTCATACATTACCATCAGTTGGAAGGTGTGTGAGGCCTTTAAATGGCCTAACTCTACCAGCAGGGGTAGAGATCGGTATGTAGGTAGCCTAGTACCATCCACTCCTGACATGTTGGTCCTCCATCCGGTGAACCAAGGAGATGTGTCTGGGTGTTCATCATGTAATACAGATACAGCTGCATCTATATCTAGCAAAACTACAAGTCGGCGGCCCCCGACCTCGGCCTCGGTGAAGGGCCTTCTGTTTGTATCCAAGACCAGCTTGTTTACAATCCAGACTGGGGCCTGTAATTGTCAATCTGTACTACTGGGAGCATGGAGAGGTTGGGCCTGACTTCTTTAAATCACTTCACCATGCTGCACCAATGCTATATGGGGAGGAGCTTCCAGGTTCAGGCCTGTATGGGCCTGGGGGCCTGCACTTCCAGTATCGCCATGACCCGTTGGGGCCTGGGTCGCCAGATGAACAGCCGCAAGGGCCTGAGTGGGAAGAGCATCCACCACAGAGTGCACTTGTCCCAGGAGCTCTCGGAATTTCCAATTTTCCTCAGCTATCTCCCTCTATGAAGGGCCTGTTCTTTGTTGTTGTGATTTACCTTTGTTCTTATGCTTTTTATTCTTATGCCAGTTCCGGTTCCCACCTCATTGTTGCTGCTGTTGTGGTTGTTGTTGATGTTGGGTCTGTTGGGGGTGTTGGTTATCGGCTGGAGAAGACTGTTGATATTGGGCCTGCCCTTCCACAGTGTAGTGCATCGTGGCCTCTGAAATAGACTCCACGGTGGCTACTTTTGTGGAACCAGAGCCCAGATCATGTATGTAGAGTTGGTAAACTCTCTTGGTTTTCCGAAGGATGTAGGCAAACCTGTTCGTATTAGGGTAGGTGGTTGGCTCTATCTTTTCTCATACTGCAGGAATCATGTTCCTAAGGAACAGGGTCTTATACTCAATAAGATCTACATCTGCAGCTTCTTGTGCCAGGTGCTTTCCTGCTTGGTAGGCCATCCAAAGTCTCTGGTGGTAAATCGCTGGACTTTCCTTTGCATTCTGTTTTACAGGGTATGTAAGCATCACTCCTACTACACCTGGGCTGTGAGCAGAAATGAGTTCAGCTGCAACCTCATCAAAAGTAGCATGTCCATCCTGGCGGATGGCATTGGGGAGTTTGGCCCACAAACTAGGATCGATGGTTTGATGTAGTATCTGGACCTGGTATTCTGCAGCGAGGCTAAGCATCTCGCATTTACAATGCACCTTTTCTAAGTGACAGCTGAGATTGTCAGACGGGTTCATCCAACCTATACTGTCAGCAATTTGCTGAACAGAGTAGGCCATTTGTAGGGGATTATTGGGTTGATCAAGCAGAGGTAGATTGTCTCGGGCACTGTCTAGGGTGATCTGAGCTGCAGCCTCAGCCGCAGTATGAACAATACCATCCTGAGTGCCAGCCTCTTGTAGAAGCTGCCTTATTTGGGTTTTAATGGCCCGTTTACTTCTCTCAGGAAGCGGTACATTACCTATTGCAGTTTCAATCATCGTTTCTATCTCTTGCCTGTCTTCCACATTAATAATGGCTATCGATGGTGCCATCAGGACCAGGCCTGGGCCTGCTCCCCCCCATCATGGGGGCCACCATGTTGGCGTCTTCCATGATGGGCGTCACAGCGTTGATGACGTATGACATGGTGTTGGTGGAGTGGGGACTGTCCATGTTGTGGATGGCTGGGTGGGGTCTCTGGGTCATAGTAGGGGTGTGACTGGGCATTGTACTGAGAGATGTCATCATCTGATACCTCTCCTTCAGATGATGTGTGTAAGGCAGTGGCTACGCCTCCCATTGCCTTAACATGTCCAGCCAGTACCTCCTGCTGATGGCGCAGTTTTGCCATCTTAGTTTTATATTCAGCATGACTCACAGTTGCAACATCCAAATCAACCTCATCCTGCATTTGCTTCTGCAACACTCTATACGTGGCGCTCACTTTGTGATTGTCCCTAGTAGCCTCTTTTAAATCATTACGTACCTGGTTCATCTCATCCTGTAACTCTCCCATCTTCTCACTTAACTGTGCATTCACAGTACTTAACAAGTCATTCATATGCAATGCCTGTCCCTTATCCTGTCTCAAACTTTCACACCCCTGCTTCAACATTCAAAGTTCCTGTTCTCCAGCTTGAGCTGAATGATGCAAAAGTGAATCCTTTTCATTCTGCAAAGTTTGGAGTTCAGACTCCAAGTTCTGCTGCAGTCTAACACATTCTGTTTCCTGCAAACCCATCTGTTGCTTAAGAGATGAAATCTGCAGATCAAGGGTTCGAAACCTCGCTTCAGAGGCTTCTAGAGCAGCGTAGAGAGTGGCAACCATCAACCCTTTAGCTTGACGCTTATTGGTTGATTGTCTCATCTCTGAGCACTGGGTTGAAATCCCCAGTATAGGGTTTTTGGATTGACTTGCATCCCGCACGAAGTCAGCCCATCCTCCATGGGAGGCAAGGAAGTTCGAGACATCGAGTCTCAGTTCTGCGCAGATATTTGATACGGTGGCCACTGTGTGGGAGGGAATGAAAAATCAAACTGTGAAAAAGGTGCCGTTCTATGTATCGATCCACAGCAGCTCTTCATACATAGTCGGGCTACTGTAAGAGTTGTAGACTTACAATTCAAAGCTGTAATGGAGTGAGTCGAGTTGGCATTGACCACACCCAAAAAGAAAACAGCCAGACTTTGTAAGTGACTACAAACTGGTTCTAAAATGGGAGAGATTATATGGGATTGTACACCTACTGTCCCCATGGGAAAGGGAAAAGTTATAGCAACTAGTGAAAACTAACAAACACCAAATATTGCCTGCACACGGTCGTCAACTGTCAGGAGATCTAAACCTCACTCTCAGGTTCTTGGCAATATTGGGAATGCAAGTAATCACAGACACATTGCATAAGAGTAATAAACTTGTTTATTACTACCAAAAAGGATAAAATCACAGGTGTCCTAAGCAGTTCTTACCAATACGAATCAGGAGTCAGTGCTAAGCATTCCCTATACCTCAAGGTTTCTTTGTGTCTGTTGGGATCTCCGAGGTACAAGACTAGTGTATCACATTATATACCTATGATAATTACAATGGTTACTGTAAGACAGAAACATTTCTAATTACAGAGATGAGCCCTATTGGCTAAATTAGGGGTGGCTCCATGGTCCAATATAACATTATACAATTTTGTAGTAGTCATCAGTTTGTGAAACAATAGAGTTCTTATACAGAGTCTTACATAACTCAGTGTTGTAGTACAAATCACCAAAAGGTGGCAATGCCAACTTACATATAATTATTCCAAGGACACAAGTGTCTTGGCATCTTACAAGTAAGAAATACACAGAAAATACATAGAAGAATATATGTATTAGCAACCAAAGTGTATTACAACAATATGCGTACATATCCTGATATCTGCGCTTGTACAGTAGATGCCCTTAGCCCTATATGTTAGTATAACATATGCCTAAGTACTAGCTTTCTATGGTGTACCTCTGAGGGTACCAATTAGAGTGCAGGGACCTAATGTAACAGCCCCCACAGCCTGCAAAGATGTGTCCCATTTCCCCCAATGCCATGACATGCTACTGCTAACACTAGTTTGGAACCTTGCCACCAACTTCAGAGAAATCAGCCGCTGCAATCAAGGGCCACCTCATCATTGCAGCATAAGCCATTTGCTGCAATGAGGGAGTGACCCATCATTGCTGGGTGGGATCTTCACAAACAATATTAACCCCCCCACCGTGTTTACTTGCCGACGGGGGCCCCAATCCCTGTCGGCTTCAGTGTCCCTGTGGTTCTGTTGCTGACGGGGAGCCCACTCCCTGTCGGCATTAGGTAAAACCCCCTTCCCGCTTTTATTGTCTGCCAAAGGGGTGCCCAATCCCTGTCTGCATAATGATACACCCCTTTTGTTGTGTGCCGACGGGGGTGCCCAATCCCCATCAGCTACTACTGCGCCCCCAAAAAATGAAAACCTCCAATGACACGCTGGGAGCTCACCCCAGTGTGCCTCATGCCCCAGTAAAGGAAAAAATGGTCCCACGATGTCTTTGTTTTTTTTCCTGTAAACAAGGAAACTGTCCCTCGGTGCTCTCCCTACCCCCACCCACAACCTGCGCCCACCCACTGTGCACCCTGCTTCCCCACACCCCCTCACCCCATACTTATCTCTGAAGTCCAGCGCAATAATCTTTGGTGGACCAGGAACACATCTGCACTCTTCAAAGCTGACCACAAACTGAGGAAATGCCGTTAAGCTCTATAATGGTAGAAATAGGGTTTTTTCAACTTTAATGCATATCTCAGTCATTTTTTTGGAATTTTGGCACCAAATTTTCAACATGGGGTTTTTGGGACCCCTCCTCATGACTTCTCAAACTGTCATAGTGTTAATCGGCCCTGAAAGGTGATTTCTTGGTCACTGTGCAGAATCACCTTTCAGTGCTGACTAACAAAACGACAGTGCCAGTGTTCATGAGGTGGGCTCTCAAAAAACCTATGTTGCAAATTTGGTGGAAAAAATTCAGAAAATGACTGTTTTGCAAGTATGTGTTGCGCAGTTTGCACGCACATTCATAACTCCGCAAATCTGTAATATTTTCGCTCCAGATTTTCAACATTACCATTTTCCCACACCTACTTATGAACGGTACAGCTGTCATTTTTCCCATCCTGGCTGAAATGTGTTTTCGCACTTCTGGTGCAGAATACTGTGGTTGCTGTGGAAAATCACTGTTCGGGACAGATTAAGACAAGCATTTGTCAATGCCGAATGTTGTCGCGCTTGCATAGGCTTTGGTAGTGCAGTGTGGAAACACATTTTGGGCAGGATGTGAAAAATGACAGCTGAACTGTTCATAAGGAGGTGTAAAAAAATGGCAGTGTTGAAAATGTGGCATGTACATATTGCAAATTTGTGAAGTTACAAGGGTGCGTGGGAAATTCCCAATGCACACTTGTAACACAGTCATTTTATGGACATTTGGGACCAAATTTCAACACAGGCATTTTAGCATCTCTGTTCATGTACAGTGCAACTGTAATTTCCTCAAAGTGTCCCAAAATGTGATTTTGCTCAGCCACTGCGCTATTCTGTGCCGGACGTGCAAAAACACATTTCGGGCAGGATATGTAAAATGTCAGCTGTACTGTTCATCAAGAGGTGTGTAAAAATGGCAATGGTGAAAATCCACAGTGAAAATATTACAAATGCACCTTACGAGCGTGAGTGCAAACTGCGCAATGCACGCTCGTCATACAGTCGTTTTATGGAGTACTATCACCAAATCTTCAACATAGCCATTTTATGACCTCTGCTCATGAACAGTGTCACTGCCATTTTTGTAATCTGCCCCAAACACTGATTTCCCAGAGCAACCGCGCTATTGTGCGCAGGAAGTGCGGAAACACATTTCGGCCAGGATGTGAAAAATGACAGCTGTACTGTTCACAAGGAGGTGTAGAAAAATTATAATGTTGATAATCTGGCATGAAAATATTGCAAAGTTACGAGCGTGCATAGCAACTGCGTAACGCATGCTCGTAAAATAGCAACTTTTTGGCTCTCTTCCACCAGATTTGCAACATAGGCTTTTTGAGAGCCCATCTCATGAACACTGCCACTGTCCTTGTGTTAATCAGTCCCGGAAGGTGATTCCATACAGTGACTGTGAAATCATCTTTTGGGACCGATTAATATCATAACAGTGACAGAAGTTATGAGGAGAGGTCCCAAAAACCCCAAGTTGAACATTTGGTGCAAAAATTCCAAAAAATGCCCAAGATATGCATCAAAGTTGAAAAAACCTTGTTTATTACATTATACAGCTTACCGGCATTTCCTCAGTTCGCAGTCGGCTTTGAAGAGTGCAGACATGTTCCCGATCCACCGAAGATCATCGTGCTGGACTCTGGAGGTAAGTATGGGGTGAGGGGGGTGTGGGGAGGCAGGGTGCACAGTGGGTGGGTGTGGGTGGTGGGAAGGGAGACGATGAGGGACTGTTTTTGTGTTACAGGGTGAAAAAAAAAAAAAACATAGCCGGACAGTTTTTTTTTACAGGGTATTTGGCACACTGGGGTGGGCTCCCAGCATGCCACTTAACTGTTTTGGGGGAAGGTTTCTGCAGCCAACAGGGGATTGGGCACCCTCGTCTGCACACAACACAAGGGGGGGTTAATTTATGCCGACAGGGATTGGGCACCCCCGTTGGCACTCAAGGAAAGCGGGAAGGAGAGAGCCAAGGGGGAATTGGGCACCCCCTCAGCATATAACAAATGGGGGGAGAGTGCTTTATGTTGACAGGGAGTGGGCTCCCCCATCGGAACATACATTGGGGCACAGGAAGCAGGCAGGTAGATTGGGCACCCCCGAAGTCGGCAGTTGGGCAGCTGCCACATACACAATGTCGGCGAGCAAGTCCAGTGAAGGTCTGTTGTGTCTGACGAGCTTTGCTTGGATTGCAGCAGACCTTTTCTTAGATGTACTCACAACATTATGTATGCATGGTGTGGCACCGGCATGCAGGCTGATTTTGGAATGAGGGACGCACCTACTGGTGCGTGCCCTGCATTCGCCCAACAGCGACCATGCCTCCAGAACTGCACTACTCACAAGATGTTGGCTGCACAAGTGCGCCAACATAAAAATGACAGTGATACTGTTCATGAGCAGAGGTCCTAAAATACCTAAGTTGAAAATTTAGTGATGATAGCCCATCAAATGACTGTGTTACAAGTGTGCATTGTGCACTTTCCAAGAACCCTTGTAACTTCGCAGATTTGTATATTGTCATGACAGATTTTCAACAGTGGCATTTTTTCATACCTCCTTATGGGCAGTACAGCTGCCATTTTTCACATCCTGACCGAAATATGTTTTCACAGTTGCAGCACAGAATAACACAGTCGCTCTGGGAAATCAGTGTTCAGGACACATTAAGACAATGACAGTGGCAGTGTTCATGAGCAGAAGTCCTAAAATTCCTATGTTGAAAATTTGGTGATGAAACTCCATAACATGACTGTGTTACAAGCGTGCATTGAACTGTTTCCATGCACCCTTGTAACTTCACAAATTTGTAATATTTTTGCGCCACATTTTCAACTGTAAAATTTTTTCACACCTCCTTATGAACAGTACAGCTGTCATTTTCCACATCCTGGCTAAAATATGCTTTTGCACTCCTGCCAGAGAATTGCACGGTCACTGTGGGAAATCAGTGTTTGGGACAGATTAAGATCGAGCGAGTGAGGGAGGGAGTGATCAAGTTCAACTGAGCTCTGTCGAGACTGCTGTGTATTTGTTTGTGGGTAGAAAAAGGCCCCAGTGCAAGAGGCCAGTACAAAAGGGCAGCCTGCTGCACTAGGAGAAACAGAACGAGAGAGCGAGTGAGGGAGGGGGAGTGAGCAAACTCACCGGAGTGCTGTCAGGACTGCTATGGATTTCTTTGTGGGCAGAAAAAGGCATCAGTGCAGGCAGGGGCCTAGTACAAAAGGGCAGCCTGCAGCGGTGGGAGAATTAGTATGAGTGAGTGAGACAGGGGGACAGTGAGCTCAACGGAGCTCTATCAGGACTGCTGTTGCTGTCTTTGTGTGCAGAAAAAGGCACCAATGCAGGCAGGAGCCCCGTACAAAAGGGCAGCTTGCAGCGCCAGGACAAACAGAATGAGCGCATGAGAGAGAGAGAGAGAGAGAGAGAGAGACTGAGCGACCTCAATGGAACTCTGTCAGGACAGCTGCAGATTTCTTTGTGGACAGATAAAGATGCCAATGCAGCCAGGAGCCCCGTACAAAAGCACAGCCTGCAGTGCCAAGAGAAACAGAATGAGCCAGTGACAGGGCGGTAGTGAGCAACCTCAACGGAGCCCTATTGTGACTGCTGTGGATTTCTTTGTGGGTAGGAAAAAGGTGGCAATGCAGGCAGAAGCCCAGTACAAAAGGCCAGCTTGCAGCGCTGGCAGAAATGGAATGAGTGAGTGAGAGAGGGGGAGTGAGCGACCTCAACGGAGCTCTGTTGTGACTGCTGCAAATTACTTTGTGGACAGAAGAATGTGGCAATGCAGGCAGGAGCCCAGTAGAAAAGGGCAAACTGCAGCACTGGCAGAAACGGAATGAGCGAGTGAGAGATGGGGGGTGAGCAAGCTCAACAGAACTTTGATAGGACTGCTGCAGATTTCTTTGTGGGCAGCAAAAGGCGCCAACAGAGGCAGGAGCCCAGTACAAAAGGGCAGCCTGCAGTGCCAGGAGAAACAGAAATGAGTGAGTGAGACAGGGGGAGTGAGCGACCTCGCATACATATATTACAAAAAATAAAAAAATACATTCTTGTGTTACAAGGCAGTGCTTCATCCCAAGGATCTGGGGGCACTAGAAACCTCTCGAGCTTCGATGTTGAGGTTTACTGTGCCCCCAGATCCTCTCGATAAATTACTGCCTCGTAATACACCAGAATGTATCCATTATTCTATTTATCTTATATAAACTTTGAGCAATGTTCTAATTAGTCTGTCAGTTCTTTTTTCTTTATGGAGCCAAAACATTGTTTTAATACATTCTTTTAGTGTACCTATTAGATTATTAATACAGTATCCATAATATTAAGCATACATTTTAAGTTAAATGCTTTAGATGGAGAAGGGCTAACATCATACTTGTCTTTCTTCTTCTTTCCTCACAAACATTTGACTGTAGTGTGGGAACCACAGAATATACAGGTGGTAGTGGAAGAAGGAGAATTTACGGATGTTAAGGTCCAGTATAACAGCTTTTCTGATACGATACAGTGCTTATTAATGCAAAGTCTCAAATTAAAGGAACGGACTTTACTCTGAAACTGGAAAGCAATTCAAGAAGAAAAAAGAAGTTTGTCCTTTATATGAACATTTATAGGGGCTGCTTCTCTTATCAACATGCACCAGACTAGTCATTTTTGTGAATGTACACCAGTTTTGTGATATTTTTATGAATATTTTAAAATAAAAGTGTAAAGAATTGATTTTTTCTCTCTCTGGAAACACTAAGAACTTCTCTTGAAATTCACGGAGAAAGGCTGAACCTTGCTTTGGGACTTTTTATTAATACAGGAAGGAACTGGACTTTGATGAACTTTCAATTTTAACCTAGCTTGTTTTGGTTTTGTCTAGCTGTATCACTGCAAATTGAGGTAGTGTATATTTAATCTGTGTTTAAAATTTGTAATGGTTATCACCAGAAAATGAGCTGCTATGGCAGAAGATATTACTGTTATTACAGCTGATCATAATACTAGTCCCAATAGGCACTTGTTAAGTAGCCAGAATTGTGTTAAAGAACATCTAACTATTTCTGATTCCGGCATTATGGATCAGAATAAACAAACGAATGACACTCTTCAAAACAACTGATAATGGAGAAAACAAAAAGGGGGAAAAAACAGCAAAAACCATCAATAAATTAGTAAAAAGGGGGAAAATAAAGGGCCCAAAAAGAATGATGCAAAGGAGGAAATAATAAAAAACAGAAAGCATTTAATCAAACCAAAATTAGTGGCCTATTTAAAAAAAAAATCCTAGTAAATCTCCAGATTGTCTCAACCAGTCTGAAAGGCTTGTCCTTACTGAAATGATCTCCAAGAATAAGCAGTAGGAGATTACAGACTCAGATCTGAGCCATAAAAGGTTGAGACTCTCTTCTACTCCAAAAATTCTTGGAATAAATAATTTTTCTTTTCAATCAGACAATCATGGGAATTTCTCAAATATCTCTGCAGAGACAGTTAAAAGAGTCACTGAAACCAATGGGGGATAGGGAAAGGAGGGAATTTATTAATCCCCAAAATAAGTCTCTCTCAATTTATATTATGTTTCTCTCTCTGGGTCATCGTATTCTTCAATTTTTTTCTCCAGAAACATCAAATATCATGAAAGATAACTGGTACCCAGAACTAAGGGATATTAGCATGGGTATACAGGTAGCTATAGAGTGGGTATACAGGTAGCTATAGATGGTCTAAAAATCCTGGATTTGAGGGGCCAAAAGGAAAATCTGAGAATAACTCCTAATCAGCAAATTAAGCAACACCTACACCTTAATAAAAGCAAGGATTTAGTCACAACATATCCATTTAGTTTAGATGAAGGGCTAAAGGAATTTATGAAAAACCCATGTGCAGCACATTTAGTATTAATGGATCAGCTAATGGGGGTTTGCAATGAGTTAAAAACACTGAAGAGCAATATAGCTATTAATGGTTCTGGGCTGGATGATGTTATTAATAAACTGGATAAAATCATCTCAAACAATGGTTCTCCATCCATACTTATTTAATTATTTATTTCATTTTTGTTGACCGGGTAAGTGCACTAGACAAATCCAGCCTATTTTTAGGCATGACCCAAGGGAGGGGGATACAGATGAATGCCAACTGACCTTGAATCAGATGAAACTGTTAGTGGTATTTTTTTTAGTGAATGAGGGAAGTTTGGCCAGGACACCAGGGAAATTCCCCTACTATTTTTGATAAGTGCCATGGGATCTTTAACATCCACCTGAACTACCACCAATCCAGGCAGATGGGACCTCAGTTTAATGTCTCATCTGAAAGATGGCACCTCAGAAGTGCAGCACCCCTCTCATGCAGCACTACAGTGCCAGTACTGAGATATTAACCCAAGTGCCAGATGTGGGAACTGAACCCACAGCCCTCTGATCTCCCGGCCTCAGAGGCGAGTGTGCTACCTAATGAGCCACTGACACTTATGGAAGATGATGTCCAATCAAGACCAGAATTTTCCACTATATGTATTCCTGATTCCCCAATATTTAACACAATGGAAAACTCAGAGAAAAAACAAAAAGAGGAAAAGTAAGAATACAGTTGTAATAAAGACAATGACAAGTAAAAATAAAAGGCAAAAAAGAAGCAGACTAAAGAAAGGAGGTACATCAATAGCCAAAGAAGAAACTAATGGGTTAGAAACTATGGAAATTAGTGATATTGAAGGAAGCATCTGTGTCCAGTCTGATAGAGTATTAAAAAAAGCACATACTGCTTACAATTTGCTGAGCCAAACTAACATACAAGATCATAAGGGTTTCATGAAAAGCACTAACCAGAAATTGAACTCATTTAAAGAAGATTTAACAGCTTTTAGACAAGACTTGCAAATGTGGAGGAGTGAAATTCATCAAATTATGTTGGCACCAACAAAAACCCAAAGTGTAAATGTTTAGGAGGACATCCCACAAAATTTATAAGGTGATAGGGCGCTAGTGGATATTCTAGATTGTGCTATCCTATTCTCGTATGGATATCAGTGGAATCAGACAACTTCTATGTGTCAGAATAAAAAACAGATTGTGCACTTTTTAAGGGCAGCTATGGGTGCTGACATTACAGAGACAGATGTTGCACAGATTTGGAATGATAAGGACAGTGAAGTTCACAGATATATTTTTATATTCTGTTCCAGTGCCAGAATAGCAAACCAGATTTGGCTTAATAATAGCTAATTAAAGGCACTTTGTTACACAGTTGATTTTGTAAATAGGAGACAATTGAATCAGTCATATCAAGGGAAAAATAAAAAACTCATTAGTATATTTGGGTTAAGACCATTGTTTCAAGAAAACTCTAGCAAATTAAGGAAATGCTGTGCTAAATTTGTTCACACATGCCCTAAAGATTCCAGCCTCTGAAATAATAATAGATAAAATACAGAGGAGGAAAACACCAAATAATATAGGGCAGGTAGACATTGCAATTAGAGATGAGGACATTATAGATAACATACTACAGAGAGCCTCACTGTTGGATCCTGCCAGTGTACATACTGTATAGTGGATAGTAATATCCTTAGCCTATCTGATACGAATAACAATTCTACCAATACAGCAACTGTGCAAACTGAAAACTCCAGCTCCCAGTACTGTTTTTTATATGGTTTAAGTAGAACCACAAATGAGAACTGTAATGAACTTAAACAAGTAGTAACAGATTTATTTTAGCAACTGTTAAATAGTTCGATTGAAGATCCAGAAGCATTAAAAGTAGTTAGGTGTAGTAAGGAGCTGGACATTTATCAAATTCAAATAACAATAAAGTATGAGAGCTAGTACAATTAAATTAAACATAATTTCACATTGTTAGACACAATTAGAGATGGGCAAAGTAGCCACAATTCCTCCATTGAAGTGATTACATGAATGAAAGGTGAATCGCAGAGTGCTCATAGCAGAAGTGGAGTACTTGCGTTATAATGGGTAACGCAGATCCATTGAAAACAATGACTTCACATTAATCCGCCTTCCCAAACCACTACTCCATCAATTCTTACAGCAAAGTACATTGAAAACAATGTACTTTGCCTCACTTGCCTTGTTTTTAATCTCCAAAGGTGAATTTTGCAGTGATTCATGGGATTTTAGGTCACATGGGCTCTAGATTGTTCTGCACAGCCTCAGTGTGGGGTAGTGTGTGTAGGAAGCTGTAGGAGACAATCTGCTCTGAGAGCTCTCTGTGATTCAAACTTTCTAAAAGCTGTTGAAAAAGCCTTTTTGAGTCATTTCTTTTGCTGAAACTTTAGTTCATCGATTATAGGAAACCCTCCTGTGCTCATATCATCGAGCGTGCATTGTTTGTGTGGAGATTTTGAATGTTAATGTACGACCTTCAGTCTGTGTACTGAGAGACAGTGGAAGTGTGCTTTGGGGGAGAGGCGTTTCTGTGGTGCAGGTAGATTAACTTGGAGGAAAAGACAGTGCTTTCTGTTTTGCTGATATTTTTCTTGTATAACTGTGTTAATGTACACACAGTAATATTTTCAATAATTTTTGTCATTTTTTTGCTGATTGTTGAGGTGCAGCAGTGCATAATTTTAGTTTGTTTAAAATATGTGGTTATATTACTGATGTTTTCAATTTGCTATTCATTACTTAGTGTGTGTGTGAGTATGTGTGTGATGTGTGTCATCAAATCAGACACCTTTTATTGTGCCACATAATAATCTCAGCAATGTGAACCTGCTATCCACTGCAGTTGTGTGATTTTTGTTCTTCTTTGTGGTATCTTTACTGGTACTAGTACTAGTGACTGTTACTGCAGAACACTGCCCCCCCCACCCACCATGGCCAGCCCCCAACTGGCAAAGGTATTCTTTTCCAGATTTAAATTTCTGATGGTGAGCACTGGTTAGGTGTTGTGCCTTTGCATCTGCATCTCTTCAGTGCACAGTACAATCTTAATCTGTCTGTACATTTGAATCTCTTTAGGGCCCAATCTTCATCTGTAACTTACTGTAAGTCACAGTTTTTTCTTTGACTTCCTTTCAGAGTACTGGACAAGTGTGGTGCATAATTCTGCATGAACATTGTACTCATTAATATGCATTTTTAAGTCAGGACCATCATCACGAGTCACTCGTGATACAAATCACGTTCTTTATAATCACAGTCACAAATGCAGTCACAAATCATGATTGATGATCACGTGACATGATGAATCACAAAATAAATTTTTTTACTAGTTACTTGGATGTATTGCAAGCCTGTTTTGTAGTATCTCTCCATGCTTCACCGCCCCACCATTGTACTCATTAATAAGCATTTTTAAGTCTGGGAGTTTTGTGCTACAGCCCATTGGTGAAGTACAGCTGCAGGCATTTACATTCCCAATACAGTTCCATATTGGTTATCTGACACCGAATCACGTTCTTCATCATCATGGTCACAAATGCAGTCACAAATCACAATTCATGATCACGTCACGCATCACAACATTAATTTTATTTACT
Source organism: Neoceratodus forsteri (assembly GCA_016271365.2). Taxonomy (NCBI): domain Eukaryota; kingdom Metazoa; phylum Chordata; order Ceratodontiformes; family Ceratodontidae; genus Neoceratodus; species Neoceratodus forsteri. Next base: position 1,032,745,077 of record CM028135.1, on the reverse strand, counting down.
AGTTACTTGGATGTATTGTAAACCTGTTTTGTAGTATCTCTCCAGGATTCACCACCCCACCAGTGTACTCATTAATAAGAGTTTTTAAATTGGGGAGTTTTATGATACAGGCTCAGCTCTTCAGGGAAGTAAAGCCATAAGCATTCGCGTTCCTTCCTGTACAGCATGTGAGTTACAGTACTATAAGTAGTGGTGGGCAAAGTGGCCCCAATTCGCTCCACAAAGTGATTCATGGAGTAACGCGGAACCCACGGAGTACTCCACAATGTAAAGTGGAGTACTTCACTTCATAATGAAGAACGCAAAGCCAGTTGAAACCAATGACTTTGCGTTATTCAGCCTTCCCAAAACCACTTCTCCACCAATTTTAAGGTGAAGCATATTAAAATCAATGTAATTCACCTCACTTCACCTTGTAATTGAGCTCCAAATGAAATTCTGCAGTGATTCATGGGATTGCAGGTCACATGGGCTCTAGATTGTTCTGCAAAGCCACAGTTCTGGCCTGGGTAGTGTGTTTATAGTGGTAGCTGGAGACAGTTTGTTCTCAGAGCTCTGCAATTCAAAACCTTTAAAGTTGTTTAAAATGCATTTTTGAGTCATTTTATTTGCTCAAAATTTAGTACATCAATTGTAGAAAACCCTTCTGTGCTCACATCATCGAGTGTTTATTGTTGTGCGTGGATTTTGAATGTTAATTTAGAACACTCAGTCTGTCTACTGTTAAGTGTGCTTTGGGGAGGGTCGTATTTGTGGTGTACGTACATTAACTGGGAGAAAAAGGCAATCTTTCTGTTTTGGGTATATGTTTCTTGTATAACTGTATTAATGTACACAAAGTAATATTTTTAGTAATTCTTGCGTTTTTTGCTGATTGTTGTGGTGCAGCAGTGTATAATTTGTCTGTTTAAAACATTTGGTTATATTATTAAAGGTTTTATCTTTGCTACGCATTACTTGTGGTGTGTTTGTGTGTGTGTGTGTGTGTGTGTGTGTGAGAGTGTGTTTATTTATTTATTTATTCACAATTCAGATTTACAACCTTTGAGTCAAAGACTCATTTACAAAGGCACCTCGTCGCAGGGAGGGTAGACAACAGTTGGAGGAGTACAACAATGGAGAACATTACAGGTGAGATAAAATAAAAAGAACATACAAAGCAAAAGGACATACAAAGCACTTCCAGTGATACCGTGGTGTACGGAGTGGAGTACACAGCTTCAATTCGTGGTGTACAGAGGCTTCAATTAAACTAATCTAGTTAAACTAATATACATATAATACTATGGTATCCCTAGAGGTACTGGGTAGCGATACCTGGGGGGGGGGGGAGACCTTTTATTGTGCCACAGAGTAATTGCAGCAGTGTGAATCTGCTATCCTCCACACCTGCATGAATTTTTTATACTACTTTGTAGTATCTTTACTGGTAGTGGATTGCTACTGCCATGCACTAATCACCCAACTGGCAAAACGTATTCCTTTCCAGATTTGGATTTGTGACTTGTGAGCACTGGTTAGGTGCTGTTGTGCCTTTTCGTATGCATCCCATGAGTGTGCAGCGCAGTCTTAATCTGTCTGTGCATTTGAAGTGCACCATTAATTCTGGGATACTGCATTTCTTGTTACGCTCTCATTTCACTTTGTCAGCACTGGGGAATTTTCGGGACACAAGACAGTAGCATTTTGGGGATGCACATTAATTCTGATGACTGTGTGTGACCACTGCGTGCATGACTGAGTGTGCCATTAATTCTGGGAGACTTTGCATTTCTTGTTGTGGTCTCATTTTACTTTGTCAGCACTGTGGCGTTTTCTGGACACAAGACAGTAACACTTTGGGGATGCACATTGATTCTGGTGACTGTGTGGGTGGGGTGCTGCCAATATTGTTGTCACTCCGCCTTACTTCACGTTTAAGGCAGAATGACAATGTAAAGTAATAATAACAAGGCAAAGTGAGCCTTTCCTATGGGGCACTCCACGTAGCAAAGTGCCAATGTGAAGTGTCCACTTCACAGGCACTTCGCTGGCGAAATTGAAATTTGCTGCGTCTCTAGCACTGAGAGCATCTCCACCTCCATTCTTGTCAAAGTTTTTGAGACAAAAGTAAGTACTGTTGTCTGATGTATAAAGGAGAAGTTGTTCACAAGGTCAGTAATTCAAATTAGCAGGTTAAAAGCTGGATTTCAGAGCCTAGAAGCAGGAGCCAAGGCAAAGAGCAGCTACCCGGTTCTGTGAATCACGTAACCCCCCAAGGAGAGCATTCTTGGTTTCTCCATTTGCTCTATTGTTCAGGAGTACACTGGAGGATGGAGACAGTGCTTGAACATACTATTTTTGACCGTGTGATTTGGGGAATCTTCAAGCACTCTCTGTGCTTGATGGCTGATTGACTATGCTGTTGGGGCTTCGTGAGCCTCTGTATTTAGTCTCCCCACCTCCTTGGGATGGTTGACTTCTCCCTGTCTCTCTTCTGAATGCTCAGCTGAGCCAGCATATTTTTGGTGCAATAATTCATTACGACTGCAGGGACAAGTAGTATATGGTGGGTGGGTGGCTCCTGGGTACTTCATCAATGTTAAGAATGCAGTTGAGGAAGCTTGATAAAGAAAATAAAAGATCTTGCGTTATACAACAAAGCGATATCCAAAATTTATAAATTTATTCTTACTCTAAGGGATTCTAAGGCTTCCCCTGCCCCGCACTATTGGAAAGTGAATTTGTCCCTAAACTGGCCAGAAGAGACCTGGATAAAAGTCTGACAGGATCTATATAATTGTATCAAACAAGATAGACTATGGGGTCTTCAATTTAATATTTTACACAACCTGTATCTTTCCCCGGCTAAACTTTCACGTATATACAAACACAGGTCCCTAAATGCCAAGATTGGGCAACTCTTGATACTACCTTACAAACTCTGGGAGTGCCCCAAGGTAGCTAAATTCTGGGACTTAATCCGTTTATGGATGACTCCTCTTTGTGACGTAGTACCACATTTTAACCTCGAGACCTGTATTCTTGGCAAGTTTACTCATATTCCGTCCACAGCTCATAAATACCAGTTAGCTTTAATCACCTTAGTGGCCAAGCTGTTACTTCTTCGCTACTGGTGTAGAGAGGGTATACCCTCATGTAAAGAATGGTGGGATACTTTCCTGGAAGCCCTGAATGCAGAAAGGGTTGTGGCCTCTTTTTTCAATTCGGGAAAGAAATTTGATAAATGTTGGGGCAACCTATATCAGCGTTTAAAAGACAACATGGCTATCAGTACAACTACCATCTAGTATAGCTCCTCCAAAAATAGGTGACCCAACTTCTTATTTCATTTTATTCTCTGTAGAGGAATTGAAGTGGCCTAGGGAATGGTTATTTCTTTCCCCTCAGTCTTTTCCTCTCCTTCTGTTTCCTTTATTTTTCCTTATTATCATATGCCTTAACCCGCCTACTAACCCCTTCCTAAATCACTATCCCTTTTCTGTTTTGTATCTTAAGCGGTCTAAAGGGATCATTATACTAGGATACATTCTTCTCTTTTTTTTATAGTGATCGCTATGGAACTTCAATTTATTTTATTATGCCTTCACTTGTTGGGCTGCCAGACCTAGTGGGTGGGGGATTAGGGATGGGTTGGGTGGGGTTTCTTTTTCCCTTATATAACCTTTTGTACTTATTCCATTTTATGTACCAAATGTAAGGGATGTATTGGGTCGGGGGATGATGTGTAATGTTTGTTATTATTAAAATAAAGTATAGTTATTTGCAAAAAAAAAAAAAGAATGCAGTTGAAATGCTTTTTTCTGCAAGATTCAGAACCCATTTCCTAAAAAGAAGTGTTAAGCCAGGAAGATGTCAGTTTGTGTGGATCCTAGATAGAAAACATTCATTATTTTCACAATTTATGTATAAAAATACTTTTAATGAGATTGGCATGCCTGCACATTAATCCTCCTCCTACCTCTTGTCACACTGTTGATTGGATTCAATTGAAAGTACTCCCTGAGTGTATAAACACTTTTACCTCCTTTTACAGTCTCTGTACTTTCTGAGGAATGAGGGTGGCTGCTGAACACTGAAAATGTTCCCCTCACATGCTCCCTGGGTGGAGACACGGGGTGGGGGATAGGCTTTACTGTAGGTGTGGACCACATGGACTGAGGTTGTAGGCTATTGGTCAATTTTGAGCTCGCTCACCAGTCTTAGCATTTCCTATAGGCATCTGTGTTTCCTTTGCATGTAGTCACTGGCTGCAAGTAAGGAGCTCTTAAAAATTGAGCCTTCTAGCCCTTGGTTCAGTGGCACATCATTAAGTGTCAATTTTAGCACCTTTGGGCAGTCTGCAATCCTACCCCCCCCTTCAGTTACCTCAATCTTCTCAGAGTCTCAGGCAGATGGACAGGGCAATAGGTGGATGGATTTTTCTATATAGCCTGCTTTTGTGGCCAACAACTTACTGCTTGCAGACCTTATTGGGGCATATGTTTTTTCTGTGTTGGGGCTTGGCTCTAGTCTGTAACTAATGGTACTTAAGAATGCTTTTCAGTTCAGAGGTTAATCTATTAAATATGTTGTTGTGTTCCCTCCCACACTCCCAGTGCAGCCCATATCTACAAATAAACAAGAGAAGACCATATGCGTATAGTTCACTGTCAAATTAGCGCAACCACAATAGCACAAGGCATTACAACACTGAGATTTCAGCACTAATTCTTAATCGCGAGTGCTCAAAACAGTGAGCGATCGAAACAGGTGTAACAACCAAAATAAGGGTGTACTTCCAAAGTTCAATGTTCTTTTCACAGTGGCAGCTGATAAAATGACCCGCTTCAGTCACTGGGGGAGAGCAATTGCATGCAGACCCACAGGTACAGCACAGCAGCGATTCGACTGAAACTGGGAGATGGAACTTTTTGTTCCACCACTAAACCTGAACACTAAACATGCTATGGAAAAGTGACCAAAATGCAAAATGCAGTGAAAAATGAATAACTTATTAATCAGTACTAAACAAGTATGCCATTTAAAAGTGGCAAAAAAAGGAAATACTTTAATGCTTCAAAACGCCAGTGAATGAAAAATAAACATCATTTGGTTTCTAACAATAAAGGGTTGTGGGAGGGTGGGGGTAGACTAGGGAACAATAAGGTATAGTGCAGAATAATGCAATTAATTTCAGTAAAACACCAATTTGAGTCAATTGAAGAACCAGTCCAGTTCATGCCTATAACTGGAAATGGTATGCGATTCCCCTTACATAGTCACTTTTTGATCTGTCATCATATTCATACACAATGGCACAGTTCCTTTTAGCATTGTCCTTATATTTTTTCCAGCCTTCTACTACAGTAGTACATGCTACCAGCTGCTCCAGAATGGTAGCGTTGCAGTGTTGCTCTAACTTTAGGAACTCCAGGCATCGCCATATCGATGGGTGATGTGCACCAGTGAAATGATTAAATTTCGTGTGCCATGCCTCTAAGGAGTTTATGGTTCTGGGTAGTTTGGATTGAACAGCATCAAAACAGTTCCAGAGCTTTATCAAAAACATCGGCCTCCTTCTCCCTCCTCTGACTAATGATCTACCCAGCCACGTGTCTTCAAAATAGTCAAATAGTGGAGCTAGTATCTCACTATTTGTTCTGAAGAAATCATATGACATCAGCTCATCAAAGGCTGGAATGACATTGGGGACAGGGACATATGCCAATGCAGGTAGAAAACGAACATGGAGAACAAAGTTGGGGTCAGACACATATTGGCTGCAGACTTCTGGCAGCTCTTGAATTTTTCTCCGCACTGCTTGATGCAGGTGGAAAAAACACCCTCTCATCTGCGCTATGTGGAAAGCAAGTTTAAAGGCTTTTATAGCCGCAGGTCCAAAATCAATTAGAATGCTGTCAGAGAGCTTTCATGACCCTTGCCCTACTGTTACTCTAACTCCAGCTTATAACTTGTACTAAATGGTTGACAGTACATTGCTTCATTGTATAATGTCATATTATATGTTTTGCTTACTTGTATTTTTCTGATGTATTCTGTTTCTGCACTTGTACTTTGTTTTGCACCCATTTACTGTAATGTGCTTTTCAGTTGTGGAGTCTTTGTAAAGGAGTCTCTGACTCAAAGGTTGCAGTTCCTAGACTTCAGTAAACAAATAAATATGATTTGTCATCAAAACATTGTCCAAAGGGACCACTGTACCATATCTGATGGCATGTATAGTGTACAACTGGCCAAATATTGAGGGCAACACTTAAAGATTTCATCTGCAAACCAGTGAGCACAAGATTTTAAATTATCCAAATCCTTGGTAGTAGAGAAAATAAGGATATGGTCTTGCACGGGACCAGAGTCGTGCAAGAGAAATTCCTCATTTTTGAAAGCCTGGCACTACTTGGAGGGAATCACCAGTGAAATAGCATCAACAGGCTCAGGTGGTGGGCGAGCAGTGGCCCTTCTGCTCCTCCTGACTGTCCTTTATACTAAGGACATTGCAGGCAGCTGTCCAGATACAGATATTGACATCTGGGATACACGAGATGTTATGAACTGCTGCGTTGTTTCACAGGTAGTGGCTGCTCTCTCCTTCATCTGTGATACTGCCTCCTTGCAGCCACTGGAGCAGAATCTGGAACATGATTATGTTCCCCTATATTTTTCAGGACAGTTTCTTCATTGGATGTAAACGGTCTCCACAATTGCCCTTGTCATATTCAAGACATTTTCAATAGGATTTTGTGCCAGATACACAGCCCCTGCAGTACAGAAAACTTTCAAACAGGGCAAGATCACTGCCCTTTTGGCTTTGAATGAAATGAACAGACAGTGTGACTGGATCTGAAGCTAGCATGAAGACACACTGTACAATATATAGCACCACTCCCTGAATGAAGTGGTCCATCTAATTAGTAATTAATTGGACAGCTCTTGTTTGCTGTGATTACTGGACAGGTTACCTAAGTTCAAGTACTATGCAGTACAGTCAAGTGTGTTACAGGTTACAAAAGTTTAATTGCTTTGCAGTTCCCACTTTCATACTATTACTGGCAGCACACTCTATCTGACACCTAAGCTACGCTGACAATGCTCACCATGAAAATGAAAAGTGCTTCTCTGGGGATAAAGTTTAGTTCAGTTACTGTTGCTGGTGGCTCTGAGCATGGTAAGAAAAGTAAATACCATTGCTCTGTCTTGTTGTTCATGAGCATTAAAAGACATGGTAAGAAAAGTACATACCATTGCTCTATTATTTATGCAGTTCAGTATAAGTGCTTTTATGTACCAGCATTAAAAGGTGCTTAAGTGCAGTTTTGTACAACTGCTTTTCTGTACAAGTGCTTTTAAAGCAAGCACTGAAATGGTAGCGTGGTAATGCATTGTGCTATTTTTGGTTTGCGATTTTTATTGGATATCATGCATACTGGTGTGCGAAGCAGTGTGTTTGTATTTTTATCTACAAGCAGCTCCAGCAGTGTGAGATGGCAGAAAAAGGGAGGAATTTAGATAAGAGGGGAGCGGCCACAGTAACGGAGGAGCAGCTGAAGGCTCTGCTCATGAGGAAAGGGAAGGCTTGGCTCAACACATGCTGTGAGAAATCATATGAGTTGGGCCTGGGGGCATCTCCAGCAGTACCTACTCCTTCTCAAAAGAAGCCACCAGTGAAGCATAAGTCCAAGAATCTGAAAATATAGGTTCCTAGTCTTGGTACCCCAGCTGCAGTGAAGCCAGATATTAGTTTTATGAGTGCAACAGGGAGCGACAGAGATGCCAGTGTTTTTTTGCTAAAGGTTTTTGTGGGAGGCATGCCTGGGGGGAGTCAGGACCTAAATTGCTTAAGTGACTGCAGGGTCCTGTGGTGGAACTCGAGCCTATGCCAGGGCTGTCAGGGCCAAAGCAGCTGCTGAACCAACCAGTAGTCCCTCCCCCCTCAGAAGTTAGACGTTCCTCTGGTAGCTCCTCCACAGGCAGTGGTTCCCCCAGTTGCCCCTCCTCTACAACCACCCGTGGCCCCCCCCATGGCCTCCATCAGCCTGTCTTCCAGTTCTGCTTCAGCTTCCTGTGAGTCCCCTGGTGGTCCCTCCCCATGTCCTGCCCTCAGGGAGCCATAGCAGAAAGAGTACCACTGGATTAGCCGGTGCCCAAGTCCACACCAATTCTGTCCCCCTTTAGCACTTTATAACACACTGCAACAATTGTTACCCCACCTCACCCCACCATGGCTACAGCACCCTCCCACCACCCACCCTGCACCCAATTCCAATCACTGCAAGAAGAAGAACGGTGACAATCACAGTCTGCCCTCTTCCATGGTTGGCCACCTTCTTCTGAGTGTAAGCGCTTGTGTGCTTTCTCACATAGTAAAACCAACTGAACATGTAAACAACTAGTTTAACTATGTGAGCAAGGCGATGTCCAAGGAAGGTGGGATCCATGTATTGGTGGTGTGAGGCATCTGCCTCTATGATAAAAAGGTCACCTTAGGGCTTATAACAAGGGTGTGCTTCATATCATTAAGGACGTGTGGTTATGGGCCCACTGGATGACTCAGTGTTAGTGTATATGCTCAGGTGTTTGTTACTGAACATCAATTAAAGGTTGTGCATCTCTCTTGCATTGACAGTAGCATTGCTAATGCCTTATCTCATTTACAGTAGCAGATGTTTCAGGAACTGGTGCACACAGCTGATAAATTTCTGCAGGAGGTTCCTTCATTCCTGTGGGAGTTGGTGACCCCAAAGCCTAGGAACTACTCAGAAATGTCATTGTGCCCACCATGTAAGCAGCTTACAAGAAAGGTGTCAAGAGCTTTTTGAGGGTCAGGACATCTCAGGCATGGCTGGATGTAAGACTGATACCAGTGAATCAGCTTTGCAGATATGTTACAATGGCTAAAAAGGACAGTATGGCACTGAAGGCAGTGGGGCAGCACTTGGTCAGTATATCTTGATTATCAAAGGTTGTGTGGACAGCAGATAATACTCAGGCCTTCAGGCCATTCAGAAGATCCATGAACGCTGGAATTAGGGGATCCCAAAGCTGGTCCATGGACTGCACTCAATCAACCCAGCAATTCATGCTTCAGTGTTCTGTGAACTTCAACCCATACTAGCTCATCCTCATTCAAAGCATTGTTCTTCTTCATGGTGTTTTTGATCATCCATGTAAGGCATTCAGGGTATCAGAATTGGTACAACCTGGGGGGATCCCACCACACTTTGGCTTTAAGGGATGTTGATGTGGCTATAACCACAGAGGCTACAGAAAAGCAAAACAGACTTGTGGCTGCTGGTGCAGCATATGGGGCAGCTTCAGGAGACAAATGGGACCTGGAAGCTATGCACCATTAGTCTGTGGCTCTCATACTGGCAATTTGTGCTGCTTTCTTTCACTATGAGGATAGGTCACCTGTAACAGTGTACCAATTCAGGTATGCACTGGAATTGTTCATCAGGTTAGTGGGACTGAACTGAAAAAACATTTAATACACACACACCTTCCACACTAGGGTGGTGAACAATGCATGGGCTGATAGTCTGACTAATAGCTAGATACCGAACCTTGGGTGGTGGAAGTCCTATTTTATCTAGACATACATGCGGCCTCATTTTCTCTAACTGCCTCTTTTATTTTCCAAGAAATTTACAATACTAATCAAAATGGATTTAATGTACACTACTAGTCAAAATGGATTTGGGTATGTGACACTTGTTCATCTACTGTGTAGCAAGAGGAATGAGGGGAGTGTCCAAGGCTCGAGAATCTTTACTTCATCCCCTCATAAGCACATGTACAATGGTTTGGCCAGCAGATGATGTAGTGCAGACCGAGTTCAGAAATGAGCCAATGTCTTTGAAGACCTAGCCAAGGGAGGTGGGCTGATCATCACAGAGAATCCTCTCCACCTCAAGGAGACAGGGTTGCTGGACTCTGCTCTACTACTGCCACCTAGATGACCACAGGTGGCAGTACAAGCAGAGCAATGAAATGGAGGGGATGCCAATGTGCTCTGACATGCACACTAGCCTGCTGTTGTGAGGGCTATCTTAGCCTCCCATAGGGGATCGGAGCAAGAAAACAGGGAAAAAAAACTGCCAATTGCAGCATGAGGACATCTACCCCACATCACTGGTCCCCTACCGTACACCACGACACACCTCTCCAATCACACCCATTGAGTCTCTGTTAGGGGCAAGTGAGCCCCACTTGTGGCCCCATCCTGGGGGACAAGCCGGTGTGTCTGTAGGAGATGCTGGTGAATCTTGAAGGAGGTGGATGAAGAGTCTGGGATTGCGGGCTGAAACAATAAAGACCACCTAATTTGTGGGAGAAAAAGAACAGTAAATAAAATAAAAGTAAAGAAAACAATGCAGTGGAAAGACTATTTCCCAGGGTCACATGTGGGCTTTGCATCAAGACCTTCTGGATATGTTGGTGATGCACCTGGGAGGGAATGACTTGAGACTGGTGAGATCCATCAAGCTGCTGTGCAGGATGAAGGATGACCTGTGATATCCTGGAAACTTGGCCTGGCACCATGGTGGAGTGGTAACACATTATACAGAGACAACATTGGCACTGTACTTGAGACCCAAGGGCACTTGATGAGACCCATAGTAGATTCAATATAGAAGTGTAAGTTTTTTTTTTTTGGATGCCATTCTTTGGACTGTAATAAGGCATAATGAATCACTAGAGCACTGCCTGGGATGTGAGTTAGAGATGGAGTGCATCTGTCTGGCACTGGCTGCAACTTGTTTTTAGATGCCATGCATGAAGTCTGAGAGATGTGATTAGTGTGATGTGCTTAGGGGGATGGATGCCCTTACAAAATATGAAGAATCCAGTCTGTATTCAATCATGTTAAATTGTGTATTTTGAATACATCTTTTATGGTAAATTTTAGTATTCAGATAAAAGCTGAAGACAAATTGCCATAATACATTCTATGCCTTCATGTTGTGTTCCAGATATTAAATCACTAGTTAGTCTTCATATAAGCCAAAATATTTAAATTTGCATTGTATTCAAAAGCAAATGAATACAATCAGTATACCACTAGTAGTATAGAAACATACAATTTGTCAGCAGAAAAGGTCAGTGTGACCCACCCAGTCGGCCCAGATAGCCCCTGCCTAATTTGTCTCCACAGACCCTAGCCAATGAAGGACACAAATGGCCCAAATAAGGGGAAAGGGGGGGGAGGACAAGAGGTCTTGAAGGAGAGAGACAGAAGGTCGGGGTGAGGCAAGTACAGGGGGATAGAAGAAGCAAGTCTTAGCTGATGTCTAAAGGCCTAGAAAGAGGGAGAGAGCTGAAGGGAAGAGGGGAGAAGGTTGGAGAGGGAGGGAAACAATAGGAGAAGGCAGAGTGTCCAGCACTTGAGTGAGGATAGGGAATGGTGAAGGTGCAGGAGACCCTGGATCACAGGGAGTAAGAAGAGGACAGAGCAGGGGAGAGGAGTGAGGAGAGGTAGGAGGGAAGAGAGTTAAAGCAGTATTTAGCAATGACATAGGTGCAGTAGGCCTGGTGACATAAAGGTAGAGGAAAGATGGACAGGGAAGACTAGGGAGAGGAGTGATGAGTTCAGAGAGAAGAGTTGGAGGCAAAGCAACAGAAGGCATTGCAGAGGGTATCCACTCTGGCAGGTGAAGAGCAGGGAGCGGTGCAATTGACCACATCTGCATAGTTAAAAACTGGGAGGACTATTCTGGTTACCAGCTCCCAGCAGACCTGGGGAAGGAAGCAGTCCTTGTTTTGGTATAAGGCACCAAGTTTGGGGTGAAGTTTGGCATGAATGGCACCAATGTGGACAGAAAAGTTAAACCTTCTCTCAAGCCAAACCCCGAGGCACTTGAAAGTGGGGACACACTTATGGAGGGTGCTGTCCAAGGTACTGAAGTCAGGTGAACATGATAGCCTTGCCAGTTTCCAGCTGGAGTGAAAGGTCATGATCACTGTCTTCTTGCTGTTTACAGCAACAGTAAAAGGTACACTCCCCAAATCAGGAAACATAAGTCACCTTAGGAAGACCACTTGGTTGAAGCACAGGGGTACTGGTTGTTTCTCTTGTCCTTGCTTTCACAAGTTTTGCACTGGATGGATCTACACTTGTGTATGAAATAAATACCTTTTTTGCAGTTAAAGATGACTTATGTTTCCTGATTTGGAGAGTACAACTTTTACTGTTGTTGTGAATCACTGGTGGCTGGCAGCTCAGTTTGCACTCTTCTGCAGCATTTCAATGAGTGCTGGCGTTTTTGTGCTAGCTACTGTCTTCTTGGTGTTTACCCTGAGCTGGTTGGCTTGGGATCTGTGCAGCACATTATTGAAGTCATGCTGGAGAGGATCTGAACAGCTGATTGGCCAGAGGTGTAGATGACAGTGTCATTTGCATACAAGTGGATGTAAGAAGAGACACAGGCAGAGGGGAGGTCATTTAGGAAAATTGAGAATAGCACCAGACCCAAGATGGAGCCCTGTGAGATGCCTTGATGGATGGAGGGGGCAGAACACCACCCACCTGAGCTGCATGTTGATGGTCAGTAAGGAATGAAAGGAACCAACCCACAATGGATGCAGAAAGGCCAGTTGAGTTGAGCTTGTCTAGTAGGAGAGGGTGGGACACCAAATCTAAAGCTTTGGGTAGGTCAATGATGATGACTGCAGTGATGTGTCCCTGATCTATCCCATTCAGGATAGAATCGGTTACATGTAGCAGGCTAAGTGCAGTGGTTCATCCTAAAGCCAGACTGGAATGCTGAGCAAAGGTTCAAGGAGGAAAGAAAGTCAGCAAGCCTAGAGTAGGCAAAAGATTCTTGAAGCTTAGCAAGAGAGGGGAGGAGTGAACATGGCCAGTAGTTACCTGAAGAGGAGGATTTGCTGCCTTTGTGTAGGGAAGAGCCTTGGCAACTTTCTAAGCCTGAGGGACAACACAGAGACAAGGAGAGGTGAGAGAGGTGAGAGAGAGGAAGGGTAATGGCTGGTGCAGAGATTTGAAGGAGTTTGGGGTCTAAACCATCAGGGATAGACCAAAATGACTGCTGTGAGTTTGCTAAGAAATATATGGTTTATAACCTTGGCATCTGATTGGAGGAGAGGGTCCACATGTAGTATAATATCTAATAAATTAATTTTTTTACACTTTTAATCTCCAGTCCAGGTGGGCCCCTAACAGATCTGCCACCCCCGCCCCATCCCCCTGCAGATTTACCATCCAGCTCTCTCTCCCTCACGGCTTCCCTTCTGTGATGGAAGCAGCACTAATGGCTGTGGAATGGTTCCTCAGTCAGGAAGCATGCTATGTCACTAACTGCAGGGCCTAGGGGATGTCAGATATTCACCTGCACAGCCATAAAGTTTTTTCCCTTCCTGAAGTCTCCCCAGGAGGAGGAGGAGGAGACATGCAATGCTGTCCAAGATAGCCCTGCTCATGCTCATGCTATGCAGGATATGGATGGTCAGCACAACTCCTCTTCCTGACATTGCAGTCCTGGGCTGCCTTGCCCCCAGCCACAGTTAGGGGATAGGCTTGGGCTGTGTCCCTTCCTCTGTGAAGGAGGAAAGCAGTTCCATTGGGTGCTCCAGCCTTCTCCCCCCAAGCTGACCCTCCAATGTATTGAGCTCATGCCCGAGCCTGAGTCATCGGTGCTGCAAGAAGTAGTGCTACTGTTGCACTAATGAGCTGGCTACTAATGAAAATAAAGTAAGCTGGTTTTCAAATACTGTGTCAGCATACTTTCTTTTATTTTAACATGACAATTTTATTGATTTTAAATTTTGTAACAGAACAATTCACACTTTACAGGATTACATCCATGCAGTATCAAGAAGTATAATATCCAAGTCAGCAAAAATGAAACATTCAATAGATTGAATCACCAGTATCATGCCAGCTTCACTATTATCTGACTAAAGTAAACAGTCATAACTCAAACAACAGTATATCTAAACAGCAAAGTAGTCAGTACAGTAACCTCAATATCTCAGTGTCCAGGAATCTGGACTCCTGAATAGCTTCATATGAGAAACAGTGGGTGTCAGTGCGAACACCAGTGAAAAACAGCTTGAAACTTCAGCTCAGAGCCACCTGCAAATGATATAAATAAAGAGCAGCAAGGGGAAGTCCCAATGGAGGGTTACCAGGGGGAGTCGGTGGAATTTTGCATAGATGGGAGTGAAGGAAGGGACCCCACTTGTTTTGATATGCAGCAATTTGGTTCAGCCTTACATAGGAGAGTCTCTCAAAAATAGCTAGTCTTGTCAGGGCAGCATGCCAGGCAGAAATAGGAGGGTAGAGTTGTTTCCTCCAGTGCATCAAAATGATTCTTTTCGCTTCCATCACCGGCTTAAAACCCATTGCTTTAAAATGGTGATAAGGTGGTCTAGACAGAGGGGATCTCCTAACAGAACCATAAGGGAATTAATGGTCAGGCTACAGCCCACCACACGAGAGCAGTCATCTGCTATCACGTCCCAAAAAAGGGGTCAACCCATCCATAGCATGTGAAGGAGATTACCTGGGCTCTTATGGCACCTTCAACAATTCTCATGACTAAGGAGGCCCTTTAAATAAAGTGCGAAGGGAGTCCTATACCACCTGAGTAGAATTTTTAATTGAATAACCTGGCTCCTGCTGTCCCTGTAGTGTGTATGAGAGGCCTGGAGACATCTCATCCAAACCTGGGGGGAGATCTCAATCTGAGCCTCTTTCTCCCATTGCTTCTGGCTGTTACCCTTACTATCGGGCTGTGCATCCCGGATAAAACAGTAAAATCTACCAGCCAGGCCCTTCTGCACCCCCGGTTTATGCAAGTCCCAAGTCAAGGACCATTGAGCATCCACTTTGCTATGAGAGAGGAAGGTACAAACAGTGCCTCTCAACTGGAGGTACCTCCAGAAGTCCTGAGTTGGTAACCCGTAATGGGTTTTCATCTGTTCGAAAGATCTGTGCACAGAAGTGTTGGGGATGTATAAATCTCTCATCACCCTGATGCCTTTGGAGACCCAGCTCTGCCAAGTTAGAGGTCTGCCATCTACTAGAATGCAGTTGTTGTTCCATAGAGGAGTAATGTCAGAATGTGGGGTTCGAGCCTCTGGGGGTGTATGAGTCACAGCCAGACCTGACCTCCAGGATGCCACTGTCTCTACCATGATGAGAGATAGCCCCAACACGGGGCATTGCTTGTGTTCTAAAAGGGACCATAAAGGTTGCCTCCCAAACAAGAAGGCCTCTAGAGAGACCCAGAGTGGAACAGGGGATGTGGACAATATTACCCATTTAGACACCTGGGCCATCCTATAGGCCCATTGGTATACCTGAAACCATGGTAGCCCCAGGCCCCCTTTTGACCAGTGGGTGCTCAGCTTGTTCTGTTTCCAGCTGGCTGGCTTGCCTTCCCAAAGGAGGCATGCCACAGTGCCATCCAGGGACCTGAAGATCTTTGGAGATAGCTTAATGAGTAGATTGTGAAACAAGTAAGACACCCTTGGGAGGAGAAACATTCTCACTGCCTCAATTTTCCCTTTAACCGAGAGGTTGAGTTTTCACCAGCACTCAGTTTCTGCTGCTAGGGAGGTGAGCAATGGGGAAACGTTAGCAGCTTCTAGCTCCCACCAATTGGTAGGGAGAACAACTCCAAGGTAGGAGAATCCCTGTGGGGCCCAAGAGATGTTGCTCCCTCAGATACAATTGCAAGAGCAAGCCAGATTACAAGGTGAGAGAGTAGTTTTCTTTTTATTAATGGTGAGGCTGGATAAGCTGACAAACTCTTGCAGGACATCCAGAATGTGAGGTAGAGATTGTGCTGGTTTAGCGATTGTAAGGAGAATGTCATACGCACTAACTAGGAATGATTCTCCCCCTACTGGTATTCCAGAGATGCTTTGGTCTGATATAACCATCCTTACTAAGGGATCTATAGCTAGTAGAAAAAGCAGAGGGGAGAGGGGGCAACCCCACCTCGTCCCTCTCTGTAGGGTGAATGGAGTGGATATATCTTTGTTGGTGAAGATCCGTGCGGTGGGGGAGTTATACAGAGTGGAGATCTATCAATGGAAGTAGGGGCCAAAGTCATACCTGTAAAGAACCAGATGGAGGTAATGCCATTCCACTGAATCAAAGGTTTTGGTATAATCTTGGGCCAAGGCAGCCATTGCAGTAGTGGATTGATGAGCAAGCCATTTCAGGTTCAGAACTAACCGCACATTATCGGCACTGGATTTCCACTTGGAGAAGCCGGCCTGTACAGGATGGATTAGGTGTGGGAGTATATCCATCACCCTGTTTGCGAGAGCCTTGGCAACTATTTTGGCATCTACCAAGAAGAGGGAGATTGGGTGGAAGTTTTCACAGTCAAGCAGATCCGAAGTCTTCTTGGGAAGAAAGGTGATAAGGACCTCTTTCAGTGTGCTGGGTAGAGAGCCATCTGCATGAGCAGCTTGCAAGGCCTGAAGGAGGGGAGGGACTATCACATCCTGCATGGCTTGGTAAAGCTCTACCATAATCCCATCAAGGCCAGAGGCCTTCCCTTTGGCTAGCTGTGATAGAGAAGATTGCAGTTCTGCCTCAGTGATGGGGGATTCAAGTCCCTGGACCAGGTCTAGAGGTAGTTGCTGGGTTGAAACACCATAGCAACATTTGTCTAGTCCTTTAGCTAAGCTGGACCCATCCAACTGAGAAATGGACTGGTATAGCATCTGGTAGAAGGCCCACATGGTGGTATTTATGCAGGCAGGATCCGAGACTACACTGCCCCCCCATGTCCCTCAAGGCATGGATTCTAGAGGCTGCCTGCTGTTTCCTCAGGTGGTATGCTTAAAGTTTTCCGCCTTTGTCCGCTCCCTCCCAGTAACAGTGCTTGGACCATAGCAGCATCCATTCTGCTTTCCTGTGTAGGAGCGTGTTGATATGGTACTTCAGGCCAACTATGGAGTTCAGAATGGTATGGTCTGGCTGGTTAGATACCTTGTACCTATTTTCCAGAACTGTAAGCTCTACCTGCAGTTCGGCAATCTCAGTTTGTCTAACTCTGTTTTTCGCTGCAGAAAATGAGATAATACAGCCATGCAGTACTGCTTTAAAGGCCTCCCACACTACACCTGGGACCACTTCATCCCCCGAGTTATTTCTGAAGTAGTCGCTCGCCTCCTCCTTCATAAAGGTGTGGAACTCAGGATCTAAGAGAAGCAATGGATTGCATCTCCACCTGGTGGAGGCCCCCCTTTGCATGGCTGGTAGGAAATTGTAGGAAGTGGGAGTGTGATCTGAGATAAAAATATTTCCAATTTCTGTCCCCTCTACATAGTTGGCTGCCCCTCTGTTCACCAGCCAAAGATCTATATGACTGTATGTGCTATGTATGGGGGAGAAGAAGGTGTAATCCCTGCCGATCTGGTTGTCCCTGCTCCACAAATCAGTTAAGCCCCACTCCTCCATCAACACTTGTAGAGCTGTCCTTGCTTTAGGATGCACTTGGGGGTAGGTCTAGATTTATCCAGAAAGGTGTCAGGTACCAAGTTGAAATCCCATCCTATAAGGATGGGAATGTCTTTGTGGCCAACAGCCAGGGATTCCAGAGCCTGGCCCACCTCAGCCAGGAAATCTGAGGAGCCATTGTTGGGTCCATAAATGTTCATCACAATCATTCTACTCCCTGGGTAGGCAAATTGGATGCCTACCCATCGACCCTGTGAGTCATGCTTGACCACCTCTTCCATCAATGGGGAAGCTTTATGAACTAAGATGGCTACTCCCCTCAACTTGGTGGGGGCTGAGGTCACCAGTACCTTAGTCACCCACGTTTTCTTAAGCCATTGAACAGATTTGACTTTGAGGTGTGTCTCCTGGAGCAGGACCATGTCATTCCACAAGGAGCAAAGATGTTGCAGCACTTTGACATGTTTTACAGTATGACTTAACCCCTTAATATTCCAAGAGACACACCTCCAGCCCTCTTCCAGGTTGCTGGCCATTCCTATTGCCAAGAGTCAGGACTGCACTTACCTCTAATGCAGAAGGCCAAGTGCCCTAGACAAATATGGGGCTGGAGACAGAACAAGCCAGCAACGTTCTGCTTAGGGTCTTCCTATGCTGAAGGTTCAGCTGTTGCCCAAAAGAGTATTGGACCAAGTGACTGGCAACTAGACAAGTCCTGAAAGTGTGAGAATAAAAGAAAAGTAGCACACTGTGAAAAAATAGAAAGTACGTAACATGCAACACAGTAATGTATCAATATTCCCTGAAAGCTGTAGATCAAACTGTCACCCAGTCCCCAGAAAGGAGCTATTAGTGCCCTAATGGGTCCAATGGGATGCTCTGAGTAGACAGTAGTCAAGAGTAACCAGGATAACCCTAAGGGTGCAGAGATAACCACACACAGAGGGATGTACCCAAAAGCTGCGCTAGCTCACGCACCTGAGTGAGGAGTGGTAAGTCAGAAAAAACTCGAACCATAACCTGACACCCCCCGGACAGTATTTTCTCCTCATGAGCACCCAGGGGAACCTAAGCATGAAAGGAGGAATCACATAATATCTGCCCCCTCTAAAACCGGTAATGGGGGGAAGACAAAGGGGAAAGGGGATGGGAGGGGTAATGGGGGGAAGGATTCCCCCATTAGAGACTGCCAGAGCCCAACAAATAGAATTCAACTGTAATAGGGTCAGCAACAAACCCCCTAAATATGGGGGGCAATAACCCATAGAACCTAAGAACAGCCCCAGAAAAGGTGAAATGCAAGCTATCGCTACAACTGGCCCAAGCCTGGCCTAAGTCTAATATCCCAACCCACCACACTCCCCAACTGGGTTTGGGCCCAGTACTGAGTGTCAATCCCCAGTGGGCATGGGGGGGAGGGTGGAGAGCCAGAGGGAGTAACACACCTGTGCTCTGGGTAATTCATCAGAGGAAGAGGGCAGGAGGTAGTAGGGGTTGGGGGAGTGAGAGTTCTATAGGAAATTATGCCAAGAGTCACTACCACCCAATTACAGGAGCCCACCCGAAGGTCAGATATCCTTTATGGAGCTAGGCTGTTCCCTGCAACCCTCCTACTAAAACTCTTCATCTAAAGCCCCCCCCAAATTAACATGAAAATGATCTCAGCCTTTAGAATAGCAGTCCATAGTGAGTTCAAGTTGGCTGATTATCAGCCTTAGAAGGGTGTCAGCCAGTGTCCCCCGCGGGTGTGGGTCCGCTCAGTCGGCCTGCTACTTCACCTTCTCCTGGCTTTGGGGTGGCAACAGCTTCCAAACACATTTTCCAACTGGGTTTAAGAGGGATTGCCAGGGTCTCCTCTGAGTCCAGAGTGCCTTCCGTGTCTGCCGCCCAATCCAGGGAAGTGGAAATGTCCATGTGGGCTTCCTCATGCCTGGCACCCTCTTCACTGTTGGGAGAGTCATCTCTGGGCACCTTCGCTGGGGTACAGGTGGGAACTTGGGAGTCCCATGATGGTTGGGGACTCCTGGATATAGGTCGCGGTCTGGCTTGGGAAGGGAGTTTAAGTGCTGCACCCTGTTGGTCATCCGATGTGGGACCTGGATCTGAAGTAGTGGCCGTGCCCCCTGATTTATTGAAATGCCCACCTTGCATCCAATAGCTGTTCCTGGGGGACCTCTTTTCTGTAGGACTGGTCAACTCAGCTTCTCTGTTCCTCTTCAATGCCTTCCCCCTGCCTGTGTTCTGCTTCATGACATCGGTCATCCTCAGCTCCCAGAGGCATCTGGGAGCAGTAGTATTTTTCAAAACTGAGGGACAAAAATTGTGGATCCAGGCCTTGGCCTCGTGGGAGAACTCTGCCATGAACTCCTTCTCATCCTTGGCCATATTCAGAGCAGTCAGCCCCCAAAGCCATAGTGGAGACCATTTTCTGCAAGGATCTTCTTTAGGGGGAGAAAAGCCTTCCTTCAGGCTGCTGCATCCTGGGAGAAGTCACGGAACATGGAAATGTGTTCATCTCACCAAGTAATTTCACCCTTCTCGCTGGCCATTCTCAAAATTTTGTCAACTGTATAGTAGTGTAGCAGATAGGCCATGATAGATCTGAGCATATACCATTACTGCAGCTACTCCGGCACAGCTAAGACCACCACAGCAACAGAAATCGGGCAAAATCTGCCCGTTGCTGTGGTGGACTGTGTGCCAATCAGGACTGCCTCGCTGGGTGTTTGCCCCTTCCCCAGTCCAACTCCAACTCGGAGTTAGAATCCTAGAGACCGGAGTGTGGGGCATTCAGAGGGTGCAGCCCCCCAATTGTGTGCGCCGACATTCCTGTGGCTACAATGCCGACAGTCGGCATTGCAGCCATCACTGTCGGGGATGTCGACGCTAGCGCTGTCGAAGCACTATGGGTAAACCAGGTCTGAGAGCTGCATTTTGGGACTTGGAGTGAGATTTCACCTTGTGAGCCCTCTCAACTTTGGTTGGGCAGGTCCAGGTATCCCCCAGCCATTTCAGTAGCCATTCGTTCAGGAAACATTCCTATAAAGTGCCTTCCATGCCTTCAGGGATGCCCAGTATCCACAAGTTGATGCAGTGCCCCCTGTTTTCTAGGTCCTCTGCTGTCTCCAAGAGCCTGACCAGCTTTATTTCATGACCATGAAGCCTCTGCTAGGTAAGGGCCTGCTGTTGCTCCAGTTCTTCAATTCTCTGTTCAGATACATTAAATTTGTCCTCTAGCCTTCTCATGTCTACTACCGTGCCAGTCAGGGCAGTACTGACCCCTCTACCCAAACCTGGAGGGCTTCTAACATCTTAGTAATGTACTGGAGTGACTCCAAGACTGGGGCTTGTGGGTCGGGGCCTGGTACGGACTTCTGGGGCCGAGGGAGTGGGGGACAGGCAGCAATACTGATTGGTTCCCACCAAGGAAGGGGCTGCACTCACTTAATGCTAACCGGGATTTTCTTGGTATCTACTGATGCTCAGAGCTGCTCCAAAACTAGTAAAGGACAGCCACTGCTCCCACCGATGTGGATGTAGGGATAGAGGAGACTCGAGGATTCATTGCACCCATCAGGTCTAAGGGAGAATCTAGCACCATCAAGCGCTACTTGGATAATATCTCCCGTTGTGGACAGTTAGGCCGAGCAAAAGGGCATCTGGCAGTCTTGAGTGGTCAGATAAGTATGGTCAGCTTCAATTCATAGTGGGTCCCCTCAGGATGGCATCGCAATTTCACGGATGTTGTCCAGGGAAGGTAGAGCAGAGAAATCAAGCTGTCATTAGCTAGGAGTCCAAGCCACACCCCCATCAGCATACTTTCTCAAAAAAAATTACCACAAAGCATGAGTCTATAATTCACCTCCTATCCAACAGTAGAAACAGAAAAATATAGATATAGCAGTATGGTTTCAGTATTGACGACTTTTGAACTGTTCAGCTAATTTAAATATCTCCACGGCAACCTCAGACCAGAGCTGAACTAGATTGAAGATTTTCTAGCTAAATAATATCTTTGGAATTTATTTCAGAAGAAATACCATACTTCAATAGTTTTTAAGATACCTGTGAAATTTTATGAATAAAATAAAACTCAGTCACAAATTTTTTTTGTATTTTATTTGTAGTACTGCAGCAGGAAAAAAACAGTCCCCAGTAATTACATAAAACAACACATGGGCAAGAGTGTAAAACTTGAACTGTATGAGCACTTTCAGTGTGGGATGCCTTTTAAAACCCCTCAGGCTTCACCCTCAGGATTTATGTGGCATCCCAGACCTCAGGCGTGTATACAATTCTCATTATACACTCCTCCCTATGCATTATTCTATACATTATATGCTTCTCTGCTATGTAGTTTGTGATATCTGTCTAGATCTGTAGATTTGGAGGCTTGCTGGAAAAATTGACATCTGTTCCATACTTATAAGATTTAGAAGTTCAGTTATTTCCAAGAGGATAACACTGTAATGGTTGGGATACCTTTTGGAAGCTATAGCTTGAAAACGCTTTGAGATATGGAGTTGATGTGTCCGACAGCTTAGTACACTTTTAGGTATACTAAGCTGTTATGCATGTTTCCAAGCTTTGTTTACAGCTGCAGGAACATTTTTTATGAATGGGGCTAAAGTGACTGTGATACTATGCCATTGGCAGTGCAGGACCTGAAGGGCCCTGCACTCATAGAGGGACATAAGGGTTAATTGCAATGCATGTACACTTATGGATAGGTGGGAGAGCAGGGCCTGGAGGGCCCTTTGCTCCCTCATATAAATAAAGGAACAATTACAATATGCATGTATGGAAGCACAGAGCCTGCATGGCTTTTTGCTCCCACATGCACATATGGATACCATTATGGACTTATGAGAGGGCCCTGTGCTCCCACATGTAAATGAGGGATGGATAAAATTATGGACTGATGACAGCGCAGGGAACAAACACAGGAGATGAGGGTCATTGCAATTTGTCTACACTTTTGTATAGAGGGCCCTGTGCTCCTACATGGCAATAAGGGACAATTACAATACCCATGTATGGGATCACAGGACTGGAGGGTCTTGTGCTCCCACTTGCACATATGTATATCATTCTGAAGTGATGGGAGTGCAGGGCCCTGAGGGTTCTGCCCTCCCACATGTAAATGAGGGATGGATAGTACTATGGGCTGATGGCAGTGCAAAGGCCCCAAGGGCTCTGTGCTCCCACAGAGAGATGAGGGTTAAGTACAATCTCTCTACATTTATGGACAGATGGGCCCTGCACGTCCATAAACTATTATGGCTTTGGTGATACTTCTGCAAAAAATAAGGAAATTCTTTGAAAAAAAAAATGTGCTAATGCACCATCAGGGTCCCTTATGATTATGCTTTCTCAGAAAGTAGGTAAATTCTTTGCAAAAAACAGCATTAATGCACCATTAGGGTTCCAGCACCAAAAGTAGGGAAATTAAATTTTAGGGTTCCCAACCATAAGATCCCCCACCCACCTTCAGTTTCCAACCTAGATTCCTTACTCATACTTCTGCATGCAGGAATAGGAGTGAGGGGTATGCCTTGGGCTGTAAACCCTAATGCTCACCCCATTTTCTTACTGTGTGCCCATCTTTGCTTAGTTACTCTTGGAATGGGTGAGCATTAGGATTCGCAACCCAAGACATACTCCTCACAACTGTTCCTGCATGCAGGGTGGGAGTGGGTTCTTTGGGTTGGAAACCAAGTGTTGGGGTGGGGACTTAGGGTTGGGAACCCTAAAATTTAATTTCCCTACTTTTAGTGCTGGAACCCTAATAATGCATTATTGCAATTTTTGCAAAGAAGATCTACCTATCTATCTATCTATCTATCTATCTATCTATCTATCTATCTATCTATCTATCTATCTATCTATCTATACACATTATGGTAGCACAGTAGTGCTACCATAGTTAGGGTTGAGGAGCCATTTACATGTTAAACACAAAATTTTTCACCTTAATAACTTTGCAACTGTTTGGTGGATTTGCCTGAAATTTGACATACATGATCAAGACCCATACACCTCAGAATCTGCCAAGTTTCATATCAGTCGGATATACGGCTGCAGAGTTATTATGCGTGATCTGAGCATGCGTTTATGCATTTTTTGGAATTCTATGGTCACGCCTACAGGTCACACGGTTTGCGTGACTGGTCCAAAATCTTCAAGGAACATGTGGCCAGGGTCCTCGATGTGCCTTTTGAAGATTTTGTGAAAAAATATTAAACGGTTCAAAAGTTATTCAAAAAACAAGTTCCCATTATAAGTCAAAGGGGAAAAGTTAACAAAAAGTTCGACAGTGTCGCAAATGCAGTTTTTACTTTCGCAAATGGCCCTTTTACTGTCACAAATCCGCCATGTTGTTTTCAGTTGGTGATCAGAAAAATGCTTGGCATTTAAATTTGGGAACCTCTAGCAACCTAATTCTTTTTGCATTCACCTAGTCGGACCCTGAGGATGCTAGCCATGTCTTTATTTTGGGGTTAAACACCCCAGAAATATGTTTTTCACATTTCTGGAAAAAGTACTTTCGCAAAGTACTTTCGCACTTGAGACACTGTAGAATGCATTTGTGAAAGCTTTTGAAAATTGCGACAGTACTTTTCTAGGCTGTGGGAAAATAACAGCAATTCTTTGGCACCCCACTGCAAAAGAACAGTTTGGAGTTTTGGGCTGAAATTTGCAGGGAACGCAGCCGACATCTCACAGATGTGCCTTTCTGTGTTGTGTTGAAAAAATATTAGACAATGGCAAAGTTACGGTTCTTCAAAGTTGATGCTTTTTCCCATAGGATAACATTACGGCGTCCAACGTATTGCAGCAATCCTTTGGTGCCCTGCTGCAAAATAACGGTTCCTTCTTTTGGGCTGAAATTTGGAAGGAAGAGAGCCAACATCCCACAGATGTGCCTTTCAGTGGTTTGGTGAAAAAATATTTCAGGGAGCCAAAGTTATGGCACTCCGGACGTCTCTTTTTTCCCCATAGGATAACATTATGGCATCCGCTGCGCCTTTCAGGGCCAGTATCTCGGAAACGGTGCGAGATACGGACTTTTCATCGGAAAAATGCTTATCTCCCTCAAGGGGCTAAGTGAAAAACTGGCCAGGAAAGTCTTAAACCATATGACTTTTAAATTTTTTTTCTACGTCGTACAGTTCCTGAGATATAAGCAATTTAGTATTCCAACTCCTTATTTTCTGCTCCGAGACCCATTATTATGCATACATTCTTTGTACTCACTGTCTTTCTCTATGAAGCTTTTGCAGAAAACCAGCCTGTGCGCTTCCATTACTGTTACCGTTGTCCTTTCCGTTTGCAGTTCTGTACCCGTTTCACTTACCGTTCACGTCTACGCCACTGTGTGTGTTATCCTTTGTGTTTTCATTTGCATTTGCGTTTCCATTATTTTTTACCATTTGTGTCTACAGTACTGTTTCTATTTCTGTTTCACTTTGCGTGACCATGCCCATTACCATTTGTGTTTGTGGGCACCATGTTACTATGTGACAAGACATCACGTGGTGGACCGTTCCCATCTACGCCACCGTGTGCATTACCCTTTCTGTTCTCATTCACACTTGCATTACCATGTGCACCACTGTTAGTGCTTCTGTTTGTGTTGCTGTTCCTGTTATTATGTCACAAAGCATCACATGGCGGGAGTGGGGGGGGCCCATGCTCCCACTGCCACATAACACTCAGTATTTCTCATTATCATTCTCAAAAAGAAGGGAAATTAGAGGCAAAAAACTCCATTTAATGCATCAGTTAGGGTTGTTCCATAGCAACAAAAGTGAGAAAATTCAGTGTTAGGGTTGAAACCCCCCCCTTGGACCACCCAGGCCACCCCAACCGGCATTGGGGTGCGCATTAGGGGACTTTGGTCGAACTCTTACTCATTCTCCATATACCTCTGCTTCTTTATGCATGTGATGGGGTGAGAGTTCGGCCGACAACCTCAATGCGCACCCCAATGCCGGTTGGTGGGTGGGCTGGGTGGTCCAAGGGGGTTTCAACCTTAACACCGAATTTCCTCACTTTTTTCGCTGTGGAACAACCCTAACTGATGCATTAAACAGAGTTTTATGCCTCTAAAATATATAGATAGATAGATAGATAGATAGATAGATAGATAGATAGATATAGATATAGCTACATCTTATTTTCAAAAAGCTCTTTTGATGCATCAGTTAGGGTTGATATCAAACTGTAAATAGAGGGAAATATGATGATAGGGTTTTTAACCCCAACTCCACATTCCCCCTCACACCCTCACAAGCAGCAGAAGGGACAAGGAAACACTAGCAACCAGAGACAACCATCATCAGGTAAGGCAAACAACATACAACTACGCACAGGTAACACAAAAGACATCCATCATCATGGTCCACCAGGTGTATGAGGTACGCTGGCATGCCACTGTGTTGGGGGACGCTCACATGCTGGGCACCATAGGGGGCCACTGCAGGCACTGAACCCCAAAGTGCTCCCTAGAGACCTACCAGGAGGCTGATGGGGTTGTGTGGGATGGAAGATTGAAAAAGGAGGCCAGGTATGAGACTGGAACCAGGTGCCAAACCCAACAAACTACCATTGTGGCAGATATCCTTGCCTGCCCCCCAACCAGACCTGCATGCAGCAGAACTCATACAACACCACTGTGGTGCTGGTGACAGTCCTGCCATTACCCATTCATCTTTGCATTCATTCACCCTGCGTGTGAATGTTGATCACAGTTTATCTTTATTAAATGTTAAATAACAATTTTCTACTCTCTGCATGTCCACAATAAAAAGTATAGTGTTAATGTCACACTGACATTTTTTTTTAATAGTTAAATAGACAGTGACTGGCAGGAAGGACAATGTTACTATATTTTAGAAAGCTCTAATATGGCACATGCTATGTTACTGAATTGTTGCTGTTACATTAATTCATGAAATGCTTGCAATCTGGTGTACTGGAATCAGATGCAGAATGCATACAATGCCAGCAATGCTTTTAATGCTAATGATTTTAATGCTGACGTTATTACTGTATTTTTTTACATTGAACCTTACATTACTGTTTGATTTTAGTTTTTTTTTTAAATGGACATGCTATCACTAACTACCTCTTTCAGTCGACTGCGGAAGTGCAACGTAGTTTTCCCATTCTAAATATTTCAATTTCATAATATTCTTCAACCTACTCCTCACAACTTTTGATTTTTGCCTCAGATTGAATGCATCTAGTTGAAATGCCAGCCAGACTGTATTGGATTGTGTGAAAGGAGGAATGTATCTTCTCCTGAAATTCAACTCTGGAAAAACTGAATTGACTGCAAAGTTGAAAGGTATTTTTGGCTTAACGTCAAAGAAGAGGAAGTCATCATTCTAGCAGAAGAAGGAGAATGGCTATTCCCTTGTGTTGGACCTGCGTTCCCTGTCTTTGGGGGAAAAACTGTTCAGTTGTATCCACCTTATTTTAAAATACTGTATAGTGCTTGTCTATCTGTATGTGTAGATATGCATGTGTGTTTTTGAATGAAAATAAATATGCACTTCTCAATGACTCATCATTACTGTGTGTATTGTTACTATGCCAGGAGGTATTGATCATGATGTTTTCTTCACCATGCATTGCCATTCTTACTGTCATGAAAGTCCATCAAATGCACATGCAAGAAGTGCAGTTAATGTCCAAATAAATTGCTTGTACCCAACCCCAACCAATTCAGAACTATTTGCTACAGCTAATTCAACTTCCTGAGAAAGGAAATGGTGTTCCAAGACAACTTCCAGATGCAGACTGCTGCAAATGACATGAAAGCTCCCTTCAATGACGTGTTTAAAAATTAAATAAATGTAACAAGACAGATTTCAATGACATGAGTTGAACGGTAAGAAAATTACTTAATTGCAGTAATGGCATGTAAGTCAAACGAATTAAATGCCAGCATATAAAATCTTCACAAAACTCTTAGTGTCTTCATAATTTAGGGTGCATATGTTAACAATTCAGAGGCCTAGCAGCATCTGTTGCCCTCTCCCCTATTAACCACACATGCACATTATTAACAAATATTTGTCAATGCCAAATATTTGCTTGCTGGTATTGGCACTGGTAGTGCAGGAGTTAGAGAGATGCATAATAGGAATGGAAGTAAAGTACTGAAGTAATGCCAATCCCCACTCCCACCCTGCAGAGACTGACAGGCATTGGTGGTGTGCTTTTTGGTCTTCAGTCATAACTCTCATGCCATTCCACCTCACCCCACCCTGCAGTCACTGATAGGTGTCGCAGGTTGCCTTGTGGACTTCAGCCCTTATGTTCACCCAATTCCATAAGGAAATAAGTGGAGATGGGTGCAGTATAGGAGAATGAGGTGAATGTTAGGGCTGAAGACCCCAAGTCACACCTCGATGCCTGTCAGTGGCTACAGGATGGGGTGAGGGAGGGGGTGGAATGGGGTGAGCATTATGGCTGATGACATCAAGTCACATCCCCAATGCCTGTCAGTCTGTACGGGGTGGGTGTAACAGTTGGAAATCCTAATGCCCCAGGTGTTTGTTGGTATTTTTGCTCCAAATATTCAACACGTGCTTTCTGGGACTCCACCTCATGAACAGCTGTAGTATCATTTCTGTACTCAATCCCAAGAGGTGATTTCACACAATAAGTGTGCCATTCAGTGCCACAGGTGTGAAAACACATATGGGGCAGGATGTGAAAAATGACAGCTGCACTGTTCACAAGTAAAGAAATGGCAGTGTTGAAAATCTGGAGTGAAAATATGAAAAAGTGGCAAAGTTATGAGTGTGCGTAGAAACTGTGCAATGCACACTAGTAACAGTCATTTTTTTGGAATGTTTTCACCAGATTTTCAACTTGGCCTTTTTGGGATCTCCCTTCTTGAACAGTGACACTGGGATTTCATTAATCTGTCCTGAAAGTTGATTTTACACAGTGACCATGCCATTCTATACCACAGGTGCAAAATCACATTTTGGGAAGGATGCAAAAAATGACAGTTGTACTGTTCATAAGGGGTGTGAAAAAATGGCAGTGTTGGAAATTTGGAGTGAAAATATTAAAAATTGATGAAGTTATGAGTGTGCGTAGAAACTGTGCAATGGATGCTCATAGTGCAGTCATTTTCTGGAGTTTTGTCACCAGATTTGCAACAAGGGCTTTCTGGGACCACACCTCATGAACAATGGCACTGTCATTTCATTAATTGGTCCTGAAAGGTGATTCCAAGCAGCAACCATGAAATCACCTTTCTGGACCTAGAAACAACATGACAGTGACAGTGTTCATGAGGTGGGGTCTCAAGAATCTCATGTTGAAACTTTGGGACCAAAACTCCAAACATTGGTTGAGATATCAACCTAAATTGAACCCCCCCATTGACTACCATTATAGGGCTTACCATCATTTATTCTGTTCCCGGTTGGTCTTTGAAGAGTGCTGATGTGCTGATGTGTTCCCAGTCCACAGAAGTTCACTGCTCTCAACCTCTGGAGGTAAGTAGGCAAAGAGATGGGGTGTGCAGAGGGACGGTGTGGGATGAGGGAGGAGGGCCGGAGGGAATGCCGAGGGACCATTTTTTTTCCTGTTTAAAAAAATAAATGTTGTGGATCTGTTTTCTTTATTACAGGTGAAATATTACAAAATGGATTTTGGCACACCAGGGTGGGCTCCCAGTGAGCCAGAGTACTGGGTGGAATCAATGCCAACCCAGGGATTAAGCACCTTGAGGACGGCTGAGAAAATAAGGAAGTGAGAGGTGCACATCTGACACCAGTAGTGGGCATCTTGGTGCTGGAAACATCAAAGAAGTATTTTATGGCACACTGGAGTGGGCTCCCAGTGTGCCACATTAATGGAGGAGGGGGATGTGTGCTGACATGGGGACTGAGCACCCCAGTGTTGGCAGGAGACAGAGAACAGAGGGTGTGTGGCAGGCAGCAGCAGTGGGAGGGAACTAATTTGTTGTCCTGTTGTGTGACTGGTTGGGAGGGAAAGGAGACTGCTGCTGCAATGATGAAACTGCCCCTGACTGCAGCGGCAGATTTCATAGACATTGTGGGGTGGGCAGCATCAGTGGGAGGGGCTAATTTGTTTTCCTACTGTGTGACTGGTTCAGAGGGAGGGGGACTGCTGCTGCAATGATGAAACTGCCCCTGATTGCAGTGGCAGATTTCATTCAAGTGTGGTGCTCACTCTGAAACTGCCATCATCATCAGCTTTCCTGCTGCTTGGCAGCCAATGGACGTGCCCATTAAAGTGTTCACTGGATTGGCCACAATACTGCCACACCTCTGCAATGCTCTGCTACCCCAATATGTTTCTTGTGCATTGCACGTGCAAACAAAATAATAATGACTTCTTGGTGCCTGTTCACTTATTTGACTGAGTCCGATTGACTGCCTGCTTGCTCAGCTGCCCTCCCACATTGCCAAAAGCACAGCACAGCAAATGCTAAGGTTCCTGCTATCCCAATTTTCTGCCTGTTATATCTTGCATTGCTTGCTAGAAGGCATCTGACATCAGAAGATGGAGTAAGGAGTGTGAGTGTTAATGCATGCCCGTAGTATTGTCATGCTGCTGGCTGAACAATTTCATTAAAAAAGCAACTTATTTTTTAATTGGACAGCTTTTGAGGGTCAGGGTGGTGTTGGCAGATGAGGGATTTGTTTTTTTTTTCCACGAGGAGTCCTCCAATTCCAAGTCCTGGCATCCCAGTAAAAAAAAAATACAAAAAAAACAGTGCTGCCAAACTGTTAGCAAGACAGCACTGGGGGAACAGTTGAGGGGAGCACATGCCCCCCTCGGCCCCAATGGCATGATGCCACTGATCTGGTACACTGTAGGTCCCTGACATTCGATGTGTTGCAGTAGTGACTTCCCTTGGTCTTAATTTTCTTTCAGACAATAAGTGCTTTACCTGGCATTCCTGCTAAAACACATATTTATTTCTCGCTTCTGCACCCAAAGGATGCACCTTATCATCGGCAGCTCACTGCTCTCACTACATCCCACAGCATGAGTTCCAACTGTGGCTGTAGAAGTCAAAAAATGGCAATGAGGGGTGTAGCATTGCCACTGATTTTCAAGGTTTTACCTTCATAAAAAAAAGATTATTTTTCATGACTTGTCATACAAAAAAGGATTCTTTTTCTTTTGTATCACGTGGTCACAAAAAAGGATGTATAACAGTAAATAAAACATATTTCTAATGTATATCTGTAACATTGAAGTACAGACTGCACTTAAGGGGGCCCTGATCAGCCAGCTAGTTGTGGTGGTCTCTCTCCAGGATGTGATCTTTGTGGCTTTTTGTGGATTTTGAAATTTAACAAAACAAACAAACAAAAAAAAACAGAAACAAGATGGCAGCAAACGAAAGAGGAATTTTACCATATGAAAAAGGATTCCTTTTTTATTTCATACAGCTATTTTTTAGTGCTTACTGAGCATGCTCAGAAATGATTTTTTCATATTTTTAAATTACAATAACTTAAAAATGGCTTATTACTTTTTCGTTTCTGCCCTGAAAATTTCAGACCAAGATTCCAAACCCTTTGGGCTGTAGGCAAGTTCAAAGAAAAATCCCAGCAAAGTTGATGAGCGACAAAATGCTTTTTTCACAAATCCGGGACTTGGAAACTGCACACCTGACTGGAAAATAACTTGCCACATCCAGACAATGTTGATGGCTGACAGTGCATGCCAATTTTCATCCAAATCCATTGAATGGTTGCAAAGTTATTAACGTGCATATTTTTGAGTTTAACATTGAAGTGCCTACTCAACCCGACCATGCCCCTATAATATATGTATATATATAAATATATATGTGTGTGTTATATATATATATATATATATATATATATATAGCTAGGGTTCAGCGGTCACTAACATACTAAAGTCAAAAGTTTGGTCGTTAATAACTTTGGACCCATTCAATGGATTTGCCTGAAATTTGGTATGTGCATTGGGGCATGGTAGATCTCTTGATTTGCCAAATTGCATTTTGGTCAGAGTGCCACTCTTTGTGTACAAAAGTGCTGATAAATGCAAAATTATCAATTTTTGGAGGCACCTTTTGGCATTCTTAATGTGGCCCTGCACGGCTGTCGTGTGGTGTGCTGCTCTGCAAGATGGCTTGTTTGAAAGAGCTTTGGTGGCTGAACATGCCGCTTTTTGTTTGGTGAAAGAATATTAAGGCATTCAAAAGTTATGGCACTTTTAAGTTCCCATTATAAGTCAATGGGAAAATGTATATGTATATTTTGCGATCAAAGAATGGGGTTCTGGCCATCTCGTCCCACCTAGTGGTCAAAGAATTTGCAGCCTCATGGTTCAAGAATCTTTGGCCCCAAGGATTCTTTCAAATTCTTCGACCACGAGGTCCACCATCTTGTTTCAGTTTTCTGATCACACAAACACAAATATCTCGGCTCAGGGGTCACTTCTGAAGTAAAACTTCAATAGGTTTTACTCAGGGGACCCCGATGTATCAAGCCTTGGTTTTGGTGCCATCCAAATCAGTCCAAAAATAGAGTTATTAGCTTTTAAATTCTTCATTCGCAGTTCGCTAATGATCCTTGATCGCGAGCTGACAAATTCTTTGATAGCGAGAATCTTTGATCGCGATCGTGTATCGCGAACGAGGGACATGATGGTCAGATTTCTAAATCAATTTCTGTAGCCCAGGGGTGCCATAGAGTGTTAAATTAGGGTGGTTTTTGCTCAGTGAGCATCGTTTTGCCCCATCTGTATACCAAAAATAATGCACTAACTATCCCTAGTAGTCTAGTGCCCCCATCACAATAAAATATATAATCCTATCTACTGCCCTGGTAGTCTAGTGCCCCCCAACCCCTGTATTTTTTAACATTCCTGATAGTCTAGTGGTCCCCCAAGCTGTATAATATTATTATAAGGTTTATATCCTCTGGTATCTAGTGCCCCCACCTTAATGAAATAAATAATTATTTTCTATTATTTGCAGTCTATGCCATCCCAGCATAATGAAATAAATAATTATTTGTTACCTGGGTAGTCTAGTTGATTCTACTTTCAGCTATCTCATGTTATACATCAAGACCCTCCACTTCAAGAAGAAGACATTGAGTACAGTCTGTTTTCCCTACTTTCATTGAAATAGTTGTCGACTGTCTGCATTATGAGTGGCATTGCAAAAGAGGCACCTAGAAATATTTTCAGAGTGCCTTTTTGCATTACTGCTCATAAGGCAGACAGTATTGGCAGCTGGGCCATGGAGGTGAGGTGTATTGTGCCAGCCTGGTGAAGTGGGGTGGTGGGTGGTGCTGGGTAGGTATGGATGGGGGGCCACTATACTACCAGGTAATGGAAATAATTATTTATTTGATTATGCTGGGGGGGGTCACTAGACTACTAGGGATATAAACATTTATAATAATATTATACAGCTTGGGGGCCACTAGACTACCAGGGATATTAAAAATACAGGGGGTGGGGGCACTAGACTACCAGGGCAGTAGACAGGATTATATATTTTATTGTGATTGGTGGGCCACTAGCCTACCATGGAGGTTTAGTACATTACTTTGGGTATGCAGATGGAGCACAATGAAGGCCCCTGAGCAAAACCCACCCTAATTTAACACTCTAGGACACCTCTGGGCTACAGAAATGTAATTAGAAATCTGGCCATCTCGTCCCATGCTCTTTATTCACGAGTGAGCAATTTCTTTGATCACGAGCATGCAAATACTTTGACCGCAAGATTCTTTGAACGCGATCATGCATCGCAAGCGAGGGACAAGATGGCCAGATGAAAAGATCTATTCACTCAGTCTAGGGGTGTGCTACGAAGAGAAATGAGGATGGGTTTTACTCAGAAGGCTCCGTTCTGATGAACCATAGTGGTGATTTACCGCGATTCTGTTTATTTGTTGAATTTGAACACTTTCAATTCCTTGATCATGACCCTGCAAATTCTTTGATTGTGAGCTTGCAAATTCTTTGATCACGAGATTCTTTGATCACGATCATGCATCATGAGCGAGAAATAAGATGGCCCAATTAAAAAATCAATTTTCTCAGCCCAGGGGTGTTATAAGAGAGTTATGACCGACGACACCCAATGCACACCCTGATGCCTGTTGGTGGGGGCAGGATGGAGAGGTGCAAGGGTGGGAACCCTAATGTCGAATTTCCTCACTTTTGCCATTGTAGAAGAACCTAATGGATGCATTAACAAAGTTTTTGCATAGGTATATATATATATATATATATATATATATATATATATATTGCAAAAACTTAATTGATGCATCAGTTAGGTTGAAGCAACAAAAGTAGTGAAATGAGGAGTTAGGGTTTGAACTCAACATCCTCCCACCCTCCCCACCCTCCACACACCAACAGGCATCACTGGTGTGCCTTGGGTCATCAGGCCTAGCTCTCACTCCATTCTCCTGTACTGTACTATCTCAGCTTCCTTACACATGGAATGGTGTAAGAGATAGGGCTGAAGACCCCAACAAGATGACAGTGACAATGTTCATGAGGAGGAGTCCCAAGAACCCCATGCTGAAAATTTGGTGAATAAATCATGAAAATGGATGAGATATCAACGTAAGTTCAAAACGCCATAGACCACCATTATACAACATTTACCTTGATTCCTTGAGTTCACAGTTTGGCTTTGAAGAGTGCAGACATGTCCAGGTCCAGGGAAGATCACTGCTCCTGACCTCTAGAGGTAAATATGGGTAAGGGGGGGTGCAAGGAGGTGGGTGCTTAGTGGCAGGATGGAGATGGGGAGAGGAGACTGGGGAGACAACAAGGGACCATTTTCTTTTTTACAGATAAAAAAGCATTAGAGGATGTTTTTCTTTATTTAAAAACAGGTTTAAAAATAAAATACATTTGGGCACACATGGGTGGGCTCTCAGTGTGCCACATAAGTGTGAGGGGAATACATACCAATATGGGGATTGGGCACCCCAATGTCAGTGGGGTAATAAAATTAATAAAGGGGGTTGCAGACTAGTTTGATGCAGGATTGTGCATTGAAAATGTCAATGCAGGATTCTGCATTGAAGAAAAAAGATGAGGGATGGTTTTCTTTATTTAATAACAGGTTTTGAAATACAATACATGTGGGCACACTGGGGAGAGCTCTCAATGTGCCACATAAGTGTGAGGTCAGGGGGAGACATACTAACACGGGGACTGGGCATCCCGATGTTGGTGTAGTAGAAAAGGAATAGGGGGCAGACTAGTTCAATACAGGATACTGCATCAAAGAAAAAATATGTCAGGGGACAGTTTTCTTTATTTTAAATAAGATTTGGGCACACTTGGATGGGTTCCCAGTGTGTCATATCACAGGGACAGTATATTGTCATTATTTTGGGGAAATGACCCACAGAAAGATGTTGTTAACGATTGGCTGTCCTGTTGCATTTTCAAAAGTGTTGCAAAAATTTGCAAATGAACAGGTGAGACACTTTCGCAAATGGGACACTTTCACATCCATTCTTTCACAATTTGTGAAAGAACGGGATAGCTGATCATGAAAAACATTTTTCTGGGGGTAATTTCCCCAAAATAATGGCACCAGTGTGTTCCAAAGGCCCCAATTAGGTAAATACAGTGTTTACCTAGGGGCAGTAGTTTTTTAGTTACAGTGGTTTTTCTTTACTGCTAACTGAAAACAAGATGGCATCAGCATGAAAGGAAAACCACAGAGCGCGAAAGGAAATTTTGTTTTCGAAAAAGCTTTTAAAAACTTTTGTGGTGCACGTATATTTTTCCCATAGGCTATAATGGGAAACTTTAAAGTTTAATAACTTTTGAATGGATTAATATTTTTTCACCAAACCTTCAAAAGGCACTTCCTTGACCCAGTCCCCACATAGCCTTAAAAAAAGTTTAGAGCATACAGACAAACCATCTAGGTGAGATGAGCAAAGAATATGGAAAAAGTTGATGATTTTTCATACTTTGCCATGCTCCGCAGCTCCACAACTGAAAATCCGACTGGAACAAACATTTCCATATCCAAAGATCAGTGGTACCACAGCACGTAAGCAAAATGTCAAGCCAATCAGACAAATGGTTGCAAAGTTATTAAAGTACAAAATTTTGGGTTTAACATAGATGTGACTGCACAACCCTAACTATATTGGCCCTACCAGGCCAGTATAATATATTATAGGGGCACAGTAGCACCCCTATAGTTAGGGTTGAGTAGGCAGTTCAATGTTAAGCTCAAAATATTGTGCTTCAATAACCTTGCAACCATTCTATGGATTTGCACAACATTTTGTATGCTCCTTCCTGTGGGGTAGCTCTCTTGATTTGTCAAGTTTTGTTCTGGTTGGATGTGCATTGCTTGAGTTACAAAGCAGTAAAAAACATGTTTTCGCTCATTTATTTTGGGGATTTTTCTTTGAACTTGCCTACAGCCCAGAGGGTTTGTTTTTTGGATGTAAAATGTTCATGATAGAAAGGGACTACCCCACAGATGAACCTTTTGCTAGTCTGGTGAAAACAAATATTAAGTAATTTTCAAGTTATTGCAATTTAAAAATTTGAAAAAAAAATTCTGAGCATGCTGAATAAGCACTTCGAAATAGCTGCATGAAATGAAGTAGGAATCCTGATCCATATGTAGAACTTCCTACTATGTATTGCCGCCATCTTGTTTTCAGTTATGCCCCCCTCAAAATTTTTTATACCTCCCAAAATGAGATTCTGGGGAGGAACCATTACATGTAGCTTGCTTATTGGGACCCCCTATGGTGCATTCTGCACTTTACAGTATGAAATATACCCATAAAATGTGTTTTTCTAATAATTTAAATCCTGCTTCATATCCACATAATACTACCTAGGATCCTACTTCATATCGAGATACGATGAAGGATTCTAGGTTGTCAGCAAATAGATAATGATTAAAAAAACATTTTTCCAACTTGGGTGCCCAATCCTCATGTCGGCACTAGAGGACCCTCACCACCAATACTGGACACTGGGGAGCCCACTCCCAGTGTCCCTCACACAAAACAACCATGTCTGACAATGGGGTGCCCAATCTCTATGTTGGCAATAGCACCCACCAAAGTGGGACACTGGGGAGCCCTCTTCCTGTGTCCCCAGTTATAGCATGCCCCCTCCTTCAGCACTTGCTGCCTGAAATAAAGAAAACAGTCTTCCGATGTCATTTTATTTAAAAAAAAATCCTGTGAAAAAGAAAATGGTCCCTCATTGTCTCCCCACTTCCTCCCTCCCCCATTCATCTCCCTCTGCACACCCATCTCCAGGCACACCCCCTTAGCCTATACTTACCTCCAGAGGTCAGATGCTGTCATCTTCTGTGTACTGGGACACATCTGCCCTCTTCAAAGCCAAACCACAAACTGAAGAATCAAACTAATTGCCTTATAATGGTAGTCTATGGTATTTTGAACTTAGGTTGATATCTTGGGCATTTTTCAACATTTTTAGGCAAATTTTCAACATGGTCTTTTGGGACCCCACCTCAAGAACACAGTCACTGTCATCTCGCTAATCGGACCCGCAAGGTGATTTCACAGTCAGTGTGCAGAATCACCTCTCTCAGGACCAATTAACAAAATGACAGTGCCAGTGTTCATGAGGGGAGGTCCCAAAAGTCCCATGTTGAAAATCTGGTGACAAAAATGTTGAACAATGCCCGTGTTGCAAGCGTGCATTGTGCAGTTACTAAGCACGCTCATAACTTCAACAATTTTAATATTTTTACTCCAGATTTTCAGCATTGGCATTTTATCACACTTCCTCATGATCAGTACAGCTGTCATTTTTCACATCCTGCTGAAAACATGTTTTTGCATCTGTGGCGTAGAATGTCGCTATTGCTGTGTAAAATCAACTTTCGGGATGGACTATTGAAATTGCAGTGCCATTGTTCATGAAGAGAGGTCTCAAAAATCCCATGTAGAAAATTTGGTTGAATAATTGCAATAAATGACTGTGTTATGAGTGTGCATTGCGCAGGTTCTACGCACGCACGTAACGTCAACAATTTTTCATATTTTCACTCCAGATTTTCAACACTGCCATTTTCAGTCCTCCTCATGAACAATATACAACTGTCATTTTTACATCCTGACTGAAACATATTTTCATACCTGTTGCACAGAATGAGAATGGCACGCCCACTTTGAGAAATCACCTTTCTGGACAAATTAACAAAATGCTTCTGCATTTCATTGGTCATCAGGCCTATTTCTCACCCCATTCTGCTAAATTGTACCATGTCAGCTTGTTTAAACATGGAATGGGTTGAGAGTTATGCCTGATGACCCCATGGCATACCCCGATGCCTGTTGGTGTGTGGAGAGTGAGAGTGGGGGTGGGGTGTTAGGTGTGGGAACCCTAACATCGAATTTCCAAACTTCTGTTGAAGTACTATCATCCCTAACTGATGTACTAATGGAGTTTTATTTGCTTGAATGTATATGTGTATATATATATATATCTTCATTGCAAAAAAAAAAACCTCCATTAATGCATCAGTTGGAATTGAATTCACACCTACAAAATTCTGGAAATTCGATATTTGCAGTTGCAGCCTATTTACCCACCCCCACCCTCCACAGATCAACAGGCTTTGAGTGTGCCTTGGGGTCATCAGCCCTAACTCTCACCCCATTCTATTTGTAAGGAAGCTGAGATGGTACAGTATAGGAGAGTGGGGTGTGAGTTCAACCTGCTGACCCAAGGCACACCCCGATGTCTGTTGGTCTGTGGAGGATGGGGGGTTGGGGTAGGGTTGGTAACCCTAGAATCAAATTTCCAGACTTTTGTTGGTGTGAACTCAACCCTAACTGATGCATTAATGCAGTTTTTTGCAATGAAGTTCCCTTCTTTTTGAGAAAGTGAAATGTTACTCATATGGTATCAATAGGTGGAAGCACGGGCATTCTAAGTCCTGTGCTCCCACCCACCCATAAGTGTAGAGGCACAGTGCAGGAGGACCCTGTGCTCCCGGTTTAGCATAAATGGTATGAATAGGTGGGAGCATGGGCCCTCAGGGCACTGCACTCCCACCTACCCATAAGTACAGACACATAGCGCAGGCCTAGAGACATTCCAAGTAACCCTTGTACTGCAAATGTGGCAATATCTCAGTAACTATAGCAACTTTGGAAACAATTCCTTAACAGTTGTATTCATGACCTGGCCAGCTCCACACATGTTTCATACACCAAAAGGTGTACTAATCAGTGCTTAGAAAAAAATCTGTATCTCAAACTGTTTTCGAGATATAGCCACCGAAAGGCATCACAACCACCACAATGTTATCCTAAGGGAAAAGTCTCAACTTTGGAGTGCTGTAACTATAGAGGCAGTGTCAATTTCTGCACCAAACCAGCAAAAGGCACATCTGTGGGGCAAGGGCTTTCCACCTGGCAAATTTCAGCTCACAAGTCCTAACTGTTCTTTTGCTATGAAGTGGTAAAAAAACTGTTGGGCTATTTAACTGTGGAACTCACACGAAGGTTCCGTGGACTTTCTCAAAAGTGCCATTGGTTTAGCTGCGGAAGCTTTCGCTAAAATCCTGCTGAACTTTCGGGAAAATCCCACCATTTTAGATGTGGGACTTTTGCCAAAGTACCCACAGAACTTTCGTGAAAGTCCATGGTACTTTCACAAATGTTCTGCAACTAAGATGGTGGAAAAAAAAAAACATATTTCCAGGCATACTATGTAAAAACTAATGCCAGTGTAATGTTCCTAGGGCCCCAAATTAGGTAAACCCAACTGATGGTGTTTAGCAAGGGGCAGTATTTACTTTGTTACTTTCCGTATTGCTAACTAAAAACAAGATGGCAGCAGCACGAAAGTACAAAATCCATTTGCGGCAGTAAAAAAATTTTTTTTATTTTTTTTTTTAATTTTTTATTTTAGCTTTTGTTGACCGGGTAAGTGCGCTAGACAAATCCTGCCTATTTTCAGGCACGACCCGGGGGAGGGGGATACAGATGAATGACAACTGATGTTGAACCAGATTAAACTGTTGGTGGTATTTTTAGTGAATGAGGGAAATTTGGCCAGGACACCGGGGAAATTCCCCTACTCTTTTCGAGAAGTGCCATGGGATCTTTAACATCCACCTGAACTACCACCAATCCAGGCAGATGGGACCTCGGTTTAACGTCTCATCAAGAGGAACATATATTTTTCCCCATAGGCTATAAAGGGAAACTTTAAAGATTAATAACATTTGAACAGATTAATATTTATTCACCACACCTTGAAAAGGCACTTCCCTGACCCAGTTCCCACAGACCCTGAAAATTGCAGACCAGACAGACAAACTGTTTTGGCCATAGAGACAAGCAAAGAATTAGGAAGGGTTGATAAAGGTGTTTAATGTTAAAGGGCAATTTGAGGATGTTTATAGCTTTGTGAAGGTTCATCTGATTTGCCTAAAATTTGTAATGTAGAA
Organism: Neoceratodus forsteri; assembly: GCA_016271365.2. NCBI lineage: Eukaryota > Metazoa > Chordata > Ceratodontiformes > Ceratodontidae > Neoceratodus > Neoceratodus forsteri. Next base: position 1,032,705,139 of record CM028135.1, on the reverse strand, counting down.
GCACTGGGAGAAGGTCTCTGTATGTGCCAAATCTTTTTGGAATTGCTTTCTTAGTTTTTGAGACACAGAGCCTTGAAAATACAGAGTGTTTTACCATTTTGGACTGTTTTTAGCTCAACTGTATCTCCCAAATGGCTATAGGTAGTGGGCTGAAATGTTCAGGGTAGAATGCATTGGCCTCAGAGACATGCCTTTTAAAGGTTTGGTGGAAAAATATTGCTTTGTTGCAGAGTTATGAAATGATCAATATCCCATTATTTTCTATGGAGAGAAAATAGATGTCAGGCATGAAATAGGATTCCTGATTCGAAGGAGCCATAGAGACAGGGATCCTGATTCAAAGAAGCCCTGCATGAGCCACAGTGAGATGGGCTGTGAGCCGCAGTGAGCTTTTCCCACACAGTATGACCTTTCCTCCATTCCCCCAACAGTTTTCTACCATTTGAAACTTGGACTGGCTTGCGTGTGTTTTATTTTATGTATTTATAATTTTGACATTTTCACTGCTGCGGCTCCCAGGGATTCTGTGCCCATGATTTTGACAATTGTTGCTCGTGGATTTTGGCCCCCCCAACCCTTGTCAGTTATTTTGAAAATTAGTCCCTGATAGACATAGGAACCAGAGAGAAAATAGATCTCAGGCATACCACACGTTACTGTCACTGTCTAGTTCTGCACTGGAACATGCAGTTCTCACTGAAGCAAAATGCTGTATAGTAACTTTTTTAAGCTGATATGACTGTTGTTTTAACATGCCCTGCTTTCCTTTTTTAAGCTTTGGGCCTGATTGTGAGGACAGGGATAGATCCCCCTGGTCCATGTAAAAAAATTACCCTCCCTCTCCCTCCCTATGTGCAGTTCCACTTGCCACCCTTATTCTCGGGACACCTTCCTTATAAATAAATAAATCCCCCCCACTCCCTCCCTCTGTGTAATCCCACCCACCACCCTCAGTTCCCAGTCTGTGTCCATGTAAAAAAAATTAACCCTTCCTCTCCCTCCCTCTTTGCAGTCCCACCCACCACCCTCGTTCCCTGGTACACCTTTCTTATAAATAAATAAATCCCACCCGCTCCCTCTGTGTAATCCCACCCACCACCCTCATTCCCCAGTCTGTGTCCATGTAAAAAAATTAATCCTTCCTCTCCCTTCCTCTGTGCAGTCCCACCCACCACCCTTGTAGCATGATCCACAGTCCATGTAAAAAAAATTACTCTCCCTCTGTGCAGTCCCAACCACCACCCTTGTACCCCGGTCCACCTGTAATTTAAAAAAAATCCCTCCTACTCCCTCCCTGTGTGCAGTCCTAACCACCATCCTCATACCATGCTTCCCAGTCTATGTAAAAAAAAAATACCCTCCCTCTGTGCAGTCCCACCTGCCACCCTTGTAGCCCGATCCCCCTTTCTTATAGATAAATAAATCCCTCCCTCTGTGCAGTCCCACCTGCCCTCCTTGTACCATGTTCCCTGGTCCATGTAACAAAAATTACCCTCCCTCTCCCTCCCTCTGTGCAGTTCCACCTGCCACCGTCATTCCCTGGTCCCCCTTTAATGAAATCCCTGTAAAAAAGAAAACCGTCCATGATGCCTTTTTTTTTTATAACCTGTAAAAAAAAAAACAGAGGCTGACCAGTGGCACTGATGGTTGAGGAGCTGGACGCCACACCTCGTGCCATGCCAGTCACTCAGGTTTGGGAACAGACTCGGGTCATCGGGGGTTGGAAGGCGCAGGAGAGGATTGAGCATCCTCAGACTGCTCTCCTCTCCTGAGAGTGGGGAGGCAGCATTGGCCACTGTAGGAGTGACCCCTAGTGGTAGCTGGAGGCCTAAGGCAGCTGAGACAGCATAATGGGTATGGGAGATGTGGCGGATGTCCTGTGGGCAGGTGTGAGAGCATGCCTGTCTTGCTTTGGATGTCTTTGCACATCCGATATCACGAAGCAACCAAGAAAAGGGAAAAAAGCCAGCACCCAGGTAGGCAAAGGCCTGCTCGCCACTCCCAGCCACGTTCAACCCAGGACTCATCTGGGTACATCTCCTACCTTCTGACCTCCAAACTGCAGCTTGGAGCCTATAGATAGAGAACCAGTGGAGTTAGATGCCCTTACCCAAGGGGCTCAGATCCGGGAAGGCATATAACCTGGAGGAGATGGAGGAGGATTCAGAGATAGTGCACTGGAGGGCCTCAGGCAGAGTGGTATACTGGGATAGAAACATAGAAACATAGAATTTGATGGCAGATAAGGACCGCTTGGCCCACCCAGTCTGCCCATTTACCTACCTACTGGATAAGCTGCAGATCCTAGTTAACCAGCAGCCTACTTCTTCCTACCCCCACCCCCCAGAATTGCCTTATGACTATCCCATGCATGCTTGAATTCCACCACTGATTTTGACTCCACAACCTCCTCCGGAAGGCCATTCCATGCATCCACAACCCTCTCTGTGAAAAAATACTTCCTTAAATTACCTCTGAGCCGCCCCCTCTATCTTCAAATTGTGCCCTCTTGTTCTTGCACACCTCTTTTTTTGAAAGATGCTACCCTCTTGGACTTTGTTGATTCCCTTGAGGTACTTGAAAGTTTCTATCATGTCCCCTCTCCCTCCTTTCCTCGAGGCTACATATTAAGCTCCTTAAGTCTCTCTTCATATGTCCTCCGGTGCAGACCCTGCACCATTTTAGTTGCCCTCCTCTGGACAGCTTCCATCCTGTCTATGTCTTTGTGGAGATTGGGTCTCAGAACTGCACACAGTACTCCAGATGGGGTCTCACCAGCTGTCTGTACAGAGGGATAATAACTTCCTGTTTTCTACTGGTGATGCTCTCCTATGCTTCCCAGTATCCCCAGCCCTCCTTGCTGCCTTCTCACATTGCTTGCCCACCTTTAGGTCATCTGATATAACTACCCCCAGGTCCCTTTCCATTTTTGTTGTTGTTGGTATCTCACCCCCATTGTGTACTCTTCCCTGGGTTTTGTTTCCCAGGTGCATTACCTTGCACTTCTTAGCATTGAATCTAAGCTGCCATACATTTGACCATTCCTCTAACCTTGCCAAGTCCCTTCTCATCCTTTCCACCCCACCCTGTGCATCAACTCTGTTGCAGATCTTAGTGTCATCTGCAAAGAGACATACTTTTCTTCCAGTCCTTCTGCAATGTCGCTTATAAAGACATTGAAGAGGACTGGTCCTAATACTGAACCCTGCGGTACCCCGCTAGTAACCCTCCTTTCTTCTGAGTGGACTCCATTTACTATTACTCTTTGTGTCCTATTCTCCAGCCAATTCTTTACCCAGGCTGTCATCTTGGGACCCACTCCCAGGCTGGCTAACTTATATATTAATCTTTTGTGTGGGACTGTGTCAAATGCCTTGCTAAAGTCTAGGTAGGCCATGTCCACAGCCCTCCCTGATCTACTACTTTGGTCACCTAGTCAAAGAAATCTATCAGATTCGTCTGGCATGACCTTCCGCTGTGAATCCATGCTGCCTAGGGTCCTGTGCCCTTCTGGCCTCTAGATCTGCTACAATTCTTTCCTTTAGAAGTGATTCCATCATTTTCCTATCACTGAGGTTAAACTAACAGGTCTATAGTTTCCTGCTTCTGCCTTGCTCCCACTTTTGTGAAGAGGAATCACATCTGCCCTCCTCCAGTCCTCAGGTACCACCCCATCCTCCCATGATTTGTTAAAGAGGGTAGTCAGTGGTGTCACTAGTTCTACCCTAGTTCTTTCAAATTCTGGGATGAATCCCATCAGGCCCCATTGCTTTGTCCACCTTCAGTTTTAGAGTTCTTTCAGAACCCTTTCTTCTGTAAATGGGCTGGTATCAACTTCTGTATCCAGAGTGTTACTACTGTTTGTTTTATGTACCTCCCTCTTCCTTTGTAAATACTGAGCAAAAATATTTGTTTAGTATCTCTGCCTTTTCACATTCTCCTCTGCCCACCCTCCCTCCCTTTATTAAGCCTCACTATCCCTCCCTTGGTCTTCCTTTGCTCCTGATGTACCTATAAAAGGTTTTACTCACCTTCTTAACTGAGTTGGCTATCTTTTCCTCAGTTTGGGCCTTTGCTGTTCTGACTGCCTTCCCAGCCTCCTTTTGCTTTAACTGATACAGTTCTCTGTCCTGCTCCTGCTGCGATTCCTTGTACTTCCTGAATGCTTTCTTTTTTCTTGAACCTTCACTGCCACTTCCTTTGAGAACCATAGTGGTTTCTTACATCGTCTTGTTTTGTTTATTTCTTCACACAAAGGCTCGTTACCTCTGTGATGGCAGTTTTATTATTCCCATTGTTCTTCCACCTCCTTCCTGCCCATTTGCTAGTGCATTCCTTAGGCACTCACCCATTTTGGCAAAGTCAGCCCTCCTAAAGTCCAGTACTTTTGTCTTTGTATGGCTTGACTCTATTGCTGTGTTTATTGTGAACCATACTGTTCGATGGTCGCTAGTTCCCAGATGGCTACCCACTTCTACATCTGTGATCCTCTCTCCATCTCCATTTGAGAGTATCAAGTCTAATATTGCTCCCTCTCGAGTGGGCTCCAGTACTAGTTGTCTAAGGCATGCCCCCTGTAGGGCATCTAGAATAACTGCACTCTTCGAAGTGGCAGCTGCAACTGCGCTCCAGTTAACATCTGGCATATTCAGATCACCCATCAGCAATATCTCCCCTTTTTCTGCCATTCTAAGTATACTTTCTATCATTTCCTTGTCCACTTCCTCCCCCTGAGAAGGGGGTCTGTATACAAACCCTGTGCGGATTGTGGTGCCATTGCCTGTCTCCAAATTTACCCACAGTGCTTCTTCTCCTCCCTGTTTACCCTTTTGTTCTGTTGCTTTTATTCCTTCCCTTATGTAAAGAACTACTCCTCCCCCTCTTTTACCTTCCCTGTCCCTCCTGCAGATAGTGTATCCTGGTATGTTTATGTCCCAGTCATGGTTTTGTGTGTACCATGTTTCTGTGACTACCACGATATCCAGATGTTCCTCCTCCATCAAGGCCACTAATTCAGGAAGCTTGTTACCTAGACTACGGGCATTGGTACTCATTGCTCTCCATTTTTTGATGGCCTTACCTTCTGTTGCAGCATCCCCCACTGACCGTTCTACCTTGGTCTTTTTCTCATTTAGTACCCTGTTTTGTAGGGAGAGGCTGGGATTTTTCTGCTGCTTGTCAGTGCCTCTCCCATTGACTAGTTTAAAATCTTGCCAATGAAGCATTTAAACCGATTGCTCAAAAGACTTGTTCCCTTCCTGGACAGATGCAGACCATCCTGCCAGTATAGGCTGGTGTCCCTCCAGGTGGAACCCCAGTCCCCAGTGAAGCCAAACCCCTGTGCTCCGCACCATTTTTTCAACCATTCATTAAACTGCATGGTGCCAATTACCCTTGCCTCCCCCATGCCTTTGACAGGCAGCACCTCTGAGAAGGATACTGTGTTTGCTACTTGTCTTAGGCCCCTCCCCAACTCTGCAATGTCCTCCTGCACTGCTCTAACCTCATGATGAGCCAAGTCATTTGTCCCTAGGTGGACAATTACATCCAGCTCAGAATCCCTTGCAGCTGTTGTTGTGATCCTGAGGATGCTCTTCCTGTCCCTCCAAGCCATGGCACCAGGCAGGCACCTTACTTCAGATTTCCCAGCTCCTCCCAGTTCTATCCCCCTAATAATTGAGTCCCCCACCAGGAGCTGCTTCCTTTCCTTGTGGTGTCCTCTGCCTCCTTCCTGTGGGCCTCCCTTGTGACAGTTGTCCTCACCCTCCTTAGTCTCCTCTGCGGGTGTATTATAGGGGAGCTATGCTCCCCCAGAATGGCGTATGGATTGTGGTGTGTAACATCTGACTGGGTGTGCCTCTGTTTCACCATCCTCATCCTCCCTGAGCCCACTGTGGTCCAACTGCTGTGCTTTCTTTGCAACCTCTGAGGTAGTGGTGGTGGTTCTGGTGCTCCCTGGATGGGGGAGGTTCCCTTCCTACTGTCCATTGTGGCCTGGGGGAAGGTCCCCGTACTACTGTCCAGTGTGGCCTGAAGGCGGGCAACTTCTCCTCAGGGCAGACAGTTGTTCGCAATAGGGCAGCATCTCAGCTCCAGAAAGACCTGAAGACTGCACCCCACAGCCATTACATTGCACTACTTCCCCCACATTTTTTTTTTTTTTTGTGTGTGTGATTGGTTTGTAATGTAGAAATATATATTTATATTATACAATGTTTATGCTTATATTGTCAGTGCAGTGTGCTAGAGAGGATATGACAGTGACATGCACCTTGCACTCTTGAGGAAATGATGTTAGAACCCCAGGTATAAAGGAACTATTTCCAGGGGTGGGTGAGGGGTGGGAGGGTTGGCTCAAACTGTGCCCTCAAGAAACAATAAGCTAGAAGCTCTGACCACTGCTGCAATGAGTGCCTTCCTGTCAGGAAGATGCCCTACACAACAATTTGATAGAGAAATACCCTGCTAATCAATCAGAGAAAATCCACACATCCAAGTCAGACACAGGTAAACCTTCCCAGCCCCAAAACAGGCCTGGTGGTTTGTGCTCTGAGAGCTGTCCACCAAAATAAGTCAGCTGTGCTTTAAACTCTTCCTGCACTGAAAATCTTAAGAATTGTAACAAACAAGCGTAAACCTTAATCCACCACCCTCTGTTGCTTGAAAGACCGTCTTTTCCTGTTTCACACTGCAGGTTTTTCTGGACCACTCCTTAACCCCAGTAACTCTGTTTAAAAATAGTTTAACTATCACAAACTCCTACGCACCAGTAAATTATTTAAAAATAGTTTCAGTCCCAAAAGCCTAGTAGTCAATCCAGCTACCCCCAAGGGACAACCAGAATGAAGTATTTAAACACTTATGAGGTTACTTCCAAGATAAACAGAGTAAGCAGAGCTGGAGAGAAGACCTAAGGGACCAGCGTGGGAGATAAAGAAATATACAAAAAAAAAAAAAAGAAAATGGTCCCTCATAATTTCCTCAGTCCCCATCTCCACCCTCCCATTGTGCACCCACCTCCCCACACACCCCCCTACCTCCTACTTACCTCTGAGGTTGGTGCTGTCATCTTTTGTGGATCAGGACACTCTTCAAAGCCCAACCGAAAAATGAAGAATCAAAGGTAAGCACCGTATAATGGCTGTCAATGTGGGATTCAACTTAAGATTATATCTCAGCCATTTTTAGGAATTTTTGCACCAAATATTCAACATGGAGTTCTTGGGATCCCACCTCATGAACACAGACAGTCACTGTCATTTTGTTTCTCATACCCGGAAGGTGATTTCGTAGTCGCAGCATTGCATCACCTTTTGGGACTGATTAACAAAATAACAGTGCCACTCCTCATGAGGTGTGGTCCCAAAAAGCCCATGTTGCAAATTTGGTGAAAACATTTCAAAAATTACTTTGTTATGAGTGTGCATTGGGCAGTTTCTATGCAAGCTCGTAACTTCGCCAATTTTTGATATTTTCACACCAGATTGTCAACATTGCCATTTTTTCACATCTCCTCACGAACAGCACTGCTGTCATTTTTCACATCCTGACCAAAATGTGTTATGGCCAACAACTCCAACATGCACCCCTATGCTGGTTGGGGGTATGGATGGGGGGGGTCAAAGGGGGTTTCAACCCAACACTGAATTTCCTTGCTTTTGTTGCTGTGGAACAACCCTAACTAATGCATTAAATGGAGTTTTTGCCTCTAATATACAGTGTGTATATATATATATATATATATATATATATATATATAATGGTAGCACGGTAGTGCTACCATAGTTAGGGTTGAGGAGCCATTTCTATGTTAAACCCCAAATTTTGCACCTTAATAACTTTTCAACTGTTTGATGGATTTGCCTGAAATTTGGAATACATGATCAAGACCCATAGGCCTTGGGAACTGCCAAGTTTTGTACCAGTCAGGTACACAGCTGCGGAGTTATTAAGCATGATCTGCGCGCACGTTTACGCTTTTTCTGGAATTCTACGGTCGCGTGTGCAGGTTGCACGGTTTGTGCGACCAGCCCAAAATCTTCAGGGAACGTGTGTCCAGGCTCCTCAATGTGCCTTTCAAAGATTTGGTGAAAAAATATTAAATGGTTCAAAAGTTATTCAAAAAACAATTTCCCATTATAAGTCAATGGGAAAAGTTAACAAAAAGTTCGACAGTGTCGCAAAAGCATTTTTACTTTCGCGAATGGCCCTGTTACTTTTGCAAATCCACCATTTTGTTTTCAGTTAGTGATCAGAAAAATGCTTGGCATTTAAATTTGGGACCCTCTAGCAACTTAATTCTTTTTGCATTCACCTAGTTGGACCCTGAGGATGCTAGCCATGTCTTTATTTTGGGGTAAAACACCCCAGAAATATGTTTTTCAGATTTCTGGAAAAAGTACTTTGGCAAAGTACTTTCGTGCTCATGAAAGTGTCGCAAATATTTGTGAAAGCTTTCGGAAATTGCGACAGTAGTTTTCTAGTCTGTGGGAAAATGACAGCAATTCTTTGGCACTGTGCTGCAAAAGAACAGTTGGGAGTTAAGGGCTGAATTTTGGAGGGAACGCAGCCAACATCTCACAGATTTGCCATTCAGTGTTGTGTTGAAAAAATATTACACGGCGGCAAAGTTACGGCACTCCAAATTTGACAGTTTTTCCCATAGGATAACATTACGGTGCCCAAAGCATTACAGGAATCTTTTGGCACCCTGCTGCAAAATAACGGTTTGTTCTTTTTTCATGAAATTTGGAGAGAAGACAGACAACCACCCACAGATGTGCCTTTCAGTGGTTTGGTGAAAAAAAATATTACAGGGAGGCAAAGTTATGGCACTCCGAACTTCTCTTTTTTTCCCATAGGATAACATTACGGCGTTCGCCGCGTCTTTCAAGGCCCATATCTCAGAAACGGTGCAAGATACGGACTTTTCGTCGAAAAAATGCTTATCCCCCTTATGGGGGCTAAGTATATTATGGGTACATTATATTATTATCCCTTATGGGGGCTAAGTATAAAACTAGCCAGGACAGTCATAAATCATATGATTTAAAAAAATTTTTTCTACGTCATACGGTTCCTGAGATATAACCTATTTAGTATTCCAGCTCCTCATTTTCTGCTCCGATACCCATTATTATGCCTACATTCTTTGTACTCACTGTCTTTCTCTATGCAGGTTTTGGGGAAAACCAGCATGTGCGCTTACATTACTGTTACCGTTGCCCTTTCCACTTGCGGTTCCGTACCCGTTTCACTTACCGTTGACGTCTGCGCCACCATATGTGTTATCCTTTGCATTTTCATTTGCGCTTGCATTTCTGTTATTTTTTGCCATTTGTGTCTACAGTACTGTTTCTCTTTGTGTTTTACTTTGCGTCACCATGCCCATTGACATTTCCGTTTGCAGGCACCATGTTATTATATGACAACACATCACGTGGCAGACCATTCCCATCTACACCACCGTGTGTGTTACCCTTTCTGTTCTCATTCGTGCTCGTGTTACCATGTGCGCCACTGTTAGCGGTTCTGTTTGCGTTGCTGTTCCTGTTACTATGCCACAAGACATCACATGGCAGGAGTGCGGGGCCCCCCACCGGGCCCTGCGCTCCCGCCGCTGCATTACATTCACTATTTCTCGTTATCATTCTCAAAAAGAAGGGAAATTAGAGGCAAAAAACTCCATTTAATGCATTAGTTAGGGTTGTTCCACAGCGACAAAAGTGAGAAAATTCTGTGTTAGGGTTTAAAACCCCCCTTGGACCCCCTGCCCACCCCAACCGGCATTGGAGGTGTGCATTAGGTCATTGGTCCCTAACTCACCCCATTCTTCTATACTTCTGCTGTTTTATACATGTGATGGGGTGAAAGTTGGGGCTGACGTAACCCAATGCACCCCAATGCTGTGTTGGGAGGGTGGACGGGTCCAAGGGGTTTTCAACCCTAACACAGAATTTCCTCACTTTTGTCACTGTGAGCAACCCTAACTAATGCATTAAACAGAGTTTTTACCTCTAATATATTATATATATATATATATATATATATATATGTATATACTGTATATATCTTATTGTCACACAGTCATTTATTTATTTATGATCATTCGGAAAAAACCTTTGAGCGTGAGCTCTTTTACAAAGGTTCCACGTCAGGGTGGACAAACATATAAAAACACCAATACAGTGGTTACAGGTTTCGGAACATGTTCAGTTACAAAGGTTCCATGTCATGGAGGACAAATGATACAGAAATACCAGTACAGTAAATACAGATTTCAGGTCATTTACAGTTTTTTTCAGGATTAGCACAAATGCAGTGGTTACAGACAACAGAAGGATACAGTCATACAGGTTTGGCGCATTAGGCAGTTCAATAGTCACAGTTTCAGTGCTGGGTTTAACGACAGTAGTGGGACAGTCTAACAGGTCTTTCCTGGGGGCACATGCATTGTGAGATAGACTGTAGGTGCAGTTTGAGGCCGGTTTTGAACTGAGGCAGGCTGTGTGTATGTAGTTCCTTGCGGAGTTCATTTAGCCAGAGGGGGGCTCGGTAGGTGAAGGTACGCTGACCAAGAGAGGTTCGCTGGAATGGGGTGGACACTGCACCGTTTTTCTTCCCCCTGGTGTTATGTGATGAGGGAGAGGCCTCAAGGCCTCGGTCATGCCCCTATAATTAGGGTTCAGTAACATGTTTAATGTTAACCCTCAAATTCTGCACTTCAATAACTTTGTAACTGATCAATGGATTTGTGCAAGCTTTGGTATGCCCCATCCCATGGAGTAGATCTCTTGAGTTGGCAAGTTTTACTCGAGTTGGGTGTATGGATTCTGAGATATGGATAGTGCGAAAACCTTTAAAGATGCAATTTTTTGTAGTTTTTTCCTTATTACATTGAGTCCAGATGGTGTGGAATGTTTGTGTGATTATTTTATGGTAGATACAACTTAGGTAACAGAAATGCCATGCATTTTTTGGTGAAACAGTGTTAGATAGATAGATAGACAGATAGATAGATAGATAGATAGATAGATAAATGTGTTTATCTGTCTATTTATCTATCTATCACTCTGTCATAGTGCTATTACATCTATCTATATATCTATTAGCATTACATAGAGAATAATATTTGGGGTGGTGTGTTTAACGAGATTTTACACACACCCGAGTTGTGAGATGCTACCGAGGGGTTTATAAAAGCATCCTAGAACGAGGGTGTGTGTAAATAAGTTTCCCACCACCCAATATTTTATTTTTTATAATTGCAGGAGTGTGCTTTTTTGCCTCAGCAATTATAAAAAATTAAATTAGCTTACAGATTAGTGTTCAGGAAGCTGCGGACCAGTCTTGATTTTGCGCGGTCTGCAGTCTTCCTAATTATATGGCTGCACTTGTTGTCGAAAAAAGGAAGAGGATATTTAATAAAAAAAAATGTGTAGACAGATTTTAGATTTAATATAAACTTACCGCCGAGCGGCAGCTACAGCTTCATTCCGGGCTTCAAGAGGCAGGGGTAGTCTGACATGGACTCGGCTGTGGTGTCAGGCTGACGGTAAAACACTTGTTTCTGTTTTTAAGTTGTTTACTGGAGGAAAATAGTTTTTTTTTTTTTTTTATGAAAAGTTTGTTTTCCCGAATATGAGGGACCAGGAAGTGTGCTGCGCTATGAGATTCCTTCACAGAACGTGAACGTCGGAGAACAGCGACTGAGGGATAGCTGTTCCAATGGAAACCTGGAGCGTGTTTGCCATTATAACCAGCCAAGCTGGTTATAACGGCAAATTATAACCGGGTTTCCCTATGGGAAAAAGCGAGCGTTGGTAATTATATAGAAAATAACGGATAATTAAGTGTGTATTATGGATTGCTTTACAGACCCAAGGTATGTAATGACCCATAAACCTCAAGAGCGAAGCTAGAGATGTTTATGTGGTCATCGCACACTGAAGGTGTGTAAAAAAATCCTTAAATACACTTAGATATCCTTTATTTTTCATAATTGCTGGTCTTTAGGGGTTACTGTTTGTTATTTAGGCAACATGGGAAAAGACGTTTCTGTACAACACTGGTTTATTTCGTAACAAGTAAAACAACTAAGCAGAAAAGCTAAGCAACATCTAAAACTAAGCAGCATCTGTCAACACAAGTTCAACATGAAGAGAAGTGAACAATTTTTAAAATGCTACTGTGATATCAATCATGTTGAGAGTCCTGCTGTTGTTGTTGAGATTTCTGCTGTTGTTGGATTTCTGTGGATTGTGATTTGGAAGTGTTTTCATAGAGATGGGAGTCTTTGCTTTCCTGTGAAGATCTGTGGGAGTTTTCTGAAGGTGCTGTGAAACAGTTTGTTTTGCCTTTTTTCTTTGTGAACCGAGACAAACCTAGAGCTTTTACAGACCACCAAGGAAAGTGCCAAGTTAAAGGCAACATACAAGTAGCTCAGGTACCTGAATAGACAACTGTGAGAATCCTCCACCTGAAGTGTCTCGGTCTGGCACTGCCGCATGATCAGTGTACATGGCATTTTCTGCTTTGGCAAATACCATAATAACTGAATTTTGGGGTATTACAGATTTTTGTAGCTTAATAACCCAAAATCCGGTTATTACGGCATTTGAAAATAACAGTTATCAGGTTGATAAATGGCTACAACAGTAATTATATCTATCAGTCTGTATGTCTGTGTATCCATCTACCTACCTACCTACCTGTCTGTCTTCAGTCTGTCTGTCTATCCATCTATCTGCAGGTAATGTAATCTTACAGTTATATGATATAATACAATATATTCTGATACTATATATATGAAAATAACACAATCTGATAAGATAAAACAATATAAAACCACAGTAAAATGAGAAGACAACGGGCCCAATTCTTAAAGAGTGGCACAAGCCACTCCAATGGCAGGTTGTGCCAGTCACTGGTGTGCCAGGAACAATGTGTCCAATTCACTATCAGATAGGGTCCTGGCACCAAAGTCCCATGGCTTGTGGCAAAGGTTCCATGTGGCACAAAGGCGGTGCACCTGAGTGGTTTGCCCTAAGCTGCAGGGTGGATAAGCAGCACTCATTGCAGGTTAGAAATAATTTGTATTTGAAAGGAAAACATCTAGAAACGTATGTGATTATATATAATGCAACCGACAGCAAAAAAATAATATAACTGATCTTCAAGAGGAGAATGACAGGCTTTACAGTTGCTTTGAACAGTGCTTCATTGCAACTAACTATTATACAAAATATTTATTCAAGAGTAGGTGATGTAGATAAGGGCAATAATAAACTATTATTTTTGATGTAGTAACATTCCTAGGGTCCCTATTGATAACTCATCTGTTATTCTTTTGAAACTATTAGTTTTTATTTTACAACTTATGGTCTGGAAAAATACGTTAAGCCAAGGCTGTCGTGTGGATGTGGGGGGCCATGGGCTAGCAGTGGCAAATGTTGCAAGGATTGTTAGACCAGCCCTGGCTGGTCTAATGGTACTTGTAAGCATGCCCTCTGGGAGGTGTTCCAGTATCCTAGTTTTAGGGATATGGTAGCTTGCAACTGCCACAAGCCCCTAGCACCCTGGTGCACCCAGCTGCTTGGTGCAGACCTGGTGCAGGGCTGGTCTGGTGCATAGGGTCCTGATATGGCACATGGGGGTCTTTGTGAAATGTGATCTCCACAGGTTTTGATGCAAGGTGCTCCTTGCATCACTGCTGTGTGATGCAAGCATTTTAAGTCAAATTCAGACCTTTGAGAATCAGGCCCAATATTACCCAATATTATATAATACATGAAAATACCTCTGATATAATACAATATACAATGATATGTAATGTTATTTATTTATTTTTTTTATTTAGCTTTTGTTGACCGGGTAAGTGCACTAGACAAATCCTGCCTATTTTCAGGCACGACCCGGGGGAGGGGGATACAGATGAATGCCAACTGACCTTGAACCAGATTAAGCTGTTGGTGGTATTTTTAGTGAGTGAGGGAAATGTGGCCAGGACACCGGGGAAATTCCCCTACTGGCTGCTGGTCAGTGGCTGGTAGGGGCTCTTGCTGACGTCAGAAGCCGTTATGGCAGATGGTCTCGAGGTCGGAATGGAGGAGGTGGTGGAGGAGCCCAAGACGGAGAATGCTATAGCTATCACGGAGCCCTTTTCCGATGTGGAGGTGAATTTGCCAACTTATGCAGTCGCTTTGCCCCAGCTACCAGTTACTGTGGAGAACGAGAATGGTGTACTTACAGCGGCACCTTTATTACCAGAATCTCCCCCATTGTTCTGGACTTCTCAGCGACGGAGATACAAGCCAAGAGGATCTTCATACGCCGCAATTGAAGAAGGATCTGGTGTTTCGGGAGAAGGTTTCCGGGAGGGCCGCAAACAGTGACGGACCACGCACGATGCTCCTGGTGCAACAGCAACAGGCAGGAGAAAGTCAGGAGTTGCATGCAGATTGGTCGGAGGAGATGGCGCTTCTAGATGCCGGATGGCGCAGAACTGAGTCGGGAGCCTGGGTACCTGATCTGGAATGGACTCCCCTCTCAGGTAAGAAGACTCCTATTCCTGATTTGCAGCGTTCCCCTCAACCATCCACATCGAGGGAATCTAGGGGTGAGCCTGAATCTAACTTTTCCACAGTGGCCTCTGCTTCTACTTTGATTGGAGTTTCAGGTGAACCTGCTAAACCCACAATGGCAGACTTATTTAAAAGCCAAATTAGAGCAAGCCCTCGCCCGTAATGCTGTCCGTTTGAAATATAGAGGGGCCTACAAGAACACCCCGATAGATATTATGTTTTCAAACATCTTTTGAAATCCAAAATGGGATTCTGTGCTAAGGACATATATGCCCTTATTCATGTTTCTGGAGACGATTCCTATGATATCAGCTTCCAATCCGTTTCCCTTATGGACAGATTTTGGGACAAATATGCTCACCAGAAAAATCATCCAGTGTGGTTGCCTTTTTTTGCTATTCCTTTGTCTAAACCATTGATGAGATATGTCACTATAATGTTCAGAAATGAGGGGGTGAATGTCAGCGATATTTATAGATGGCTGCAATCTAAATGTGAAGTGTTGGGGTCGCCTGAGGCTCTCTTAGATATAGAGGGCATCTGGACAGGGGGGTGGAAATTTAAAGTGAAATTATTGGAAGTTGATTCGGAGGTTGTGCATTTGCCGAACAGTTTTTTTCTGGGAAAGGACAGAGGGGTATGTTTTTATGCAGGCCAGCCTAAGGCCTGTTATAAATGTGAGGATAGAACGCATATAAGTAGTGTATGTGACATGATGAAGTGTCCTCTTTGTGGGGTTTTGGGCATTCTGTGGACCGATGCACAAATATTTTCAAATGCAACCTTTGTGAGGAGAAGGGTCATTGCCTTCCATCAGTGTCCGTGGGCAAGACATAATTGTTCTGATGGTCTGGACCAAGATAGCCTACTTCAAAAGCTCGGCTAAATTGGATATCCCGGGTGAAAGGGTTAACCCTCCTCCCCCACGGAAGACCCCCACGGCAAGACCCTCCACCTCCCCCTCATTTCCCAGTTCTGGTCCACCAGTACAAAGGTGGCTATTGACTCCCAGAAGCTTGTGCCTCCTGGTCCCCCCGTTGGAAGATAATCAGAGTCAGGTCACCATCATGCCCCCCCCTTTTGAAGCTGTTAAAAGCAGGAGGTTCACCAGAGCTTCCTCAAAACAGGCCCAGATCAGTCCGGTTGTGACTGAAAATGTTTTCCCCCCTTCAGGATGAGGTGAGAGACTCGGATATGGAATCTGAGGCCTCCCATCTCTCAGAACGTGTAACAGATGATGACGACAGCAAATCGACTGAGCTAGCCAAAGATAGGAAAGGAAAAAAAGGGAAGAAAAGAAAAGTGAGTCAAAAGCATAGCTCATAAGTATTTTCATGGCAGCTTTAAAGTTTGCTTCGTTGAATGTCTGCAGTTTAAAATCTTTTCATAGGCAGATATCTGTGTTCTCATATCTTTCAACTTTAAAACTAGATATTATTTTTTTACAAGAAACAAGGGTTTCTTCCATTTCGGAGGAAAACAGATTGAAAAGATTATGGACTTGTGGCCCTTCTTTTTGGTCTTATAGTACTGAAATTGCTGATGGGGTAGCTATTTTGTTTGGTAACTCCTCTTTTAAAATCATGAAGGTGACTGATTTGTTGCCAGGTAGGTTACTTATCTTGGATTGTTCATGGGGCAACTATTCTTTTCGAGTTATTAATGTCTATGGCCCACAGACTAAAACAGGCCAAATTTCCTTATTTTCAGACCTAAAGCCTTTTCTATTTACAAGGAAACATTTGGTTTGTGGGGGGGGGGGGGATTTTAACTGCTCCCTTGACATTCAGTTTCGTAGAATGCAAGGGAAAAAGGTATATTGTAATTCACATGCACTATTAGAGGTTGTAACAGATGCTGGGCTTCTGGATGTCTTTCGTAGTTTACATCCTACAGGAGGCAATACTTATCATAGACACACTTTTGCTACTCGGATTGATATGTTCTTTATTTCCCGCTATCTACAGGTTATGTCTTGTGTTGCTGTTCCGGTAGAATTTTCTGACCACCATATTTTATTTTGTTCTTTATCTTTACGACTTCTTCCTCTCAGATTCAGTTTGGGTATTTCTAGTTGGAGATTAAATACTTCCTTTCTCTCGGACCCGGTTCATTTTTCTAAGCTTGAATTTTTTTTAGCTGCAAAATCTTCCACTTTTGATCTCTTTCCCTCCCCATATGACTGGTGGAGGCAATTTAAAACAGAGCTCAAACATTTATTTCAGTCCTGGGGTAAGGCAAAGGTTCAGGACGCCTATAGGAAGTATTGGTCCTGAGGAATCAACTATATAGACTTATGTCACTCCTCAAAGGATCATATTCATTTTCTTTCTCAAATCAAGAATATTAAACAACAAATGAAAACTTATCACTATAACAGGCCAAATCCTTGATTTAGAATTTCGCTTTGTCTATAAGGATTCCCCATGGCGGACCCATTTCATGCATGTAAACATATTTGAAAGATACCTCATGACCGGCTTGCTTAATATTGATAATGAACTAATTACCACTGGACGTAGGTATGTTACAGGTAGTGGGCACTACATTCAGGATTATTTTCATCTCTAATGTGTTATCTACAGATTCTCTTCAACATACAGTTTTTCCTCTCTTCCTCATCTACCTTATAGTTTGATCCAGTCCTTAAGATCACCAATTACCTCTGCTGAAGTAATTGACGTAATTAAACATCTAAAGCTCGGATCTTCTCCAGGTATAAACGGGATACCTAATGAGTTTTACAAAAAGTGTATAAAGTATATGGGTCTCTTTCTTCCCAGTGTGTTTAATTCTTATTTATCTTCCAGAACTCCCTGTCAAGACTTCTCAATGTCCCTGATGACTTTTATTTTCAAAAAAGGGGATAAATTATTGCTTTCCAATTGGAGACCTATTTGTTTACTTAACAGTGATTATAAGATTTTATCTAAAATACTAAATACTAGACTAGAGAAAGTGGCCCGAATTTTGATTCACCCTGCACAAACCTGTGCAATAAAACATAGAAAGATTCAACATAATCTCTTTTTACTTCGGGATCTCTTGGCCTGTCAAGCAAATTTCTTTTCCACAGAGCTAATAGCAGCTCTGGATCAATCTAAAGCATTTGACTCGGTAAGTCATTCCTACTTGTTTTTTGTTTTATCCTCTTATGGAGTTCCTGAGACCTTCCTTCAGTGGATTTCAAAGCTATACACATCTGCAGTTTCTATTCCAATAGTGAATGGCCTATTAGGTGGGAAAATATTAATTTCTCGGGGTGTCCAGCAGGGATGCCCCTTGAGTCCTTTATTATATACTTTTGTTCTGGACCCAGTTATTAGAAGCATCATTTGTGATGCCTCCATTTCCGGGATTGCTCCATCCTTAGGCTTAGAGAAGGTCAAGGTCACTGCCTTTGCAGATGACATTACTCTTCTTTTAGATGACTCTCTCTCTTTACGGAGAGCTTTAGAGATTTTCCTTTTCTTTAGTACATACTCCAGTGCCTCTCTTAACATTACAAAAAGGTTTGTACTACAATTGGGTCAGTTAGCTCTGGCTTTATCATATTGTTATGATATCCCTCTAGTGTCTGGGCCTCAGAAAATCCTGGGCATCTGGTTTGGACTACATGACATGGAGACTTATAATTGGGAAAAACAGTTAGCTGTCGGAGAGGCCAAAGTGAATCAGTGGAAACACTGGAAATTTGGGAGGAAGAAAAGGGTTGTGATTATAAAAAAATTCATTCTTCCCATTTTTCTTTATATAAGTCACCTTTTTCCTCCTCCTCTCTTGTTGGAGACACGGCTTTACAGTATATTTTTTCAGATGTTGTGGGGTAATAGATTAAACCCGGTGAAGCGTGACTATACATACCTTAGATTCCGAGAGGGAAGGGTCCATATGATTAACCCTGTTATTTTTTCATTCTGTTTTTCTTTTTCCTCTTTTCTTTTATTTGACAAGCCCGTCTCTCACTTGGCAATTTTGGAACAAATCCACTTGGCATAAATATTTTTTTAAATGGTCTCTTCTTCCCCCAAGAGTTTTGTCCTCAGACGATATTCCAAATTATAGGATATCTGCCTTAAAAAAATTACATCAACAGAAGATTCCTTTGACAAAAATACAATCTTTGCACAGAAAATCCTTTTACGAATATATTGTATATGATGTGCAGAAAATAATATTGCTTTTTCCATCTTGTTCCCCATCTAATATGAAAAATGTTTTCAGTAAATTGACTGATGACAGACTTTCTTTTAAAGTTTGGGATATTCTATGGATATCAGTTCATGGAAGGCTGGGAGTCCGTGGCAATTTAAAGTATAAACCAGTTTCTGAAAGATACTGTTTAAGGTCAGATTGTACTAACATTGAAGAAACTCAGATGCATTTTTTTCTTGAATGCCCTTTTAGTCAGAAGTTTTGGGACTTTACAGCCTGACAGTGGAATATGCCTCACTTGCGGTCCCTTTCTTATGGTACTTTAGTATTAGGGGAATATTTAGGTGATTGGGACAAATATCATAGAAGTACTCTGAGGCCCGGATATTCAAACTGTGCTCAAAACTAGGCATAACAGCAGGAACAAGCACAAACCAGTTGCCGTCACGCAACGGGTCGAAATATTCAAACATAAAACCGAAAACAAATGCGCGAAGCAACCAACATCTGAATATCGCACATACTGCGCCATCGGCATACCAGGAAGGAGAAGCTGAGCCAAAATGTTGGCTATGGAGCAACCAGAGAAGCTCAGCTGAGCATTCCAAACTGCCATAGCGCAAGCACAGCCCCACCCCAGAGCAATGTAACTGACATCCAGGGAGGCAGGCTGGGGCCCACCGCCAGCCATGCCACACATGGGCACAGGAACACACTGCAGAACCCACACCACCTGACACCCAAGAACAGCATCACTGGGGTGGGACAGATGATCTACCTGCCCATGGGGACAAACCAGCAAAGCATGGAGCCATGACACCAGCACAACCACTGGCAGGCTGAGGAGTGCCACACACAGGGGTTGACAACCACAGTGCATCAGCCCCCATACGCCCACAGCACATCCTGCACTGTGACCCCAAGACACCACCCATGTGCAGTGACTGGCACTACAGGAAACCATGCAGTCCCCCAGTACTCGTCAGCCCATGCAACACAGAAGCCTACAAGCCAGACACACCTGTGCACCCAGCAGTGGTGGCAGGCAGGCAAGACCAACAGAAAGTCACTGCCATGCTGGAGATACCTTCTCATGCACACACACACACACACACACACACACATACAGGACCATATCACCCCAGATGGCATGTACACTACACAACTGAACAACCATAGCCAGCTGCAAAACAGAGACCAACACAGTATTCATATCAAAATATAAATGTATTATCAAAATTGTAAAACAATCAACTATAATTATTTACAAAGAGGGATGGGGTACAAGGTAGGGGAGTGGGCAGAAGTAGGGATGAACAACTTGGAGAGGGCAGGGTGGCAGGGATGGGTGAAGTGGGAAGATAATCTGGCCTAAGGCCCAGCAGGCTGGTCCTCCTCCACCCGTGCAGCTGTTCTGTGATGCCTCCTCGCATGAGCCATGTTGCTGGATGTCCCTGAGGATGGCCTGGTTGTCCAGGGACACTTGCGTCAGCCCATGCAGCTCCGCTGTATCCTCCTGAGAACAGTGAGGCCTGGAAAATGGGAACACAGACAATGGCTGTGACTGACCACAACCCTGAACACCACCCAACCTGCAAGCCACATAGCCCAATGTCACACCTTTGATGGCATGCACCCACCCACAGTGAACATGCACATGGCCATCACAAACAGGTGGCACCAGCTATGTGCACCACCACCCACACACACTGCCCACGTCAATCACAGTACAAACTAGGCTGGCAAGTGACATGGCAATGTGGTGTGATGCCAGTTACACAGCTATGTGCCCAGTGCATGCCTGGACCACCAGTGACGCATACACAGATGTGCTGTGATACTGCACAGTGATGCATGTCACCTGTGTCGTGCCTACATACATGGATACATAGACAGTGTTGGCAGATAAGGGCCTATGGCCCACCCAGTCTGCCCATTTGAGCTGGTAAGGTCACTCTGTTTTCCTATAAGTCTGTTGCACTCACCCTGACCTCCAGAAGTCCTGTATGTCTATCCTGCATTCTTAAATCCGTGACCAAGTCAGCCCCACCACCTCCTCTGGCAGGGTGTTCCACTTATCCACCACCGTTCCATGAAGAATTCTTTCTCATGTTTCCTCTGAATCTCCCCCTCCAACTTCATCCCATGCCCTCTAGTCCTGGAACATCTTTTACTCTTAAAATAGTGTTTTCCTGCACCTGTTCCTCCCTGTAAGATACTTGAATGTCCCCATCATCCCCTCTCCCTTCCCTCCTCCAGGAGTACATGTTCAGTTCCTTCAACCTGTCTTCATAGGACTTGTGATGCAATCCATGCACCATCCGTGTTGCCTCCTCTCTGAACCTTCTCTACCCAGTCCATGTCCATACGTGAGGTATGGTCTCCAGAACTGTACACTGTACTCCAGGTGGGGCCTCACTAGTGTCTTGTATAGTGGAATTATGACCTCCCCTTTCCTGCATGGTTGTGTTGTGCATGGCTGGTGGTCTTGCCCCCCCCAGCATGCAATAGCATCCATGAAGTAATGATACTCACACTCTTCAAGCAGCTGGGTCTGCCGCTGCTGCTGCTGCTGCTGCTGCTGCTGGGACAGAACATCCACCGGCACTGGGGCCCTGGCACGGCCCACCTCACCCTCGCCCTGCGTCCTCAGATTCCGGCCTGTGGGAGACATATGTTGAGACAAACATCAGTGTGACTCAAAAGCAGAGTGCCCCCTGCCCCAGTGAGAGTGCCTGCCCACACAGCCATAACCATCCATCGCACAGCTGCACACACTGACACAGCCAACCGTGTCCGAGCCGGCACCTATGCACAGCCACCCAAGCACACACACACCTCTACAGAGAAAATAGGTGCATAGATGGTACACTCACCTGGCCTAGGCACCACGCCCCACCTGGCACGCGACCGCAGCCACGTCAAAAGGTCTGGCTCCCTCCGGCGGAGGTCACTGTACCGGTGCCGGCACTGCTCAGCAGACCGGCCCCGTCCAGTGACCTCCACCAGGTCAGTGGCCACTTGCTGCCACACGTGCATCCTAGGCATGGTGAGGGGGGCCTCACCATACAGTGCCTCACAGTGGGGCTCCACCAGGGCCACTCAGGTTGGCCACCTCCAGTGGGCTCCAAGTCATTGCCTTCCTCCTAGCCATCTCAGCCAGTTTACAGCAGGCAATATGGCTCCGCTGCACACTGGCAACCCCCGCGTGGAGATGTTTAGCAATAGACCACCACAGGCTCCAATCGCGGGCTGTTGAACAGCGCCATCACTTCACATGGCGCTGTCACAAACAGCGCAATAGGGGCGGTACAGGCATGCGAACCGCGCCAGGGGCAGAGGGCATACACAAGGTCACGGCAATGACGCAAGGCTACACACAAGCCATCGGACATATAGGCATCCTGTGCGACTGCCAAGCTGCGTACCAGTGCCACAGTGGACCATCGTGCAGGTAGTGCCACAGTGCATGGTGCCCGGTGCTGTCAGCGCCACTGGCACAATGGTGGCCATGTCCTGAATTGCCGATCGCGCTCAGCAGGGTCTGCAGCGCGATAGATGCATGAGTAAGCTGTCTGGGCATGCGCAATGCAGTGTAGCACGCAGGCACAAACCTGCACCATTGGCTCAGCCGGACCTTCCGTATTGCGCAAAGCGCAAATATGCGATATTCAGCCGACATATACAAATCATTTGATCAGCCATTCAAAGGTGCAGTGGCGCGATTAGCATGTCATTAAAGTTGCGCCACTCCTCATTTGCATGTGTTGCGCTATAAAAATGCGACAGTGGGTTGTGCTGGCCAGATTTGGTTACTGCAGGTGAGAGGTGAGTTACATGCTGTGTGATGCTCAGGACAATGCTCATGGGCAGGGGTGCTGGAGGATGATAAAGGCTGAGGGGGCTGAGAATCAAAGGGCACTTAGAAGGGACAAAGGGCACTTTCTATTAGTATCTGCCATACAGAGATGAAATGTGGGGGCTTCCCCCCGGGCAACCCTATGCTCATGGGAAATGCTGTAGACTGCACAGTGACAGGTGTCCACTTCCACCCATACAGATCACCATGAATGACCAGAGACAAGGTGAGGGTGAGGACGGCAGGTGTAGGGGGAGGCCGAACTTCACAGCTGCCAGGCCTACCTGGAGGATGAGCCATTATTGAGTGGACGGAGGGGCACCCCTCAGGAACGTGCAGCTGCATGGAAGGGGGTAGCTCGGGCCGTCAACCTGCACGGAAGCCACCAGTGCTCCATGCAGGAATGCAAGAAGAAGATGGGGACTGACCGCAGGAGGCTGAAGGAGAAGGTGGCAGCCTTCAGGGCGGCATGTGCTGGCACTGGTGGGGGCCCGCCAGTGGTGTTGCAGCTGACCCCAACAGAGGAGACACTGGTCGCGGCCATGCAGCCGAGTGCCATTGCGGGTGTACCAGGTGGAGGATTCCAGACAGGTGGAAGCCCATCACTGCACGGTATGACATGGTGGTGGTGTTGGGGGGGGTGGTTGTTCACATGCACTCACATGTACTCTCTTTCTGTTACAGATCCTGTTCATCTTCAGGAGACGGTGGTGGTGGTGGGTCCAGACAGTGATGCAGACCTGCTGGACGTGGAGGAGGACCATCCACCTCAGCACCAGCCAGCAGCCACTGCAGCAGCATGCACGCTGGGCCAACAACTCTGGTGTCAGTAATGCGGGTGCGAGAGGTGCACAGCCTGTGTCTCAGCAGTCTGGCATGCAGGTATTCCAGCATGCTGTGCCTATAGCAGTGGCACGTACCTGCACCATTGATGATAGCAGGCCTGCAATGGGCAGTGATGGGTGTGTGTCCCATGACGGACACATGGCAGGCCAGCACATGCCCCTAGGCCTTCCTGGTTCACCTGTGTGCCAGCATGCTGGCACAGTCCCAGGCTGTGCCTGTCAGCACCGGTGAGGTAGCACCGTGGCTGTGCAGGTGTCTGGCACTGTTGCCAGCACGGAGGTAGGGAAACAGGGACCTGGGGCCTCAGCAGTTGGAGGGCAGCAGCAGTGCGCACCAGGTCTGGGGTACAGTGTCAAGCAGTGGCACATGTCCACCGCCTTTGATCCACCCATACCTGGTCCTGGTGAACAGCGCCCACCCTCAAGGGTGCTGTGCACCAGACCGCCCACCCTGGGGTCACGATGCCATTGGGGCACAGTACCCATGGATGCACACCCACCGCTGCAGGATTGGTACAGCTGCAGGGGCGGGTTGCAAGGTCTGGGGGCACCTGTCTGTGTCCATGGGTGGCATAGCAGGGGAGTGTGCTCAGGACTGAGCCGAGCTGGTCCTTATGCAGATGGATGTGACCGCCACCATTGACAGGCTGACCAGGCGGTGGTCTCTGTCGCGGACGCATTGGGCACACTGTCAGGTCCCCTGTACCACACCCACACAGTGCGCTCTCCCTCCCGTTCCGAGCGTCGTGTGACACCAGGCCTGTCGATGCGGGTTCTGCTGTGGGCATCCTGAGCACCCCTGGTGCATGTTTGTTTGGCAGGATGCAGACCCCTGTGCAGGCAAGGTCGGCGTTCGCGCGGTGGGACCCTGGTGGTGCAACAGTGCCACCGATGTAGGCCCCTGCTCAGCCTGCCAGTGCTGCTGGGCCAAGCGGGGCCGCCCATGCATCCGTGGTGGCCGTGGGACAGTGCTACCTGACTGAGCTGTCTCCCAGTGAGGGCCCTGTCTGGTGCTGCCCTGTGTGCAATGTGTGTCATGGTGGGCAGTGCACTGCTGGGTGCTCTGCTCACCACGCTGACACACGGACCACCTGCACACTCTCCCAACTGCTGTCCACTGGTGCGTGTGCATGATGATGCCTGCATTGCACTGTACACCAAGGTGCAAGGGTGCCCAGGTCCTGGCACACGTACGTGGACAGTACTGGTGGTGGGGGTGGTCGGTGGTGCTGTGTGTTGGCAATGTTGTTTCCACAGTGCTGTGCTTCTGCCCATGTACGCTGCCTGGTGTGTGTGTGTGTGTCCATATGAGTGCTCACCCTCCCTGATGGTGTGTTGGTATGCCTGGAACCTTCAACTCCTGACCTTCATGCAGTGTGTTCCCCTGTGTGCCTGTGGTTTGCGATGGACAGTGTTGCCTGCACATGTCCCTTGACTTACCTGTGTTGGGCTAGTGCTCTTCTGCAATGGTGTCCTGGTGCAGCTGGGCCTGCCGGGTCAGTCGGGGTCCCTCCGTCCTAGGGGGCTGCTCATCACCAACATCACCGGCGCCACTGGCATCCCCATCGATGTCCCCCTCTTTGACCTGTACGGCTATCCCATGGTCTTTGGCCATGTTGTGCAGGATGCAACAGGCCAGGAATATCCCACAGGCCTTTTGGGGGCTGTACTGTAGGGCACCACCAGAGGTGTCTAGGCATTGGAAGTGTGCCTTGAGCATCCCAAACACCCGCTCTATGATGTTACGTGTTGCGGCATGTGCCTCATTGAAGCATAGCTGCACTGGGGTCGTGGGGCGCCGGTACGGTGTGAGCAGCCAGGGACGGAGTGGGTATCCGCAGTCACCTGTGTGGAGATAGTGGAGAGCAGTGTCATGTCAGGTCCATATTGACCATATCCTTGTGTGCCACTACCATGGCACCTGTGTCATTCCCACCCTTGCCCAGAGTTTGCATTCCATACATGTGTACTCACCCACTAGATGACCCGTGGGGATGTCCCCACTCTCGAATCGATGGCACAGTGCAGACTGGTGCCATATGAAGGCATCATGTGCTCCGCCAGGTGTGTGGCACAAACATTGATAATGCGCCCAGTGGCATCACACCACCTGGCAGTTGACACTGGTAAACCCCTTTCGGTTCCGATATGCCTGGCCATCGGGGCCAGGTGGCATGTGAATGGCCACATGGGTGCAGTCTATGGCCCCTAGCACGCCAGGCATATGTGCTACCCTGTGGAACTCCTGCATGTTTGTTGTACGCTCTGCCGCTTTGCTGGGGAAATGGATGTACTCCGCAGCATGAGGCAGCAGTGCGCTGAGGAATTGGGTGAGGATGCATGACTGTGTAATGCCTGTGGTGCCCCCTGTCGGCCTCTGGAAGGTGCCCGTGGCGAGCAGGCACATGCAGGCTGTCACCTTGGTCTCCACAGACAGAGCGTGACTCCGTCGTGAGGGTGCCTGCATCACATCACTGCACAGCTTGCAGAGCCATCTCAGTATTGCCCTGTTCAGGTGGTACCAGCCCACAATCTCAACATCTGTGTACAGCTCGAAGCTGATGCGGGCATGATACCGCCTGTCGGGGTCATACCGCTGACGGGCCCCTCCGCGGCCACGTCCCCCTGCAGCATGGTGTCTCACCCCCCTCATTACAGCTTCCATGTGGAAGCTGGCACTGTCCATCTCCCTGGCTTCTGCCCCCCCGGCTGCTGTTCCTGTGTTACCCCGCTGCCCCCACTGCTGCTTCCACTGCACCGGGCACCCCCCGCTGGCCTCTCTGTCCTCCTGGACCCACTGTCCCTGTTTGCCCTTCCAGCTTCTGTCTCTCTCTCTCTCTGTCTCTCTCCCCCAGTTTGCGGCCTGCTACGGTTCTTGCGCCGCTTCCTTGAGCCTTTTATTTTGGCTCAATTCGCTACTATGCAACTTCGGCTGAAACCACTCTCCGCGTGCGCAAGTATTCGAGCTCACCGCATTACGCACTTTATGCATGGACTCGCCCCTTGATTGCGCATGCCTTCATTTCCATTGCGCTGTTGCTCAGCATGTTTTGGTGGTGCAACTGGCCCCTTCTGAATATGGAATGGCGTTTTTGGAATGATTGCACGTACACCCTGTTAGCATGGCGAACCCTTTTGAATATCTGGGCCCGAATGTTTTTTTTGCACTTTTTCAATATTATTTACGGCAAGCTCATTGTTCTTTTGTGTTGCAACAATCTCATACAGATTTTGAGACTATCCTTTCTGCTATTATTTCTGATTTACAAATTAGCCGCTGTTTAGATGGAAAAAAATATTCTAGATCTTATGTTAATTATTTATGGCGAAACATTTCCTTTTGTTAATATTGGTTCTTTATATTTTCACTTTATCTGATTTTTATTGGTGATATTTCCTTTGTTTTGTTTTGCTTTCTTTTTGTGTGATGTTGTGTATTATAACCAATAAAGTACCCCTACTCTTTTCGATAAGTGCCATGGGATCTTTAACATCCACCTGAACTACCACCAATCCAGGCATATGGGACCTCGGTTTAACGTCTCATCCAAAAAACAGCACCTCAGAAGTGCAGCACCCCTCTCATGCTGCACTACAGTGTCAGTACTGGGATATTAACCCAAGTGCCAGATGTGGGAACTGAACCCACAGCCCTCTGATCTCCCGGCCTCAGAGGCAAGTGTGCTACCTACTGAGCCACTGACACTGATGTTATATAAGATCATTTCTGTTAATTTGTTATTCTTCTTGTTATGTATTATTTTTTATTTACGTTCCAAGGAATCTTGAAATTTTTTTGGTGATCTTTTATTTATTTATTTATTTCAGTCTCAGATTTACAGTCTTTGAGCTGAGAGCTCGTTTACAAAGGTACTACGTCAGGAAGTGCAGAACAGATACAAACAGCTAACAATATACATGAAGTAGAAACATTTTGTGACTAATCAGCTGACAAAATACTTCATATACAAGCATTTCGTAAGGACTGACTAAATTATTGTACACATGAGGGAGAAACAATCAGTGACTATGGTTAGGAACAGAGATTATAATCAATCAATCAATAAATCAAAATCTTTATTTATTCAGGCGAACATCATTGAGCGTAGCTCATTTACAAGATGGACCTGAGTGGTCATACAAATAAGGGTACAAGTTTTTTTACAAAGACATGAGAATAGCATAACATTAGTACAATCAAATAAATAAGAGATATATACAAAATTTACATATATAAAAGGCACAGTAAAATAACTTAACCTGTAAAAATGAAGAGGATAATAGATATAGCAGGGATAATAATCAAATAATAGGGCTTTTGTAGGCTTTTATATGAAATGTGATAACTGACTGGTTAGAAGAAGGGAAACTAAACATAGTGGATTACAGAAGGGAGGGGTGTAGGTTGGATGGGAGACTAGGCCTTATGGAAGCAGTTGCACAACTCTGGAAATAGGGCGGTGTATAATCTTTTGAAGGATGATAAGGGTAAGAGGGTATTCAGATTCATAGATTTTTGGAGTGAGTTCCAGACAAATGCTAGGGAATAGCTGATAGCAGCCCTCCCAAACCGGTGCAGGTAATGGAATCTTTAGCATAATGAGCTTATTGATCCTTAAGGTGTATGGCCTAGATGTGATTCGGGTGAAACAGTCTGAGATATAGGAGGAGTTTGCCTGATAAAGCTTTAAAGATCCAGATTGCAGCATTCCTTTTTCTTCTGTGCTGTAGGGATGTCCAATTGACTGCCATGTAAAGAGAGCAATGATGGGTGCTGGAGGGAAGGTCTGTAATAAATCTGATGGCTCTATGATACAGGGTGTCCAGCTTATTTAAGAGGGAGAGTGAGCAACGGCCGTAGAGAAAGTCAGCATAGTCAATAAGGGATAGGAATGATGCCTGGAGTAATCTTTGTTTGGAGTCTCTGGTAAGGTAGTGTTTTATTCTGTAAAACATAATAATGAACACAGCATAGAGGCAGGGAATTGTACCCATTGTCATTAGGGGAAGGTAGGTGGAGGAGGAAGAGGGTTGGGAAGGAAATGTAGGGGGGGTAGGTTGAGTAGAGAGGGTTTATGAAAAGGGGAAGGGAAGGGAGCAGGGGGAAGGGATATAATAGAAAAGGGATCAGGAGAAGGGAAGAGGAAGAGAAGTGATGGGAGATGATGGGTGATATAGATGTTGGGGGGGTAAGTGCTATGAGGGTAGAGTTATCCATATAGGGAGAGGTTAAAGTTAGTTATAGTTGATACAGAGAGCAGGAATACATCTTTAGACCAGTGAGGTGATAGTGTGATCTTGGCTTGCTGCTTCACTCCCTTCCTTCATACTACTTACCTTTTCCCAGTGCATTTGCTCTAAGGTTCTTTTGTTGTTCTCTTCTCTTTTCTTTCTACTTTGGGCTGCCCAAGACCCAAACCAATAAGATCCCCTATAGGGTGGCTGGCTATCTCTCCCTGGGCTGAGGTACAGATATGGCACACTGATGAGTCCAAATAAGGATGAAACACGTGTCTGTGTCTGCTGTTCTCAGCCTTTGCTGATTGTATTGTGAGGCCTTCTGGCACCATGCAATTCTGCTTAAAGTTGAGCCAGTCCAAATTAATTCATGGGCATTTGCATATGCTTCCCACAATGTTTTGCATTATTGGGGTATGTGTAATTTGTGTTTTCTTTAAAATTTGGCTGTCTGGCCAGTATCCTCCAGGATAACCCTTGACCCAGTGCATTTGCTCTCGGCTTCTTTTGTTGTTATCTTCCTTCGTACACTTTTCAGAAGGGGATGACTTTGTGGTATTTGGCTAAGAATATAAAATATTTTTTTTTTTCAGGAACTAGAATTTATATTGCTGTATGGCTCACATCTGTTCCCAAGATGGGGAACTGGAAGCACCTGAATGAAGGGGGGGGGCTGTCTGCACTGCAGAGAGAGTAAAATCAGTGGATTCCTGGAGTCTAATGAATCATGCTTTCTTTGGTTGTACTTTTATGTGCCCAGCAGCCATTCTCCTCACAGTCACAAGCCCACAACTCCTTGTTCTTTTCCATCATAAACAGCTCCAGTCTCCACCACCACCACCACCACTGCAGAACAATGTACTTTATTATAATGGCATGGCAGAAAATGTAGCTACTTATTTCCTCCTCCCAGCATCCCTTTCTCCTCCAGTTCTTTTCTTCATGTTTTCTGTATGCACTGATAATACACATGCCAAATGTTGACAGGATGCAGCTGCCACCAATGATGATACAATAGTCACTGATGATTTATTTTAAGTGTCAGGCAAACAAGTTTCAGTCTTTTAAATGGATACCGGAGAGATGGACACGTACCTGGCTCATGGACAAGCGATAGTGTTATACTTAGTGTTGTATCAGGTTGACAAGAAAAACACCACCATTTAATTCATTTGTGGAGATGGAGTCACAAGTGCAACACATTTTTATATGATGGTTGTGTTACTTGCCGTACTCTCACTATATGCTAGCTAATAGGGCTGTGCAGGGGCCGAATATTACTTTCCAAATACCACGAATATCAGGGCTCCCTAATATTCGGAAGCCCTTCCTGAATAGAGGACTATTCAGGAGGAACAGCCCTTGCTTTCACATCCTTTAAAAAAAAGTCCCAGCCTCCTCTGTAACCTCCTCCAAAACAAAAATAAGATGCCATGTAACCCCCATCTGCCCACCCTCTAACTAGCCCCCCTTGTATTGGCAGCAATTTGTTACAAAGAAAAAATCCCGATGGGCAACTGGAAGAACCCACCCAACTCCACAGCTGGAAGCCCTATTGTCTGGTAAATCTCATGCCTATAATATATTCCCCCACCCTAGCAGCACCCTACTCCAACCCTCCTCCCCACCCCGAGCACCCAGTTATCCTTCTGAAAACAATGCGTTTGCAGCGCCGGCGCAACCCTCTCACCCCCATGGCTGAGCACCTAGTAATGAATGAAAAGTGCTATGGGCTTGCATAGTAAAACTGGCAGATCATGGATCATCTGGTTTACTACAACCCTATATCACTTTCATTCATTACCTAGCACTCAACCATGGAGAAAAAAGAGCTGCACTGGTGCCGTGATTGCATTTTTTACTGAAGGATAATTTGGTGCTGGGGCAGAGGGTGGGAGTAGGGTGCTGCCAGTGTGGAGGGGGGAGTATGTTATAGGCAATAATGTCATGAGATTCACCAGACAAGAGGGCAGCTGGCAGTGGAAGTGGGCAGGGCGTGACAGTCACCCATCTAAGATTTTATTTACTTTTTTATAACAGATTCCTGGTGGTAAAGGAGGTAATGGTGTGGTGCCAAGGTGGGGAGGAAGCACTACCTTCCCCAGACAAGAGGGTGGCTGGTCGTGGAGGCGGGTGAGTTCTGCCAGTCATCCACTGGGAATTTATTTTATCTTTTTTTATAATAAATTGCAGCCTGGCCGGAGGGAGGTGCTGCTAGAGTGTTCGGTAGAAGGAGCTTACATGGCTGAATGTTTTTTTGGGGGGAGCCGAGAGAAAGGTGGAAGCTGTTTTTTTTCCTTTTTTACCCTCAAGAGTTAGGGCTGTGCCGAATACAGAATATTTGGTGTCCAAATATGAATATTTGGCAGAATATTCGAAATAATGTATTCACACAGCCCTACTAGCTAACTGTGCCACACAAAATTGGTTCCAATATAGGAGTCTGGTTAATGCACTAAAAATACTGTAAAACTAGTTATTTTTACATAATGTAATTTTAGCGCAAACACAAATGCAACCATAATTGTGTAAATAACATTTAGTGCCAAGTCCGTAGGCTCAGATGCACCATAATGGGAAAAATGTTAACAGCACTAATAAGCATAAATTAATTATAGCACAAATTAGTGCTTCAGTGAATATAATGAAAATGATTTAACAGTGAAAATTTCAAGTTTTACAGTAAGATGCTGAGAATAAAACAGTAACACCAATGCATAATCATCAAAAGGACAAGTCCTAAGAATATTTTCATGTAAGATCTACAGAGAAGCACATTGTCCATGTAGTGACTATCTAGTAAGACCTAAATGAACAAAAACTGACTAGTGAACTCAGTTTGGATGTGACTTGTAACTTGTTTCTGAGAACAGGGGCAAGCCAACTGAGTACCATTTTGCCACTACGAGGTAAATACTTTGGGATATCTTGAAGAATTGCATTATTTCTCATTATGTTTTATAGGCATAATAATCTTAGGATAAAAGCAATAATACAGTATACAGTGCCAAATCACTCTGATGGTATACTGTGACTTCGGCGACCATGATTGGGCATCTACAAAAACGGCGACTGAATCGCAGTGCCTGACATCAGTGCTACCAGGGAAGGAGGGTGATCGGCTGGGGGAGTTCACAAAAATAGTGTCATCCTGTTGCTACATGTCTACACGCATGGGGGGGCAAGCGCACTGAGCGAGCGGTGGGAGGGGATGGAAGGAGGGATTGCGAGGGGTGGTGCCATGGCAAGCTGCTGAGCTGCTCCCATGGCGTGATGGGTGGACACAGGGCTGGGTTGCATAGGGTACCTGGTTCGGGGCTGGAAGCAGGTACCTTTTGGTGTGTCTGGCCCAAAATACCCCCCCCCAACATGCACTTCCCTAGAGTTGAGAATCCTTCAGTAGGGGGGACGGGAGGTGAAGCCCCCGTGGGGAGGATGCAGGGAGCAGAGCCCCCCACATTTACATGTAAAATGTAGTCCCCTGGCCCACAACAAAAGGGCGCTGGGGACTACATCACCAAAATTTATTTTTGGTGATATGCACTTCGCCGTAATGGCAATCGCTATTCTGTGATTGCTGTTATCACATAGAACCCATTCTGATGGGTCTTAATATAAAGTTTGTTTTAGCCATCTAGTGATAAGAGAGGGCCAGCCAATGGCTCTGTACAGGATGCAATGACAGGTCTGAGGGGACAGACTAACAATAAAGCCAAGTGCTCTATGGTACAGCAAATCCAGTTTTACTAGATGTGAGGCAATGGCACATTGGTAAGTCAGGTCACCATAGTCAAATACTGGAAAGAATGTGTCTTTCTCCAGCCTTTTTCTTGCCTCTACAGTGAAGCAAAATTTGTTTCTCAAGTAAAAGCCTAGCTTGGGTGTAATTTTGTACATAAGAATTTTATGTGAGTGCTATGAATAGCTTACAAACTAACAATTGTCCCAGATACCTAAATGTATCCACCCACTCTAATTTTAAGATCCTAGGGGATGAGGTGCTTAGATACTTACCACCATTAGGAGTAAATACCATGAACTTGGTTTTAGTTGCATTGAGGAGATGTTTGGAGGCAAATAGACTAAGCTGCAATGCATTAAAAGCAGACTGTAGGTCTTGCAGTGCAGTGGCTGGAGTGGGTCTACAGTAGCAATAAGCAAAACATTTCAATCAGTGCACCAATGCAGGTTAGCATCCCTTATATTTGTCCTGAGTTTTTTTTGTGTAGATCTTAAATAACAGTGGTCCAAGTACTAACCTCTGCGGGACTCCTTTACATAGGGGAGAGCTGGAGGAGGAGAGACCTTTCAGCTTTAGTTGCTACTGTTGACCAGTTAGATACTTTTGGAAGAATAGAGGGCAGGAATACTGATTCAAGGTGGGTGAAGTACTCCCGTTTCACTACTCAGAGCACTTTGAGTATTGTTCCTCAATCCACATAGTGCTCCACAATGAAAAATGAATTACTCCGCTAGCACATTTGAATGCGAAGTGTGTTGTTTTCAATATGCTAGGTGCTACTTCGCCTTGTATTACGGCCTTGCCCTTAATATTAACTTGAAGTGCCATTACACAGAAACTTAGAAACATAGAATTTGATGGCAGATAAGGACTGCTTGGCCCACCCAGCCTGCCCATTTCTCTACCTAATGGAGAAGCTTCAGATTCTTGTTAACCAACAGCCTACTTCCTCCTACACCCAACCCCTAGAGTTGCCTTATGTCTGTCCCATGCATTCTTGAATTCCCCCACTGTTTTTGACTCCACAACCTCCTCAGGAAGGCCGTTCCATGCACCCACAACCCTCTCCATAAAAAAATGCTTCCTTACATTACCCCTGAGTTGTCCCCTTCTATCTTCAAATTGTGCTCCCTTGTTCTTGCACATCTCTTTTTTTGAAAGATGCTACCCTCTTGGACTTTGTTGAGTCCCTTGAGGTGCTTGAAAGTTTCTATCATGTCCCCCCATCCCTCCTTTCCTCAAGAGTATACCAATTAAGTTCCTTACGTCTATGCTCTAGACTGCCTCCATCCAGTCTATGTCCTTACTGAGATTGGGTCTCCAGAACTGCATGCAGTACTCTACATGGTGTCTCACCACCTGTCT
This sequence comes from Neoceratodus forsteri, assembly GCA_016271365.2. NCBI lineage: Eukaryota > Metazoa > Chordata > Ceratodontiformes > Ceratodontidae > Neoceratodus > Neoceratodus forsteri. The sequence goes on along the minus strand of CM028135.1, from coordinate 1,032,671,353 downwards.
GCACAGGGCAATAACAACTTCTTATTTTCTACTGGTGATGCCTCTTCCTATACATCCCAGTATCCCCCCAGCCCTCCTTACTGCTCTCTCACATTGCTTGCCCACCTTTAGGTCATCAGATATGAGTACACTGGATGGGTCTAGCAGTTCTTATCTGCTGTCAACTTCTATTTTTCTATGTTTCTATGTTACCCCCAGGTCTCTTTCCATTTTTATTGTTATTAGTATCTCACCCCCCATAGTGTACTCTTTCCCTGGGTTTTTGTTTCCCAGGTGCATTACGTTGCACTTCTTAGCACTGAATCTAAGCTGCCATACATTTGACCATTCCTCCAACCTTGCCAAGTCCCTTCTCATCCTTTCCACCCCACCTTGTGTATCAACCCTGTTGCAGATCTTTGTGTCTTCTGCAAAGAGACATACTTTCCTTCCAGTCCCTCTGCAATGTCACTTATAAAGACATTGAAGAGGACCGGTCCTAGAACTGAACCCTGCGGGACCCCACTAGTAACCATCTTTCTTCAGAGTGGACTCTGTTTGCTATTACCCTCTGTGTCCTGTTCTCCAGCCAATTTTTACACAGGCTACCATCTTGGGACCCACTCACAGGCTGGCTAACTTGTATATTGATCTTTTGTGTGGGACTGTGTTAAATGCCTTGCTAAAGTCTAGGTAGGCCATGTCCACAGCCCCTCCCTGATTTACTACTTTGGTCACCCAGTCAAAGAAATCTATTACATTTGTCTGACATGACCGTCCCACTGTGAATCCATGCTGCCTTGGGTCCTGTGCCTCTCTGGCCTCTAGATACTCAACAATTTTCTCCTTCAGAAGTGATTCCATCATTTTCCCTATCACTGAGGTCAGACTAACAGATCTGTAGTTTCCTGCCTCTGCCATGCTTTCACTTTTGTGAAGTGGAATCACATTTGCCCTCCTCCAGTCCTCAGGTACCACTGCATCCCCCATGATTTGTTAAAGAGGGTAGTCAGTGGTGTCAGTAGTTCTACCCTTAGTTCTTTTTGAATTCTGGAATGAATCCCATCAGGCCCCATTGCTTTGTAATGGACTTTGCTTAGCCTGTTTATTGCTATGTATGGTGAATTTTGCACTGATTCATGGCATGGCAGGTCACATGGGCTCTATATTGTCTTGTACAACTTCACTTCTGCATAGTGTGTGTAGTGGAAAGCTGGAGACAGTTTGCTCTCGGAGCTCTGAGAATCAAACCATTGAAAAAGCTTTTAAAAAATCACTTTTGATCCAATTATTTTGGTCCAACTTTAGTACATCAACTGTAGAAAACGCTCCTGTGCTTAGATCATCGAGTGTTGATTGTTTTTCTGTGCATTTTGAATGTTAATTTAGAACATTCAGCCTGTCCTGTCCTGACAGACACTGTTGAAGTGTGCATGGGGGGGGGGCATATCTCTGGTGGAGTGATATTCACATGAGAAAGGCAGTCTTTCTATTTGTTTTGTACTAGCGTATGTCAGTATTTGTGTGTTTATGTACACACAGTAATACTTGAAGTAATTTTTTGATCATTATTTTCTGTTTGTTGTGGTGCATTGCATGTTTTCATTCTGTTTAAAATATTTGGTTATATAGTGTACTGCACTGTTAAATGTTCTGCTCATTACCTGTAGTGTGTGAGTGTGTGTGCCTGTCATCAAGTGCCATCAAGTCAGCTACATTTTATTGTGCTACACAGTAATTGCTGCACTCTTAATCGGTTATCCATCTGTGGTATTTTTACTGCTTCCTTCTTTCTTGTACTGCTGCTGTAGTGGCTACTGCAGATATTTGGTGAGACCTCATCTGAAGGAGAGGGTGCAGTTATGGAAAGCATATATCTGAAAGGACATAGACAGGATGAAGGCTGTACAGAGGAGAGCAACAAGAAAAAATTACTCACCTTAGTAATGTTGTTTCTTCTAATGGAGTCTTGCTATATTATGACAATTGCAGTATGACCGCAGGTTAGAACTGCTCCGGAAGTGAAATAGTTAACTTTCCATGCAGGCATGGAACTTAGAGTGTGAGCTCGGTTGAAAACTCTGTCTGTTGTGCTTCAAACGCAAACTGTCAGATCATACTGAGCTAAAACTCACTAAGGTTCTGTGTGGAAGCTGTAAACCTACGCTAGCCAACTGGCTACTAACATAAACACTCATTTTGGCCTAAAACAAAGACTCAAGTCAGGAGATCAAAAATGCAAAAACACATACAATTCACCCAAAAGGGTAGGTGAAAAACAACAAGGTGGGCATCAAAAGTGCCAACCCTGTACTGCCCACCCACATCCCCAAAACAGAGGTTCTGAGAGGGGCAGGCAGAGGGAGGTCATAATATAGCAAGACTCCATTAGAAGAAACAATATTACTAAGGTGAGTAATTTTCTTCAAACAACATGAAGTCTTGCTATATTATGACAATTACAGACTTCACAGCAGTACCCCCATGGAGGAGGGGACAGAAGCTACCTAGGAAATAGGCTCTGAAGCACGGTTGGCCAGGCAAGACATCACTCCTAGCCTGGATGTCCAGGGAGTAATGCTTGGTAAAAGTGTGAACTGTTTTCCAGGTAGCTGCTTGACATATTTCTAGAATAGGAATGTCTCTGGCAGCAGCCAGAGAAGCAGCTGTACCTCTGGTAGAGTGAGCCCTCAGGCCTGAGGGAACTTTACCCAACTTCTCATAGCAGAATGGATACAAGAGACAATCCATCTGGCAATGGATCTTTTAGTGGCTGGCTTCCCTTTACCAACTTCGCCATAGGTGAGGAACAGTTGGAGGAGTCAGTCAACCTATGACCCTTAGTCGCTCTATGTAGTAACTAAGGGCTCTCTTCACATCTAGGCTGTGCAGCATCCTCTCCCCAGAGAGGAGTGGTCAGTGAAGTACACTGGAAGTGAAATAGATTGATTAAGGTGGAAATCTGAAACCACCTTAGGCAGGAACTTTCTGTTAGTCGAAGGACCACCTTATCTCTGTGAAAAGAGATAAACTCCTGCTCCACTGATAATGCTTGTAATTCACTTATGCATCTGGCAGAGGTGATGGCTACAAAAACACAGTTTTCCAAGTCAAGTACTTAAGCTCAGCTGAAGACAAGGGCTCAAAGGGGGGTTGCATAAGCTGAGCAATGCAAACATTAAGATCCCAGGCAGGGGCAGGATCCCTGAATGGAGGGTTGGTGTGAAACAACCCCTTAAAAACTTGGAAAATACAGGATGAGCTGAAAGGAAGAGGATTTACCTGCTGAAATAAAAGCAGACACAGCTTCCAAGTGCACCTTCAGGGTAGCTGGTCTCAGCCCAAAGAATTCAGGTGGACCATATAATCCAGGACTGTGGGTAGATCAGCAGAGGCTGGGAAATATGCTTTGCCGAGCACCATATGGAAAACCTTTTTCCATTTGGAATTGTAAGTAGCCCTGGTGGAAGGCTTTCTTGCGGCCTTCAATATATCCATTACACCTTGGGAAAGGTGTAAATCAAAGCAAACTCTAACTCTTCAAGAACCAAGCCTTGAGATTGAGAGATTTGAGATTCGGGTACCAGACCCTTCCCTGGGCACAGGTTAACAGATTGTGATTCCTGGGAATGGACAGGGCAGGATGGACTGCTAAGGACAGCAGGAGTGGATACCAGGGCTGTCTGGCCCAATCCGGAGCTATCAGAATGACTTTGCATGATTGGGATCTGATTTTGACTAGCACTTTGAAAAGGAGAGGAAAGGGAGGGAAGGCATAGAGAAACTTCCCCTCCCAACTGAGGGCTAAGGCATCCAGGGGGAGTGAGCCCAACACTGGGGGCCTGCAGCAAAATAGAGGAAGTTGGTGATTGTCTGGCACTGCAAAAGATCTATCTGCGGGTGTCCCATCTGGCAAATACTACTCCCAAGACCAGGGATCCAGTGACCATTCATGGTGGCCCTGGAAATCCTAGCTGAGAGCATCTGCCAGGACATTGTCCTTGCCTGGAGTGAACTGCCATAAGGGAGGTGTTCAGGGGTAAGCCAGAGACCACAACTTCATCCTTCGATTGCACAAGGCCGTAGACCAAAATCCCTTGCTTGTTGATGTACCACATTGTAGTGGTGTTGTCTGTTCTGACCTGGATACTCTTGTTCTGAACAGATTTGGAAAAACTTGAAGTGCTAGAAAAACTGCTCTGAGCTCCAACAGGTTGATGTGGAGCAGAGATTCCTGGGGAGACCACAGACCCTGGGTGGTGAGGTCGCCCATGTGAAGCTCCCCAGCCCAAGAGGGGCATCTGTAAGGATTAGAGAATGAGACTGAGTGACAAAAGGAACCCTTGTCTCAGGTTGCTCTGATCCTGCCACCACCCTATGGGAGCTTGGATCAGGGTTTGAGATACTGGGATCAGCTTGGTAAGGATCCTTTCTTTGAGACCAAAAATATCTCAAATGGAACTGGATGTCCCTCATCTGAAATCTTGCTCCTTGCACAACTGCTGTGGAAGCAGCCATGTGTCCTAGGAGCTGCAGAAAATGCCTTGCTGGCCGGGAGACCTGCAGGGTAAATGAGGAGGCCAGGGAGACTAGGGTCTTTGCCCTGTCCAGGGGGAGGAAGGCCCTGGCTTCCTTTGTGTTCAGTTCTGCACCTATGAAGGTAAGAAGCTGGACCGGCTCTAGAACTGACTTTGAGAGATTCAGAAGGAAACCTAGAGAGTAAGCAGTTGCTCTGCGTTATCTGAAGGTGTAAATTGACTTGGTCTGAGGACTGGCCTACTAAGAGCCAATCGTCCAGGTAAGGAAAGATGGCAATCTTTTCACCATAGGCTGAACTGCTACAGCCAGGCATTTGGTGAATACCCTTGGGGCAGAAGTGAGGCAGAAGGGCATTGCTCTGAACTGGTAGTGGCCTGAGGGCAGCTCGAACCTGAGGTACTTTTGATGGGAGCTTCTGGTGGGAATATGGAAGTAAAGCATCCTTGAGGTCCAGGAAGCTAGCCAGTCCCCTGGCCTTAGATAGGGTAGGATAATTCCCAGAGTCACCATTTTGAACTTTGGCTTTAAAAGGTGCTTGTTTAAATATCTGAGATCCAGGATGGCCGCCATTCTCCTGTCTTTTTGGGGTAAGGAAGTACCTGAGTACAAACCTTTGCCCTGGTGTAGGAGGAACCCTTTCCACAGCTCTGAGACCAGGAGGTTAGAGACTCTCTGCCTCTAGGGCAAGTGCCTCTGATGGAGTTGCAGGTGGAAAAGATCTGGTTCTCAGCTTTGGAAATTTTTGAAGCTGAGAACCAGTCCCTGTCTTACTACTTCCAGGACCCACTTGTCTGATGTTAAAGACTTCCAGTCCTGGATAAAGTAAGCCAGCCTGCCCCCTACAGGTAGAGGAGAATCGGCCCTGGCAATCCCATCAGGGTGCCTGCTTGGCAGGGCTTTGGGCTGAGGGTGGAAACAGACCTGCTTGTACCACGTCTGCCTCTCCCTAAAGAACCCCTCTGAGCATAGGCAGAGGAGGAAGCTTGGAGACTAGGTAAAAGGCCTATGAAAAGGCCTGCCCTGCCTCCCTAGGGAAGCTGCTTTTGAGAAGTGGCCTGCCTTTCCTTGGCCTGTGCACTCCTATAGGTAGTCCTATATTCGTCCATTTCTTCCCATGTAATTCTCTGTTTGCTCCCAAATAGAGAATTTCCCACAACAGGAAAATCCATGGCCTTAGACTGGGTATCCTGAGACAGGGTAGTACATCTGAGCCAAGCCATCCTGCAGTGCCACAGATGTAGCCATGACTCTTGATGAAACATCATTAGAGTCCACAGCAGCAAATTGCACTTGGATGCCTCAATACCATCCATAGCCACCTGTTCCAGCTCCCTGGCAAGCTGGTCAGGGACTTGTTTGCTAGGGCCAGCACAGTATCCCATCTGGTTTCTGGTACCTAGCAGCATAAGCCATATAATTTGCTTGTCTGAGTCCCAAAGATGCTGCCATGTACTGTTTCTTTGCCATAGCATCAATCTTCCTGTAGTTCTTCTCAGGGTGTGAAACTGGGAATATTAGCCTTGTCACAGGCTGCAGCCTACTACCCCCACATGGCTGCATTGTTGGTGAGGAAATCAGTGTCAGAGCCTGATAAGGTATACCTCTTGTCCATACTTTTATCCACAGGAGGTATAGTGTGAGGAGTTTTAAAACTTTACTGTCTGTTTCCAAAAGATTTATGCAAAGAATAGACAGTCTCCTAGACTCTGGAATATCCATCATTTCTACATAGTCTGGCTCCTCTTGGTCATCAACAGCTTCCTCAACAGGGAGCTGGAGAGTTTCAACAACTTTTTATAAAACATGAAATGAGAAGGGACTCAGAAAGCCTTGGAGGAGAAACCCTAGGGTCTATCTGGAGAGTTGTCCGGATCAATGGGCATCATCAGATCTTCAAAACCATATTCACTCTCCTCATATTCCTCTTCCCCTCCCGGTTCATAAAAATCCTCAAAATCATAATCTTGAACCGGTGGAACCCAACGAACGAGCGCCTACCTGAAGGTGTCGGTTAGGTCGGAACCGGAGAGAGAGACAGGACAATTTGAATTGCTTTAGCTATTTCCTCAGCAGGTGGGGAGAGAACTTTTGGCTCTACACTAGCTGACTTTCTAGTTCTTTTTGCTGGAACTGGCTCCTCAGAACTGGTTCTTCTTTTGCCCGAGGAAGTATCGCCCTGGTCAGAGGCACTCCCTCAGTTGAGTTGTACAGAACCAGGCTGGCCATCTGGGTCAGCGGACTTTTTGGCCTCCCTTTCCCTGCGCCTACCAACTCTCTTATCTATGGTGGCAGCAGGGAAATTGTGACAAATCTGGCAGTCTGAATTGAGGTGGTCAAACCCCAGACAATAGACACATGTGGTGTGTGGGTCAGCCTTAGCAAAAGCTTCCCCACAAACACTACAGTGTTGAAACCCAGTGGGTCTGGTTTTTCTTTTGGGTTTCTCAGACATAATGCCAGCCTAACCAACTTGCCCGTTTATGGCAATCCACCAAGCAAGACACCCTTAGCGGTTCCCAACCGTGTCACGGGTCGTGGAAAAAACCGTAATGAAATCCGTTTTTTTTCAAGACGATAAGAACGGGAACTGCACTCCTAAAAGGACTAGTAAATTTTAAATACAACCTGATCAGTTCAAACCGAACCGATAAAGAATTGCAAGTTCCACACAGAAAAAATAAATGTAAAACCTATCTATTACTTACATTACCACAGACAGAGCTTGAACCGACCGGTTGCGATTTAATTTCGGCTAAAAACCGAAAAATAATACTTTTAAACCGACAAAATGAACCGAGCAGAAGGAGAAATCTCTGGAGCGACTGTTCAGTGAGGTGGAGTAAAGAATCTGACATTTTGCTTTTGAAGCACAACAGACAGAGTTTTCAACCGAGCTCGCGCTCTAAGTTCCATGCCTGCATGGAAAGTTAACTATTTCACCTCCGGAGAAGTTCTAACCTGCGGTCATACTGCAATTGTCATAATATAGCAAGACTTCATGTTGTTTGAAAAATGTTGCATGGTATGCACCAGAAACCAGATGAAGAAACATGACTAAAGACATTATGTATAACTGCAAGGAAAGTGGGGGGGAGCATGATAGAAACTATCAAATACTGAAAGGGAATCAACAACGTACAAGAGGGTAGCATCATCCAGAAAAAGAGATGTGCATGAAAAAAGGGGCAAAATTTGAAGATGGGGGGGCAGATCTAGGACAACATTAGGAACCATTTTTTCACAGAGAGGGTGGTGGGTGTAAGGACAAACTAAAACTAATGATCAACATTATGCTGGGACTAGAGGTGGACGAAGTGGCCAAAATTCGCTCCATGAAGCAATTTGCGGAGAAATGCACAATCCGTGAACTCATCTGCAACGCTAAGAGGAGTATTTCGCATCATAATGAGGAACATGAAGTCCATTGATAACAATGACTTTGCGTTACTCCACCTTCCCCCCAACCACATCTGCACAAATTTTAATGTGAAGTACATAGAAATCAATGAACTTTGCATCACTTTGCCTTGTTATTGAGCTCCAAGGCACATGTTGCAATGATTCATGGGATTGCATGTCACATGGGCTCTAGATTGTTCTGCACAGCCTCAGTTCTGTGTAGTGTGTGTCTAGTGGTAGATGGAGTCAGTTTTCTCTCAGAGCTCTGTGATTCAAATCCTCTAAAAGTTGTTAAAAAAAGCCTTTTTGAGCCATTTTTTTTTGCTCAAAATTTAGTACATCAATTGTAGGAAACACTCTTGTGCTCATATCATCAAGTGTTTATTGTTCGTGTGTGGATTTCCAATGTTAATTTAGAACATTCAGTCTGTGTACTGACAGACACTTGAAGTGTGCTTTGGGGGAAGGGCATATCTGTGGTAGAGGTAAGTGAAAACTTGGAGAAAAAGGCAGTCTTTCAGTTTTGGTTATATTTTTCTTGTATATCTATGTTAATGTACACACGGTAATATTTTCAGTAATTCTTGACATTTTTTTTGCTAATTGTTGTGGTGCAGCAGTGCATAATTTCAGTTTGTTTAAAATATTTGGATATATTGCTGAAGTTTTCAATTTGTTAAGCATTACTTATAGTGTGTGTATGCGACACATGCCATCAAATCAGACACATTTTATTGTGCCACAGAGTAATTGCAGCAGTGTAAACCTACTGTCCACTGCACCAGCTTGATTTTGTACTGCTTTGTGGTAATTTGGTTTTGGACTGTTACTTCAGTGCACTGCACCCCCTCCAACCAGCAAAAGGTTATTCTTTTCCAGATTGAATTGTGACTTGTGAGCACTGGTTAAGGTGTTGTTGTGACTTTGCGTCTGCATCTCTTCTTTTTTTTTATCACTACTGCTATTAATCTCCTCTGCAGCATGACCGGCTTGGGCATCTAGCCACTGGCCCAGCCTGCCCGGAGAGCTGGGTGGCTCAAACCACACCCAGGAGGGTCCTGGACAACCATAATGCTATCCTGCTAGAGGGCCCCTTCTGCCCCTCCCAACCAGGACAGCCCCAGATCATCCTCAATGGGGGCTCCTCACAAGTCCTTCAGGCAGTGCAGGGCATGGCCATCAAGCTGCATGGTCACGCCCAGCCCTTTTTCCTCTGAGTTTTTTTACCCCATGGGAATGCAGATGTGCAGTGATGTCAAGCACAACATGTTGATGTCCGCCGCATTCCCCCCCCCCGCTAGCACCATGCCAGTAGTACCTTCAGGCATCCCCAGAGGTCACTGCCATGCAATTGATGTTCCCCAACCCACCACAGAACTAGGGAAGCATTCAACAGATGCTCAATCCTAGTCCTCCCCTGCCAGCCCCTGACAACCTGGGCTCATTCCCAAACCTGGGTTTCCCGGTGTGGCATGAGGTGTGGCATCCAGCACCTCAACCCTCAGTGCCACAGTGCAATCTGTAGCTTCTTTCATAGTTGGAGGAGATGATGTTGTTCCAGCTGGTGGTGTTAGAGCAGTTTCTGCTGGCATGAGTATTGCTGCCTTAAGTTCCACTTCTGACCAGTTAACCATTTCACAAAATATAGTTGAGTCTAAAGCTGTGACTGACAGTGTAGATCAAGTCATACTCCCCATTGACATCCCCATGGTAGCTGAACCTGATTCTGATCCTGACAATGATAACTCACAATGTCATATTTCTTCCAGCGCTGTTGAGGTCATGCCTTTGCCATCCAATGATTCAAAGTGTGGCACAAAAATATTGGGTGGTGATGATGATGATGCTGTGGTTGGAACATGTTCTTCACAGAATAGCATCCAAGCTGAAAATGTCGATGCGGATGATGTTGATGAATATGATAATGATGTCAGTGACCCCTGTTGGGAACCAGAGAAAAAGAAAGTCAAAGTGGCTGTGTCTGGGTCTGTTATTGTTAAAAACCCTCCTCCTAAAAAAAGTTGTGATTTAGAGGTTCCTGTTGACAATAATGATGATGATCCAGTAATAATCATAGGCAGTCATGGTAGTTAGTTGGAGTCCAAGTGTGACCAGCATGAAAAATCATGTAGGACCCCCCCTATTTCAGAGGTAAAAAAAATGGAGTCCAATAAGCAGCATCAGGGACATGTTAAAAGTAGGGGACCACAATCCCTTGTTTGGGATTTCTTTGTCCAAGATACAAATGATGACTCAGTTGCAATCTGCCAGCTTTGTCATGTGAGTGTGAGTCAAGGTAAAAAGGGGAGTCATCTGGGCATGGGAGGCCAGCATACACATCTTAAGAACAGGCACATGGCACTGTGGACCCAGCACCAGATGACAGCTAATGTCATAGAGGGGCGTTCACCCTTGTCATCAAGATTACTGAGCATGTTATTCCCTTCCATGAGTGTAAGACCAAGTAGGAATGTCTGCAGTAGCAATGAAATAATACCAGAGGATTACTACAGGCATGATGAGGGGGAGGATTATGATTAAGAACTTTTGTCAAGTGGCGGTCAGAGTAGCAGTGGTGGTGGTGGTGGTGGTGGTGGTGAAAGCAGTATGTCTAGTGCAAGTGGTACATCAACCCCTGTATGCAAAATGGGGAAAATAACTTTATTTGCGGACTTGTCACCTGTGCAACCCCTTCATCACACATCCACACCCCACTCCAGGCCATTCACACAGCGGAGCCATTTGTCACATCCTGTGCAAAACGTGTAAGTCAACCCACGTTGGACAGTGTTTTTGCCTGTAACCTCCTGCCTGCCTGCCTGCCTGAAGCAGCATGTGACCTACACTGTGCAAGCCACGTGATGTGTGTGGGCAGCCTGTGAATTCTCACTCCACCTTAAAGAAGAATAAGGCAGAGTGCACAATGCAAAGTCATGATTACAATGTGAAGTGACAAAGTGAGCGTTTAAAATGGACAGTCTGCATAGTGGAATACTAACTACTTCGCAACCACTTCACGGGCAGAATTTTACTTTGTTGCATCTCTAGCTGGGACAGCAGCAGATGAAGCATCCCAATAATTTGTAGCTTGTGCCCCTCAATTTGCTCCAACTGCTGCTCAGCATTGCCAAGACAGTGGTTAACAGCCTTCAACTCACTTCACATCAGTCCCGAATTGGCCTATGTGGCAGGTAGTTGGACAGAGTTGCCACCGTCACCTGCTGCAGGTTGTGGCAGTGAACCAGCTGCTTGATCCATGGACCTTCCTCAATTCACACCACCATGTACAGGTGGATGCTATGTTGCCATATTTTTCCCAGCAGGTGCATTCCTGCCCTGTTGTGAAACCTTGGCCTGCCACTTTATACAGTGGTGGTTGTACAGGTGGGTGCGCTCACCACCTGTGCCCAGGTGAGTTCCTTTGGGGCCATGGTGCACCACCACACCACACAGATTGCATTTCACTACACTGCTGTCCCCAGGCAGTGTAGTGAAGAACTCCCACACTAATGAGGTATGGGGAGGAGCAGGCACAGGCTGGGGTTGCAGATATTGTTGGAGCTGGTGGCTGCTGCTGCCCAGTTGGAGCAGGGGGTGTGGAAACCTGCTGCTGTGACTGCTGTGGCTCCTCCTCCATGTCTTTCTGCTGCTGAGCCACTGGCACAGGGTCCATATCAGGTGGTGGCACTGGGGGGGCACTGGTAGGTGCCAAAGGAGGTGGTGCTTCCATGGCACCAAGTCCACTAACTCCTGCTTTGAGGGGGGAACAGTAGTCATGATGGTGCTCCAGTTCAGATGCAGCCTGCCACCACGTGTGTGTGTACACTTACACGATCATCTCCATTATGTCTGCGAAAATCACCTCTTTCCCCCTGGTCTGCTCTCTCTCTCTCTCTCTGTCACACACACACACACAATAAAAATTAACAAATAACAAAGACTACACTGAAATACTGCACAAACACAAATCCAGACAACAAATAGGCTTTTAAAATACAAAAAAAAAATCAGCTAATTATCACAAAAATTCAAAGGTTTATAGTAGTTTTTGGATATTGTCTCCTCTCTCTCTCTCTTCTACCAGTGTTTTCTTTTACAAGGCGAAAGTGAAACTCACTTTCTTGCATTATTCACTTCCTGCCTAAAGCATGTGACCTGCAGACTCTGAGACTGTGTGAACCATGTGATTTGCAGGCTGTAACATGTCACTTCACCTTTAAAGCAAAGTAAGGTGAAGTGAGTAACGTGCAGTCATTATCAATCATAATTACAAGGCAAAGTGCAAAGTGGCAGTTTTCTATGGCTGCTTCGCATAGCTGTGTAGCAACACGAAGTGGGCTACTTTGCCCCGACTACGCGGGTGGATTTAAACTTCCCTGCATTTCTAGTACTGATACCTGTTTCAGAAAGCTTATACAGTAGGATGGTATAGACAACTGTATTGAAAGCTTAACTGAGATTTAAGAACATTGCAACACTGACACATTTTTTGTCAAGGGTAGAAGACCAGTCATTAGTGATTTTGACTAGAGCAGTAGAGGTACATTGCTTTACTTTAAAACCTGATTGTAATGGAGTGATAATATTGAACTGGCTAAGATGTTTACGTAGTTGATCATTAATTGGTTTTTCTAGTAATTTAGCCAAGACAAGATGCATAGAGATAGGCCTGTAGTTATTTAGGTTAGCCTTGTCACCTGCTTTGAATAAGGGAATTTTATGCATTGTTTTCAAGAATGTATGTATTTATTTTTTTATTGACAGATTAAAGAGGTGATTTATGGGGCAATTTCCAGTAAGTAAGGGGGAGGCCAACGCATTCTTTTAGGGTTATGGGGCAGCTAGAACAGAATACCCCATTCATAGGAAGAAAGGGACAACCCTCATTTTGCCCCATAAAACTGCTCTGCCCCTCATCCATCTCTCATGGAAACATGCTGTGCACACAGAAGATGTCCTGTACATTTAGACTGAGGGCAGGGGTGCTATTTCAGATTTCAGCAGGGGGGAAGCCAACAACCAGTGGAGGCCAGGTGCAAGTTAGCCCATAGATAGCAAGCTCTGGAATGTCTGGAACATCCCTAAAAGATAAAACTTATTTGTTGTGACTGAAAAGTGATATGTAAATCAGGTAAAATTCAAATGTATAAGATTCATTTGTCTATACCCCAGAGCAGTGCATCAAATTTGGACTTAAACCCACCCAGTTACTAAACAATTTTTTTTTTCATGGCTGAAGTTCTGACCTCTCCCCTGCCCCCCCAAAGAAAAGTCCCAGTTTCTTTACCTGACTCTGTTTCATTCAATACCCATCCCATATGGTTCATGAAGCCGCCCAAAGGCACATAAATGGGAAAATTACATCCATATTTCAGTCCTTCCTCCTATCACAATCCCCTTGTAAAAAAATACTTTTACTTACCCATGATGAACCTTGATCCAGCCCAGTCAACCTCAAATAAAAAATATAATAATCAGGGAGGAGCCAAAACCATTTCTGTGCTAAATGACTTCAATACAATAATTGGTTACAGAGGCCCACTCACCCATATATATCAAATAAATGATTTTTATTTATAAAAACTGTGTACAATACAGTCCTCAGATGTTTCAGAAATATCCTTCTTCAGTGTACAACTATATTTATAATGATAATAATATCCTAATTACCAAACATAATAAATTTCTTAGGCTAATTATATTCAATTTACTAATAGTTTAAGCTCACCTATATATGTCAGTATAACCACACATGGGTAACTCTATCTATTTGTAAAGTAGATATCTGTAAATAAGAACACAACTGGGGATGAGGAAGTTGTTATTAATCAATTTATTAATCATTCTATGGTTGGGTTGATATATTTACTTAAATGCCCTTGTAACAAAATTTATATAGGAAAAACAGAAAGAATGCTAAACGTACGAATTAATGAACACAAATCAGATATTAGAAGACAAGAATTAACATCCCTGTAGCTAGGCATTTTGTCGAACAAGGACATCAGTTACCTCAATTAAGGTTTTTTTAAATAGGCAAAGTCATACTAGATAGTAGGGGAGTGGATTACAAAGTGAAAATCCTTACAAGAGAAGCATATTTTATAGACAGGTTTGATGCTGTAAATCCCAGGTTTGAGCTAAATGGCTGCATAGATTGGCAACCAATATTGTAGAGGGAATATTCATTATGAATTTATACAAGGACAATATAAAGTAATAAGGAACTAGGAGTGAATAAGTAAAGAAGGGCAAAAATAGATATAATAGAAAAATAAATATATGAAATGAAAAAAGAAAAATATTTAAAATATTTGACCTTTTTGACCTCAAAGTGTGAGATTGTTACCACTGGATGTGGTCACTTGACTTTTGGCCTTTTGACCTCCCAGTGTGAGATTGTTACCACTGGATGTGGTTATTTGATTTATGTAACCTCTAATAGAAAAGAGATAAATTATTATTTTTTATTTATTTGTTAGCTTTCTTTGACAGGGTAAGTGCGCTAGGCAAGAAACCTGCATATTTTCAGGCATGACCTGAAAGAGTACAGTTACAGCAAATGCGGCAAAGACAACAATGATAACAGCAAGGTACAAAGGGTGAGCTAACAGTCAAGGATATACTAAAATTGGAATACATAATAATATAAAAGAGATACAATATATGTTTTGCCCTTGTATATGCCAAAATTAGAACACATCATAATAAAATTGGAGGAGTTTAAACTTTATTTTGGATCCTCTTAGGAATAATCTAGTATACCGTTCCTATAGAGGAGTTTAAACTTTATTTTAGATCCTGTTAGAACAATCAAGTATCCTGTTCCTATAGAAATAATATGGGGAGATATATAAATACATAGGATATGAAAGGCACAATATAGTCATTGACTATTATTTTGCTTCCCCCGTCCCCCTTCCCTAGTGCTGTTTTCCATGCCAAAATTGGACTTTGACCTTTTAGGAATAATGATTTATGTGCTAAGAAAGATTCTCATTTCTAAAAAGCATTTTTCTATTTAAACATATTTAGTCATGATCAGAGCCTTGTATTGTGTTGAATGAATAAAGTATTATAAAATTAAATCAAAATCTTAATATACTTTGCAGTCAGAACACCCAGTGATTACACTGGGTGCTGCTCCCCAGAGAATTTTCTTTGTTGTGGCAGGTCAGGCGTGGGAGAGATTGCAAACATCACAAGATTGTTCACACATCTCGTGGTGATGGGTTTTGCACTGCGCCCAATTACAGACTTGCAGGGTATTTAAACTGAGCACAGAGTGGGTTTGTCACCTCCTTATAGAGAAAGCAGGAGGTGACACCATGCTCTGCAGCCTTCAACCTGTAAGTAAATTTAAAACTTTGACCTCGGAACAGTTTTCTTTTCACAACAGAGGCTTGTTCAGTGAGAAGAAGTATCTGATGCAATTACTGGGTCACGAATTCGTCCCTTTGGAAATAACTAATGGTTACAAATGTATTTTCTTATTTACAATGCATGAATACTGAGGCAATTTAAAACTTTCAACATGGAGTAGTTTCTTTTAACAGCAGAGGCTTTTTTGGATTTAGAAGCATTATTTAAAGCAACTACTTGGTTGCAAAATTGGTTTTTAAAACAACTACTGAGTTATATATTTGTTTTTCCATTTACAGTGTGCAAATACTGAGGCAACAGGATGCAAAATAAATAAAAATAAAAGACAACACATTCAATAAGGTAAACAAATACCGTTTAATAAAATGAAAACATAGTGATACAGAGTTGTTTAATATGGGATATTGAATACACATGATCAAACTAAAATATACATAATTTTGTTTTATAGATTATTGGTTGTGAAGATAAAGTGTTAAAAACAGAATAATGAAATAAAAATAGAAGTCACCCGGGGAGGTAGAAGAGATGATTCTTTGAGCTGGTATTTTTAATACCATATACAAAATGAGAGCATCATAATAATACATCTATTATGCTTTATTCCTTTAGCTACCCAGTACATATTTTGAGTAACAAACAAAAAAGATATTTAAAGACCTAAGACTGCAAGTAGGTATGCAACTTCAAACATTTAAAAAATGTGTTTTCTATGAATGAATATTGAGAAATTATGATAACCAGACTATATTTAATTCTTTCAGTCAGAATTAGTAATATTTTTTTTTTTTGGTTAAGATTGATTTTTTTTGGGAATCTTATTTACAGATATCTACTTTATAAATAGATGGGGTTACCCAAGTGTGGCTATACTGACTTATATATAGGTGCGCTTAAACTATTAGTAAATAGAATATAGTTATTCTAAGAAATGTATTATGTATGGTAATTAGGATATCATTGTTATTATCATAGATATAGTTGTACACTGAAGAAGTACATTTCCAAAACATCTGAAGACTTTTACTTACCCAGCCATCGGCAAGAACCTGTGGCTGGGCCTAGTGTACCACCAGCCCAGTTTACAGTCTGCTCCTCCTCCATCCTTCTGCCAGAAGCTGGATGCTGGAACTGACCATCCCAGGTCCACAACGTGGTCCATGATCAAGTCACCTTGCCAAGCAAACCCACCCAAACTGTGTTGCTTGCTTCTAGCTGGGCAGCTGCCATGGCTGCTGCTGCACTGCATCAATCAAAGCCTAAGAAGACCTCCCACACTGTTGTCACTGCTGCTGCTAGGCCTAGCTTGCTGCTGTGAGGGGCCTGCACTGTTTTTTAGCAAGATGAGCCTAGCAGGATAAGTAGGTAGCCTAGACTCAAGTTAGTGTCTAGCTCACCCCAGCCCCTTCAGCCACCAAAAGACACAGAGATTCACTAACAGTAGATCAAAAAAAACATGCCACCACAACACTGATTTTGATAGTTCAGTGCTTACCAACTCCTCCAAACTGTAGTGTGCAGCCTGTCTACTCTGTAGCGGGAAAGGAAATGTCACAATCATGTGACTCATGTGCTCTTGCTTGGCTGGAGCTCCCCCATGTCACATGTGAAGGTGCCTCCGCTAATAGGTGGAGAAAGTAGACAACCCAATGAGTCAGGCGTGCACCTGCAGCATAAGCGCACATAGGCCAGCGGGAAACTTATTGTGCAAACAATTAAATCCAAATTTAATGCAATTATTGCCTTACCATAAGAACAACCTAGGTACAAATGTGGAGGGTGCAACTGCCCTCTCTGCCCTAACTAAATGGCAACCCTACTTTATGGTAGAAACTCATTCTCAGATGCTAATAACGGTACAAGTAAATATAATGGTTTCCATTGTGTTCTGAATTACTGTATCTCCATGTTTCATGATGTGTCCTGATCATATGAGGGTTAAAATCCCTCATTGTCCCTCATTTTGAGTGTCCATGTCCCTCATTTCAGTGACAAAATGTGAGGCATGGTGCATGCTTCCAAAACCCTACTCAGCACAAAGAGTGCTGAGCACAGCTATAGTGTATATACTCCATACAGAATGACAGAATGACAGAATGACAAAGGGAAAGTGAGTGAGCCATAAAAGTCATGGACAAACAAATCTGTAACACCAAATATGCATAAGAGGATTTGCATGGCCCAAAACTGAAAGTTCAGGCTTCACAACACAGAGGCTTCTCTTCGCACATTTGGAATGGGGGATGTTGGCTGACTATATCCTAAGCATTTAATGCAGTAAGCAAACAATAATGTACAAATTAATGGCAATTTAATGACTAAAATCAAAAGCTATTAAATATCTTGCAAAAGGATCAGAATTAATGAGTTTACCTAATTTTAATGGGAAATCAATGAAAACAGTATTCTAATGGCTCTAATTGCTTGCAGTAGTATGAGAAACAGAAACTGATGTGTTTTTTTAGATGAGATTTGCACCAGTTTAGTTGCTGCACACATGGCAAGTGTAGAACATGTGAACCTAATGTGATTTTTAAATATTTACATCAGCTTAACTGCTGCACTTATATCAAGCATGCAACACGCAAACACAATGTGATTTTTAGAAGATGTTCGCACCAGCTTCCCTGGTGCATACATGTCAAGCTTGCAGCATGTGAACCTGATGTGCTTTTGAGACCTGGTTCATTTAGGTTCACTTTGTGTATGTGAACCGCATGCAAACATTTCACAATTAAGCATGTGGCATGCATTTCTACATGCACGCAGCACATTGGTATTTCTGTAAAGGATTAAATATACAGTTGCATACATTATGCAGCAAAGTATTGTACATTCAGATGGACTATATACAAATAGTATCATACAATTCTGAGAATTAGATTACTAGCCACAAAAAACATTTGGCATGAGGCTGGGCCTGTGAGTAGTAAGGAGCAGGTGCAGGTTGGGAGTGGAAGTTGTTAGATTTGTTATTTGAAGCAGCTGTGAGAGGGTGAGTTTCTTATGAGAGGTGGAAGTTGGTTCCATAAAGAGGTGAGTCTGTAGGTGAAGGCAGATTTGCCAGTAGATGAGGAAGGTTTGGGGAGGAAGAAAGAACAGGAGTCACTTGAGCGCAGTATGGGGATATGGCAACTGGTGTTAGCCTCTCTGCCTCGTAAGGGGGAGTAGGTCGAACTAGAATTTGGATATGAAGGAGATGGAGTGGCTAAAGTGACAATGGGATAGGGGTGATATCCCGAGGGAAAAAAGGAGAGTGCAGTGGTGGGTTCTGAGAGGAGAATTTGTGGCAAAGTGGCAGAAAACATAAGGAGGGAGTCGAGCCTGGATAATGAGGAGGAGAAGGGGCAGTGCCATACACTATGTCAGTGTAGTCGAAGATTGGAATGATCATTTTTGTTAACAACGTGCATCTAATGGGTAATAGGAGGTCATCACGATTTCTGTATAGTAGGCCTAGCTCAGGGTGGAGCTTCAATGTGTTGGCATTGATGTGATTTGAGAAGCTTAACTGGGGGTGAAGTTCATATAACCTAGATATTTCTATGTAGAGACAGCATTTTGTGGGGTCACATCCCATTATGGTATGACATGAGGAAATATTGTTCTTGTTAGCTCAATGCTAGCTAATACAAAGACAATGATATCGGCATGCGACATGTCTTGGTATGTCTGCTGATGCCGTTGCCTATCACTTAAACCTATATGTTTTGTACTGTATTTTGCAGTATCTCGTTTATCATAGGTTAACCTCTGAGAGTCTACATAATTCCCAGTTCTCAAGAAAATAGGCTTTCCAAAGGTAATAGTGGTTCAGTAGTCCTGCCCCCCTCCGCTCCAAACTATATGTGTAGTGATGAGTTCTAGAAAAATGTAGAATAGGAAAGGTGTCCAAGGGTTCCAAAGATCATGGTCTGAAGATCAACAGCTCACCCTTGGTGGGTCAGTAGCCCCGTCATTCAGTTTAGCTGAAAATATCATGCTCCAAAAACACCCAGCATGTTGCAGTTGTGAAAATGTACCATCAGCATTACTATACAGTTCTAAAAGGTTATATAAAATTATATTTCACAAGTCTAGCAAAAGTACTTAAAATGTAGTTCATTAGTTACACTTCTGATAGTAAGCAAGCACTTTCAAGATTGCAGCACATCAATCATAATTCAATATGATGCTGCATGTTTCTTTGCTACTGAAGCAATACTTCAGTAGCACAATAATGAACAATTTCTAGCACTTATCTTCTACTACAGCTTCTGGATATATTACATTTAATATATGTCTAACTCAAGACATGCAAGACAGCTACAGCATATTACACAGTAAATTAGGGAAAGTACATTAGGTTCAGCACGTACCTATATACTTCACTACACTATATTTCTTTATTTCTCACTGCCTACCTGACTACCTCCAAAGCATATTATGTTGTATCTTGTCTTCATTGTTAAGGTATTTGTCATAGATCCATTCACGTTAGTCACCTGCCTCAAACTTCACCTTACTATGCTACATACCCTTCTTGTCTATATCACCTTTCTCTTTCTACTATCCCTAACCCCTCTCTTTCTCTCTACTCCTTCCCCTCAGGCCCCTTCATTTATAGTCTCATCCCTGCCCTTGCTCCCTCACCCTAGACTTGCCATCCCCTCATTCTCCCCTACCATACCTACTCCCCTCTAACTCTTCCTCTCCTCCCTTTTCCCCTACCCTACCTCTTCCATACACCCTGGGTTCCTTCAAACCCCCACCTTTAGCCTTTAAGTTCTCCACCGGGCCTTCCTCTCTTTTCCTCCCTTCCCCTCCTCCTCCTTCTCCCCCTCACTCAAGGGAGAGAAATTTCCATTCTGTTCTCCTTTTCTTCATTCTCCTCCTTCTTGCTGATGATGCTGAACCTAATCCTGTCCTAATCATTCTCCCTCGTCCCCCTCCCACTCTCCCAAAAGGCCTCAGCATCTTCCACTTCAACGCTAGGAGCCTCTTCCCTAAGCTTTATTCTCTTAAAGTCTGGATCGCTTAGTATTGCCCTGGCATCCTGTGCATATTTGAATCCTGGCTGTCAACCAGGATACCAGATGCCAACTTGGGTATTCCTGATTACCACCTCTTCTGTCAGGACCATGACAAGTGTGGTGGTGGAGTGGCCTTGTATATTCACCAAAACCTGTCCTGCTATAGAGTCACTTCTTTCCTTCCATGAGCTCCTTCTAGTTAAGCTGTCCCTTTCTTCCACCCTCCCTATTTATGTTGGTATCTTTATGCCTCTCCTAAGATCTCCCCCTCCTCCCTGGTTGACTCCATTTCATCCCTTTGTCTCCCATGCTGACTCTGGTGAGAATATCCTTTTGGGAGACTTCAACATAAATTCGCTCTCCCTTACTTCCAGGCCCACTCTCTACAAGACTTGAGTCCCTGAATCTCACCCATCAAAAAGCCAAACCTACCTGACTCTATCTTCACTCCTCTAATCACTCCTTCCTAAACTGGATTCTTGCCTAACACCCTTACCATATCATTGATGCAGACACTTTACCTGACACCTTCAGTGACCACAGCATGACCTACTGTATCAGGAAAGTGAAGTTCTCTCACTTTGTCCCCAAATTTATTTGGCCCATATCACTCAGGACTCTGGATTCAAATGCCCTCTTACATGACCTTACTTCCTCCAAATGGTTCCCAGTCTATTCTGCTAAAGACACTGACACCAACCTCTCCCACTTCCTCACCATTTTTAAACACACCTGGAACATCCATGCCCCCCCCACGTAAATCTAGAATCAGGCTCTCCCATCGCCCTTGGATTACCCCTGAAATTATTGCTCTTTGTAAGTCCGATGACCAAGCATGGGCTCTTTTCTAATTCTCACAATCCCTGCCTGACCTATAGTCCTACAGGTCACTCAGGAATTCCTGCACAAAGGCTGTCCACTCTGCCATGGACCTTTACTTCAAATCTATTCTCCAATCTAACTTTAATTCTCTTACTAATTTCTGGACAGTTATTAACTCTCCTTTTGATCCCTCAGCTCAGTCTACTTCCCCCAAGTGGATGGATCGCTGGTCTCTTACCATCTTTCAGTTGCCACTCATTTTAACAAATTCTTCACCACTTGTGCTCTTTCCTCATACCAGTCCTGTGGTCACTGATTCCCTCAGTCCACTTCTACCTCTCACCCACCACTCCTGAAGGCTTCCATTTCACCCCTATTTCCCCCCTGAAAGTCTTCCTTGCCCTAACTTCACTTAACCCGTCGAACTCCAGCCCTGATGGACTGGACCCCAAACTTCTACAACTCAGCTCCAACTATTGCCTATCCACTTGCTCACCTTTTGTACCTCTCCTTCTCCCATTGTGATGTCCCTCAAGTCTGGAAGATAGCAAAGGTCTTACCTCTGCACAACGGGAGGGGGTGACCCCTCCTCCTCTTGCAACTACCAGCCAATATCACTTCTTCTCTCTCCTGCTAAGCTTCAGGAGGCCATTGTCTATTTCAGACTTGCGGACTTCCTTTATTCCTAAAACTTCCTATCCCCCTTTCAATCTGACTTTAGGAAGCACCACTCCACCATATCATCCTTACTGGGGGTTACTGACTCTATCCTCACTGGGATGGATCAGGGACATATCACCTCAGCTATATTCATCGACCTGGCCAAAGCCTTTGATTCACGGTGCCCCACCCTCTTCTCCTCAACAAACTGAGCTCTGAAAGCCTCTCAGCATCTGCTGTTGTCTGGTTCTCCTCATACTTCATGGACCATCAGCAGTCGATACCAGTGGGTGGCATCCTGTCCCCAACACTCCCCATCATAGCGGATACCTCTCAGTTTCTAACCTGGGTCCTGTTCTCTTCTCCATTTTCCTAAATGACCTCCACTTTGCCTGTGTCTCTTCAAAAATCCAAATGTATGTGGATGATGCAGTCATTTACACCTCCAGCACTTCGTCTTCAGCTGTGGAAGATCTGCTGCAAAATTCATCCAAAATGTCTTGCATTGGTTCCATGGCAACCAACTCAGGGTCAACACAAAGCAGACTGTCGCTATGACCTTCGTTATCAGCCAGAAACTGGATAGGTTCTCACCTCCCCCTGCTTTCTCCCCTCTGGAGGTTATCCCCGCCTTCAAGTACCTTGGAGTCTGGCTTGACAGCAAGCTTGATTTCTCCATCCATATCGCCTCCCCCTGCTTTCTCCACACTTGATGGCATCTCTCTGGAGGTTATCCCTGCCTTCAAGTACCTTGGAGTCTGACTTGACAGCACTCTTTATTTCTCCATCCACATCAATGTCATTCATGCCAAACACTGCCCAAAAACGTGGTGCCTTGTACCATAACAATGATTGCCTCTGCTTCCAGATCTGCTGGGAGCTGGTAACTAAAATGGTCCTCTCGATCTCCGATTATGGTGACATGGTCTATGGTACTGTGCCTTCTACCTTCTTTGCCAAACTGGATACCCACTGTAATGCCTTCTGCCACTTTCGCCACCTACTCTTCTCTCCACACTCATCAGTTTCTTTTATTCCTCCTTCTCCATCCTCCTTCTCCCTTCATGTTGCCAGTCTGACTGTGCCACCTTCATCACCAAATATTTGCTTGCATCCATTCCATCCTACCTATTCACCCTCATCTACCCTGCTTCCTCCTCTTCTAACTTCCTCCACTCCAGGAATTCCCACTCTTTCTCTATTCCCCACCCTCGCTCTTCTGCTGACCAAGCTGCTTTCTCCTACCACCTCCCCTCACTCTGGAATCTGCTCCCCTTCCTGCCACCACTCCCTCTCACTCTCTACCTTTAGATATTAACTAAAACAACTCCTTGCTCCCTCCTGTTCCCATAAATCTCCTTCATAATCTCATATCCTCTTCCTCGAATCTCTCCTGTTAGCCCACCTTTGTTTGAGGCTCTTTAGCATAGTCCCTGTGCCGACATGCACAGTGCACTTTGCTTCACTTATGTCTAGCCACCATAACATTACTGTATTTATGCTGCTATTTTATGTTAACACGCCTTTTGCTATTACTATTGTATTTTTTATACCTATATCCATATTTTTGATAAGCAACGTGTATCCATGTTTTGTTGTGTAAGTTGTTCCTCCTTATTTCCCTTTCCTTGGTTGCACCTGGAAACAAGCCTTAACACAGTGTGCCATTCCCAATTACCAACTTTTAAATAAATAAATAATTAAATAATGTATAAAGTTCAACATTCTGTGAAACCCTAAGAAAAGAACTCACAATTGCAGTTTAAAATAAACTTCTGCATACAGGACTTATCTGAAATCTCTTTAGTCTGTGAGAGAAAACAAATGTGTATTGCCCCACTATAATGACCATAGTAACTGTTTCAAAAATAAAGCTGACATTCCCTGTTTACAGGAGTATGCATGACAGAATGTGTTAGTAGGAGGACATTCTGATTTGTTTCAACCATAACAACTAAATCTTTATAGTGTATAGTGGACCATTGTTGTCCATGGAAATCAGAGGTACTCAAAATGTGGTTCTGCTGCAGTTCAAAAGGTCATGGAACATGATAATATCCTACTGCAGCAGAACAACATTTTGAAAACCTCTAGAGGTTCCACGCGTTCACTACACAGATGGCACATCACTTACCTTAGCGACAGAAATGGACGGATCCACGCTCCCGCGGCGACAGTCACATCAGAGCCTTACAAGATGCAGGATCAACCAGATATGAGGAAACGCAGGATCAACCAGATATTTAGACTTGGAAACAAATTAAAATAAAACAAATTACCCCCTACTCCAAAGCCTGATCACTTAGTGAGCATTATGGTCACCATGTTTGTTTTGTTTTACCCTCCCAATGTGCCTGCCAGCCAACAGGAAGCCACGCCAGACACGTAGCCATGCCTTCTCCTCAGCAACCCTGGAAACCACCGTTTACCACTGAACAGTGCATCGCACATGCAAAGTAAAAGGCTGATAAAAAAAACTGTAAGTGATTTTTAGTGTCACTACACACTATATAAAATAGTGGATGAACATCCTCGTACTCAACCAGCCTTTTGTGCCACCTTGGGGTTCTGATACCACTGGACCTCTCGAGCTTCACTGTTGAGGTCTGATGTTATCAGAACCCCTCTGTGGCACAACAGGCTGGTTGTGCACATATGCCCATCCACTATTCTCTATGTAGTGTATGGTGAAATGTTGTTTTGCATGGAAATCTAAGCCTGCAAAAGACTTGTTGTGCTATACTATTTCTTTATTTGTAATTTCAGCTAAATATCTTTGAGCCATTGGCTCTTTTACAAAGGTTCCATGTCAGTATACAAAGAATAAGAGTACAATTTGAGTGAGATTAGCAGGCAAACAGTTGGAATCCAGGAGGCAATACAGGGTATACATGGGCTAAAAGCTACAGTTAATGTAATTAGCAGCTATAACAACATAACCAAGCATACTTTTAAGAATGATGAGTCACAGCAACAATATTTCCAAAAATTAAAGCTGCTAGAAGGGCATTGTCACAGGGAAAGGTGGAGTGGAGAACTGAGTTGTGACATGCTAGGATTGGAGGGATATAGTAGAGAGGGCTAGATCTGTAGGAGGGTTGGGGGGAGAAAAAGTGTTAGGGGAGTGAATCAGCAAGAGGGGGAGGAGAGGGGTATCCAGAGGTGCCAGGCAGTGTAGGAAATGGGAAGAGAGAGTGGGCATAGAGGGGTGTCTGGGAAGGAAGTAAAGGGAGGGTGGGCAAAAGCCATGGATAAGGGAACTAGTGCAACAGTGCTTGGGGCAAGCAGATTAGAAAAGGGAGAGGGGAAGGGAGTTGAAAGAGGGTAAGAGAGAAAGGTGGTGTACCAGGGCTAGGGAGAGAGGCAGGGGTATAGTGGAGGATGGGGGGTGGTGGGAGGCTGAGGTAGGGATAATAGAGAGGTGTGAAGAACAGGAGTGACTGCAAGGAGGTTAGGAGAAACAGTCACATGTGGCCCTGGACACAAGCATTTGGTGTAGCTTGTATTTGGACTAGCCAAGGGTACCTAAGAGGGTGAGTTCACTGCTCAGGGAGTTAAACATCTTAGGGGCTTTACCTGCAAAAGACCACTGGCCTTGGGAGGTGCGACAATGGGGAATAGATAATAAACAGTTGTCAGAGCTTCTTGTGTTAGGTGTGTGGTTTGCTGGGTTTAGGAGAGACTGAATCCCATGGGGCATGATTCCCATCAGTGACCTTTTTGCTAGTAAGAAGATTTGGAATGTAATCCTTCCCTATAGTAGTAGCCAGTGTGACTGTTCATAGAGGTCACAGGTATGCATGCGGTGGGCAGCTCCAGTAAGGATTCTGGAGGCCCTAATCAGCACTGTGATGATTCGCTGTAGTGCTGTAGCTCTGGCTTCTCCATAGTTAACAAGCCCATAGTCAATGATGGAGACAATAGATCTGTATATTGCTAGTTTAAGGGCATCAGGTGTCAGGCAGTGTCTATGTTTATAGAGAAGACTAATATGGATATTTATGGATTTCGCAACTGGATCGATAAGGCTGGAGAAGGACAGCATAGGGTCCAGGGTTACACCAAGGTATTTGAACATTTGTGTCTGGTCCAGGGTCACACCCAAGCTAATTACTAATGACTTGTAAATGCTGTGCTGCAGTAGGGACATCCCTACTGCAGCACAACAACTTGGAATGTCGATGCATGGCCACCTTCATCAAACTGAGGCTCAGATTGCTG
Organism: Neoceratodus forsteri; assembly: GCA_016271365.2. NCBI lineage: Eukaryota > Metazoa > Chordata > Ceratodontiformes > Ceratodontidae > Neoceratodus > Neoceratodus forsteri. The sequence goes on along the minus strand of CM028135.1, from coordinate 1,032,645,338 downwards.
ACGCTGACACAAAAAATTCAGTGGTCATGAAAGATGCATATTTTTTAGTTTACATCATGCTCTGGAAGTCAATGGACATCTTCAAACAATCAGCTTCTGTGCTCTGCTTTCTCAGTTATGCTATCAGACTTTAATCAGACTGTTGCAGTTTACAGGATGAGCAGATCCATGTGCTATTTTTTTATGATCAATTGTGTTTGGGAAATTCACCTGGTGATCACCCTTGGGAAATCAACTAAATGAGTTTTAGGCACCCATATACTAAAAGAAATAATGTATGGGCAGACATGCACAAACAAGCTAATGTTGCCATCTCGAATAAGTGGTTGCCATAGCAATCTCTCAGTACTAATACAAACTTGCCTTACATGGTTGCTCATAAATTTTCCTTTAAGATTTACACTATGTTCCCCATTAGAATATTGCAATATATTCAGTGCACAAAATACAATATTAAAATGGCTTCTTTGACTAATACCACATATGATTCATGTTGGGTTTTCTACACAATTTCCTATGCTAGTGATTTTAGTTTACAAAGATTTCATCTGGTTTACAAGCAAAACTGTTGTTACAGAACTCACCAGAAGGCTTAGAAAAAAAAATCATCTATGAAGTAACTTGGAAATTCTAATTTCCTTTGATCTTTTGGTCCAACAGGTATGCAGTTGGAAGATCTAACTCCTGTCTTTCCCTTCTTTGTGTTCAGTCTCTGTAGTGTTAGGCAGCTTCTATAAAAAAATGGCTCATACGTTATTTCTTGATGCATGCATTATTTAATTTGTAGAAATTATGGCATTTGTGACAAAAGCCAGGCAATGTTTTATATGGCCTAACTTTTTGTTGTATGATGCACATTTTGGCAAAAATTGTGCTGCAAATCCTGGACATCCCTTTAAAAATCCTGCCATAGCTCTGGAATCGTTAATGCTGCAAATATATTATTTAAATGAATGCTATGTCTGGTTTACATGCATTAGTCCAGCTGATACCATATACATTTGTCAAATACTGGACTGTCAGAATGCATCAATCTATCTTTTTTGAATTAATTGTTTATTCATACACTCACCAGTTTTGTATCTGGTGCCACACCTCCATCGATTCCACATTGAATCTGAAATACATGTCCAAGGACACTCAGATGCAGTCACTACCATTTGCACTGCTATTTTAGGATCCCTCATATCACCCATGTTCCCCCTTCTTGAGCAGTCACTGTAGTCCAGAAGTGGTTGCAGAATTCAGTGGCAGTGTGGTAGTTGGGTAGAGGATGGCACATTCATTAGCTTGCAGTGTGTGGTGTCATTACTGGATCCTAACCATTGAACTGTAGCAAGTAGGCTATGGCGAGTTTATACCCCCCCAAGGACCAACCACCATCATCTATTCTGTTTGCACTCATGACAGACCTGGTAGATACTAGCAACATTTGCTCACCCAAGCTGCCAATGACAACTCCTATATATCACCTTTAGGTGTCACTGAAGCAATAAGGCATTACGGGGATATGATAAGGTGGGATAACTGTCAGCATCAGGTGGGTTGAAACACAAGGTGAAGCTGAGCACTTTCACCACCCAAGAAGGGTCATTAGCCCATCATAATGCACCCCCTTAAGTGTCTTATTGTGATTATGAAATGTATCTTCTTTATTAAATGAGAAGTATTTTGTAAACATATTTTTGTTGAGCTACTTTGAGTCAGGCTGTTTTGCTGCGATAACAGCCTGTCTGAAAGTACCTCTTGGGCATTCAGGAGCCTGCAGTTTTTCTACCCATTTCATAATCAGTGAGCAAAGCACTGAGCCACACACTCACTGGGAGAAGAGTATCTACTCAGACACTGTTAACCCAACCTGCCAGCCTCTGCTTCTAATGCGTCTGCTTCACAATTAGAGCCCCAGTCAACAGCATGACAGTGTACTCAGTCAGCACCACAGAGGGATCCCAACACCATATCCATTTTATACATTTTTTACTCTAGCTTCAGTATAGGTTACCTTCCTTGGGCATAGAGCAACCTCCAAGCCCCATTGGCCATTAGTGCACTGTCAGCACAATTCTTTGGGTGATGAGATCTGTGGCATACTAGCTGGTTAAGAATGCCCAAGCTGTCTATCTGATGTCACTGTTTTTTTCTCACATTTTTTTTCCAGTCTCTGCCATCACCTCATTGGTGGGCTACAGTCTCTGTCCCCTCATTTGAAAGAGCACATTTGAGCACGATCACCACACCTCATTACGGAACCAGTTTTGCTGGTGTTACATGAGGGGTTGCTTTGATGCAGGAACCTGTCGTTGGCAGCACTCCCCAGCAATGGACTTTCTGATCCTGGTTCCCAAACTTACTGGGAGGCAGTATAGTGTAGTGATTAAGATCACAGAGCTGCAGACTTGGAGAACAGGGTTTGAATCCCACAGCCACCGACTGCATACTATGAGACCATAAGCAAGTCACTTACTGTAAGTTCCCTGTGCTCACAGGTCACAACCAGAAATCAGGTTTGGTGAAACATTTGTTGAAAAAATTAAAATATCTGCTCCTACACCTGGGTCACACTTCTGCTGGGCCATTCAGTGCACCATAATAATACACTATTTTCTATTTTATCGATCCTTTGTTTTGTCCCCTGTCTTCCCCAGCTGACCCCAATCTGAGCCTTCTCCAGCACCATAATCCAACCTTCCTGAGACTTACCTTGCTCAGGTGTGTCCTCACTACAGCGCTTGTTCTATAGGATTCCAGTTATCATTGCAGAGCCTGTGGGGCCTGAGCCATCACCCAGCTACTGCTAGTTTTTTGTCTCTTTTTGGCCATGGGCCCCATGATCATGCATAGATGATATATGCATGCTCCACCTGCATGGAAATGCCCTGGCATCTGGGCATAGAGTCCCTCTCAGTGTGCTTATCCTCCTGCTGCATTGCCACCCAGATTCCTCCAGGTGGCAGTTCATCTGCTTGACACATGTTCTCCACCTCTCTGAAGGAGGAGAACTGTTCGAGGGACATCCACTCTTCCCTCCCCAGCCAGCCCTGTGTGACTTGAATCTGTTCCCAGCATAGCAAGTGGTAACTTCACTGTGGTGCTACTGGGAGAGCCCCAACAATGCAATGTTTTTCTATGCTGTTATCTCCTCAGCTTCTAAGATGCTATCTTCTCAACTTATCCAAGCAGCACATATCTGGTCCAGTTTCCTGGCACCATCACTCAACTTCTCTGGGACTTACCTTCTCCAGTTGTCCTGCTTCAGGACCATGATCAGAGGTACCCAGCTGTCGGTACAAGGCCTGAAGGACACTGAGTCATCAACGTGCTGCAGTCCAAGGTTTTTCCTCTTGTCTTTTTTGCAGTTGTGCCCATGTGCATGCAGTGATGCACTGTGTTTGCTCCACCTCCATGGAGACACCCCCAGCATCTGAACGGAGGTTCCCCTTTAATCACTTTCCAATATGTTTTCACCTAGATTCTCCCAGGTGGCAGGCAAATGAGAGGACATGCAGTCCTCTTTCTCCAAGTGAGGAGAGCTGTCCTAGAGACACTTAATCCTCCCTCCCCTCTCAGCCCTCAAGTACCCAGGTCCATTCCTGAAGTCGGGTTGCTGGCATGGCAGAAGGCAAGGCATCCAATGCCCCAGCCCTTCACTCCACCAGAACGGCTTTAACAGTACACTTTTAAACATGAAATAGGTGACACTGGTAATCAAATTATGAAAAAACAAACAAATTGTACTTCTTGACATTATTTTAAAAATCCTATATATATTAATATATTGATATATTAATTATGTAACTATATGATAGACTGATGAATCAGTATGTGCGACCATCAGTGTGTTTATGGTCCTGCTGCACCAGTGCCTGCCCATGTCTCTCTCCCTTTTATATAATAGGAGGTTATACAGTATATGGCTGATGTATTCTGTACACATTTAACAGCCTTGTAGTGCCACAACTCAGCAAAGAAAGGCTACAACTGTCACACTTTTGACAGTTTCATTGACGAGCAAGCTGGAGATTGTGGCACATTTTGAGGGCTTGCAGTTCAAATGTACCCTTGTCAAAGTAGATTGTCACAACAATAGGCTCTATAAACAATAGGGCTGCAGCATTGGTTACACGCCTCATAGCCTTAATGTCTTACAAATACTGACAGTAGCCTTATTATGTTATCTTCTAATTTAAATTAAGCTGTTATGCTTTCACACACTTTGTCATTTATGTCTGTAGATTATTCTTGACAGAAATGGTACAAGGTTAAGCCCTGGATGAATTCACAATATGTTATATTTTTCTTTTATGTGGGTAAAGACACAATACTTCTACATCAGGACAGTGCTGAGTCGAAAGGAAGACAGGTGGTAGCCCTGCAAGGCAAGCATCATCAGAAAACTGAACATCTGTTTTATTTTTCCAGAGTATATTATAGCTTGAATAATAATAACCCTTTACTAGCGATTATGAGTGTTACTTTCAAGACAAAGCATGGCTCATTTACCTTTGATATGAATTTACTGTATATAGTATATCACTGTATTTGGACTGCTGTTTGATAAATGTGGTACACCAGGCAAAAGAAAAACAATGTGAATTGTTTTATATGTATTCCACTTGCAGAAATGGTGCTTTCATGTTCTTTTGCACACCGGTCAGTTGATTTCATGGAAAAAAATGGTGTTCTGTGGTAACGTCAATCAGCCGTATCATAATATGCAGAATTGCAGATACTATAGTACAAGTCACATTAAACTGTTCCTCCAACTCACTGGTTTAGCATTTTTCAGTGGGTTGCTTAATGTGTGCACTGCTCATTGCACTGCATTAATAAAAGTTTTCTAATGGCTCATCTCTGGCTGATTTTAACTTCAGCTTATTTTGAAGTTCTCCGAAATCCCTTATCCAATGCAGTGCAATGATTAGTGCATGCATTAAGAAACTCATAAAAAATGCTTCAATGCTGAGTTGCAACCTGATTGTACTACGTACTATACAGATGTGCACATCTCAGCCTCTCTGTAAAACACTTGCTGTACAGTGCATTCTCTATTCCTCACTACAGACCCACAGCTGGGTGCATGAAAGTGAAAGAAAGAAATACTGAAAATGTGGTGGTGTGGGCATACAGCATCGATAAAATAAAGCTACACCACTGCGCTGTAGAATTTGGAGCATCATCTGTCTACTGTACTGACTTCCAGGTTGATCGTTTTCTCGGACGTGACTCTCCACCTTAACTCTCTCTAACCACTTTATGTAAATAAATACTAAAGTTAAGAAATACATATTTTAAAAAGTCAGTGGGTCAGTGAGCATCAGATATTTTGTCACCATCACGAATGTTGCAGCTGTATTGCCACACATATAATGTGGTGTATTAAAATATTCACTGACCAAATCGGCGCCCAACTAAATGTCACAGCTGCAACAGAAACCCAACTCACACAACATGTTATTATTTCCTCAACTCATATTAGAACACATTTTTTAAGGCCTTCAGTATTTTTACTTGTGAGTTGTGAGTTATAGTGATAGTTTCAGATTGTCTGTCACTAAGATTTAGGTGCGGGTGCGAGCAGGATGAGCGAACGAGAAGGAGCAAATGAGCAATCGGGCAGTCGGGAGGGTAAGAAGCACGGCAGCAAATCTGTGAAGTGAGAATTTAAAATATTAAATGATTTGTTGTAAACTGTATAAAAGCATCAGGGGGTTACAGAAATGTCATAACTTGTGCAGCATCAGTTCAGTATGTTACAGAGGCATGTGACAGTAGCGATCGGTGCACAAACTCCGATCTAATAAGTATTATATTTCAAATGCATTTGAAAATGGGGAGCTGAAGGCAGTTTACAGAGGCTGAAAGTGAATTGCAAGTGCATTGCATAAGTGTTGACATTTGGCTGAAATGGAGTTTTATGTTTAAGCATTTTGAGTTCCCACTGCATTGTCAGCATACAAAACAATGCCAGAGCAGTGAGTTAGAGGAACAGTTTAATGTGACTCGTACTGTATTTATAGCATATTTTATTCTACCAGACTATAGTATAATGTCACATACAAAACTATAGCATGTCTTTATGAAAAGTGTGCTTGCAGTTTCTACATAAGTTGTTTTTTGATGCGCAGGAACAGCATTCATGGGCAGTGACAGGAAAATAACATGTTTTTCATAGCTAGTAGTATAACTTAGAGGTTACAGCAATGAGCTGCAAATCAGCTTGGTACATCCAGCAGACCAGGGTTTAATTCCCACAACCTCCAATTGCATACCGTGTGACTCTGAACAAGTCATTTATCCACTGCAGTGCTTCTGTGTCACCCCTGACAACAAGCACTTGTGCCTAGTGGATTGTATCCAGTCACCAAAGAATAATATAATATAATACTAATGATCCTGTATATAATATAATACTAATGATCCTAGTAACTTCAGATTAGTATTGTAAAAGGTCTAAACCTCACCTTCAGGTTCTTGGCAATATTGGAGATGCAAATACTCACAAACAAGTTGCATTCAAGTAATAAACAAGTTTATTACTACAAAAAGGGATAAATCACAGTTGCTCTAAGCAATTCTTACCAATATGAACCGGGAGCCAGTGCTGAGCGTTCCCTACACCTCGAGGTTTCTCTGTAATCTTTTGGGATCTCTCGGGTCTCCAAGGTGTAAAGCCTGTGCATAACATTATATACCTGTGATAATTACTATGGTTACTAAAAGATAGAAACATTTCTAGTTACAGAGATGAGCCCTATTGGCTAAATTAGAGGTGGCTCCATGGTCCAAGATAACATTATATAATTCTGTAAAGTCATCAGTTTTAGAACCAAGTCGTTCTTATACAAAGTCTTACATAACAAGGTGAAGTGGTGTCCATCACCGAAAGATGGCAATGTTGCCTTACACATTATAATTACTTCAAGGACAAGTGTCTTGGCATCTGACAAGTAAAAATAGACAGAAAATACATGGTATAATGTGTGTACATTAGCAAGCAAATTGAGTTACAATAATATGTATTCATATCCTGACATCTACTCTTATACGGTAGATGCCCTTAGCCCTATGTATTAGTATAGCCTATGCCTAAACATTAGCTGTCTACGGTGTACCCCTGAGGGTATCAATTAGGGTGCAGGGGCCTCATGTAACAATTCCCCCCCTTGTTGCCTCAAAGGGCAACACAGGCAACTATAAGGTGTGGACAGGAGCAGTGGTCCTTTACAATCCGGAGGCAGGAGCCTTGTAAAGGAACTCAAGCTGCTCACGGTGTTGGCGTAAAGTACGGCGTAGGCAGCAAAGCATAATAATCAAAGTAAATATCAAAAATGCTTGTATTATAACAAAACCTTTAAAAGTGATTTCTAACCAGGTGTTAGTCAATGCGTTATTCATATCTCCATCATTCATTAGGTCAAGAATTGCTTCATTGGATTTGGTTATATTATTGCTGATGTGGATGAGGTGTGTGTCCTTTCTATCTAAAAGTGATTTCAGTGTAAGTGTAAGTGGATCTATGTGTACATTAAAGTAGGGTAGGTATTCTGAAAGTGTGAGTAAATAATCTGGATTACCATCAATGATGTCTGCTTCCATAAGGCGGACGGGGGTTATAACAGTATGTCCAATAACAGTTTTCTGATGGGGAACAAAACAGAAGTTGGGGTAATCAATAGAACAAGTAACAGAACCATATGAATAAGATTTCACATTTGTCACTATACAGTATTCTCCGTCAGAGTTATATCAAGGCGAACGACTGTAGGCAGTCTCCCATCTTTGCAGCTGGACACACAGGCATGTAGGTCATCTTGGAAATCCGTGTTGACAGGCGATGAGCTTCCTCACGATAGGACTGGTAAAGCTGATCTGGTGACAGTGTTAATTCAAAAGAGTTGGTGCCATTATTAGTGATGTCATCATCCATAGTGAAGGTCCAATCAATGCTGTCGGGAGAATAGCCACAAACAGGGCGTATAACATCAAACACATCACATTGGCACAGGTAGATGCATTGCTTTTTCGCACAACAGTCCGTGTGCGGTGCCACCCAAGCATCCAAGAAGGAGTGGTAGACCAGAAGAGGAGGTAGATCCAGGCGTTCTCGGTAGATGTCTTCGTCCAAATGCCCTATAGAATGCGCCAATGCCAGCTTGTCGAACAAGGCTGTAGTGGGATCAAAACGTGGTAAGGAGACAGTAAAGGAGACAAACATGGTATCTGTTATAGAACATTTCTTACTAGAAAAACAAGGACCAGTATTAGGATGTCTGGTCACAAACCCCAAATTTCGAGCTGTGGAGAGAGGAATGGACAGTGTCTGTTGCATACATAGGGAAATACAAGATGGAAGTTTACATTTAGGAGAATACCATTTAGAAATGCATCTATCATGTATTATATCAGGAATTCTTCCAGTTTCTAGGTCTCTGAAGAGATTGTTAATGGTAGTGAGTATATATGAACCATATGCAGAGCAAAGTATTTCTCTACCAATATATTGTTTATCAGCTTCTTTATTGTTCTGTTGTATGAGTGTGTTAATCTTATCTTTGGAATCATTAAATGCTTTTGCGATGTCGTGCATGTTGTATACAGTGTATCTTTCTTCCTGGCTAAGACCATCCACACCATGCAATAAAGGTGGTAAAACATTATTAACCAAACCAGTGGAGAACTTTGCAGAATGACTTTTGATAGCAGCAAAGTTTTCTTTGTTCCAAATGGACATAGCAGTACCAAAAAAGACCTGTGACAGTACCTGTGGCACCTGTAACATCAGAACTGTCAACTTCACGTTTAGTACGTTTTTGAGTAAGAGTACTAGGAGGAGGTTTCATCCTAAAATTACCTCTGTGTTCGGTAGAATAAACCCCAGTAAAAGGATCTTTGGTGTGAATCTGAAATGCAGCTAAACTATCAAGCAATAAAGTACTATAGAATGCAGATGTATTGGTGTTGTGACACACACCAAATTCTTTCATATTCCAGTAAGTAAGGTTAAATAAAACAGGTATATGCATAAACTGTAAATTGTTAATCAAAGAACCTGGGAGGGCAGTGGCTGTGAGACCACTCACGGGGCTAGGGTATGTTTTGACATTCCAAAAGTTGTTTTTCGGGTAGGAGGCAGTATAGAGAGATACATGGCTGCAGAAGCCATGTGGTGTACGGCACAGAATCTGCGGGCAGAATCTTGAGAAAGAGAATTACAATAGGAAGGATCAATCAAAGCAGTTATGTTATACAAACCAGAGTGCCTTAATGCAGCTTGTAACAAGGACAATGAACCATTAGGGGATAATTTAGTGTTGAGCCAACCTTGGAAAGTTCCCTCAGAGAGTTTGGCCACAGGGAGAACTTGTCCTTGTGATGTTGTTTGCCACTCAATTTGAAGGGTGGATTTGTCAGGAGCAACGACCGAGGCAGTGAGGTATGCATCGTAACCTTCCTGGACAGTAATCATGGTATCTGGAATTTTGATGGAACCTCTGTAGGAGGTGCTGGAGGATCAAGGCTCAAGGAGGTCCGTTACCGCGCTCTGCATGAAAAGGATTACTCCCGTAAGGAGGAGAGATAGGAACAAGATAGCCTATCTTGTCAATGTATCTGAAAAGGAAGATGAAAGATTAGTACATTAGTACAGTTCCGCCCAGTGGGGTTAGGAAGAGTAAGCTTTAAGCTCCTTTGTACAGTTTCAACTGGTTTGCATGTAACCATTTGTCAGTCAATTTATTGTTGTGGAGGAGTCTAACTTGATAGACTGCCAGACTGAGCTTGTTGACAATGGGGTAAGGGCCTTCCCACTTGTTGGAGAAGGAGTGGGTGGGATGTGAAAATCAAAGTACCATTACCTGATCTCCAACCTGCCAATCCACTTCTTGTGCGTGTTTGTCAAATTGTATTTTGGACTGTTGCTGGGCCTTGCCCATGCAATTTGCAGCATACAAGTGTGTGTGTATGAGGTCTTTTCTGAGTTTCTCCACATACTGATCTACAGACATGCGGTCCGCAGTGGGGGTATGCAGGTCAAAGAGCAAGTGTTCAGGTAATCTCATCTGTCTTCCAGTCATTACCTTGAAAGGTGTAAGCTGGGTGGTGGCTGAGGGTGTACCCCTAATTGCCATAAGGAGTAAAGGCAATAGGGAATCCCAGGTCTTGGGATTGTCCTCAATGAATTTGGAAAGCATTTGCTTAATCCGTCTGTTGGCTCTTTCTACTTGACCTGAGAATTGAGGGTGATAAGGTATGTGGAACTTTTGCTGGACCCCTACAGTTCAAGAGACTTTTCATCAACTCACCTGTAAAACTGGTTCTTTATCGGAGTCTACCTTGAGAGGCAGGCTCCCACCTGGAGAAAATCTGTTCTACCAGGATTTTGGTGGTTGTCTTTGCGGTGCATGTCTTGGTGGGGAAAGCCTCAACCCACTTAGAGAATAAATCGGTCACTACAAGAGCATACTTGTTGTTTCTACTGGTGTTGGTCAAGGGACCAATAACATCAATCTGAATGGCATGCCAAGGGCCAGTGTGTCTCTGTGGTAAAAGTTTGGCATTTCATTTTGTAGGTATTGGATTGTTTTGTGCACAAACAAGGCAATTATCAATGTATTGTTTAACATCTTTGGTAATCCCAGGCCACCAAGCAGTAGTTTTGAGGCGCTGGAGGGTATTTTCAGTCCCCTGGTGCCCACTGGTAGGTGTGTCATGTACCTGGTGCAAAAATTCAGATCTCAAATGTCTTGGGACTACCCACAATTTGGTGGTAGTATCCTCTGGCTGGAACCAAATAAGTTTATCATCAGGGGATAAGTGTAATTTACCTTCATGCCTGCGATCTGGGTTGTGTGTAGGGAGTCTTTCTTCAGTACCCTTGTCCAGGAATCTGAACACTTCCTTGAGTTCAGTGTCCAAATGCTGAGCTGCTGAGAGATCCAATGTGGAAAAAGATTCAGATTTCTTTTTGAGAGCTGCAACCTGTACAGCTGCATTGGCCTCTGGATGATCCATCATCCAGACATCCCCGTCTCTGGCCCCTTCCTTAGCAAGGGTGTCTGCTGTGTCATTAAATGCATGATAGGGATCATGTAGGGAGTGAGCTTTAACCTTGTGCACATAAAGTTTGTGTGGGTATTTCTGTGCTAATGCATGTATGTAGATCACCAATTCTTTGTATTTCACTGGGCTTCCATCAGAGGAGAGGAAGGAGTTCTTCTGCCAGAAAGAGAGAAATTCTGTGAGGGAACAGCAAACCCAATTAGAGTCTGTGAAAATGATGGTATCCTGAGTTCCATGTTGAATAAACTCTAGTGCACAGGCCACCGCTGCCATCTCTGTGTATTGTGATGAAGCTACGCTACAGCGTTTAGATATTCTGACAGTGTTCCCGTAAGGATACACCACCATAATACCCATCCCTGTAATCTGTTCTCCCTGATAGTACGATGCTGAACCATCGGTGAAAATGTGGCACAAAGAGGTATTTTCCAGTATCTCAGGGGTGGCAGGGAAGAATGGACCCGGATCTGGGAGATCAGGTCACTGCAAGGCACAGTCATGGGGTTCCCCCTGGAAAAGGAGGCCATGTGCTAAGAGAGAGAGATGGAACTTTCGTTTGATGGACCTGAATATCCCTATCCTGGAGGAGGAGTGACCAATGTGTCAGCCTGGTGTTGGAGACTGACCCATCCTTCACTCTACCTGAGAGCAGAAAAGTAGTAGGTGTGTGATTGGTATTAAGAATCAGTGGAGAGTACCCAATGATATACAGGAAGTGCTTGACCGCCCAGTAAGTGGCCAGAATATTCCTTTCACAAAGGCCATACTTCTGTTCCACTGGGGTCAAGAGCTGCGATGCATATGCATTAGGTCTCAAGGTGCCATGCACCTTTTGGCTAACACTGCTGACATAGCAATGTCAGAGGGTACACTCCAGATGGAATGGTAATGCTGGGTTGGGGTTTACCAGTGCAGGGCGGAGGCCAAGGCCTGCTTCAGTGACGCCACAGTCTGGGTATGGACAGGGCCCCAACTCCATGGACGCCCTTTTGAGTAGGTCGGGCAGGGGAGCGGCTTTTTGAGCAAAATCACAAATAAAATCCCTGGAGTAGTTTACCATACCTAGAAACCTCCAAAGAGTTGCCACACTGGTAGGTAATGGCAAGTCTTGTAATCCTTGAATCTTTTTCCAACTAGGGCTCCGGCTTTGGTCAGTTATTTTCAAACCCAGAAAGAGTACTTCTTTCTGACATAGTTGTGCTTTTGCAGGGTTACACTTCAAGCCTGCCCTCTGAATAAGAGTCAATAGTTCATCCAAGAGATCCAGATGTTGTTCCTGTGTGGCAGTAGCCAACAACAGGTCAGAAGAAGCCAGAAGGGGAAGGAAGGAAACATATTCAATTCAGTGCTTTAGAGTAACTGGTAATTGCTATTTTTCTTTTAAACTTAGTTTGAGGGCTTTTAGTGACACTATAATTTCTTTGTTGTCTTTACTTATAATTGTTTTTGAGCTGTTGAAAATTTAAAACATGGTGGTGTAATTCTGTGCTGTCTTTAATTGCTGCAAATTTTATCTTGGCTTGTCTAACTGCCCTGTAGTTGGGTGAAGGGTGTTAATTGTCTGGCCTCTGACCTCAGCTACGTGATAACTGGAGGTGGGGCTTAGTCAGAGTTGAAGTAGCAAGTAGAGTTCATTTTCTCAGAAGAAGCCAGAAGGGGAAGGAAGGAAACATATTCAATTCAGTGCTTTAGAGTAACTGGTAATTGCTATTTTTCTTTAAACTTAGATTGAGGGCTTTTAGTGACACTATAATTTTTTTGTTGTCTTTACTTATAATTGTTTTGGGCTGTTGAAAATTTAAAACATAGTGGTAGTGTAATTCTGTGCTGTCTTTAATTGCTGCAAATTTTATCTTGGCTTGTCTGACTGCCCTGTAGTTGGGTGAAGGGTGTTAATTGTCTGGCCTCTGACCTCAGCTACATGATAACCGGAGGTGGGGCTTAGTCAGAGTTGAAGTAAAGTAGAGTTCATTTTCCAGAAGAAGCCAGAAGGGAAGGAAGGAAACATATTCAATTCAGTGCTTTAGAGTAACTGGTAATTGCTATTTTCTTTTAAACTTAGATTGAGGGCTTTTAATAACACTATAATTTCTTTGTTGTCTTTACTTATAATTGTTTTTGGGCTGTTGAAAATTTAAAACATAGTGGTGGTGTAATTCTGTGCTGTCTTTAATTGCTGCAAATTTTATCTTGGCTTGTCTGACTGCCCTGTAGTTGGGTGAAGGGTGTTAATTGTCTGGCCTCTGACCTCAGCTACGTGATAACTGGAGGTGGGGCTTAGTCAGAGTTGAAGTAGCAAGTAGAGTTCATTTTCTCAGAAGAAGCCAGAAGGGGAAGGAAGGAAACATATTCAATTCAGTGCTTTAGAGTAACTGGTAATTGCTATTTTTCTTTTAAACTTAGATTGAGGGCTTTTAGTGACACTATAATTTCTTTGTTGTCTTTACTTATAATTGTTTTTGGGCTGTTGAAAATTTAAAACATAGTGGTGGTGTAATTCTGTGCTGTCTTTAATTGCTGCAAATTTTATCTTGGCTTGTCTGACTGCCCTGTAGTTGGGTGAAGGGTGTTAATTGTCTGGCCTCTGACCTCAGCTACGTGATATCTGGAGGTGGGGCTTAGTCAGAGTTGAAGTAGCAGTAGAGTTCATTTTCTCAGAAGAAGCCAGAAGGGGAAGGAAGGACATATTCAATTCAGTGCTTTAGAGTAACTGGTAATTGCTATTTTCTTTTAAACTTAGATTGAGGGCTTTTAGTGACACTATAATTTCTTTGTTGTCTTTACTTATAATTGTTTTTGGGCTGTTGAAAATTTAAAACATAGTGGTGGTGTAATTCTGTGCTGTCTTTTAATTGCTGCAATTTTGCCTCCCCTTCCCCCAACTCTTAATTATATGCCCTGTTAAATCTGATTGACAGGAGCTAAACACAGGGTATAGTAAGGGTGTGAAGTAGGAGGGGCATAAGGGGGAAGAAGCCCACCCTCAGCACGACAAGTGTTTTGATTCATTTATTTATTTATTGTTTTTTTTTTCTTAAAAAAAATCTGAGGATCAGTGGCAGGATTTTAGGACAGTAAATTAATACAAAGGAACTAGGAGAGCTTCAGTAGCAGACAAGTAGTGAATTGCAGTATAATGTGGGAGTAGGTAAATGCAGTGGCTGTGGGGCAGCCATATCAGGCAGATCTTCTGGACACTGAGGTGCTGCCCTATCTGCATGCATCTCCTGGACTGCGGGAGGAGGTAGCCAGACTCAGAGTGGAAGTAAACTGGGTCAGGAGTACCATCACCCCTATCAAGAGACCACCCAGTCCAATGCAACTGCCTCAAAGGATGCCGAGAACGAGGAGCACTTGGATGACAGTGGACTCAGGGAGGGTTAGAGTGGTCTGGCAGAGGCACATCCCAGATCCTATTCCACTCAAGAACTCATATGCCACACTGGCGAATGAGGAAAACCAAATAGAGGTACCCAGAGAAGTGGAAGGAAAGGATGTGGAGGTTAGCCAGGAGGTGACCTCAGCGAGGAAAGCAGTGGACCCCAGAGGAGGAGGAAGCAAATCCTGTGGGGGACCCATCATAAGAGGGATCCAGCTAGGACACAGGAGGGGAGGACAGGGAGGTGAGGTGCTCACCAGGTGCCACGGCATGAGGATGGAAGGAAGATCCTGGGGATCACTGGGAAGGCAAGATGAGAGGGTGAGCTGGATGTCATTATCCACCTAGGGTACTAATGACCTGGCAAATGGGGAGCAAAGGAAGTTCAGGAAGAGTTTAGGAAACTGGGGAGGGTCTCAAGCAAGTAGCTACTTCTGTCACTTTCTCAGAAGTACTACCTGTGAGAGGCAAGGAGAGATAGGAGTGCATGCACCAGGAACTTTAACTCATGGTTGAAGAACTGATGCTGCGAGGAAGGGTTTGGATTAATTGGTGACCAGGGACCCACCTGGAGGATGGAGGTTTGTTCAAGCCTGACGGCCTGCATCCATCCTGAGAGGAACCAAGCACTCAATGATAAGATTAAATGCTACATTGACAAGCATTTAAACTAGCAAAGGGGTGGCAGGCCAGCAAGGAGGGTACCTACTTGCTCACCCCCACAGCTAGCAGTGGAACCAATGGACCAGAGGAGTGGCTATTCTGCAAAGCAGTGTGCAAAAGATGGAGATTAGTGCCCAAGAGGTGGATAAGCAGAAAAGGGGCAAAATTCAGCAGAAGGGCAGACAGCAAGGAGAACCCGGATAAATGACAACCAAGGAAGGGCTGGAGTAGAACTGTGAAACAGTCTAGGAGGTCAAATCATGGAAAGCCATGTGTGCAAATGCCAGGAGCCTTAGCAACAAGATGGAAGATCTGGAGGCTGTCATGGTGCAGTCAGACCTGGACATTGTGGCCATCACTGAAACCTGGTGTAATGATAACCACGACTGGGAGATGGCCATACCTGGCTACAACATATTCAGAAGAGACAGAGCAGGCAGGAAGGAGGAGGAGTGGCACTGTATGTGAAAAATGACATAAGGGCCACAGAGATCCAGGAGGAACAAATGGGGAGAGATACTGTGGGTTAGCTGGAAAGGAAAATGGGGACAGCCATCCACACAGGTGTGGTCTATAGACCACCAGCACAGGAGGAAGAAACAGATATGGAGTTGGTGCAGCCATCCAAAGGATGGCAGACAAGGGTGAGATAGTACTGGTTGGAGACTTCAATATTCCAGATGTGGACTGGAGCATCCCAGCAGCAGCATCAACTAGGTGCAGATTTATCCTGGACTCCCTTCAGGGTGCCTTCCTCAAGCAACTGGTCACGGAACCAACTCGGCAGAAGGCAATACTGGACCTTGTGCTCATAAACAGGGACAGTGTGATGGGGGTAACAGTGGGGGAGCACCTGGGAAACAGTGACCACCAATCATTGTGGTTTGAAATCACAGAAAGAGCAGAACCAAACCACACAAAACATGTATCCTGGATTTTAGGGGGCAGACTTTGGGAAAATGGGGAGATACTTGAAAGAGGCATTAAGGGAATGGGACAGGAATCAGGGGTTGAGGAACAGTGGGCAGTATTTAAAATGGGGATTACAAGAACAACAGAATTATGCATTAAGCAGGTTAGCAAGAGGAAAAGGAAGAGGAGACCATTATGGTTTTCCAAAGAGGTAGCAAAAGAAAGTGAAAGCCAAAAAGATTGCATTCAGGCAATACAAAAGACACAGGCAGAAGGGATAGGGAGAAGTACCAGAGAAGCAAAGGGAGGCAGGGAGGTCAGTAAGGAAGCCACAGCCTGAGACAGAAGAGCACATTGCAAAATCAGTGGGTAGGGGACAAAACCTTTACAGGTACATAAGGAAAAGAAAGACAAAGGAGGGATAGTGAGACTGAAGGGGAGGATGGGGGCCAGTGGAGGATGACAACAGTAAAGCTGACATATTGAACAGGTATTTCTGCTCAGTCTTTACTGAGGAAGAGGAGGTAATGGGTCTGAAGGGAGTACAATGGTAAGAATGTTGCAGAAATGGACACAAGTCCCTTTACACGAGAAAGGGTCCCAAGGAACTGGAAGTAATAAGAGTTGATAAAGCAATGGGGCCAGATGGGGTGCACCCTAGGGTCCTTAAAGAACTAAGAGAGGTGGTGGCTGAACCTCTGGCTATCCTGTTTAGCCAATCACTGGAAACAGGGAGGTACCCAAAGACTGAGGACAGCAGATGTAGTCCCCTTATACAAAAGTGGGAACAAAGAGGAAGCAGGGAACTACAGACCAGTCAGCCTCACCTCAGTAGTGGGGAAGATCATGGAAGCACTACTGAAGGAGAGATTGGTAGAACATCTGGTTGTCAATGGACTACAGGACCCAAGGCAGCATGGTTTCACCAGGGGGAGGTCATGTCAGACCAACCTCGTTGAATTTTTTGACTGGATGACTCGGGAGGTGGATCAGGGGAGGGCGGTGGACATGGCCTGTCTGGACTTCAGCAAGGCCTTTGACACTGTGCCACATAGAAGACTATTACACAAACTGGGGAATATGGGTGTGGGCAGGACAGAGTGTGGTGGGTAGGTAACTGGCTGGGTGGCAGGACACAGAGGGTGGTGGTAAATGGCTGTCACTCCACAGAGGGAAGAGTGACCAGTGGGTACCCACAGGATCAGTGCTGGGACCGGTCCGATTCAACATCTTCATCAGTGACATTGCGCAGGACCTAGAAGGCAGAATTTCACTGTTCGCTGATGACACAAAGCTCTGTAACAGAGTAGACACACCAGAGGGTGTAGACAGAATGAGAAGCGACCTGCAGAAACTTGAAGAATGATCAGGGTTTGGCAGTTGAAATTCAATGCAAAGAAGTGCAAGATAATGCATATGGGGACAAAAACCCTGGCACAATATATCAGTTGGGGGGTGAGGATATAGCATGCACCAAGCAGGAAAGGGATCTTGGGGTATTATCTCTGATGACCTCAAGGTAGGGAAACAGGTGACAAGGCAGCAGGTAAAGCAAATAGGATGCTGGGATGTATAGGCAGGGGCATCACCAGCAGGAAAAGGGAGGTCATAATTCCTATATACAAGACACTAGTGAGGCCCCACCAGGAGTACAGTGTACAGTTCTGGAGACCATACCTACGTAAGGACATAGACAGGGTAGAGAAGGTTCAGAGGAGGGCAACAAAGATGGTGCATGGATTGCATCACAAGTCCTATGAAGACAGGTTGAAGGAACTGAACATGTACTCCCTGGAGGAGAGGAGGGAGAGAGGGGATATGTTAGAGACATACAAGTATCTTACAGGGAGGAACAGGGTGCAGGAAAACACTATTTTTAAGTGAAAAAGATGGCATGGATGAAGTTGGAGGGAGGACGATTCAGAGGAAACATGAGAAAGAATTTCTTCACAGAACAGGTGGTGGACAAGTGGAACACCCTGCCAGAGGAAGTGGTGGGGGCTGAAACAATCACGGGATTTAAGAATGCATGGGATAGACATAAAGGAATTCTGGAGGTCAGGGGTAAGGGGCAACAGACTTCTAGGAAAACAAACTGAACTTACAAGCTCAAATGGGCAGACTGGGTGGGTCATAGGCCCTTATCTGCTGACACTGTCTATGTATCTATGTACATACTGTAAGAGACATTGGGGGGCTGAGAAACCTTGTAGGGCATCCATCATATGGAGATGGAAGAGGGATGGGCTATTATGGAATCCCTGTGGCAAGCAAGTCCACGTGTATTGTCGCCCTTCAAAGGTGAAGGCGAACTTGTATTGACTCTTGAGGGCCAATGGTAATGACCAGAAACCACTGGAGATATCCAGGGCACTGAACCATTTCTGGTCCGGTGTTAAAAGTTGAAGCACATCTGGTGCATACGCCACAGTTGGGGAACAACTGGGAGTAACCTGATTCAGTTTCCTGTAGTCAATAGTAAGTCTCCAGGTACCTGTGGGTTTCTTCACAGGCCAAACAGGAGAGTTGGCAGTGGAGACACAGGTTCTGATTACTCCTTGTTTAAGGAGTGACTTGATTGTTTCTCGAAGGGAGGGTAAGGCTTCAGTGGGAAATGGATATTGCCTCTGTCTCTCGTGTGCCGGGCCTGGCACCTCAATAACAGTATGCATTCTACCAATAATCATGTTTGTTCACTGCAAACGCTCAAATGTCGTTGCAGAATAGGTAGAAGTTTCGGGAAAAGCTCATGATTCTTGAATAAATCTATGATGTCATACTCTTTGTTGTTAATGGATATCGTTGCTACAGCATGTGAGTCAGGAATTAAGACAGTATGGTATTGACCCTGGATTTGTATCAGCAACATGTTTACTAGATCCACCACACAGCCGTGTGGTGCAAGGAAGTCAATCCCGATGATACTAGGATGATCGTGCAACACCATCAGTTGGAAAGCATGTGAGGCCTTTAAATGGCCTAGTTCTACCTGTAAAGGCAGAGAATGGTATGCAGGTAACCTAGCACCATCAACTCCTGACATATTGGTCTTCCGTCCGGTAGACCATGGAGACGTTTCAGGGTGATCATCGTGTAACACAGATACAGCTGCACCTGTATCTAACAAGACAATTAATTGGCGGCCCCCGACCTCAGTCTCGGTGCAGGGCCTTCCGTTTGTATCCAAGACCAGCTTGTTTACAATGCGGACTGGGGCCTGTAATTGTCAATCCGTATTGTTGGAGGCATGTAGAGGTTGGGTTTGGCTTGCATGAATGACTTCACCGTGTTGCACTGATGCAATGTAGGGAGGAGCTTACGGGTTCAGGCTTGTATGGATTTGAGAGCCCATACTTCCGGTGTCTCCATGGTCGGTAGTGTCATGGGTCGCCGGTTGTACTGCTGCAAGTGTTTGAGCGGGAACAGCATCCACTACGGAATGCAGTTGCCCCAGGAGCTCCCGAAATTTTCAATTTTCTTCAGCTATCTCTTTATACGAGGGACCCGATCTTTGTAATGGCTTCCCTTTGCCTTTATGCCTTCTGTTTTTAGGCCAATTCCGGTTCCCACCCCACTACTGTTATTGTTGTTGGTGTTGGCCCTGTTGAGGGTTTTGCTGGGTGCCAGCTGGAGGGGCCGATGGATGTTTAGGCTGTTGTTGCTGGGCCTGCCCTTCCACAGTGTAATGTGTCATGGTCCCAGAAGCGGGTTCCACGGCAGCAACTTTTTTGGAACCGGAACCCAAATCACGGATGTACAGTTGATACACTCTCTTGGTTTTCCGAAGAATGTCGGCAAACCTATCCGTATTTGGGTATGTGGTTGGCTCTACTTTCTCTTTTACGGCTGGGATCATGTTTCTAAGGAACAGGGTCTTATATTTGATCAGATCTACATCCGCGGCTTCTTGTGCCAGATTTTTCCCTGCTCGATAGGCCATCCAGAGTCTCTGGTGGTAGGTCGCTGGGCTTTCTTTAGCATTTTGCTTCACAGGGTATGCTAGCATTACTCCAACCACACCAGGGCTGTGAGCAGAAATTAGCTCATCTGCGACTTCGTCAAAGGTGGCGTTCCCATCCTGGCGAACTACTTCAGGGAGTTTGGCCCATAAACCAGGATCGATGGTCTGGCGTAGTATTTGGACCTGATATTCTGCGGCGAGGCTGAGCATCTCGCACTTGGAGTGCACCTTTTCCAAATGGCAGCTGAGATTGTCAGACGGGTTCATCCGACCAATGCTGTCAGCAATTTGCTGAACAGAGTAGGCCATTTGTAGGGGATTAGTTGGTGGTCGGTCAGGTAAAGGTAATGCGTCTCGCGCACCATCCAGTGCTGCGCGAGCTGCAGCTTCAGCCTCAGTACGAACAACACCTTCCTGAGTGCCAGCTTCTTGAAAAATTTGTCGAATCTGACTTTTAATGGCTTTCATACTTCTTTCAGGAAGAGGAACTTTTCCAATGCTCTATCAATCATGGTTTCAATTTCTTGCCTGTCTTCCACACTAATAATGGCTACCGGAGGTGCCGTCGGGACCAGGCTTGGGCCTGCTCCCCTCCTATCATGGGCACTGCCATGATGGCGTTTCCCATGATGAGCGTCACGACGTCGTCAACGTGTGACTTGAGGAGTAGTGGGGGGGGAACCGCCATACTGTGGATGGCTGGGTGGGGAGTCTGGGCCATAGTAGGGGCGTGACTGGGCGTTGTACTGTGAGATGTCGTCATCGGATGGTTCCCCCTCTGATGATGAGTGAAAGGCAGGGGCTACACCTCCCATTGCCTTAACATGGCCAGTCAAAACCTCTCGCTGATGGCGCAGTTTATCCATCTTAGCTTTACATTCATCATGATTCACACTTGCAACATCCATATCAACCTGATCCTGTTTCTGCTTCTGCAAAACACGGTACGCGGCGCTCAATTCGCGATTGTCCCTATAAGCTGTTTCTAAATCGTTACGTACCTGGTTGATCTCGTCCTGAAGTTCACCCATTTCATCACTCAACTGAGCATTCGCAGCACTCAACAAATCATTCATTTGCACAACCTGACTCTTATCCTGTCTTAAACTTTCACACTCCTGTTTTAAAGTACACATTTCTTGTTCACCAGCCTGTGCAGAATGATGCAATAGTGAATCCTTTTCATTACACAGAGATTGGAGTTCTGACTCCAAATTCTGCTGTATCTAAATACATTCTGTTTCCTGCAAACCCATCTCCTGCTTAAGAGATGAGATCTGCAGATCAAGGGTACGAAACCTCGCTTCGGAGGCTTCCAAAGCAGCGTAGAGAGCAGCGACCATCAACCTTTTAGCACAGCGCTTATTGGTTGACTGTCGCATCTCTGTGTACTGGGTTGAAATCCCCAGTACAGGGTTTTCAGATTGACTCGCATCCCGCGCGAAGTCAGCCCATCCTCCATGGGAGGTAAGAAAGTTAGAGACATCAAGTCTCAGTTCTGCGCAGATATCTGATACAGTGGCCATTGTGTGGGAGGGAACGAAAATTCAAACTGTGTAAAAGACCGCGTGTTGCATATCGATCCACAACATGATTACTTTAAACACAGCCCGGGCTACTGTTTAAGTTGTAGGCTTGCAATTCAAAGCTGCTATGGAGTGTGTCGAGACGGCATCGACCACACCCAAAAAGTCAGCTAGACTTTGCAAGTATCTACAAACTAGTAGGAAAGACGGGGAGAGGTGGTACGGGAGTGTACACCTACAGTCCCCGTGGGAAAAGGGAAATGTATAGCAACAAGTGAAAACTTACAACACCCAATATCGCCTGCCAACGGTCGCCAATTGTAAAAGGTCTAAACCTCACCTTCAGGTTCTTGGCAATATTGGAGATGCAAATACTCACAAACAAGTTGCATTTGAGTAATAAACAAGTTTACTACAAAAAGGGATAAATCACAGTTGCCCTAAGCAGTTCTTACCAATACGAACCGGGAGCCAGTGCTAAGCGTTCCCTACACCTCGAGGTTTCTCTGTAGTCTCTTGGGATCTCTCGGGGTCTCCAAGGTGTAAAGCCTGTGCATAACATTATATACCTGTGATAATTACTATGGTTACTGAAAGATAGAAACATTTCTAGTTACAGAGATGAGCCCTATTGGCTAAATTAGAGGTGGCTCCATGGTCCAAGATAACATTATATAATTCAGTAAAGTCATCAGTTTTAGAACAAAGACGTTCTTATACAAAGTCTTACATAACAAGGTGAAGTGGTGTCCATCACCGAAAGATGGCAATGTTGCCTTACACATTATAATTACTTCAAGGACATGTGTATTGGCATCTGACAAGTAAGAAATAGACAGAAAATACATGGTATAATGTGTGTGCATTAGCAAGCAAAGTGAGTTACAATAATATGTATTCATATCCTGACATCTACTCTTATACGGTAGATGCCCTTAGCCCTATGTATTAGTATAGCCTATGCCTAAACATTAGCTGTCTATGGTGTACCCCTGAGGGTATCAATTAGGGTGCAGGGGCCTCGTGTAACAGTATCCAATACCCCTATTGTAGGTAAAATTGTAGAACTTGCAATCCTGACTCAGAGATAGCCTGCCCAGGCCTGCTGCACAGGCATTGAAAAAAGCCAATTCACCATTCTCACAAAAAAAACACTTTTTTCCCATTGCATAACATGGGATTTTTTGCCATCATCTATAGCCAAGACAGAATGAAAATTTTCACTGAAATTTTCAGGGAGATGGGTCTGTGCAATGGATGTGCCTTTGGATGGTTTGGTGAAAAAATAAGCTACCTACCATTTTTGAATTAAAACTTTTTTTGAGTTAGCCATCAGACAGACAGGTAAATGAAAACAGTTTGAACTCTTAATTGTTAAGGATTTATTGCCCATGCTCAGAAAAATACAGTTCGTGCTGTCTGCAATCTTATTTTTTTTTCCCATTTTAAAAATTGATTTCTAAAGAAATAGTACTTGGTAAGAAATGGCCAAGACCTGTATTTAGGTCTCAGTGACTTACTTAGTTCCATTCTTGTATTATTACTTATAAATTTTGAGGGCAGGTATGTTTTTTGGGGGCAAGAATCATATTGCCCCTCACTCGCTTAGGTAAGGATCACTCAATTGGAAAATAATTATTCGCAGCTCTTTACAGTTCAAGTTTTACTGTTTGAACTGAAAATGCTGCGAACAGTAAAGGTGCATGATAGTTTGAACTGTAATAGCTCTCCATGGTGTCTAGTGGCACCCCCCACCCACTGATTTCTGTTCCCTGAATGAAATAGTTTGCCCCTGGTAGTCCAGTGGTCCTTTGCCCCTCTCCCGTTCTATCATCACCCTCCCCATATAAATAAAATACTATCCCTGGTAGTTCGGTGGTCCATCCCCACTCCCCTGTTCTTCAATCACCATCCCTGTATAAGTTAAATATATTCCCTGATAGTTCAGTGGCTCCTCCCCCTCCTTTTCTCCGATCATCATCACCATATAAATTTAATATATTTCCTGGTAATCGAGTGGTTCCTCCCCCATTCTCCGATCAGCATCCCCATATACAATATTACAATCCCTGGAAGTCCAAAAGGAGAGCTACATGTCTAGAGGCAACTAGAAGGAGGGCTCAGAAACAGATAACCAGTGTAATATCTAACAGAGAAATAGTGTAATTACACAAATACAGTAATAGCTATATAAGTGCAGAATAAGGTGGGGAGTGGTGCAATGCAGTGGATGTGGGGCACCTGTATTCAGGTAGACCTTCTAGGTGCTGAGGTGTTGCCCTATTTGCAGGCATCTCTCTGGACTGTGGGATGAGGTAGCCAGATGCAGAGCAGAAGTAAACTGGGTCAGGAGTACCTTATCCCCCATCCAGAGACCTCCCAGTCCAATGCGTCTGCCTCAAAGGAAGCCAAAAATGAGGAGCACTTGGACAGTCGTGGGCTCAGAGAGGGTTAGAACAGTCAGGCAGAGGCACATCCCAAATCCTGTTCCACTCCAGAACTCATATGCTGCACTGGCAAATGGGAACAACCAGACAGAGGCACCCGGAGAAGTGGAAGAGAAAGATGTAGAGATCAACTGAGGAGGTGACCTCAGTGGGAGAAGCAGTGAATCCCTGAAGAGAAGGAAGTGAATTCTGGTGAGGGACTCTATCATCTGGGGGACTGAGCTAGGAAAATGTGAGGAGGAGGACAGGGAGGTGAGGTGCCTACCAGGTGCCATGGGTGGATGGATGGGAGGAAGATCCTGGAAATTGCCAGGAAGGCAAGTTGGGAGGGAGAGCTAGATAGCATTATCTTCCAAGGAACTAATGACCTAGCAAATGGGGACCTAACGAAGTTCAGGAAGAGTTTAGAAAATTGGGGCAGGGTCTCAAAGAAAGTAGCTACATCCGTCACCTTTTCAGAAGTACTACATGTGAGAGGAATGGAAGAGCATAGGGTCACATGCACCAGGAAATTTAACACATGGCTGAAGAACTGGTGCAGCGCATAAGGTTTCAGATTCATTGGTGACTGGGGACCCACCTGGAGGGATGGGGGCTTGTTCAAGCCTGATGGCCTGCATCCGTCCTGGAGGGGAATCCGAGCACTCAATGAAAATTTTAAATACTACATGGACAAGCATTTAAACGGGCCAAAGAGGGGAGGCAGGTCAGCAAGGAGAGTACCTAATTGCTCACTCCCATAGCTAGCAGTGGAACCAGAGAACAGGAGGAGCAGGAGTTATCAATACAAAGCAGTGTGCAAAAGATGGAGACAGGCACCCAAGGGGTAGATAGGCAGAAAAAAGGACAACATACAATAGAGGGGCTGACAGCAAGGAGAACCAGGGATAAAGGACAATCAGGGAGGGGACTGAAGTAGAACAGCAAAACATAGCAGGGAGGTCACATCATGGAAAGCCATGTGTGACAATGATAGGGTCATTGCAAACAAGATGGAGGATATGGAGGCTGCCATGGAGCAGTTTGACCTGGACATTGTGGCCTTCACAGAGACCTGGTGTAATAATAACCATGACTGGGAGATGGCCATACCCAGCTACAACATATTCAGAAGAGACAGGGCAGGCAGGAAGGGAGGAGGAGTGGCACTTTATGTGAAAGATGGCATACAGGCCACAGAGATCCAGAAGGAACAAAATGGGGGGATACTGTGGATTAAGCCATGAAGGAAAACGGGGTTAGCCATATGCACAGGGGTAGTCAACAGACCACCAGCCCAGCAGGAAGAGACAGATAGGGAGTTAATGCTAGCCATTCATAAGATGGCAGACAGAGGGGAGTTGATGCCGTTTGGAGACTTCAATATTCCAGATGTGGACTGTAGCATCCCAGCAGCTGCATCAACTAGGATCAGATTTATCCTGGACTCCTTTCAGGGTGCCTTTCTTAAGTAACTGATCATGGAACCAACTCAGCAGAAGGCAATACTGAACCTTGTACTCACAAATGGGAGCAGTGTGATAGAGGTAAGAGTGGGGGAGCACCTGGGGAACAGTGACCACTGGTCACTGTGGTTTGAAATCTCAGAAGGTACAGACCCAAACTGCACAAAAATCCTGGATTTTAAGAGGGTGGGATCTTGGGAAAATGGACTCATGCTTGAGGGAAACATGAATAGTAATGGGGAGAGAATCGGGGGGTGGAGGAACAGTGGGCAATATTTAAAGCAGGGATTACAAGAGCAGCATAATTATGCATTAAGCAGGTTAGCAAAGGGAAAAGGAGGCCATTATGGTCTTCCAAGGAGGTAGCAGAGAAAGTAAAAGCCAAAAAGATTTTATTCAGGCAATAAAAAAAACACACAGGCAGAAGGGGATATTGAGAAGTACCAGGAGAAGCAAAGGGAGGCAGGGAGGTCAGTAAGGGAAGCCATAGCTCAGACAGAAGAGTGCATCACAAAATCAGTGGGTAGAAGGGACAAAACCTTCTACAGGTACACAAGTGCAAAAAGAAGAGCAATGGGAGGGATAGTGAGACTGAAGAAGGAGGACGGCAGCAGCATGGAGGATGACAACAGCAAAGCTGACATACTGACCAGATATTTCTGCTCAGTCTTTATGAAGAAGGGGAGAGTAATGGGCCTGAAGGGAGTACAAGGGGTGGGAAGGGTACAGAAATGGACACAAGTCTCTTTACACTTGAAAGGGTCCTAAAACAACTGGAAGGAATATGAGTCGATAAAGCAATGGAGCTAGATGAGGTGCACCCCAGGGTCCTAAAGGAACTAAAACAGGTAGTGGCTGAACCTCTTGCAATCCTGTTGAGCCAATCACTGGAAACAGGGGAGGCACCCAAAGACTGGAGGACAGCAGATGTAGTCATTTTATACAAAAACAGGAACAAAGAGGACGTGAGGAACTACAGACCAGTCAGTCTGACCTCGATAGTGGGGAAGATCATGGAAGCACTACTGAAGGAGAGATTGGTGGAACATCTGGTTACCAATGGACTGCAGGATCCAATGCAGCATGGTTTCACTGGGGGAGATCATACCAGACCAACCTCATTGAATTTTTTGACTTGGTGACAAGGAGGTAGATCAGGGGAGGGCAGTGGACATGGCCTATCTGGACTTCAGCAAGGCCTTTGACACTGTGCCACATAGAAGGCTGTTAAACAAACTGGGAAATATTGGAGTGGTCAGGACAGTAGTGCAGTGGGTAAGTAACTGGCTGGATGGCAGGACTCAGAGGGTGGCAGTAAATGGCTGTCACTCCACAAAGGGAAGAGTGACCAGTGGGGTGCCACAGGGGTCAATGCTGTCCTATTCAACATCTCCATCAGTGACACTGCACAGGACTTAGAAGGCTGAATTTTCCTGTTCTCTGATGACACAAAGCTCTTTAACAGAGTGGATATGCCAGAGGGTGTGAACAGAATGAGGAGTGACCTGCAGAAGCTTGAAGAATGGTCAGGGGTTTTGGCAGTTGAAATGTAATGCAAAAAAGTGCAAAATAATGCATATGGGCACAAAAACCCTGAAACAACATAGCAGTTGGGGGGTGAGTATATAGCATGCACCAAGCAGGAAGGCGACCTAGGGGTTATCATCTCTGATGACCTCAAGATAAGGAAACAGTGTGACAAGGCAGCAGATAAAGCAAATAGGATGCTGGGGTGCATAGGCAGGGGCATCACCTACAGGAAAAGGGAGGTCATAGTTCCACTATACAAGACACTAGTGAGTCTTTACCTGGAGTACATTGTCCAGTTCTGGAGACCATACCTACGTAAGGACATAGATATGGTGGAGAAGTTTCAAAGGAGGGCAACAGGGATTGCATCAGAAGTCTTATGAGGACAGGCTGAAGAAATTGAATATGTACTCTCTGGAGGAGAGAAGTGAGAGAGAGGATATGATAGAGACAGGGAGGAACAGGATGCAAGAAAACACTATTTTCCAGCAAATTAAGGCATTTCTGGACTAGAGGGCATGGGATGAAGTTGGAGGGAGAGCGATTCAGTGAAAATGTGAGGAAGAATTTCTTTACAGAAAGGGTGGTGGACAAATAAAACACCCTGCCTGAGGGAATGGTGATGGCTGAAGCAATCATGGGATTTAAGAATGCATGGGATATACATAAGGGAATCCTGAATGTCATGGTTAAGGGGCGACAGACTTCAAGAAAAACTTAAAGTGATCTTACGAGCTCAAATGGGCAGACTCGGTTGGCCATAGGGCCTTATCTGCCAATTGTATCTATGTATTCTTCCCCCTCCCCCATTCTCTGATTGCTGTCCCTGTATTAAATTACATTCATTGGTAGTCCAGAGGTACCTTCCCCTTCCCCTGTTCTCTGATTGCCATCTTCATGCTGCCATTATATTCCCTGGTGTCTAGTGGCACCCTTCCCACCCCACCATCAGTGTCCATCCTTGTAATAAATAAAACCATCCTTTGATGTTTTTTTGCCCTGCAAAAAAAAAAAATATCCCTCACCAATCAGCCCCCGCACCCCCAACTCCCACTCAGCACCCACCACCCCGCATGCCCAGTAAACCAACACACACATCCTCTCTCACCTGAACAGGTCCCACGTTTGAGAGCCACTCTCCGATCGAGGACACGTCTTGCTGCTGGAACCAGCTTCTGCAATATGAGAAACTAAGGTAAATGTAGTCCAGGGTATTTCAATGGGGGTTTCAACTTTTATGCATAACTCAGCCATTGTTTTACATTTTGACAGCAAATTTTCAACATGTCTTTTCGGGACGACACTTCATAAACAATATCAGGGATATGCAACTCCTGCCTGAAAGGTAATTTTGTGATCAGTTGGCAAATTCATCTTTTGGGGAAGATCTGAACATTTTTACTGCTCTTGTTCATGAGGTGGGGTCATAAGAAGACTATGTTGAAAAATGTGAGATCAAAATATGTAAAATTGGCAAAGTTATGCCTAATCATTGCAATTTTGCTATTCACACTCCTAACTTTAAAAATTGTGAATTTTTGACCCCAAATATTCTGCATAGCTTTCTTATTACTCCACCTCATTTATGTCACAGCTGTAATTTTTTCAAATCTTGGCCAAAATGTGTTTTCACAAATGTGGAGTGGAATAGTGTTGCAGTTGCGTGATATTACATTTTAGCAGGAATTTGAAAATTGTGTTAGCCAGATACATAAGGTGGGGTTATGAGATGGCTATGCTGACTATTTGGTCACTGTTGTCCTGTAAATTGAAGTGCAGTGCCCTTCCACAGCTATATGGGTATCCTGTGATGAGAGTGACCACTATTGAGCACTTTCAAAAAGGGCGACTCAATAAGAGTTCCATGTTCACAGGGCTACTGGACAAGGAGGATGACTGAATAGGGGATGGCTAAGATAGCGACAGGATGTCACTATATGTACAAGTGCATGGGGGGAATGAACATGCCATATGATGGGTGGAAGGGGAGGGAGGATTTGTGAGGTGTACCACAGTGGTGGGCTACCAAGCTGGCCCTGTGGCATAGTGGGTTGGCGGCAAGCTAGGGTTGTGAGTGTGCCAGTCCCAGGTGTTTTTTTTTCTTTTTGTTTCACCCATCCTTTTTTGCATACACCTCCCCCTCCAAACATGCACCCCCCTGGAGTTGAGCATCCTTTAGTGGGAGTGTGGGAGGTGAAGCCCCCTGGGGTAGTGTGAGGGGCACATCCCTCTGCATAAACAAAAAACAAGTCTCTGGTGCTGTTTTCCTTTGTGCCACAAGTGTTACATTGCTGAAATAGATTTTCGACGATGTGCACTCACCCTAATAGCGATCACCTTTCCTCGATCACCATTATGACATGGAACCCAACATATATATACACATCTAAGGAGAGATGGGAGTGCAGGGGACCAACAGACAAATAAGGATAAAATGACTATCTCAAAAACTGTAAATGGGTGGGAATGTAGGGAGCAGAGTGCCCTGCGATCCCACAAGCAAATAAGTCTACAATTACACTACCTTAAAAAGTAAGGAAATTCTTTTTAAAACACCATGTACATGCATCGGTTAAGGTTGAGGATAAAGTGACAAATGTAGGGAAATATGACATTAGAGTTTTCAACCCTAAAACCCCTTCCCCACCCCTGAATAAATGAGGGGTGGAGTCTTCCTTTGGGTTGTGAGCCCTAATGCTTATCCCATTGTATGCACTCATGAAACATACACAACTGTCTCTATCACATCTTAACTTTTTTGGGGCAGTATAGCGCAGTGGTTTAAGGCTCTGAGCTGCAAACCTAGAGATCTGGGTTGAATCCCACAGCCCCCACTTGCATACTGTATGACTCTGAGCAAGTCACTTAACTTGCTTGTACCCCCAGGTCACACCTGTAAACAAGCTTTGGCTTATTGTACCTCTTCTGGTTAAACAAGTCCCCCCTTTTCCTTTCCTTTCCTTTTCTGTTACTGCAATGGGGTGAGCATTAGGGTTGACACAGAAACAGCTTTATGTTGTGGTCTGAAATTTTCAGAGTAGAAAGCCTTTGGTTCACAGATGTACCTTTTGTAGGTTTGGTGAACAAAATATTAATCTATTCAAAAGTTATAACATTTTTAATTTTCCCATTATTTCCTATGGGAAAATGTAAGTGTTCCGCATGAAGATATTTTTGTTTTCACAGGCAGGGTCACATACTGTAGTGTCGCAGGGAGCCTGGTGTATTTTCGCAGAGCTGTGTTTTGTTCACAAGAATGTAGTCTTTTTTTCACAGCATGGTGTCTTGTTTTTGCAGACAAGGTGCCACAGTCTTGCAGGATTCTGCTGTATTTTCACAGAGCAGTGTTTTGTCTGCTATCTTGTTTTCTCTTTTGCAAAAACACAAACTAAAGAAAAGATAGAAAAATGCATCTTATGGAAGACACAAACATCATAATTTAGCTAAACAGATCTTGTTTAGCCACATTCTGATGTTTTTTTTTTTTAATTTTTCACTAGAAATACTTTTTTGGGTACCCGATATCCTGGGTACAAAGGTTAGAGAGAGGATCACTTCTGCCACATTCTCTGTACAACAACAATGGGATTTTATGACTCCTACAGTCACAGCTGAAACTTGTGCTGCCAGCCACTAAGTCAGATTTGTGCCACCCCTTTTCCCTGGTGTCTAGTAGCACCCATTCCTGTTTATAATCTGTATCCCTGGCATATGATGGCACCCCTCCATGTTGTCCTAGTGTGTAATGGCACCATTCCACCCTCCCATTGCATTTCTTTTATTTTCATTTATTTAATCTGACACTGGAATGCCCACTCCCAGTGTCAGATGCTCTCCCCCAGCCACACTCTCTTTACTTATTGTTTGCTGGCATTGGGTGGCCCAATCCCCATGCCAGTAATGGAAGCCCCCTCCCAGCAGTGTGGGACACTTGGGAGCCCACTCCCAGTGTCCCAACTCATGTTCCCCCTGAAGCAGTGTGGGGACACTGGGGTGCCCAATCTGCATTTATTCATTGAGAGAGCTCAGTCGGGCTGCTGGCCATGGAGGTTAGTGGAGGACTGTGCCAGTGGCCTGCTTGGAGTTGGGATGGAGGAAGCGGGGTGGTAAGCCACTACCTGATGTTGTGCTGGCTGTACTAGACACCAAGAATTTAAGATTTTTGTTTACTTAAATTATTGGGTACAGCAATTAGCTGGGGGATCACTAGACACCAGGGATTTTTTTTCATTAGGGTTGGGGACGGGGTGGGGTGGGTGGGGTGGAGCAGGGTGGTGCACCATTACCTGACTGTGGGTTGGGTGGATCCCCTATTCACTATGAATTTAAAATTATTATTTTTTCATATCGTTGGGGCTGGTGATTGGTGGGAGGTGGGGCCACTAGATACCAGGGATTTATTTGATTAGCAGATTCTAACTTCTCTTTGCTTTGGGAGTTTTTAAAGTGCAATTTGCACTTAAAAACTCCCAAAGCAAGGGAAAGTTACAAATGGTGAATTTTCCTTTGATGGCTGCAACTTCGAAAAAATCAATCTGCAGAGGAGAAATTGGTGACTTTGCTGAAAATTCGTAAGCGAAGTAACACTCTGCTGCAGCTCTATGGAACATATAGGTGACAGGCAGGACTTTACAGGAATTTATGGACCATTTAGGTTTGATTGATCCCTGGAGGATACTTCATCCGAGTGACAACGTATTCACATTTCATTCTGTTCCACATGATGTTTCCTCTCATTTGGATTATTTTCTGGTAAGATCTCAGCTATTATATGATATACAGTACAAGGATGTAACGTGGAAGTTTGAGTAATTTCCGATCACTCTCCAGTAAGGTTATGTTTACTGTCCCCCGAGGGTAACTCTAGAACTTGCAACTGGTCTTTAAATAATCTTCTGCTAAAGGATTCTTCACTAATATCTCACTTAAAAGGGTATATAATCCACTCTATAAAGGATAATGATGATTCCATCTTAGCTCGTGATGTTTATGGGGAGCTATCAAGGCTCAGTGGAGGGGGAAGTTGATTAGGTTAGCCACAATTCAAAAGAATAAACTTTGTGCACAGGTCTCAGACTGGTTGCACCAGATTAAGGACCTAAAAAAGTCCTTCTCCCCACATTCACCAGAGGACTAGACAATGAAGCTAGACCAGTGGCGAGCTCAATTTTCGGCCTACATTCTAGAGAAGGTAGAGAGAGTGACCTCAGCAGTGAAAGCCACTTACATTGGTCAGGGAGAGAAAGCCAGAAAATTGTTAGCTTTATGGCTTAAACAAAGTAGTTTGGTCTGCTGGGTCTCATCCCTAGTAAACCCACAGTCTAATGTTTCCACACTTGAATCCCAACAGATAACGGCCATTTTTTGTACTTATTATCAGGCTCTATACTGCTGAACATTTTAATAGTAATTTAACCTTGTCCCTAGGCAAGTTTCTAGAGGATGTTGACCTGCCGCACCTTATGAAACAGCAGCAACAACTTCTACTTGGCCCTATTAGTGAAATTGAGATAGCCAAGGCTATTTCATCACTCTCCCCAGATAAGGACCAGATGGTTTCTTCCCGATGTTCTACAAAACATTCCAAGAGGAGCTATTTCCAATACTGTCCCATTTGTATAATTATATATATGATTCTGATATCAGAGAATTTGTTTTCTTTGAGGCCATGATAGTATTAATTCTTAAACCAGGGAAAGATCAAATACACCCTGAGAACTACCAGCCAATCTCCTTATTGAATGTGGACATGAATATTTATGCAAAGGTTTTGGCTTCTCAATTGAGTTAGGTAAAGCTTGATCTTATTGGACCAGAACAGGCAGGCTTTATTACAGGTAGAGATGTTGCCAAATTTTAATTTCCTAAGCAAAATTGCAGTGAAATCGGCAATTCCACCACACAAAATATTTCATGAAATTGTGAAATTTCACTTGCAATTTCACCACATCTGCATATGCCAATGCATTCTGTATCCCTCCAAGTCCCTGGTGTCTAGTGGCCACCTCAGACAGATCACCAGCTGAATTCAAATCAAGAACCCCCCCAGTCACCCTGAGCCCTGGCCACCAATCTTTCAAACCTCCCCCAACAATCCCCTCCCATGTCCCTGCTGTATAGTGCACCCCCAACCAATGACCAGCTGAATTCAAATCAAGAACCCTCCCTCCTCCCCCAGTCACCATAAGCACTGGACCTGTATCTTTGTTAAAAAAATAAATCCCCTCCCCATCCCTGGTGTCTTGTGGACCCCTCATCCCCACCCTGTTTGAAGTCAGAGCCCAACTCACCCCCCATACCCCGATAGGGCCACTGACACAGCCCTCCATTCACATCCATGGCCGGCAGCCCATCCGAGCGCTCAATGAACGAGTGCATGCTTGTACAAGCACGTGCTCATTTATTGATAGATTCAGACAAACAGCCCTCTCACTACATTACAGTAGTAAGAGTGCTGGCAGTCTGAATTTGTCAATGAATGAGTGTGTGTTTGTACAAACATGCATTCATTCATTGAGTGCTCAGACAGGCTGCTGGCCATGGAGGTCAGTGGAGGGCTGTGTTGGTCACCAGATTGGGGTACGGGGGAGCAAGGTGGGCTCTGGCTTTAGACAGGATAGGGGGTCCGCTACACACCAGGGACAGGAGAGGATTTATTTTTTTTTTATACAAAGATACAGGGCCAGTGCTCAGGGTGACTGGGGGAGGAGGGTGGGAGGGTTCTGATTTGAATTTCATTGGTGATCGGCTTGGGGGCTACAGACACCAGGGATATGGGAAGGGATTCTTTTTTTGGAAAGATTGGGGGGAGGTCATTAGTGAAAACTTTGATGATTTGTGGGTGAAATTTCACATTTCGCCCAGTGAAATATTTGGTGAAATGCACAAATTCTGCAAAATGTATCACCCAACAAAATGTTCCAGGTTCGCACAACTCTAATTGCAGGAAGTCACTCAAGTGACCACTTTCAAAAGCTCTTTCATCTTTTCTCTGCATCTAGAGAAACTGACAATAATGCTTTGCTGGTCTCTCTGGATGCAGAAAAGGCATTTGACAGAGTGAGCTGGTGCTGTCTATTCACCATTCTACCTAAGTATGGTCTCTCCATGGAATTAATCTGTTGGATAAAAGTACTTTACTCTCAGCCTATAGCAAAAGTATTATGTAATAACAAGGGTTCCAATTTATTTTTTTAACTCGGGTCATGAGACAAAGCTGCACTTTATCCCACTTATTATTTAATTTGTATATTGAACCTTTAACTAGGAAAATACATTCTTCCCCTTGCATTAAAGGTATCTCGGCTGGCAAATTAGATTTCAAAATATGTACCTTTGTGGATGATATTATTTTACACATTGAAGATTGTCGGCCAGCAACTTTAAAGATTATTGGGCAATTTAGTAAGTTCTGTGGCTATAAGCCTAACTTACATAAAACATTGGCATATCCATTATATTCTAACTGTATGAAAAAGAACATTGTAAATGTTGGGCCGCAATGGTAATCACATGCCATAACATATCTAGGAATCAAAATATCCTGTAATTTACATTTGTTAAAAATCCCTGAATTTGGACCCTTTATTGAGACAAACTGAACAAGATTTAACCTGGTGGAAGCATCTGCCCTTCTCTCTTTGGGGACATTCCAGTATTATTAAGATGAATGTATTGCCATATCTTCTTTATCCTTTATGTATTTTAAATATCGTATTGACAAAGTTCTGTTTCAACAAGATATAGTCTGTCTGTACAGATTTTCTTTGACTGGGCAAACCACCAAGGATAGCCTTTCTCAAATTATTTAGACCTTGGAAGATAGGTGGCCTCCAATTACCTTATTTATTCTGTTATTATTTTTCATTACACGGCACTAATTTTTTTCAGTGGGGATACCAACTGAATCAACATGCTTCATTGCCCAGTTGGTTATGTATTAAAGTCAGTTATGTCTTAAAAGGAATCTAGTGGATGCATATCATCTTTCCCTCACTTCCCTGTTATATTCTTGCTAAGAGCATTTCTGTTTGTAGCATCAGAGGACTCACACTGCTGTATGAGGCCTTTTAATCTATTTTTGTGTGTTAAACTTGTTTGTGTGCATGTCATGCAGCGAGCCCTGCTTCTGACAGGAAGCAGGAAGAGAGGCTGTTAGCTCCCTGTAAGAATCACAAACTACCAGATTAAAGGGAGACCTTAATTTTTATCTAATAGAGGCAAAATATTGTTTTACTTGTGCCACAGTCATGAATGAGTGCCTGGTGCATGTTTTAAACTCTGCACTTTGAAAAAAGGAATTTGGAGGGACCTGTTACTCCTGAGTAACTTCAGAGTCACCTCCACCTTTAAAACTAGTCCTGCTGTGAGCAGGGCAAGTGTGGGCAGGGCATGTATCACCGCATGCAGAGAAGCACACTGAGACGTTTAGGTGTGTTTGGCATGGGAGGAGTGGGAAGTAGACCAAGACAATATCAAAACAATAAAAAGGTAGGCCATTCTGATCCGTGCTAGGTACTAATAACTGTCCTACTGTTTATTGTGCTATCTAATTATTGGATTGATCAGCCACTAGCCCCAAGATTTGCCATACATCAGGGCTAATACACATAGCTATCTAGGAGACATGCTGTTTAAGCATTGACATATAAGTAACATTGCTGCACAAGAAAACTCAACTTACTGTAGGCATTGCAACTAGCTCTGTTTGCAAAGAAATAATGATGGATAATATCATAACTACTGAGGGGAGGGTGGGACTTAAATGTTCAGCATGTGAAATGTACTTACTAATTGATGTGCCAATCCCTGCACACCTTTTTACCTGTTTAAAATGTAAACAGAACACTGATATGCTGATTGAAAATATCTCTCTTTAATACCAGATTAGAAGCCAATGAAAAAAATCAGTAAGACATGGCAGGCAGGTTAAATGTTGAAGAAAATACAGAACTAGTTAAAAGACACCCACACACAAAACCACAAGATCCATTAACTGTAGAACATGTGCCAGCATATAAACCTGCCCAAGGGTCAATCCCCTCCACCCCCACAGCTACCAAACAAATCATAATCAGGGAGCAAATTGCAACCCCAAGTAACTCAGTAAATAAACAAGCATTTATTAATGCTGAATGTTGTCACGCTGGCATTGGCAGTGGCTGAGGTGGAGATGCATAGCGCTGTGATTTTGTTAATGTGTCCGAAAAGGTGATTTTGCACAGCGAGTATACCATTATGTGCCAGAGCTGTGGAAATGCATTTTGGGCAGGCTGTGGAAAATGGCAGCTGGACTGTAGATAATGCAGTGTGCACAAATGTCAGTGGTGAAAATGTGGCATGAAAATATTAAAGATTGCCGAAGTTACAAGGGTGCATGGAAACTGCACAATGCACGCTTGCAACACAGTCACTGTATGGACTTTCGGCACCAAACTTTAAACATAGTCATTTTAGGACATCTACTGATGAATAGTATCACTGTCATTTCCTCAAACTGTCATGAAAAGTGATTTCACACAGTGACCATGCAATTCTGCACCGGACGTGCAAAAACACTTTTCAGCCAGCTGTACTTTTTATAAGGAGGTATAGAAAAATGCCAATGATGAACAGCCGGAGTGAAAGTATTACAAATTCACAATGTCATGAGTGTGCGTGCAAACTGCACAACGCGCGCTCATAAAATACTAATTTTATTGACTTTCGTCTCCAAATTTTCAACATACCCATTTTAGGACATCTGCTAATGAACAGTGTCACTGCCATTTTCATAATGTGTCTCGAACACAGGCTTTCCACAGTGACCGTGCTATTGTGTGCCGGAACTGCGAAAACAAATTTTGGTCAGGATGTGAAAAATGATAGCTATACTGTTCATTGGGAGGTGTAGAACAATGGCACTGTTGAAAACCTGGAGTGAAAATATTATATGTTTGCAAACTTACGAGCATGCGTGCAAACTGCGCAACTCACGTTCGTAACACAGTAATTTTATGGAGTATTGTCACCAAATTTTCAACACAGACATTTTAGGACCTCTGCTCATGAACAGTGTCACTGTCATTTTCGTAATGTGTCCCAAACAATGATTTTGCACAGTGACTGCGCTATTCTGTGCCAGAAGTGTGAAAACAGATTTCAGCCAGGATGTGAAAAATGACAGTTGAATGGTTTACAAGAAGGTGTGGTAAAAGGCCAATATTGAGAATCTGGCATGAAAATATTGCGAATTCGCTAACTTATGAACATGCGTAGCAACTGAGCAATGTACGCTTGTAAAACAGTCATTTTTTTTTTAATTTTTCCCACCAAATTGGCAACATAGGCTTTTTGAGAGCCCCCCTCATGAACAGAGGCACTGTCATTTCATTACTCAGCCCAAAAGGTTATTCTTCACAGTGACTGCGAAATCACCTTTCGGGACAGAATAACACCATGACAGTGCAAGAATTCATGAGGATGGGTCCCAAAAACCCCATGTTGAAAATGTTGGGCAAAAATTCCCAAAAATGCCTGAGATATGCAGCAAAGTTGAAAAAAAACTATTTATTCCATTATACAGCTTACCGGCATTTCCTCAGTTCACGGTCAGCTTTGAAGGGTGCAGACGTGTTCCTGGTCCAACGAAGATCACCTGCCAGACTCCAGAGGTAAGTATGGGGTGGGGGTGTGGGGAGGCAGGGTGAACAGAGGGTGGGTGTGGGTGGGGGCCAAGGAGACTATGAGGGACAGTTTTCATTTTACAGGTGAAGAAAAAAAAACATTGCAGGACAGTATTTGTATTTCAGAGTTTGGCATGCTGGGGTGGACTCCCAGCTTGCCACCTAAATGTTTTGGGGGCTGTAGCCAATGAGATTGGGCACCCGTTAGCACCTAAAAGAAAGGGGAGCTGAGGGGTCTGGGCACCTCGCATTTAACAATGGGGACAATGGGGGTATGCTGACAGGGAGTGGGATCCCCCGTTGGCACACAAGGAAAGCAGGGGGTAAACCAGCAGGGGGATTGGGCACCCCTGAAGTTGGCAGTTGGGCGCCCGCCCATGCACCATGCTGATAATGTCAGCAAGCACGTAGGAAGGGTCTGCTGCATCTGATGAGCTTTGCTCGGATTGCAGCAGACCTTTTCTTAGATGTACTCACCACATTATGTATGCATGGTGTGGTGCCAGCATGCAGGCTAATTGGGGAATGAGGACGCACCTATTGGTGCGTGCCCCACATTCGCCCAATCGCGACTGCACCTCCAAAGCTACACTGTTTCAAGATGTTGGATGCGCAAGAGCGCCAACATAAAAAGAGTAAGAGAAGATGAAACCAATGATAATCCAGACAACCACTGGTTTTACATTCAGAGTACAACAGCAGCAAAAAAGGGAGGAAAGCTGAACAGTATACACTTCCAGTTTATAACAGCTTTGACCTTCTAAGC
Source organism: Neoceratodus forsteri (assembly GCA_016271365.2). Taxonomy (NCBI): domain Eukaryota; kingdom Metazoa; phylum Chordata; order Ceratodontiformes; family Ceratodontidae; genus Neoceratodus; species Neoceratodus forsteri. The sequence continues at coordinate 1,032,606,987 of CM028135.1, read as the reverse complement.
TCATTGGTTATGGAGGAATTGTCAAACATCTATGACACCCCTATTACGATCCCTCAGGTATAAACTTAAACAAAGACAACATTAATCAAATCCCTATGATAACTCCTTCACCCTTAGTGCCAAAGAAAGATCACTCATCAAATACAGAAAACAATGCCAGTGGGCAACAAGGAGGTAATACCAACAGTATTACTCATATAATGGAAACCCAGAAAATGGCCACAACTGATGCCATATGCCCTGAGCAAACATTCATATTGGGTGACTCCATCACTAAATACACAAACAAATTTTCAACCAATGGGAAAAAGGAGAACATAGTTAGTTGTAGCTACTGTACAATGGAGCAACCATAAAAGGCATCATCAGAATGCTGCCTGGTATCCTACAAAATATTAATAGCCCTAAAACTGTAATTCTTCATGCAGGCACAAATGACTTCAGCAGACAGGGAGATTAATGGCATAGTGAAGGACATGTAATAGGCAGTCAAAACCTTGCAGGAGTTTACTGCAAAATCAGTCATGTCAGAAGTACTACTGTACTGGTACCCAAGGCTGGTAGGGAGAAAAGCCAACAACATAAACTCGTACTATAATTGCTTATGTAGGTGGTGCTTGACAAATAACTTCTCATGTATTAGAACCTGGGAACACTTTGTCAATGACTAAACCTAGTTTTGTCATGATTGTTGCACCTGAGTAAGAGAGGACCAAGATTATTAGGGTTCATGTTTAAAAATGCAATAAAAGAGAACTCAGAGGACAAAAAAGCCTAGATAATGGAATTTGCCCTTTAAGGGGCAGACTAGGTTGTCCTGGTGCACCCCTTCCCTTTCCATCAAGATGGCATGCTCAGAAGGGGAGGGGGGAACGAAAGGGAGGGGCCAGGGGATAGAACAATAGCCAAGCAACAGGAAGGGGAGGGGCAAGTGGAGGTACATAATAGACAACACAGAGGTGGTTCAGCCACTTTGCTGGAGTTTTGATCCTCCCACCCACCCTATAAGACAGAGCAAGAGGGGAAGACAGTCAAAAAGGGACTGTACGGTTGGTCTGTCAAAGGTGGATGACAGATGTGTCTGGTTGGACGGTTATTGGAATCCCAAAGGTGGATGGCAAGTAATAATATGGTTATTGGACTGCCAAAGGTGGATGGCAGATGTGTCTGGTTGGATGGTTATTGGAATCCCAAAGGTGGATGGCAAGTAATAATATGGTTATTGGACTGCCAAAGGTGGATGGCAGATGTGTCTGGTTGGATGGTTATTGGACTCCCAAAGGTGGATGGCAAGTAATAATATGGTTATTGGACTGCCAAAGGTGGATGGCAGATGTGTCTGGTTGGACGGTTATTGGACTCCCAAAGGTGGATGGCAAGTAATAATATGGTTATTGGACTGCCAAAGGTGGATGGCAGATGTGTCTGGTTGGATGGTTATTGGACTCCCAAAGGTGGATGGCAAGTAATAATATGGTTATTGGACTGCCAAAGGTGGATGACAGATGTGTCTGGTTGGATGGTTATTGGAATCCCAAAGGTGGATGGCAAGTAATAATATGGTTATTGGACTGCCAAAGGTGGATGACAGATGTGTCTGGTTGGATGGTTATTGGAATCCCAAAGGTGGATGGCAAGTAATAATATGGTTATTGGACTGCCAAAGGTGGATGACAGATGTGTCTGGTTGGATGGTTATTGGAATCCCAAAGGTGGATGGCAAATAATATGGTTATTGGACTGCCAAAGGTGGATGGCAGATGTGTCTGGTTGGATGGTTATTGGAATCCCAAAGGTGGATGGCAAATAATATGGTTATTGGACTGCCAAAGGTGGATGACAGATGTGTCTGGTTGGATGGTTATTGGACTCCCAAAGGTGGATGGCAAGTAATAATATGGTTATTGGACTGCCAAAGGTGGATGGCAGAAAAAGTGGGGAGGGGGAAAGGGGAGAAGGAGGGGAAGGGGAAATAAAAAGGAATAAGATGAAAAGAGGAAGAAGCTGAAGGAGAAAAGTGGTCTCGGTTTTCACTGTTACCTAACAGAAAAGGAGAAGAAGAAGGCACCCAGGTTTTCAAGTGGGGGGGGGGGAATGAGGAAGAAAGAGGGAGGATCAGAGATGGATACATGGATGAAAATAAATGAAATTGTGAGAGACTTAATAATAAAAGATGATGAAATGGAACATGAATTATGATATATAAATAAATTAATTGCCAATCTGAGTACAACAACAAACAGTGGTCTCTGTCTTTTTGTGAGGGAAAAGGGGAAATCCGGGACAACAGGGTGTGTAGAGACACGTGTATGCATATTGGAGACATAGGCACGAACAAAAACAGCATTAAGTTAGGTAATAAAAATGGCCTATTCTGCTTACTAACCAATGCAAGGATGGATGAATTAGAACTGATCTTACACCAGAAAAGCATTGATGTTGCTGACATAATGGAAACCTGGTGAGGGGAAAACTACAGGATGGAATAACAACATTCTGGAGTATAATGTCTACTATAAGAATAGTAAAGGTATAAAAGGAGGGGGATCACTTTATTCATAAAGGACGATATTAAACATAAGCAGATAAATGACTCATAAATCAATTATACAAATTAACTAGTATGGGTAGAACTACTCAGGGAAAAACATCATAAACAACTGCGAGGTTTATGTTATAGACCGCCAAACATCAATATGCAAGCACAGCAATGTCTAGTAGACAGTATTGAAAATGCAGCGATCAAAAAGGAAATTATACTCCTTGGAGATTTCAATACACCTGGAATTGACTGTAATGAGGAACTGGCTAGTACCAACCAAAAGCAGATGTTACTTGGTGTATGTGTTACAAATGGGTTGCAACAAATGATCACAGAGCCCACTAGAAATAACAATATACTATACCTGGTATTAACAGATATCCCCCACCAAATTAGTTATATTGAGATACATGAATCCTTTATAAATGGTAACCACAATGTTATAACATTCTCAGTAAAGACATATCCCAGTAGAGAAACTGGTAAAACAGTTTTTAAGAACTAGAACAGGGCTAATCTTCACCAACTGAAACAAGGACTTACCACATGGCAGTGGGATAATATATCCACATTTCCAGAAGAACTATGGACCACCAGAGCTAAAAACAAATGACTAGAACTGGAAGGTAAATATGTCCCAAACAAAACAATTTATAATAAAAAGGGTAAGGTACCGATTTGGCTGACATCAAAAATCACAAAATTCCTAACTACTAAACAAAGGGCCATTAGAGCTTTAAAAAGAGATAACAACAATTGTAAAAAAGATAAATATAAGATACTCTTAAAAAAATTAAACAAAACATTAGACCTGAAAAGAAAAAAACTTAACTTAGGTTGGCACACTTTAAAGTTGGTGAAGTTTTACGGATTTTTAAATAACGAAAAACAAGCCAACAGATCAATTGGACCATTGAATGATAATAACAGGGAGATATCAGACCCTCAGGAGATAGCCAACAAATGCAGTGGGTATTTTTGTTCAGTTTTTAGCACAAATCACCCTAGATTATCTATAACTACAGGGATCAACAAAAAAGAGAGATTAACCAAAATCTCTAAATCTGCAATTGATGATAGGTTAAGAAAAATAAAAAAACAACAAATCACCTGGTCCTGATAAACTATACCCAAGACTATTAAAGGAACTGTCCACCTGGTTGGTAGATCTTGTCCACAGAATCTTTAGTTTGTCACTTGTCTCCAGGGAAATTCCACTAGATTGGAAAACTGCACCTATTTTTAAGAAGGGAGACAGGGGAGAAATGATTAATTGTAGGTCCATCAGTCTTACAAGCATCCTGGGGAAAATACTCAAATCTCTTGTAAAAGAAAAGTTGAAACTGAATATAAGTACCACATAATTAGAAGACAATAATAAGCACGGATTCAAAAATCGGAGGTCATATCTTACTAGTAACCTAGTGTTTTGCGAAAAATGAGTGCACTGATGGAGGAAAAATCTCCTGTGGCTATTGTTTATTTGGACTTGTGTAAAGCCTTCAACAAAGTTCTGCATTCAGTCATGATTGCCAAAATGCATCATATGGGGTTAAACTCCATAACTGCATGATGGGTAGAGGAATGACTGAGTAACAGACCCCAGAGTGTACACATCAGGGGTCACCAATATGGTTTGAGACCAGTGACTAGTGGTGTGCCACAGGGCTCTATGTTGGGACCTGTGATGTTTTCCATTTTTATTTCTGATATGACTGACCAACTCAGTAATTTTTCAATCAAGTTCACAGACAACACTATGATAGCTGCAAATGTTAGCTGCAACTTTTTATTTTCAATTGTTTAACCAAGAGTGGCACACTAAGCTGAAACTTGTTTACAGGTGAGACCTGGGAGCACAGGGAAGTTAAGTGACTTGCTCAGGGTCACACAGTATGTAAGTTGGGGCTGTGGAATTCAAACCCAGGTCTTTAGATTTGCAGCTCAGAGCCTTAAACCACTGCACTATACTGCCTCCCTCAACTTGTGGGTACAAACTTTGAAAAAAGATTTATGTGCCTTGAAAGACTGGGCAAAATTTATAGGCATGATTTTTAACACCTCTTAAGAGTTTACTGATTTAGATTGCTCTCTCCCTTTCCATATGTACACTTGATTGTGTCATCCTAAATGGCAATAAACAACATAAAAATAATATAATATTGAGTAAACTCCACTGCTCACACAGGAATTAATTGACACAAAATAGCTGTTTTTATTTTTAAAAAGTCCACATCAAACTCTTGGGCAACAGTTTTGTATCCAAAACTCCACTTCTTCAGTCCCCCAACCACAGTGTTGTTGGTCTAAATAAAAAAACATACAACAATATATCAGAAAACAAAAACATAAAAACATACATTCCTTAATTCCACACTCCTATTATTGCACCACCACCATCACTTAAAACAAAGCTTTTACAAAAAGCATTCAAGTATCATTTATAAATAACCACTTAATAGCCACTTAAATAGCCCCTATTCCAATTAAATAAATTAGTGACACATCACCATTTAATTAAACATATTTAAAATACAACATACCTTATTCTAGTTTTATAATCAGTGTTTGCTTATTACATCTCCCGAACACATTTAGAAAACTTTAAAAAGAGCATTCGGATATCATTTATAAGTATCCACTGAAACAGCCCCTCTTCCAATGAATAAATTAGTAACACATCACCACTTAATTGAACTGGTGTAAAACACAGCATACCTTGTTCTTATTTTATATTCAGAGTATACTTTTTTGCTTCAGCCAAGTTCATTTAGTAAGTGTATTCAAAAACCTATAAACACTAAAAATAAAAGGCTTCATTAAGTTTCCCTCCAGCAGGCATATGTTTCTCCCCAGTCCATGCTCAAAAATCAAAGTAACATTTTTACCTGGTTTAACTTATTCAGTGCTATATTCCCATATTTTTACATTTTCCCCTTAGTCCCCAATGTTCTTCTCTATAAATCAGTGCATTTTATTTTATTCATACCTCAATCTCTCATTTAGACATTTTTTCTATATTTTAAACTCCCTTCAGTTCCCATGTCCTTACACTCTCATAATCGAAAAAAAAAAAACAGAACTTCTAAACTCTCTATACTCTAAAAGAGAGCCTACATTTCTCACAACATTTCAATCAATCAATCAAAATCTTTATTTCTCCAGGTGAACGTTGTTGAGCAAGCTCATTTACAAGATGGACCTGGTTAGCTCCGGGTCAAATGGTACAATGGATACAGAAATATTTACAATACAGCCAAATAACAGAAGTAAAAAAAACAATTAATGCAATTAATGTAAGTAAGTACTCAATGTTACATAAGCCATATCAGTTAAGAGTACTTCTGTAATATTTAAGGAGGACATAAGATGAGGCTCAGTAGGAACCTCACTAGGGAGAAGTGATTGGCTGCTCGTGTAGGGAGCTGACCCAAGCACAGAATTTCAAAAGTAGTGTAATCACACAGTATCCCTAAATGTAACACTCTAAACAGAAGGATAAGAGTCTTAACAGTCAAGGAGAAAACTAATTACAGCTCTTTTTTGGCAAATTTAGGCATGGAAATCAGATTTATGCTTGGTTTGGAACGGACACAGAAGCAGACTGCAGGAACCAATTGAAAGCCAATGCTGAAGAGCACTCACGTTCTGATTGGATGGTTGCTAATGCTGTGCTTTGCTAATGGAGAAGCCAAGCTTAGGTTCTCAGGTGGCAGTAGAGGCAGCGTTGACCTCCCGGTGCCTGGGTTTCCCATGCATATGGGTAGGGAGCCCGTGGAGAGTATAGTCTTGGCAGGGGATGGAAGAAGGGGTTGGTATTAAGTACTGGGCCACAGACAATGGAACATCTGAACCAGAGGGAGGACCAAAGCAGCAGGATAACAAAACTGGGTATTCCTTGATGCCTAAAGACTGTCCGAACCACAAAAATTCAGAAAGGAGTATAATCAAGCAGAGTCCCAACTCTTGACACTCTAAACAGGAAAAAATAGAGGTCATAACTGTTAGGCAATAAGTAAGTAGAACTCTTTTTTGTGCAAGTTTTAGACAGAAAATCAGACTTTAGCTTAGTATTGAGGGAGACACAGGAGCAGACTGCTGGAGCCAATCAGATGCCAGAGTAGAAAAGCATTCACGTTCTGATTGGGTATCAGCAATGCCACACCTCATTAGTAAGGAGTCTGGACTGGGTGTCTCAGGCGGTGGCTATAAAAGCGACAACTGTCCAGTATCTGCATTTCTCCCACCTGAGAGGCAGGGAGCCCCTGAAGGGCTCATCTACAGCAGGGAAGAGAATTAGGGGACAAAGAAAAGAGATAGTAAGAGTAGAATGCAGCGGAAAGGGAATACGAAGATGAAATAGGGCAGTTAAATGGTACAGGGTAGGGGAATAAGAGTCACAAATTAAGCAATATGTAAAAGACAGCAGGGTGAGCAAGGTGTAGCGGCCGCGAAAGCCATGAAGAGATAATAATCCTACAGGGATTTCTAGAGGGGAAAAACATTTAAGGCATAAGAGGCTCAGAGAGTTAAGGTTGCCAAAAGTTACAAGCAATCATAAATTCAACTACACACAGAGGGCAGCAGCCTGGTGCTTCAGACTGAAATTAGGGGCTGGGGTAGCAATTGCATGTCTCACACACATACTGAGTATATAAAGATTTAAAGGCATTCATACTGATGAGGCAGCTTAATTTCAATAATTTTTGTACTGTGTTCCATAATGCTGGCAGCAGAAAACTAATGGCCACTCAACCATAGCAAGAGGAAGCCTTGGGGATACACAATGTGATGTAGGATGCGCTTCTTAGGGCATACATCCCTGGCTCACTTACTGGGAGACAGTCTATTATATATTGTGGAAGCTGCTTCAAGAAGACTGTATAAGTCCAAAGGACTACGTTTCTATTACGCATTACATTTCCTCAGTTTTTTTGCCATCTCAGTCACAAATCGTCCCTACCTTCACTAGTTCAGTGTCTAGCTCGCTGCAAAGAAATCTTTTTACTTCCCAGAGCTTCATTTCTCTTTTTGTATTTCTGGCATCCCTATGAAAAATGAAAATGAAACTAAACATCAGCACTCCTTTCTAAACCTTAAACGGAGGGCAAAATATCCTTAAAACTTTTAAAAGGAGTTAACTATTTTTCTGCTTACCTCACTACGCAGCTCTACTCACGTCCTTACTGGTTTGGCTATAAGCCAAATATACTCCCACACATGCTTTTAATGCCACGAGGGTAGTTGGGGAGGAAACATAAAATGACGTGCATGCCCCTCCTACTACGGTACTGAATAACATTTTAAATCAAAATGCAAGTACTCCCCTCCCTTGTGGCTCCACATATCCTTACTCATGCACACACATTATAAACTTGATAGGGAGCTGGTGGTTCGCCCCTCATCATCGACTACAGTTCACTCAAGTGTCCTTTACCTCAAAATTTTTCTATATAAATAAACTCCACTCTAGCATTCTCAATCCTTACTTGGTGCCAGCACCCTAGCAAGAGGGAATATGGCACTGAATAAGTTAAACCAGGTAAAGATTTGGCTTTGATTTTTGAGCATGGGTTGGAGAGAAATATTTTCCTGCTGGAGGGAAACTTAATGATGCTTTTTATTTTTGGTGTTTATAGGTTTTTGAATGCACTTGCTAGATGACCTTGGCTGAAGCAAAAAGTATATTCTGAATATAAAATAAAAACAAGGTATGATGGCCCAGATATTCAAACTGCACCCAAAAAGTGTGCAATAGCAGGAGCAAGCGCAAGTCCATTGTGCCCATGCACAAGAGGCGTGATATTCAAAAACTGAGCCGGCCAACCTGCGCCTACAGCCAACGACTGAATATTGCACCACCTACACCATAGCACAAAGGAGGGGAAGCTGAGCAGATCTGATGTGCCATAGCGCAACAAGGGATGTTCAGCTGAGCAGTCCAGAGGCACCATAGCACAATCAGGGATGCCCCCAAGCAGAAGGGTGGCAATGCAGCTGCACAACCAGGGTGGTAGAGGCCCACCACCCATGCCACAGATGGGCAGAGGAACACACAGCAGAACAGACATCGTCTCCCCACACCCCATGCACTGCACAACTGGGGGAGGGCTGGAATAACCACTGGCACATGGAGACAAGCAGCCAACCCACAGTCAGGCCATGGTGCCCCACCACAGCCCCTGGCAAGCTGTGACTGGCACACAAGGAGGGCTGACCACCCCGTGCCACACCATCCCCCCAATGCAGAGCACATCCTGCACTGTGACCCCCAGACACCCTGCCCAGGAGCAGTGTCCACCACTGCAGGAAATCCCATACATGCCACCACCCCCACTGTGACAATACAACCCTGTGCACCACAGAACCATGCAAGGCAGGCCCACCATGAGCAGCTACCAGTGGGTGGCAGCTCACAGCAATGCAACGATGGCATACACAGTGCCACCATGCACAGCCCCCCCGAGGTACAGCTGAGAGACTGACCATGAGTCAGCATACGAGGTACCCCGCACAGGACAGGCCATGCCCCAGACACCACAACCAGTGGTACAGCACCCTGCACACTCTCCCAAGGAAACACCCGGACCCAGCACTGGCCACAACAGCCAGCGCAGACACCCACAGTGGTGCGTGGAAGCATGTACCACACCAGATGCCACACAGTGCATGGACAAACACCCACCCATACCCAAGGGCACAACAACACAGGGACGCGGTAGCGGGGCAACTAAGCCCCAGCGTGGGCCCATGGAAACCGTGTACACACTGCAGTCCTCCATGGCACAGGAGTGGCAGCCACCCTGCGCAGGCACTGTGGACCTGTATGCCATCATCATTTGCTCGGAGCACAAGTCACAGACAGTGGTGCACATCCCCTGCAACACACACAAGCCACAGCATGGAGGTGGGACAACAACTGCGGAGGCCACAGTGTCACCCAAGGCAGACATGCACCACACCAGTGACAGGAGGCAACCCAACATTGTGACGGGTACAGTGGCTGCCCTGCATGGACAGCCACCACTGACATGCCAGCAGACAGTGCAGGTCACAGATATGCAAGGGTGTCAGCTGCACAGGCCATGGATGGGCTGACAGGGGTGCCATGGACACAGAGCATGCACCATGAACCACTGCACACAGTCATCCAGTGCACAGGGCACAACACACACACCACAGACACTGACTGATAGCTACCCCCACACCATAGTCACCTCCCCACAGACACACAAACATACCCATGACTGCACCACCCCTGACACCATGCACACCACTGCAGCTGAGCACATATAGCCCACTGCAAATCAGAGACCACCACAGTATTCATATCAAAAGATACGTATTCAAAAAAATATCAAAAGGAACTATTTACAATACTATGTACCAAGTTGGGAGGAAGGCCCACAAACAAGGTGGGGGTGGAGAAGGGGCAGGGGTGAACAAATGGGACAGAAAAGGAGGGGTGTGAGGGTGGGTCCAGGGGGTAGGGGATATCAGGGCAGAGGGATGATCAATGGGAGCCCTGCTCCTCGCTCTGGCTGCTCTGCCTTCAGTGCCTCCTCCAGACTCCAAGCTGGTCAATCCGTTGCAGGATCTCCAAAGAAGCCCTGGCCACATTGAGGATCTCCCTTAATGACTCCCTAATCTCCTGCAGCTGGTGAACACCTAGGACAAGGGAGCACAGTCAATAGGTGTGAATGCACAGCCCCACACAGCCCACCCACTGTGCATGGCATACGGCTGTGGGACATGCCTCTGTGATGGTGTGTGACCCTCACAGTGATCACATCCACAAGAACTGCCCACCCAGGCGCATACAGCCATGTGGACCGCTGCACACACCCACCGGCTAAGTCATGCATAGCACCACCATGGCCATTTAGTGACATAGCTATGTGGTGCAAAGGCAGTGGCACAGCCATGTACCCGGTGCAATCATGGACCACCATCAACGTACTCCCAGACATGCAGTGCCACTGGACAGTGCTGACTGTAACAAGTTGCGTGCATGGCAGTGGTGTCAATGGATGGTGGCCATGCCCCGCTGCCCACCCTGTTACACAGCATGCAATACTAATCATGGAGGTATGGCACTCACCATCATCGGGCCAGTCCCTCGGGCGCTATTGACCGTCGACCCTCCTAGCGTCCCTGTCTTCCTGCTGGTGCCACATCTCCTGGGCCAGATGCCTCTCCTCCAGCCCTGTGGTGCAAACATGGAGACAGGAACATCAGTACAATCCTGTAGCAAAGTCCCCTGCCCCAGATGTGTGCACTCCCACCCAGCCAGACCCACCCACCCCACACCCTGATAACACCACTACAGCCAACACCGGACGGTTCCTCCCCCATGTTCCGGACACATGCAACAGTGGTACCCATATGGAAGATAAAAGTGTGTGGTCGTAACACCTACCTGGCCATGGCACTGTGCCCCTCCTGGCACATGACCGCAGGTGGGCAAGCAGGTCTGGTTCCCTCCTCTGCAGGTTGCCATACCTGTGGCAGCACTGCTCCACTGTCCGGCCCCCTTCCTGTGACCTCCTCCATTGCATTGGCCACCTCCTCCCACACCTGGATCCTGGACCTGTCCAAGGGTGCCTCCCCAAACAGTGGGTCATAGAGTGGCTCTACTAGGGCCACTAGGTTGGCCAGTTCTACTAGGGTCCACTGTGCAGCCCTCCTCCATGCCATTCTACTTGCTCAGTCGGCTCAAAATGGCACTCCACAGCATGGCTCCACCACGTGCAGATGCTGCACGGTACAGTGCTGCAATTCCCTATCATGCTGTCACCGAACAGTGCGATAGTGGTGCACCCATGCCTGATGCATGGCGCCTAGGGGGCAAAGGTCGGGCACAGGGTCAAGGGGCTCTGGTGCACGGACAGGCACAGCGCCATTGGAACCCAATGCATGTAGCATGATTGGATGCCTGTGTGCTACCTCCAGTAGAGGCCTACCATGCTGTTGCCCCAGTGCGCCTATGATGGCCCAGTGCCACAGTGCCATATAGGTGAACATCGCTGTAGCACCACTGGCACAATGGTGGCTGTGCCCTGCATTGCTTCCCACGCACAGCACATCAGCAGTGCGGCAGACGCCTGCGTCAGCAACCCAGGCATGCGCAGTGATGTGTGTATTGCGCATGTCACAGAACTGCACCCTTGGCTCAGCACATTCAACACAATTGCACAAAGCGCAACAGCGTGATATTCAGTCATCATATGCAAAACAGCTAATCAGCCATTCAATGGCGCAGCACTGCAATTTGCATCCACTTAAAGTTGCGCCTCACCTCATTTGCATGGGTTGCTCTATAAAAGTGCAACATTGGGCTGCACTGGCCATAGTCGGTTACTGCAGTCTATTGGTGAGTTGTATGCTGTTTGGGAGTGTGGACTGTGGATTTTGGTACATGAATGGGACTGCACAGTCACAGGTAACAACTGTCATTCTTACAGGCTAAATAATAACCGAGCGAGTTGTGGGAGAGGAGGAACACAGTGGTGGGAGGAGGAGGAAGCCTAATTTTACCAAGGCCGAGACCAATGCCCTGTTTGAGGCCTACCTGGATCAGGAGCCGCTTCTCAGTAGATGGCAGGGAACACCACAGGTCCGTGCTGCTGCATGGGAGTAGGCAGCACGTGCAGTGAACCTGCATGGCAGCCACCAGCGCTCTGTGCAGGAGTGCAAGAAGAAGATGGGCACAGACAGGAGGAGGATAAAGGAGAAGGTGGCTGCCATCAGGGCAGCATGAGCTGAGACAGGTAGGGGACAGCCGGAGGTGGTACACCTGACCCCACAGGAGGAGATGGTTGCTGGAAGCATGCAGCGTTGTGCCATTGAGGGTATTCCAGGTGGTGGCTTCCAGACGGGTGGTAGCCTGTCACTGCATGGTAGATCATGGTCTGTCTATTGGGGGGGCAGTGTAGGTCACATGCAGTAACGTGACTTTGTTTTCCCTTACAGATCCTGAGCATCTGCATGGGTCAGCAGTGGTGGGCCTGTCCATTGACGACAGTCAGCTGGAGATGGAGGAGGGCCCATCCAACTCCACAGGTATACGTGGCTCAGTGCAACAGTGGGCCCGCCTGGCTGTCCACACTGATGTTGTTGGAACAGGTGCGGAGGAGGCCCTGCCTGTGTCCCAGCATGCCAGCATCCATGGATGCCAGCATGCTGTGACTCAGGCTGGTGCCAGGTCTGTCACCGATGATGTCGCTAACAGCATGGGCAGTGACATGTGTGTGCCATGGGATGGCCACACAGCAGGTAACATCATGGCCATGGCTGTGGGTGGTGCTGCCGTGGAGGCCTGTGTGTCATCACAGTCCCAGCCTGTGTCTGTCAGCACCAGTGGGGCAGCACTGGTGTGTGTACAGGACAGTGGGACTGTTGCGGCCCCTGTGGTGGCACCAGTGAGCCCTGGGGAGTGGCAGCTGGTGGGGCAGCATCAGCAGTCGGCCAATAGGCTTGGGGGTACAGGGTCAAGGGGCAGCATCAGTGCACCGCCTGTGGACATGCCCAGACCTGGTCCTGGTGTGCAGCACCCACCCTCAAGGGGTGCTGAGCATCAGGGCCACGCACACCCTGAGGGACAGGATGCTGAGGAGGCAGATGACCTCTTGGACGAGCACACCCACATACTGCAAGCATCAGTCCACCAGCAGATGCAGCTTGTGACATTGGTGGATGCACTGCGTGAGGCTCTGGAGTGGGCAGAAGAGCGTTGCAGCAGAGACACCGCTCTGATCCTGGCAGGGATGGACCAGTTGCGGGAGGATGTGACCGCTGCCATTGACAGGCAGACACAGGCATTCACTGCTGTCATGGCCACAATGGGCACACAGTCATGTGCCGCAGACACCACGAAGGGCACTGTCCACTCCCCCATTCCTGGTCTCGTGTGACACCCTCCCTGTCAACACCAAGTTCAGCTGTGGGCATCCCAAGCACACCTGGCACAGGCATGTTTGGTGTGCTGCAGACCCCTGCATGAGCACAGTCATGTTCATGCAGTGGAACCCCTGGGGGACCATTGGTGCCACCCCATGAGGCCAGTGGTCAGCCTGTCAGTGCTGGAGGGTCTCAGCGGGGCCACCCACGCATCCGTGGTGGCCAGTGCACTGTGTCGCATGACTGACCTGTCTCCCAATGCTGCTACTGTCTGGCGCTGCCCTGTGTGCATTGTGTCTTTCAGTGGGCATTGCAAGGGTGGGTACCCGGCCCTGCAATTGGACACACAGTCCATCTGCACACCCTCCCAGCTGCTGTCCGCATTTGCGTGTGCATGATGATGCCTGCATTGCTCTGTACACTAATGTGCAATGGTGCTCAGCATCTGACAAGCACATGGACAGACAGTGGGCGTGGTGATCTGTGGACATGTGTGTGGCTAGGGGTGGAATTCTGGGTTGGTGTGCCTCCTACCCTTTGTGCATGTCTGGTGTGGTGTGTGTGTGTGTGTGTGTGTGTGTGTGTGTGTCCCCGTCCGTGTGGCATGTTAGACCTCACCCATCCCTGGTTGTGTGTGTGGTTCCATGCCCGGCCACTTCCCTTGACGGAATGCACCCCTGGTGTGTGTCCATGCATGTTTGTGGGTTGTGTCTTAGCCACTGTCAGTTGCACATAGCCCCATGACTTACCTGGGTTGGCTGAAGTGCTCCTCTGTGATGGTGTCCCGGTGCAGCTGTGCCAGCCGGAGCAGTCGGGGGTTCCTTCACCCAAGGGGGGGACTGCCCATCACCATTGTCACCAGAGACCTCATCATCCTCATCACTGTCCCCCTCTTTGACATGTACAGCTATCCCACATTCATTGGACATGTTGTGCAGGATGCAACAGGCCAGGAATAGCCCACACGCCTTTGAGGGGCTGTACTGTAGGGCACCGCCGGAGGTGTCCAGGCAACAGAAACATGCCTTCAGCATCCCGAACACCTGCTCAATGACATTATGTGTGGTGGTGTGTGCCTCATTGTAGCATTGCTGCGATGGGGTCGTGTGCCGCCGGTAGGGTGTGAGCAGCCAGGGATGGAGTGGGTATCCACTGTCACCTGTGTGTAGAGGGTGGAGGTTAGTTTGGTGATCAGCATCGCCCTGCCCCGGGCCATGAAGGTCACTACCCATGTCACCTCTGACCATGCCTCCCCAGGCCCTAGGATTGTCCATGTGGTTTGCATACTCACCCACTAGGTGGCCAGTGGGGATATCCCCCCTCTTGAATCGGTGGCACAGTGCTGACTGGTGCCAGATGAAGGCATCATGTGCTCCCCCAAGGTGCGTGGCACAGACATTGATTATGCGCCCCCTGGCATCGCACACTTCCTGGCAGTTGATGCTGGCATAGCCCTTGTGATTTATGTATGTGACCCCCTCGGGGCCAGGTGGTGTGCGGATGGCCACATGGGTGCAGTCTATTGCCCCTAGCATGCCAGGCATATGTGCTACCCTGTGGAACTCATGTATGTTTGCGGTGTGCTCCACTGGTGTGCTGGGGAAATGGATGTACTCCACAGCATGTGGCAGCAGTGTGCTGAGGAATTGGGTGAGGTGGCATGATGTGGCCGACTGGGTTATGCCTGTGGTGTCCCCAGTTGGTCTCTGGAAGGTACCCGTGGCGAGCAAGCACATGCAAGCTGTCACTTTTGTCTCCACTGACAGGGCATGGCTCCATCGTGTAGGTGCCTGCATCACATCACTGCACAGCTCACAGAGCCACCTCAGAATTGCCCGATTCAGGTGGTACCAGCCCACAATCTCGGTATCACTGTACAGCTTGAAGCTGGTGTGGGCTCAGTACTGCCTGTTGGGGGCATACCGCCGAAGGGCCCTTCCATGGCCACGCCCCCCTGCTGCCCACCTTCTCACCCCCCTCACTACAGCCTCCATCTGGATGGTGGCACTGGCCATGTCCCTGGCTTGTGTACACCCCCCCGGCAGCTGTTTCTGTATTCCCCCCACTGTCCTGGCTGCTACTTCCCCTGCACCAGGAACACCTGCCTGTGCTGGCCTGACTGCTGTGTGGTGTACTTCCCCCTTCTGCACTATCTCCCCACACCTTCCCCTGTGCCTGTTGCTTCCAGGTGCCCTTTCCAGCCTGGCCCTGTGTGTCCCTGCTGCCCAGTTTTCCCTGCTATCTTTGGCTCTCATGTGGCTTCCCTGTAGAGTTCTTGCACCTCTCCCTTGCTCCCTTTTATTTTGGCTCATTTCCGCTATGGCACAACTTCCGCTTGCTCCCCTATTGTGCATGGCGCATGTTGTTAAATATCACACTGCACCATTTATGCATGGTTCCTCCCCCTTCATTTGCGCATGCATTCATTATCATTGCACTGTTGCTCAGCGTGATTTGGGGGGACGCAACTGCCTCCTGCTGAATATCGCAGAATGGCGCATTTTCAGACTTGCGCAGGCGCAACCCTATTGCACATGGCTCAAGTCTTTTGAATATCTGGGCCCCTGTGTTTTAAATCAGTTCAGTTAAGTGGTGATGTGTTACTAATTTATTAATTGGAAGAGGAGCTTTTTCAGTGCATACTTACAGTCTAAATGATATCTGAATACTCTTTTTAAAGTTTTCTAAATGCATTCGGGAGATGTAATAAGTAAACACTGATTACAAAACAAGAATAAGGTATGTTGTATTTTAAATATGTTTAAATGGTGATGTGTCACTAATTTATCTAATTGGAAGAGGTGCTATTTAAGTGGCTATTAAGTGGTTATTTATAAATGATACTTGAATGCTTTTTGTAAAAAAGTGATGGAGGTGGTGCAATAATAGGAGTGTGGAATTAAGGAATGTATATTTTAATGTTTCTTTTTCTGATATATTGTATGTATTTTTATTTAGAACAACAACACTGTGGTTGGGAGCCTGAATAAGTGGCGTTTTGGCTGCAAAACTTTTGCCTAAGAGTTTGGTGTGGACTTTTGAAAAATAAAAAGAGCTGTTTTGTAGCAATTAATTCCTGAGTGAGCAGTGGAGTTCATCCGATATTATGTTATTTTGATGATTTTTTAACACTGACAAATGTGTCGTCATACATTTAGGAGACTCTAATATACAAAACTTGTACTCCCTGAATGGTTGAATCTTGGTTGAATCTTGAACTCAGTTGACACAGAAAAAGACCTGGGAATTATCATTTCATCTGAACTAACATTTAGTAAACATTGCAATGAGGTGATTAATAAAACCAATAAAATAATAGGGTGTACAAAAAGAGCATTCACATCTAGAAATAGGGCATGCATTTTGTCATTTTTTAGGGCTTATGTAAGGCCATATTTAGACTACTGCTCACCTCTATGGAGCCCTCATCTTCAAAGGCACATAACCAGACTAGAAGGTGTTCAGAGAAGAGTCATCAGGCTAATAGATGGTATGCAAAAAAAAAAACTATGAGCAGAGGTTGAATGAGTTAAACTTATACCCCTTGGAACTTAGGAGAACAAGAGGGTACCTCCTGCAAATGTTCCAGATATCAAGGGTTATCAAGGTTGAAAAGATGGTGTGGAGCACAGGGGTTTGGCTTCATTGGGGAATGGGGTTCCACCTGGAGGGACGCCAGC
Source organism: Neoceratodus forsteri (assembly GCA_016271365.2). Taxonomy (NCBI): domain Eukaryota; kingdom Metazoa; phylum Chordata; order Ceratodontiformes; family Ceratodontidae; genus Neoceratodus; species Neoceratodus forsteri. The sequence goes on along the minus strand of CM028135.1, from coordinate 1,032,589,866 downwards.
CTATACTGGCAGGATGGTCTGCATCTGTCCAGGAAGGGAACAAGTCTTTTGAGCAATCGGTTTAAATGCTTCATTGGCAAGCTTTTAAACTAGTCAAGGGGGGAGGCACTGATAAGCAGCAGAAAAATCCCAGCCTCTCCCTACAAAACAGGGAAACTAAATAAGAAAAAGACCGAGGTAGAAAGGTCAGTGGGGGATGCTGCAACAGAAGGTAAAGCCATCAAAAAATGGAGAGCAATGAGTACCAATGCCTGTAGTCTGGGTAACAAGCTTCCTGAATTAGTGGCCTTGATGGAGGAGGAACGTCCAGATATTGTGGCAGTCACAGAAACATGGTACACACAAAATCATGACTGGGACATAAACATACCAGGATACACTATCTACAGGAGGGACAGAGAGGGTAAAAAAGGAGGAGGAGTAACTCTTTACATAAGGGAAGGAATCAAAGCAACAGAACAAAAGGGTAAATATGGAGGAGAAGAAGCACTGTGGGTCAATTTGGAAACAGGCAATGGCACCACAATCTGCACAGGGGTTGTATACAGACCCTCCTCTCAGGGGGAGGAAATGGACAAGAAAATGATAGAAAGTATACTTAGAATGGCAGAAAAAGGGGAGATATTGCTGATGGGTGATCTGAATATGCCAGATGTTAACTGGAGTGCAGTTGCAGCAGCCACTTCAAAGAGTGGGGTTATTCTAGATGCCCTACAGGGGGCATGCCTTAGACAACTAGTATTGGAACCCACTCGAGAGGGAGCAATCTTAGACCTGGTTCTTTCAAATGGAGATGAGAGAGGATCATGATGTGAAGTGGGTAGCCATCTGGGAACTAGCTGACCATCGAACAGTATGGTTCACAATAAACACAGCAATAGAGTCAAGCCACACAAAGGCAAAAGTACTGGACTTTAGGAGGGCTGACTTTTCCAAAATGGGTGAGTGCCTAAGGAATGCACTAGCAAATGGGCAGGAAGGAGGGGTGGAAGAACAATGGGGAATAATAAAAACTGCCATTACAGAGGTAACAAGCCTTTGTGTGAAGCAAATAAACAAAACAAAACGATGTAAGAAACCACTATGGTTCTCAAAGGAAGTGGCAGTGAAGGTTCAAGAGAAAAAGAAAGCATTCAGGAAGTACAAGGAATCACAGAAGGAGCAGGCCAGAGAACTATATCAGTTAAAGAAAAAGGAAGCTGGGAAGGGAGTCAGAACAGCAAAGGCCCAAACCGAGGAAAAGATAGCCAACTCAGTTAAGAAGGGGGATAAAACCTTTTATAGATACATCAGGGAGTGAAGGAAGACCAAGGGAGGGATAGTGAGGCTTAATAAAGGGAGGGAGGGTGGGCAGAGGGTGACTGTGAAAAGGCAGAGATACTAAACAAATATTTTTGCTCAGTATTTACAAATGAAGAGGGGGAGGTACCTAAAACAAACAATAGAAACACTCTGATACAGAAGTTGATACTCAGCCCATTTACAGAAGAAAGGGTTATGAAAGAACCTTAAAACTGAAGGTGGACAAAGCAATGGGGCCTGATGGGATTCATCCCAGAATTCTAAAAGAACTAAGGGTAGAACTAGTGACACCACTGACTACCCTCTTTAACAAATCACGGGAGGATGGGTGGTACCTGAGACTGGAGGAGGGTAGATGTGATTCCCCTTCACAAAAGTGGGAGCAAGGCAGAAGCATGAAACTATAGACCTGTTAGTTTAACCTCAGTGATAGGGAAAATGATGGAATCACTTCTGAATGAAAGAATTGTCGAGTATCTAGAGGCCAGAGGGGCACAGGACACAAGGCAGCATGGATTCACACAGGAAGGTCATGCCAGATGAATCTGATAGATTTCTTTGACTGGGTGACCAAAGTAGTAGACCAGAGAGGGGCTGTGGACATGGCCTACCTAGACTTTAGCAAGGCATTTGACACAGTCCCACACTAAAGATTAATATACAAGTTAGCCAGCCTGGGAGTGGGTCCCAAGATGACAGCCTGGGTAAAGAATTGGCTGGAGAATAGGACACAGAGAGTAATAGTAAATGGAGTCCACTCTGAAGAAAGGGGGGTTACTAGTGGGGTACTGCAAGGTTCAGTATTAGGACTGGTCATCTTCAATGTCTTTATGCGTTATTACTGCAGCGGGACTGGAAGGAAAAGTATATCTCTCTGCAGATGACACAAAGATCTGCAACAGAGTTGATGCACAAGGTGGGGAGGAAAGGATGAGAAGGGACTTGGCAAGGTTAGAGGAATGGTCAAATGTATGGCAGCTTACATTCAATGCTAAGAAGTGCAAGGTAATGCACCTGGGAAACAAAAACCCAGGGGAAGAGTACACAATGGGGGGTGAGATACTAACAACAACAAATATGGAAAGAAACCTGGGGGTAGTCATATCAGATGACCTAAAGGTGGGCAAGCAATGTGAGAGGGCAGCATGGAGGGCTGGGGGGATACTGGGATGCATAGGGAGAGGCATCACCAGTAGAAAACAGGAAGTTATTCCTCTGAACAGACAGCTGGTGAGACTCCATCTGGAGTACTGCATGCAGTTCTGGAGTCCCAATCTCCGCAAAGACATAGACAGAATGGAAGCTGCTTAGAGGAGGGCAACTAAAATTGTGGAGGGTCTGCACCAGAAGACATATGAAGAGAGACTTAAGGAGCTTAATATGTACAGCCTCGAGGAAAGGAGGGAGAGGGGAGACATGATAGAAACTTTCAAGTACCTCAAGGGAATCAACAAAGTCCAAGAGGGTAGCATCTTTCAAAAAAAGAGGTGTGCAAGAACAAGGGGGCACAATTTGAAGATGGGGCAGCTCAGAGGTAATTTAAGGAAGTATTTTTTCACAGAGAGGGTTGTGGATGCATGGAACGCCTTCCAGAGGTTGTGGAGTCAAAAACAGTGGTGGAATTCAAGCATGCATGGGACAGTCATAAGGCAATTCTAGGGGATGGGGGTAGGAAGAAGCAGGCTGCTGGTTAACTAGGATCTGCAGCTTATGCATTAGGTAGGGAAATGGGCAGACTGGGTGGGCCAAGCGGTCCTTATCTGCCATCAAATTCTATGTTTCTATGTTAAGAGAAGAACAGCTGATGGCAGACCATTGTATGCTAACTAACAGAAGGCATTGCAGTTTAAGAAGTCACAACTACCAACTTATGTTAACATGCTCAGTGAGAAACAACAGACGTTTTTCCTTCACACAAAGAATAATACCGATATGGAACTCACTTTCAGAATATGTAGTTGAAGTTGATTCCTTTGCTAGCCTTAAAACCAATCTTGACAGACATTTACTGAGTAATGAGTAAATAGATTCCAGTTTTTGCTGGAGATGTATGCTTATGGGCCTATGGCTTACTGTACATCTAACACTTCCTAGGATAACTCCTAGTATATACTCCAATATCCAGTCTGCCAAAGTCTCTTATGACTACTCCAATAGATTGGTCCATGAAAGTACATTCCCAATTCTGTTGTTTTCTACAGATCTCATACAGAAAAGATCTTGGACAACCTTTTTATGTTTGCTTGCACGCATGTGCAAGAAACATAGTGCCATCATCGGAGATTTCAGAGGTGTGTCATCTCCTCCTCCAATTCAGTCAGTGTGCTGGCAGGCGCGGCCCCTGTAAGCCAATGCATTCTGGAGCTGTCTATGACAAGCTCCAAAATGCAGTGGCATACAGTTGAAAGGGGAGCTACGCTGAGTGAGCAGCAATGAGATGTCGCCTGCCCGCGCGCAGCTCCCCCACACACACACATCGTCGCCCAGCAGGCGCGCGCGCCCCGCCACACACACTTCTCGTCTAGCCGACTGGTGCCCAATCCTCGCCGGCTGTGCTAGTGCCCCGCCTCCCCCAAAGGCTTCCAAAATGCCACGCTGGGTGCCCACCGTGGCAATCCACACATAGCCGGCGGGGTGCCCAGTCCCCCGCCGGGCTGCACTGTCCTCCCCGAGTAGTGAGTGCCATGCTGGGAGCCCACCCCAGTGTGGCAATCTATTCCTTAGGCCGAAGGGGGTGCCCAATCCCCTGTCGGCTGAACGCCCCCGCCAACGTCCTTGTGCCATGCTGGGAGCCCACCTGTGGTGCCAAATGCCATAGCCACTGTGCAAAAGCAGTTTTCACTAACAAACTGATATTGCCACTGTTCATGAGGTGGGGGTCACAAAATAGCCATGTTGAAAATTTGGAGTGAAAATACCAATGAATGACTGAGGCGTTAGGGTTTCCGACCATAACACCCCACCCTGTAGAGAATGACAGGCATCAGGGGTGTGACTTGGGATTCTTGCCTGTAATGCTCATACCATTCCACCCCCACCCACACCCCGCAGTCAGTGAGAGGCATCAAGGTGTGCCTCAGACTCTTCGGGCCCAAACGTTACCCCATTCTCCTATACCACACCCATCTCACCATATTTCCTGATGGAATGGGGTGCGCATAAGGGCCAAAGACCCCAAGGCACACCGTGATACTTGTCAGTGTCTGTAGGGTAGGGTGTGGTGAAATGGCGTGGTCGTTATGCCTGATGACCCAAAGGCGCACCCCAATGCCTGTCATTTTCTGCAGGGTGGTGGTGGGGTTGGCTTCAGTTCAATACTTCACTGCCATTCCTATTACGCAGCTCTGTGACTTCTACACTACCACTGCCAATGCCAGCAAGCAAACATTCGGCGTTGACAAATGCTTGTTTTAATAATGTTAATTTGTTAATGTATGGTGCAGTAGGAAAGGCCAAAATCTTGACTCAATAAAGGATCTGATTGATCGTAAATCCATTTTCATCTTTAAAGTCTTTCCAGACAGATTTTGCTTTTCAGCCAGTTCCTTTTTGCATTATGTACAGATCAAACACTGTCTTCAGATGTTTCTTGGGGTTCTTCCTTTGTCCACTTCATATTTGAAAAATTATCTTTTCTTGTAGTACAGGAACTAAAGAGGAAGCTGAGTCTTTTTTTTTTATATGGCTTAATGTGAATAACTGCAGCTTGAAATTCCCATATACAATTCAGAAAGAGAAGTTCGTTTTTTTTGGACATCATCTTACTAGGTGAACCTACCAAAAATGAGATCAGCAAGAACTTTAGGATGAAAACAGTGGGCAGTACAATTTTTAGACTAGACAGTGCCCATCCCCAGTCTCACATTGGGTCAGTCCCTCATGGGCAGTACTTAAGAATCATAAGGAACTGTTCAAGGGTTGAAGATTATGATGTACAATCAGCAGAATTATCAGAAAGACTGAGATAGAAGGGGGTACAATGAAGAACTTCCAGCTGAAGCATGTATCAAATCGGGGGGGGGGCAGGACAGGGACATGGTGTTAGATTCCTAGAAATAGGGAACTGGACAGAGAAGAAATGGCAGGATTATATTTGTGACAGGCTATAGATATCTTGCAGAAGAGACTGGGGCCCAGATATTCAAAAGGGTTGCGCCATGCGCAACAGAGTTGCGCATGCGTAACTCCAAAAATGTGCCATTCTGCGATATTCAGAAGGGGCCAGTTGTGCCACCAAAAACATGCTGAGCAACAGCGCAATGGAAATGAAGGCATGTGCAACCAAAGGGGGCGGGTCCATGCATAAGTCTGTCACGATAATTGAACACTTGCGCCAATGTAAAGTGGCTCAACGAAGTTGCAAGAGTAGCTGAATTGAGCCAAAATAAAAGGCTCAAGGAAGCGGCGCAAGAACCCTAGCAGGCTGCAAACTGGGGAGAGAGACAGAGAGAGAGAGAGAGACAGGAGCTGGAAGGGCAGAGAGGGACAGTGGGTCCAGGAGGACAGAGAGGCCAGTGGGGGTGCCCGTGCAGTGGAAGCAGCAGTGGGGGCAGGGGGTAACACAGGAACAGCAGCCGGGGGGAAGCCAGGGAGATGGACAGTGCCAGCTTCCACATGGAAGCTGTAATGAGGGGGGTGAGACACCATGCTGCAGGGGGACGTGGCCGCGGAGGAGCCCGTTGGCGGTATGCCCCCGACAGGCGGTATCGTGCCCGCATCAGCTTCGAGCTGTACACAGACATCGAGATTGTGGGCCGGTACCGCCTGAACAGGGCAATACTGAGATGGCTCTGCGAGCTGTGCAGTGATGTGATGCAGGCACCCTCACAACGGAGTCACGCTCTGTCCGTGGAGACCAAGGTGACAGCCTGCATGTGCCTGCTCGCCACGGGCACCTTCCAGAGGCCAACAGGGGACACCACAGGCATTACACAGTCGGCCACGTCACGCATCCTCACCCAATTCCTCAGCGCACTGCTGCCTCATGCTGCGGAGTACATCCATTTCCCCAGCACCGCGGCAGAGCGTACAACAAACATGCAGGAGTTCCACAGTGCATGCCTGGCGTGCTAGGGGCCATGACTGCACCCATGTGGGCTATCTGCGACGCCACCTGGCCCCGACTGCCAGGCATATCAGAACCGAAGGGGTTTTCCAGTGTCAACTGCCAGGTGGTGTGTGATGCCACTGGGCGCATTATCAATGTCTGTGCCACACACCCTGGTGGAGCACATGATGCTCTCATATGGCACCAGTCTGCACTGTGCCATCGATTCGAGAGTGGGGACATCCCCATGGGTCATCTAGTGGGTGAGTACACATGTATGGAATGCAAACTCTGGGCAAGGGTGGGAATGACACAGGTGCCATGGTAGTGGCACACAAGGATATGGGCAATATGGACCTGACATGACACTGATCTCCACTATCTCCACACAGGTGACTGCGGATACCCACTCCGTCCCTGGCTGCTCACACCGTACCGGCGCCCCAAGACCCCAGCGCAGCTATGCTTCAATGAGGCACATGCCGCAACACGTAACATCATAGAGCGGGTGTTTGGGATGCTCAAGGCATGCTTCCGATGCCTGGACACCTCCGGCGGAGCCCTACAGTACAGCCCCCAAAAGGCCTGTGGGATATTCCTGGCCTGTTGCATCCTGCACAACATGGCCAAAGACCATGGGATAGCCATACAGGTCCAAGAGGGGGACAGCGATGGGGACGCCAGTGGCGCCGGTGATGTTAGTGATGAGCAGCCCCCCCTAGGATGGAGGGACCCCCGACTGACCCGGCAGGCCCGGCTACACTGGGACACCATTGCAGAAGAGCACTACGCCCAACACAGGTAAGTCAAGGGGACATGTGCAGGCAACACTGTCCATGCGCAAACCACAGGCACACAGCGGAACACACCGTGCATGAAGGTCAGGGGAGTTGAAGGTTCCAGGCATACCAACACACCATCAGAGAGGGGTGAGCACTCATATGGACACACACACACACCAGGCAGCGTACATGGGCAGCAGCACAGCACTGTGGAAACGACATTGCCAACACACAGCACCACCAACCACCCCCACCACCTGGACTGTCCACGTACGTGTGTCAGGACCTGGGCACCCTTGCACCTTGGTGTACAGTGCAATGCAGGCATCATCATGCACACGCACCTGTGGACAGCAGTTGGGAGAGTGTGCAGTGGTCCGTGTGTCAATGGTGGTGAGCAGAGCACCCAGCAGTGCACTGCCCACCATGACACACATTGCACACAGGGCAGCACCAGACAGGGCCTGCACTGGGAGACAGCTCAGTCAGGTAGCACTGTCCCATGGCCACCACGGATGCGTGGGTGGCCCCGCCGTGGCCCAGCAGCACTGGCAGGCTGAGTAGGGGCCACATCGGGTGGCACTGGTGCACCACCAGGGGTCCCACTCTGGAACGCGACCTTGCCCGCACAGGGGTCTGCATCCTGCCAAACAAACTTGCACCAGGGGTGCTCGGGATGCCCACAGCAGAACCCGGCATCGACAGGCCTGGTGTCGCACGACACCGGGAACGGGGAGTGGAGAGCGCACTGTGTGGGGTGTGTGGTACAGGGGCACCTGACAGTGTGGCCAATGCATCTGCGACAGAGACCACTGCCTGGGTCAGCCTGTCAATGGCAGCGGTCACATCCGTCCGCATAAGGACCAGCTCAGCTCGGTCCCGAGCACACTCCCTGCTATGCCGCTCCACAGACACAGACAGTGCCTCCACGGACCTTGCAACCTGCCCCTGCAGCTGTACTGAGTCCTGCAGCAGGCTGGTGTGCACGTCCAATGGGTACTGTGCCCCAATGGCATCGTGACCCCCAGGGTGTGGACGGTCCTGGTGCACAGCACCCCTTGAGGGTGGGCGCTGTTCACCAGGACCAGGTATGGGCGGATCAAAGGGCGGTGGACATGTGCAACTGCTTGACACTGTACCCCCAGACCTGGTGTGCGACTGCTGCTGCCGCTCCAACTGCTGAGCCCCAGGTCCACCTGTTCCACCTCCGTGCTGACAACAGTGCCAGACACCTGCACAGCCACCGGTGCTGCCCCACCAGTGCTGACAGGCACAGCCTGGGACTGTGCCAGCATGCTGGTACCAGGTGTGAACCAGGAAGGCCCAGGGGCACATGCTGGCTGCCATGTGTCCGTCATGGGACACACCTATACTGCCCATTGCAGGCCTGCTATCATCAATGGTGCAGGTGCGTGCCACTGCCATAGGCACAGCCTGCTGGCATACCTGCATGCCAGACTGCTGTGACACAGGCTGTGCACCCCCTGCACCCGTATCACTGACACCGGAGTTGTTGGCCCAGCGTGCATGATGCTGCAGTGCCTGCAGGCTGGTGGCGGAGGTGGATGGTCCCTCCTCCACGTCCAGCAGGTCTGCATCACTGTCTGGACCCACCACCACCACCGTCTCCTGAAGATGAACAGGATCTGTAACAGAAAGAGAGTACATGTGAGTGCATGTGAACAACAGCCCCCCCCCAACAACACCACCATGTCATATCGTGCAGTGATGGGCTTCCACCTGTCTGGAATTCTCCGCCTGGTACGCCCACAATGGCACTCGGCTGCATGGCCGCGACCAGTGTCTCCTCTGTAGGGGTCAGCTGCAACACCACTGGTGGGCCCCCACCAGTGCCAGCATGTGCCGCCCTGAAGGCTGCCACCTTCTCCTTCAGCCTCCTGCGGTCAGTCCCCATCTTCTTCTTGCATTCCTGCACGGAGCGCTGGTGGCTTCCGTGCAGGTTGACGCCGAGCTACCCTCCCATGCAGCTGCACGTTCCTTAGGGTGCCCTCTGTCCACTCACTGAGTGGCTCATCCTCCAGGTAGGCCTGGAAGAGGGCCTGCCTCTGCCGCGTGAAGTTCAGCCTCCCTCGCCCGCCGCCCACCCTCAGCTTGTCTCTGGTCAGTCATGGTGATCTGTAGGGTGGAAGTGGACACCTGTCACTGTGCAGTCGACAGCATTTCCCCATGAGCATAGCTGCCGGCTCGGGGGCGGAAGCCCCCACGCTTCCACCCGCATGGCAGATACTGATAGAAAGGGTGCCCTTGTCCCTTTCTGCGTTCTTTCATGCTCAGCCCCTCAGCCTTTATCATCCTCCACCCATGAGCATTGTCCTGAGCATCACACAGCATGTAACTCACCTCTCACCTGCAGTAACCAAATCTGGCCAGCACAACCCACTGTCGCATTTTTATAGCGCAACACATGCAAATGAAGTGCGGCGCAACTTTAATGACATGCTAATCGTGCCACTGTGCCTTTGAATGGCTGATCGCATGATTTGCATATGTCGGCTGAATATCGCGTATTTGCGCTTTGCGCAATACGGAAGGTCTGGCTGAGCCAATGGCGCAGGTTTGTGGCTGTGTGCCACACTGCATTGCGCATGCCCAGACAGCTTATGCATGCGTCTATCGAGCTGCAGACCTGCTGAGCGCGATAGGCGATTCAGATCATGGCCACCATTGTGCCAGTGGTGCTACAGCACTGGGCACTATATGGTGCTGTGGCACTACTGTGCGATAGTCCACTGTGGCACTGGTGCACAGCTTGGCAGTCGTGCAGGATGCCTATACGTCCGATGGTGCTGTGCGTAGCCTTGCGTCATTGCTGTGACCTTGTGTATGCCCTCTGACCCCTGGCACTGTTGGCATGCCATGTGTACGTCCCTATTGTGCTGTCTGGTGACAGCGCCATGTGAAGTGATGGCGCTGTTCGAACAGCGCGATTGGAGCCTGTGGTGGTCTATTGCGCAACAACTCCACGTGGGGTTACGGCGCAGCGGGGCACCATATTGCCTGCTGTAAAGTTGGTGCCATGGCTAGGAGGAGGGCAGTGTCCTGGAGCCAGCTTGAAGTGGCCAACCTGGTGGCCCTAGTTGAGCCACACTATGATGGCCTGTATGGTGAGGCGCCCCCCTCACCAGTGCCAGGACTCAGCAGTGGCAGCAAGTGGCCACTGACCTGGTGGAGGTCACTGGCCGGGGCCGGTCTGCTGAGCAGTGCCGGCACTAGTACAGTGACCTCCGCTGGAGGGAGCCGGAACTCTTGACGCGGCTGCGTTCGCATGCCAGGCGGGGCATGGTGCCTAGGCCAGGTGAGTGTACCATCTATGCACCTATATTCTCTGTAGGGGTGTGTGTGTGCTTGGGTGGCTGTGCATAGGTGCCAGCTCGGACACGGTTGGCTGTGTCAGTGTGTGCAGCTGTGCGATGGATGGTTATGGCTGTGTGGGCAGGCACTCTCACTGGGGCAGGGGGGCACTCTGCTTTTGAGTCACACTGATGTTTGTCTCAACATATGTCTCCCACAGGCCTGATTTTGAGGACGCCGGGCGAGGGTGAGGTGGGCCGTGCCAGGGCCCCGGTGCCGGGGGGGTGTTGTGCCCCAACCGCAGCAGCAGCAGCATCAGCAGCAGTGGCAGACCCAGCTGCTGGAGGAGTGTGACTATCATTACTTATGGATGCTATTGCATGCTGGGGGCAAGACCACCAGCCATGCACAACCAAAGGGGAGGTCATAATTCCACTATACAAGACACTAGTGAGGCCCCACACTGAGTACAGTGTACAGTTCTGGAGACCATACCTACGTATGGACATGGACTGGGTAGAGAGGGTTCAGAGGAGGCAACATGGATGGTGCATGGATTGCATCACAAGTCCTATGAAGACAGGTTGAAGGAACTGAACATGTACTCCCTGGAGGAGGGAGGGAGAGGGGATATGATGGGGACATACAATATCTTACAGGGGGGAACAGAGTGCAGGAAAACACTATTTTTAAGCGTAAAAGATGTTCCAGGACTAGAGGACATGGGATGAAGTTGGAGGGGGGACGATTCAGAGGAAACATGAGAAAGAATTTCTTCACAGAATGGGTGGTGGACAAGTGGAACACCCTGCCAGAGGAAGTGGTGGGGGCTGACTTGGTCACGGGATTTAAGAATGCATGGGATTGCCATAAAGGAATTCTGGAGGTCAGGGGTAAGGTGCAACAGACTTATAGGAAAACAGAGTGAACTTACAAGGTCAAATGGCCAGACTGGGTGGCCCATAGGCCCTTATCTGCCGACACTGTCTATGTATCCATGTATGTAGGCACGACACAGGTGACATGCATCACAGTGCAGTATCACAGCACGTCTGTGCATGCATCACTGGTGGTCCAGGCATGCACTGGGCACATAGCTGTGTAACTGGCATCGCACCACGTTGCCACATCACTTGCCAGCCTAGTTTGTACTGTGATTGATGTGGGCAGTGTGTGTGGGTGGTGGTGCTCATAGCTGGTGCCGCCTGTTTGTGATGGCCATGTGCATGTTCACTGTGGGTGGGTGTATGCCATCACAGGTGCGGGACATTGGGCTATATGGTTTGCAGGTTGGGTGGTGTTCAGGGTTGTGGTCAGTCACAGCCATTGACTGTGTTCCCATTTTCCTAGGCCTCAAGGTTCTACGGAGGATGCAACAGGATGTCCGTCGCCTCACAGAGGTCAGCATTGCAAACCACAGGATCCTGCAAGCCATCCAGAGGCATGGACGCCATCAGGGCCGGGATGGAACGGGGTGCCAGCAGGGGGAGGACCAGGAGCCGGCTGGGCCGTAGCCCACATTACCCTTCCCACTTCTCCCATCCCTACCACCCTGCCTTCCCTCTCCAAGTTTTTAATCCCTTCCTCTTGAACACCCCTTCCTTGTACCCGTCCCCCTTGTAAATAGTTTTTATTGTTCTTGTTGAAATATGTTTAATATACATTTCTATTTTGATATATGAATACTGTGTCGGTCTCTGATTTGCAGCTGGCTATGGGTGCTCAGTTGCAGGTGTGTACATGCCATCTGGGCTGGTATGGTCCTGGGTGTGTGTGTGTGTGTGTGTGTGTGTGTGTGCATGGGGAGGTATCTCCAGCATGGCAGTGACTTTCGGTTGGTCTTGCCATCTGCTGCCACCCAGTGCTGGGTGCACAGGGCGTGTCTGGCTTGTAGGCTTCTGTGTTGCACGGGCTGACATGTGCTGGGGGACTGCATGGGTTCCTGCAGTGCCAGTCACTGCACATGGGTGGTGTCTTGGGGTCACAGTGCAGGGTGTGCTGTGCATACGGGGGCTGATGCACTGTGGTTGTCAACCCCTGTGTGTGGCACTCTCCGCCTGCCAGTGGTTGTGCTGGGGTGTCAGGGCTCTGCTATGCTTTGTTGGCTTGTCCCCATGGGCACGTGGATCATCCATCCCACCCCCAGTGATGCTGTGCTTGGGGTGTGCCGGTGTGGTGTGGGTTCTGCAGTGTGTTCCTGTGCCCATGTGTGGCATGGCTGGCGGTGGGCCCCAGCCTGCCTCCCTGGATGTGCAGTTCCATTGCTCTGGGGGGCTGTGCTTGCGCTATGGCAGCTCTGGACTGCTCAGCTGAGCTTCCCTGGTTGCACCATAACGCAACATTTTGGCTCAGCTTCTCCTTCCTGGTTGCGCGATGGCGCAGTATGTGCGATATTCAGACATTGGTTGCTTGCGCAATTTGCTCTGCTCCATGTTTGAATATCGCACCTGTTGCGCATTTGTGCAACTGGTTTGTGCTTGCTCCTGCTGTTGCGCCAGTTTTGAGCGCAGTTTGAATATCTGGGCCTGGGACTGTGGTCAAGAGTAAATGGAAAATACTTTTAGGGTATGACACTCTTGCAAGGGCTCTTAACCCAAACCATAAAATTACATTCAGAAAAATTAAGAATTGAAAAGATAAACCTATACATAGTGAATTCCGTGTAGAAAAAACACATGTAGACTGTAGATAATTTTTTCAAATCCCCGCCAAAGCAAAATTCTGCACAACTACAACACCATTCCATGCCACAAGTTTGAACACATAAATTTGGACAGGATTTGAAAAATCACAGCTATGACATACATGAAGTTGTGTAATGAGAAGGCTATGTTGAAAATCTGAGGTGAAAACATTTAAAATTTCCGCAGTTACAAGTGGGCATGTGAAAATTGTGAGGAACTGTCATAACTTTGGCTTTTCTTCATATTTTGACCCCATATTTTGAACATAGCCCTCTTATGACCTCTTCTCATGAACTCCACAGGTGAAAATTTTAAAATCTGTTTAAAAATGCCATTCCACACCAGAGGTGCAAAAACACATTTTTAGGCAGGATCTTGAAAATGATAGCTGTATTGTTGATGAGGTGACATGAAATAATGGAGAAAATTTGGACTGAAAATATAAATAATTAATGAAGTTACACACATGCATAGAAATATTTCAATGATCGCATGTAACTCAGCCATTTTTAGGAATTATTTTCACCAAATGTTCAACATGGACTTTTTGGAACCCCACCTCATGAACACTGACATAGTTATTTTGATAACCAGTCCCAAAAGGTGATTTCACACATCAATGTGAAATCACCTTCTGGACCTGATTAATGAAATGACTGTCAGTGTTCTTGATCTGGGGTCTCAAAAACCCCATGTGTAAAACAATGGGGAAAATATGAAAAAATGGCTACGATATCAAGCTAAGTTCAAAACACCATTGAAATACATTATATGGCACTTACCTTGATTTGTCAGTTTGTGGTTTGGCTTTGAAGAGTGCAGATATGTCCTGGTCCACATAAAATGATGACGTAATACCTCTGGTGTTAAGTATGGGACTCTGGGGATGTGGGGTGGTGGGTGCTCAGTGGGAGGGTTGGGATGTGGGAGTGGGATGGCGGGGATGGCAAGGGACCATTTTCTTTTTTTCAGCTTTAAAACTGAATAGCATGTCGGGGGACTGTTTTCCTATTTACAAATTTTACAGAAAATTGATTTTTTTTTGCAATTAACTATACTTTATTGGTTTTAATCACAAGAATATACAAGAAAGCAACAGAAAAACAACACTCATACAAATGAATAAGCAATCAAAAAGAAGGAAAGGACTGATCACAAATACAAGACAATGGCAACACTCTGTAAAAATGTAAATACAAAATACGTTAACAATATAAAACAATAAAGAAACAACAATCTCTCTTCCCTGTCCACGCCCAACCCATGTCAAGTCTAAGAGAGATCCAAAAGAATCACAACATCAACCTTATACGACTTTGATAAATATATTAACCTTTATCTACATGTTAATCTATACACAGTATATACAGGAGGAAAGGGAAACCAAAATTAATACTGCCTAAGAATATATAAAAATCATCTGTCTTCAAAAGTTGTTTTTCAATAGATATAAGGGAAGTGGGAGCAAACAGGCCTGGCAATTATGCAATCTATATATAGCAGATGCAATACCTCTCTCTCTGCATTCAATGCAGTTAGAAATTTGTGTAGCAATTCTGTTCGGGAAGGCAACCAATTCTCTTTCCAATGTCTCATGATATGCAATTTCATTAGGGCGATATGAGGTTTATCCTCATTCCTTGTAATAATGGCATAATCCCCTACAATACACATTTGTAAGGTGAAATATTGAGAATAACCAAAAAACAGGGAACATTTCGGTACCAATAGCCAAAGTGTTTTTTAAATCTTTGAACAGGCCCAGAGTATATGTAATAAAGTGCCTTCCTCCTGTGCACAGAACACACACACATATAAGATTTGGGGATCTGCCCATCTTAAACAATTTGAATGGGGTGTAATATAAATTATGCAGGATATTAAACTGTAGTAATCATAAGCAGTATTGTTTGATGATTTTTTAGATTTTAGACCATATTTGTAATCAATAGTCTGAACAGTTTTTTATCTGAGTAGTGTCCTCCCAATAGAAAGCTGTTAGAGATACTTGAATCCATGCTTGCTGGCTTAGTTCCTTATATATTGAAGACACAGGTCTAGACTGTACTACAAGAAAAGATAATTTTTCAAATATGAAGTGGACAAAGGAAGAACCCCAAGAAACATCTGAAGACAGTGTTTGATCTGTACATAATGCAAAAAGGAACTGGCTGAAAAGCAAAATCTGTCTGGAAAGACTTTAAAGATGAAAATGGATTTACGATCAATCAGATCCTTTATTGAGTCAAGATTTTGGCCTTTCCTACTGCACCATACATTAACAAATTAACATTATTAAAACAAGCATTTGTCAACGCCGAATGTTTGCTTGCTGGCATTGGCAGTGGTAGTGTAGAAGTCACAGAGCTGCGTAATAGGAATGGCAGTGAAGTATTGACCTGAAGCCAACCCCACCACCACCCTGCAGAGAGTGACAGGCATTGGGGTGTGCCTTTGGGTCGTCAGGCACATGACCACGCCATTTCACCACACCACCCTGCAGAGACTGACAAGTGTCGGTGTTCCTTGTAGTCTTTGGTTCTTATGCCACCATTTCATTAGGGAAGATGGTGACATGGGTGCGATATAGAGAATGGGGCAAGTCAGTCAAAGAGTCCACGGCATACCTCGATGCCTCTCACTGACTGCAGGTGTGGAATGGTATGAGCATCACAGGCAAGAATCCCAAGTCACACCTCTGATTCCTGTCATTCTCTATAGGAGGGGCGGGAGACTGCGAGGAACGTTTCTTATTTACAGGTTTTAGATGATGCAGGGCGTTTGCCCGCGGCTAGGGTGGGCTCCCAGCATGGCAGCTGGAAAGAGCTGTTTGGGGGGCTGGAGCCCGGCGAGTTTGGCAACCCGTCCAGCCATAACATGCTTGCCACGTTGGGTGGGTTCCAAGCACATGGAAAGCTTT
This sequence comes from Neoceratodus forsteri, assembly GCA_016271365.2. Taxonomy (NCBI): domain Eukaryota; kingdom Metazoa; phylum Chordata; order Ceratodontiformes; family Ceratodontidae; genus Neoceratodus; species Neoceratodus forsteri. Next base: position 1,032,573,819 of record CM028135.1, on the reverse strand, counting down.
AGGGGGTGTGCAGCCATGGAGCCGATGGGGATTGGGCACCTTCCAGTTATGACAGTTTTTGCTATGCTGGGCTGGGCTCCCAGTGTGGCATCTGGACAGCTATTGTTGGTGGCAGGAGGTGGAGCCGACGGGATTGAGCACTCACCGCCACACAGTGTGTGCTTGGGGAGGGAGTGGATCAGCACGCAATATGTGTGCTTGGCGCAGGGGAGAGCCTGCTCACTGAAGCAGAGCTCTCCCTTTCAACCGTATGCCACTGCATTTTCAGCTGTCATAGACAGCTGGAACAGTGATTGGTGCACTATGACCATGCCTGCAAACACACTGACAGAATTGGAAGAGGCTGACATACCTCTGGAAAACTTGGATGATGGCACTATGTTTCTTGCACATGCGTGCAATCAAACATAAAAGTCAATGTGGTTCTCAAAAGAAGTGATGGAAAAGGTAAAGGCTAAAAGAGTAGCATTCAGAAAGTATAAGTAGACACAGGGAGGAAGATATGGAGGTGTATCAGGGGAAACATTGAAGCAGGGAGTTCAGTAAGACGTGCAAAGGCACAAACTGAAGACAGAATAACCCAGGTGGTGATGAAGGAGGGCAAGACATTTTTTAGGTATGTAAGCGAAAGGAGGAAGACTAGGGGTGGGAGTGTAAGATTAAAAAGGCAAGGGAGTGACTATGCAAAGAGGGACCAGGAAAAGGCAGAAATTCTGAACAAATATTTTTGTTCAGTATTCACAGAAGAAAGAGAAGGGGGGCTGTCTTATGGGAAACAGGAGTTGTTCCGGAGGTCTGGAGAGGGCACATGTAGTCCCACTTCATTAAAATGGTAGAATGGAACAGGCTGGCAAGTATAGGCCAGTCAGCCTGACATCAGTGATATGAAAGTTAATGGAGTCACTGCTGAAGGAACATTTTGAATCCAATGGGTTACAAGACCTGAGGCAGCATACATTCACCATGGGGGTGGAAGGGGTGGGAGAGGCCTGTCAAGTGAATCTGATGGATTTCTTTGACTAGGTGACCAAGGAAATAGATCAGGAAGGAGTGGTGGACATGGTCTACCAAGATTTCAGTAAGGTTTTTGACACCACTGCACAAATGAGGTTAGTAAGCAAGCTGGGTAGCTTTCGAGTGGATCCCAAGGTAGTAAACTGGATAAGAAATTGATTAGCGGATAGGCGGCACAGGGTGATGGTAAACAGAGTTCACTCGGAGGAAGGGAGGGTGACCAGCGTGGTGCCTCAGGGATCAGTGCTGAGATTGTTCCTCTTTAATGTCTTTATAAGTGGCATTGCAGAGGAACTGGAAAACAAGGTCTGTCTCTTTGCAGATTACTCCAAAATCTGAAATAAGGTGAACATTCGGTGTGGGGGGTGAAGGGATTACCAGAGACTTGAGAAAAGATGAGAAGTGGTCAAAGATATGGCAGCTGGGTGTCGATGTGAAAAAAGTGCAAAGTAATACACTTGGAGCAAAGAAAACCCAAGGCAGAGTATAAAGTGAGAGGTGTGGTACTGACAATGATCAAGCATGAAAGACAGCTGAGGATAATCATATCAGCTAACCTTAAGCTGGCTAGGCAGTGCAGCAAGGCAGTTTTTAATTTTTTATTTTAGTTTTTTGTTGACTGGGTAGGAAGGCTAGATACTTTTTTTGCCATTTTCAGACTTGTCCTGGGAGGGTGGTGCATGCAGATGGATGCCAGCTGAAACTGAACCAGATTTTAAACTGTTAGTGGTATTTTTGGTGAATGGGGGAAATTTGGCAAGGACATTGGGGAAATTCCCCTACTCTGTAATAAAAACATGGGGTGTGGTGTATAATGAGGTGTTAAAAATTACTAGAAAATATCTGTATGCTGATATTTTGAGAAAACATTTTATGAAACAACCTTTTCCCTAGAATAGATTAATATAACAGAACATACCTGTATACAGAAGTGACTAATGGACAAAAGAATCCCAAACAAATGTGGGATACTGTTTGGCTAGGAGTACACGGTAGAGTGAACACTAAGGGTAATCATAACATAAAACCATTGTAGACAGATATTGTTTATGTCTCACATGCATTACTCAAGTGGAAACAATGGAACCATTTATATTTAGATTGTCCTTATACTCTGGAATTTTGGGACCTGCTAAAAGAAAGGGGGAAAAATGTCCCTTTTGTATGTCTTAAGGCTCAACAACTGTATTTTGGAATTTATCCTCATTTGTGGTCTTCTTATAATGCTAGTTCACTACATGTAATTATGGTATGTTTTTTATATTGGATTTGGCAAGTTAGGTGTCGATTTATTTTTTAACAGCAACAGATTACTGCTGAGGAATTCTGTTTTATTTTTCTTAAAGAACTACAGAGAATTAAGTCTGCTGAATTTAAATTAGTAAATAAAAGACAGTGGGATGTATACTGGAAAAATATTCCCTGGATTTAAGGTATGTGGTTTTTCTATACTGTTGGAATATATAAATTAACTTCCTTGGTTAGTTAGTTACAGTAGAAACAAGAAATCATTTTATTTTATTTGAGGTCTCAGAATTTTGTTGGATCCTTTCAGTTTGTTCCTTTGTTTAATGATTTATGTAACACATATTACTTATGAAATGATTTTGTTGTGTTTATGAGAATTGTATTGGTTCATGAAGATTTAATAAAAAATTCCCCAACTCTTCCAGTAGGGGGATTGCTGGCCATCGCTATGATAGCCACTTGCTGTGTTCCAGTGGAGGAGATGGATGTGCAGGAGACTGGGGAGCAGGTCTCCTCCTCCATTTTGACAGCTCAAGAGACTAAAGAATAGGAAAAATATTCCATGTTCACCGTTAAAGGGTTTGGCTTCTAGTTCCAGAAAAATTGAAGCAATAGACTAATGAAACCCACTTGAGTTGGAAATAGATATGGATATCGAAGTGGAAACAACTAACACTATGCAAATTCAGAAAGATTTGGAAGCCTTATCGCAGGACTACCTCAATGATCCAGTGAATGTGGAGGAGGATTCTGCCATAGCTGAAGAAAATCTGAGGAAGGCTTTGGAAGAAAAGAAACACCAGTTAGTGCAGAAAATTGTGGAGGAGGAGGAGGAGGAGGAGGAGGAGAAAGTCCATGTGGTCACTGAAATTTTACATGCTAAGCCCAAAGTGGAAAAACAACAAGGACTGGCAGTCTCGATCTTGCAGACTGCACCCAAACAAAATGCAACCTTGCAACAAGGTGTTAGTCCAGGTACCAATGCAGCAACAGTGAAAGGTGGCAAGCAGCAGAAAAAAAACTTTAGGAGCCACAGCTAGGAAAAATACCAGACAAACTGTTAGACAAGAACAGCAAAACACAGCCCAACCAAAAAATGAATGGTCAGCCACTACAGCTCTGCATAACGCAGGATAGGTAGCCAATTCAGAAGGCACTTGGAAGCTGAACCCTGAGAATCCAGACGTGGTCAAATACGAGGACATGGCAGTCACACCAACAGGTAAACTAGTCTTTTCTCCAAAAAAAGAAAGTGCAGACTGTGTTAAAAATAATGATGGGCAACATGAAAAGGCCAGGGACTACTTAAGCAGACACTCAAAGATAATGAAGCGAGTGATAGCCAGACTAAAAAGTTGCAAGAAATGAATAAAATTTTTGAATTACTGCCACAATTAACAGTAGACAATGCTGTAGCGACAACCTCGGGGGCAACCACAGCTGTCCTTCCATAAAAAATAAGGGCACCCTCCTCTGAAATAATTCTGTTGCTTCTATTGTTTATTGCAACATATGAGGCAAATAAAAACAAAACTGAAGCAAGTGCCATGTAGTGCTGAACCCCCTCTCTTCAAAAGGCCTGACCGGTTTTGCGCATGCGCGCTTTCTCAGGGACAGCCCACACCTCAAGTGAGGCCATTTTTATTGTGAAAAAGTTGAAACAACTTAAAGTGCCAATGTGAATAAAAAGAAACTTACACAAAATAAGAGGTGAGGAACAAAAATAAATCGATGCTGCTACTGGCCACTGACAATATATGAAAGTACAATTAATTTAAGATAATTCATATATCCTTTATTTATATCAGAAAATGCATATATAATTATATACATTTATGTCAGGCTAGTAATAAAGGCATTACAAGCAGCTAATAAATTGAGGCATATGGCAGAAGTTTCTAACAGCACAGGGAGCATTAGCTCAAAAATGGAATGCTTAATGCAAAAAAACGCTGGTATTTTTTTATTACTATTTTGGATATTACCAGAGTGAACAGCTTAACTTGTGTTGTTAGCTGGGAGTAACTCACAAGGAAAGTTTAGTATCAAACCGGTTCAGCACTACATGGCACTCACTTCAGTTTTGTTTTTATTTGTCTCGCATGTTGCAATAAACAATAGAAACAATTGAATTATTTCAGTTGACGGTGTCCTTATTTTTTGAGAATGGACTGTTGTTTTGATTCATGGCACATCTTCTCTGGAGCCAGCCTTCCTGTTCTTTTCAACCACAGCTGTATCTCAGAGCCCTCTAGTGACAGGCCAGGGGCAGAACTCTAATGGCCCTGAACTAACTGAACAGATAGTAAGTGAAGATTTGCCAATTGGTCTTGGAGTGCAGAAATTACAAGATCCTGTGCAAAAACGTTTTTTAAATCCATGCTCAAAATGTCAGATTTATTCAGAAATAAAGGTGAACCTGCCCCAAGGAAAAACACGGTAAACTTGATATACAAGGGGGGCCTAGATACCCCTCCCGACAGACTCTATATTGGGAAAACCCTGCTGAAAACCTCTCTGCAGTTTTATGCATCTGAGATTTTTACACTCATTAATACAGATGAACATAACTTTGTCATTAGCTTCAAAACTGTGGAATACTTAGACAGATTCTGGACTAAATATAACTCCCTGAAGGACACACCACTGTGGACATTCTTTTTGACAATCCCTATCACCAAGCTGGTGGTCCGAACTGTGACAATATTGTTTGAAAACAAAGGTGTTAACACAACTGCTATTTTGTTTTGGTTGAGGAAACTCTGTGAAGTTCTAAAACACCCCAATCCTACAAAAGATTCAGAGAAAGTCTGAACGGGGGTTGGAGGGTAAAATGTAAGCTCTTTATGTCAAGTGATGGAATTGTGCATTTAACTACTTGTTTATTCTTAGGACGAGACAGAGGCTCATTGTATTACCCAGGGCAGCCTAAGTCTTGCTACAAATGTGATTCACGTTTACATTTCAGTAATGCCTGTGACACACCAAAGTGTACATGCTGTTTGGAACTAGGTCATTCAGCTGCAGAATGTGTAAACCTTTTTTGTTGCAATTTATGTGAAGAAAGAGGACATTCATATGTTTGTTGTCCATGGGCATCGCATAATTGTGATGAGGGAACATCCCATGAGACATTAATTACACAGGCCCAAAAGAAAGGATCTGCTCAGGCTTCTGGGGTTGGGATGCAAGCTATCTGTAAGGCACAGGAAAAAGAAAGAGTACAAGGAAGCGAAAAAGACAAACAGGATAAACTACAAGCAGAAACAGAGGAAGAAGTAGAAGCAGATGGAGAATGCAATACCCCAGAGGGAAACATCATCCCCAGAACCAGCAATGAAGGAGAGGAAGGTACTCCTCTAGGCATTTCACCGCACCCCGAGTGGTGCTCTTGGACCCTGACGGTGCCTCCGCCACCATCACCGCTGATCCTGCTGGCTCTCAGCTGCCCTCCTGGTCCTGGAGTCAGATTCCCCTGCAAGGCATATCACCATGCCCCAAGTGATGCCTCTGCAGCCATCACTGCTGATTCTGCTGGCTCCCAGATGCCCTCCTTGTCCCGAAGTCAGATTCCCCTGCAAGGCATTTCACCGCACAGTGAGCGGCACTCTCGGACCCTGGTGGTGCCTCCACCACCATCACCACTGATCCTGCTGGCTCCCAACCACCCTACTGGTCCCAAAGTTGGATTCCCCTGCAGGCATATCACTGTGTCCCGAGTGGCGCTCACGGATCCCAGTGGCACCTCTGCCACCATCACCGCTGATCCTGCTGGCTCCCGGCCACCCTCCTGGTCCCAAAGTCAGATTCCCTTGCAAGGTACAGCCACTGAGTTCTTCCTGAGCTGTCCTGTTTTCAGTGGCTCTTCAATTGGAGCACCTTTTTTTCTTGTGCCTCCTGATTGGCCCAGAGGCTAGCGCTTAGCTCCTGATTTGTGTGCCTGCAAGCCCTTGTTAGATAGCTAAAGTGAGTTAATTTCTGTTCTGAACATTGAATCTGTTTTTTTGGTAGTGCTAATTACAGCCTGGTTAATGTTATCTTACAGTGATTATTAGCTCTTTTGTATTTTTGCTGTCTGATAACTGTAAAATGCTGCTGCTGATTTAAACTGTTCTAGTATAAACCGCTAATACAGCTATCAGAGACGAAGTTCTACTGCCCTCTGTTTAAACTGCTGACTGACTGAAAACTTCTGCCTTTCCTTTCTCACTGACCATTTTCCTCCAAGTCTTTTCCAAACCCCTCCATTCCTGCGCCTCTTTCTCTAACCTGGTCTGAGCAATTCACATGCTCTCTCACTATCTCTCCAAATCTCCCTTTAGTCTGCTCTTGCACTTGACTCCTACCCCTTCCCCCATCACTAGGCTTAAACTCTCACTGTCTGCTCTCGGAACAACCTCCTCTGTCCCTATGTGACCCCATGTCTACCTCATCTGAATTACTAAAGCTAATCTTTTGTCCTGCTTAATCACCTCCACCCCCTGCTGGTGATCTGCCACCAGCTTCCTGCCCTTTCTCTTCCTCCCTTGTCTTAAACCTCTTATATTTACACTGTGCACTCCTCTACTCCTCAGGCATTTCACCACACCCTGAGTAGTGCTCTCAGACCCCGGTGGCGCCTCTGCCACCATCACCGTTGATCCTGCTGGCCCCTGGCCACCCTCCTAGTCCCAAAGTCAGATTCCCCTGCACCTTTTTTTCTTGTGCCTTCTGATTGGCCCAGAGAGTAGCACTTAGCTCCCGATTGGTGCACCTGCAAGCCCATGTTAGATAGCTATAGTGAGTTAATTTCTTTTTCAATTTAATAAACTTTATTGTGTTTTAAATTCACTATTACAATTACAGTTTGTAAACAATTCAAACTTGTACAGACAGCTTAGTAATCAGCAGTAGTACATAACAAGTCTTTGTGGTTCTGAAAACTCCCGTGATACACAAGAATGTAGATTATTGCAGGAAAAACACCTTCATGTAGTTTCACCCAACATTAGTATCCAAAGATAACTGTCAGAAGCAATACTGAAATTATCTAACAAAGCTAGCTAAATACCAAAACAGAGTAGATGAAACAGAATAATTTAAAACAACCTGTCTCCCCCACCCACCGTCCCATGTTGCCACTACACTATATGAAACTGGGAATAGTACTCATTCAAGAGAAAAGAAAGATGGAAGACTAATCATTAACCTCCGCAGCACTATGTCAGGTCCAGGTAAGATCCAAAACCACACTAAATAGTAAGGTGTGTAAAGGGGCCCATACCTTCTATTTATTGCTGTGCTTAGAGATATTCATAAGGAGATATTCTGCTTGTAGAGCAAAAAGAATTTCTTTATACCACTTTGTATACGTAGGGGTTTGTTAATCTAACCAGTGGCACAGTATAATTTTCTTAGCACAAAGGGATATCAAGGACATATGCTTCCTTTGGTTTCCTATTAGGGTTTCTCCTGAGTCCCCCAAGATACAAATTTCTGGCTGAAAGGCATTCTGTAAACCCAGTAGGGGGTCAAGTTTAGATCAGATAGCTTCCCAAAAGGGGCTTGCCTTGATACATTCCCAAAGAATATGAAGAAGATTACCTCTCTTGGACCCACATCTGGTACACACATCAATTGATAGGTTTCCCATTTTATTAGGCTTTACAGGAGTGTAATATAAGTCATGCAATATGTAAAATTGAAGTAATCTATAGCTATCCCACTGAACATCTGTATACAGCCTTTTCCAAATTTGTGACCATTTGTGGGGGACCATGAGGTTGGGGGAAGAATCCTATCCCAAACATAACAAGAAGAATCTTCTAATTCACTGAGTCATGTCTGGAGCTCCTTATAATAAAAAGCAACATAGTGGGAAGATGATCTCTTGGAAAGTGAACCAAGGATAGGGCCAAGCATGTACTGGTCCCAAGGGCTACTACCAAAATGCTGTATTAATACGTGGGAGATTTGGAGATATTTAAAGCAGAAAGAAACTGGCAGATTGTATTTTGTACTTATAGCTGAGAAAGCGAGCAATTTGTAATTTTCTGTTAGATCTAGTACTACAGCACCACACCCTGCTGGCCAAATAGATGAAGTAGTAACTTTTCCCCCAATTTTAAAATTGGGGTTCTTCAAAATTGGTTGAGAAGAATCCTTTTCTATTGGGTACCCAAAAGTTTTATTCATCTGCATGTGAGTCCGAAGAGAGGCCATACTAGGTGAGGATTTATACTGTTTAGGGACTTTATTAATGGCCAGATAGGGAAGACTCTTAATCTCTCCTCCCGTTAGGTTACAGATTGAGTTTTCTATTTGTAGCCACAATGGGGGGTCTTCCATGGGTTTCGGCCATTGTGAGACTACAGAACAGTTAATCGCGAGGTAATAGTGGTTAATGCTGGGAACCTGTAATCCTCCCTGTTCTTTAGACCTCTGTAATTTAGAAATTGCCCTTCAAGAAGACTTATTTTTCCAGATAAATTTGGAAATAATACTATGCACCTGGTTGAACCAGGATTTAGGAAGAAAATGATTAAGCATTTGAAGGGGGTATAACAAACGGGGCAGGACAATCATCTTAACTATGTTGATACATCCCCAAAGAGAGATAGGGAGTAGCATCCAACAATTTAAATATATCCTAATATTTGTAAGTAACTGATCCAAATTGTATTGCTTCATTTTAGAACTAGATTGGGATAAATATATGCCCAAATATTTTATTTTATCCGTCACCCAGGAGAGCCCAAGATGTTCAATATCCGCTTTTAAAGTTTGGTTATTTAAGGGCATTACTTCTGTTTTAGCTAGATTCAGTTTATAATTAGAGAGACACCCAAAATTTTGGATAATACTAAGGGTAGCTGGTATGGATATGGATGGGTGAGTAATATGAAGCATAATATCGTCGGCGTACACCGATAATTTATATTGGGAATGGTTGATCGAAATGCCAGATATCACTGTGGAGGTGTTAATTTTCCTAATAAGTGGTTCTAAAAATAAATTAAACAAATAAGGGGAGACGGGTCAACCTTGTCTCGTGCCCTGTTGAAGGGGAAAGGATGGTGAAAGAACACCATTACATAGTACATGAGCAGGGGGATGTGAATAAAGAATTTTAATCCACTGTAAAAACTGTATAGGAATATGATATCTTGGAAGTAGGTTAAACAAACAATCCCATGATACCCGATCAAAGGCATTTTCTGCATCCAGGGATACCAAAGCTGCAGGAGTATGGGAGTCCCTGGACGCAGAAATGAGATGGGAAAGTTTACACAGATGGTCCTTTGATAAGCATCCAGCCACAAAATCAACTTGTTCAGGACTTAATAAAGTATGCCAAACTTTGGCCATCCTGTTAGCCAGAATTTTTGCTAGAATTTTTAGATCTACATTTATAAGTGATATTGGTCGTTAATTCGTCAGCAATGTAGGGTCCTTACCCAGTTTAGAAAGCACTACAATAGTAGCCGCAGTAAAGTTAAGATCCGAAAGGCCGTGTTTGTAAATATAATTATAAGTATCAAGCAGAGTTGTACCCAATTGAGATTTAAAAGCTTTGTAAAAGTTAGATGTATAGCCTTCTGGGCCCGGCACTTTGTCAACAGGAAGTGCATCAATGGCCTCATGTACTTTCTCTAAATTCAGGGGAGCTTGTAGAAGAGCTATTTGGTGTTGGGACAGATGTGGAAGATCTATATCTTGTAAAAAATGGTCTAATGCGGTACTGTTGAAAGGTAAAGGGGAACGTGAATAAAGAGATTGGTAGTAAGACTTAAAACAAGAAACAATCTCCCTGGGAGAAGTATGGAGACTGCCTGCCGGGTCTTGAATAGTTGACACAATCCTGTCTGTGACTTGTGCCCTGAGCCTTAGAGCTAAAAGTTTCCCTGCCTTATCCCCTTGGTCAAAGTAGGTAACTTCTGATTTAAAATGGAGATGCTCAACCTTATCACTAAGAAGAATACTGTATCGAAAACGAAGGCTTTCTAATTTTTCGAATTCCGTAGAGTGAGATTGGGAAGTTAGGGATTGTTCTAAGGCTCTAATTTGGTGTAATAACATAGAGTATTCTGATGAAATTTTCTTTTTCCTAATGGAAGCCAAACAAATAATTTCTCCCCTTAATGAACATTTCAGGGCTCCCCATAATACATCTAATTTCAACATTATATTTATGAAAGTTTTCTATATACTTTTGAAGGAGATCTGCTAGGTTCTGGGATTTCAGTAATTGAAGATTGAACCTCCAAACTTTGTCTTTTTCAACTGAAGAAAGCAAAGACCACTGCAGAAGAGCTGGGTGGTGATCAAAGATCACTTTAGAGAGGTAGGCACAGCTTTGTACTCTCGCTAGTTGCTCAATCCCCAACAAAAAGAAATCAATTCTTGAGAATGTGTTATGAGGCAGGGAATGAAATGAGTAATCTCGTGTAGAAGGAAAAAGGGTCCTCCATAGATCAACAAGGCTCATAGTATTCATAAAATCTTTTAGGGCTAGTTGTGCGGGAGTAAAGGGGGTATGTCTGTATTTGGACCTATCCAATGCATTACAAAAAACTAAGTTCCAATCTCCACCGAGTAGTATAGGGAGATTGGACCAGGAGATCAAACTAGTCATAAGGCTAATAAAGAATTGTAGATCATCCCCAACTGGCCCATAGACCAATCCCATAATCAATTCGGTGTGGCCTAAAATGGCTCTCAACAATATATATCTACCCTGGGGATCGCATATCGATTGAACCAGCCTGAAAGGTATGTGACGTGCAACCAATATCACAACTCCACATTTATGGGTATCCAATCCGGCTCCCAGTACATGTCCCACCCATGTTCTTCTTAAACTGAGAATTTGTGAAGTGGGCAAATGAGCCTCCTGGAGAAAGGCTAGGTCAGTATTAAGTTTATTGAGATGTAACAGAATCTTAGCTCTTTTAGTGGGATATTGAGCACCTTTAATATTCCAGAAACAAAACCTTAGTACTGCTGTCATAGCCAAATGAAATTTCGATAATAACTCTGTGCAATTAAATCATTCTCAAAGAAAACACTTACCCAGTTGGTTATTCTGTGAATACTAAGTGGCGACCAACCTAAAACCCTCCCCCCAAACCCTTTGTAATTAACACTGTACTCAAGAACAGCCAATCCCCCTTAACCCAATGCCCCACCCCATTGTATAGTATAAATGTAAAAAATTGAAGCAGAAAAAGGCTACCCCCCTCAGAAGCAAACTTACTGATTTGACCCCATCCCCACCCCTCTCCCTCCCTATCGCCCAATATTCCCCTTCCACAGCAAGGTAATCAATATCCCGGAAAGATAGGGTGAATTCTGAGGCTAGAGTCCTTAACAGTCTCAAAGCCATAAACAATGATATCAATAACTTCCAGAACATAACCCTGGACACTGCTGTGGACACCTAACCCACCCTGTGCCAGTATGTGGTGCACTGAATGGACTTCAGAATAAACCAGGAGCCCTTACTTCCCACCCCATACCCCAGCTCAATAAAGAAAAAACAAAACTATTTACATCATTCTGGTTACAGCCCAACAGTAATAAGAAGAAATAAAAATCTGCAATATTGCAGTGAATAAACACAACTGACCTGGAAAAATTGTAAAAAGAAAATAATAAAATTGATCACTGTGGAGCAACTATTGTAAGGCAATCTTCTGCCAGTTGTAACTTAAATACGTACATTTAGTGAGGCAAAATAAAAGGCTTAAGATATTCATCCATGTTAAAATATGTGGGTGTTACTGCGAATAGCTGCCGCTACATCAAGTTTTTAATACAAGGTTGTGCTGCCCTCATATGGCCTCTCTAAGTAATAACATTTAACAAAAGAAGGAAAAAAAGTCTTAATGCAGACTTGTGTTGACAGCAGCAGTGATACACCGGCTGGCAGCTTGTGAAGTATTCAATCTTCCTTATAATAAGGTTATAGAGAATAAAATAAAAAAAAAAAAAAGAACAAACAAACATCTGATTGAGTTGACTTCAAACTAATCTGTTGCAGGTAGAAGAAAATTGTGTCCATCCTCTGCAATGTGGTAGATTCCAACGCACTCCAGCGGTCATAAAACAGAATGTTTCAGATGATTTCAATGAATAATGCCCTCTTACAAGCAAGCCCTCTGAAGAGGAGAAATTGTAGCTGAAGCAAATCCTCCATGGAGCATCAGCGAGCAGGGAATAAATCGGGATCTATTGCATGTAGTGCTGGGGCAGCTAGTTGCGCGATATCATAGGAATGCCAAGTATCCGCATGCAGAACCATCAGCCGGGAAGAGTATTGGACTTTATATTTAATTCCTGCAGCTATTAATTTTGATACTAGGGGATGGTACTGTGACCGACGCTGCCTCACTGTAGCTGGAAGATCCTATGCCAGTCGCAGCTGCTGGACCTCCCAAAGGACTTGCTGCAAACTTCTAGCTTGGTCAAGGATGTGAACTTTGTCAAGGTAATTCAAAAGTTTAATGATGACTGGTCTCAGGGGTTTGCCATTTGCAAGCTTAGGACGCAGCGATCAATGAGACCTCTCTATTATGTAGGTAGAGTTATTTGGAGAGGGTCCAGCTATTTTTGTAAGTATTTTCTGGAAGAATAAGATGGGAGAAGATCTTTTGGCTTCTTCTGGAAGGCCGAAGATAACAATATTGTTCCTCCTACTTTGGCCTTCCAAATCCTTCAGTTTTGATTCCATTTTGTGCAAACGCTGCCTTAGAGTCACAACTTCAGGCTCAATTTTACCCCTCCAGCTCTCAAGCGATGTAGTGTGGGCGGTGACATCTGAAATAGCCTGATTGGTGTCGGAAAGCTCCCCTCTGAGCGACTTGATTTCTGCAGTAATGTCCTGCAGAGCAAGTTTGAATGGTTGAAATTCCTCGAGGAATTTTTGCTCCGGTAGTGGAGTCGGCGTTATCTGAGGTACTGTAGATACAAGAGCCTTTGGATCATTTCGGTCCCTTCTCTGGGGTTTGTGGGGGTGTATGCTTTGGGAGAGCCTGACGCTTTTCAGCCTCCATGGTAGTGTTAGGCCTTGATTTTAAAAGTAGAGTTTAGTTGAACTACTCTCGATAAGAAATGCCCCGAGTTGCTATTAATGCTTCGGAAGTCTGTTAGAGTTATGATACTTCGTGAAGGAAGCTGAAAACCGTCCAAATAGTTATATTTTAACTGTTGCTGGAGGATTGAGACAGGAGCTGGTTCCCAGAGCTGCTAGTCTCACAGGAGCATCATGTGATCTCAGTGAGTTAATTTCTGTTCTGAACATTGAATCTGTTTTTTCTCCTGCCCCCCACCCCACCCAGGCCGCCTATTAAATGCACTACTTGCCCCACTCACCTCGGCTTGCTTTAACCTTATTAGCATTCAGTCCTTTCTCCCCACCTGCCACTACTAAGCTAGGTCAAATTGTGTCCTACTACTTTACTCTGAAAACTCCTGGCTTTCTCCTCTAATGTTCTAGTGCAACCCAGGAACCTCTCTATTAATATCTTCTTGTCCTTTCTGTCTGTCCACAGACCTTGGGCGACAAAGTATTACACATCCTTTTGTGCTGTTAATTTGAGACTCCCAGCTGGCTCTGTCGGCCCTATTGTCTGAAGGCCAATATTAATCCATGCTCTCCTTCTATTCCCTAGCCGAGGAACACCTCTCCAGGCTCCCTCATCGAAGCCATGGGTGACTCGGCCTCTGGGGCAACCGTCGCTACCTTAGCCGCCATCAAGGACCACAGTATTGGATGCAGGCCTTGCATAGAAACGGCAACTGCTGAAACTTTTCTCCACCACCCCTCCCCAACCTTTATTAAGTATATTAGTTTCCCACCCCTACCTCCCCATGCCCACGGTATCACGCTCCTCCAATGAGAGTACAGTTCTCTGATTTCCCCTCTCACTCTACTCTTCTCAGGTCCTCTTAAAAGCCAGGTGGAGCCCTGTTTAAGCCTGACAATTATATGTAGAATTAGTTCCCCATTTGTGGTATGTCTTAAGCTTATATTTGCTGCCTTCGGACCTGGTTCTCCAAGTTACCAGACCACACTTTACTCATGCCTACATTGTGCTGAAAATAACTTAGTAGCCTAACCTTGTCCTCAGGACACATAAGTAACCTAGTAGCCTAATCTTGTCTTCAGGACATATAAGTGGCAGTAACTTACATTAAGGTTACATCATGAGAGGATCCCCATGGCTCCTCTTACTGCTGCTACTTGCTGTGGTGCTGGCTGGTCCTTATCAGCCATCCCAGCTGCCACCATGCACTGATTTCAACTCCCCATTGTGTTATAATGTACATAGTGGCCTATCCTTTGATTGCCTATGTAGTAGTAGTAGTAGTAAAAAGTTTATTTCTGATATCAGAAACAGGATAAAACCCAATTTAGCATCAGCTAATTTACAGTGGGGTCCTACTGTGCAAAAACATCAATTTCATTTTAAATACATACAGATACACGCATTATACATACATAAGACACAATACATATATGACCAAGGAAAAAAGAAAAACAAATAATAATTGCAACAATAAACCATATATACAAACATCTCAAGTACAGCAAATCTTTAAAGACATTGCTTCCTTTACAAGCCATGATTTTATTTCATTCCAAGATATTTTATTTATACTTGACCTCAAGTGACCTGATAATGAATTCCACAATTTTGGACCTTCATATACATAACAATGTTGGCCCTTCACTGTTCTCATAAGAGGTACCCTAAATTTTACTTCCTCTTCAGATCTCAAACCTACCTTAACATTCCATTCCTCCAGAAACTCCACTAGATATCCTGGAACTTTTTTACAGTAACAGCGATAAGTTAACCATTGCACATGCATATTTCACTGTTCTGTCAAGGATATCCAATTTAAGTTCCTGTAAAGGATGAAATGATATGTTTTCCGAAGTGCATCCAAAACAAAACGTGCATATCTGTTATAGATAACATCAAGCTTTTCTAAATTGCTCCTAACTGCCCCTCTATATATGATGACACCATAATCGATATGTGGAATTATCATTGAATTCACAATCTTTAACCTGACATCGAATGAAAGACAATTTCTATACTTATACAGTACCCCCAACTTTTTACACAATTTTTGTATCAAGTTATCAATATGAAAATCCCAACTACAATGAGAGTCCAACCATACTCCCAAGTATTTATAATGATCCACAGAGGCCAGGCTACACCCATCCAATGTCTTAATATCCAAATCCACAGGTACTTTTTTTTTGAAAACAACATTACCTGTGACTTTTGTGAATTTAAAACCAAACCATGTGCCTATGTGACCTTGAGCATGTCCTGCTGCAGCCTTACCCCTAGCTTGGTCCTTTTGGTAGGACGTGTTCTGTACTTCCCCTACGGGGTCCTCCTCCTGCCTAGTCTAACATTGACATCCCTCTGCATGTTGCAGTTAGACTGTTAGTTTTCACAGTGCTAGGCCAGGATAGCTACAGTGGAAAAGCTCCACACGTCAGAACTAACAATTCTCATAGATGTGAAAATACTAGGAATCTCAAGCTCACTATTGCTGCTCTTAGAAAATTATTACTTATCCTTCTACTGTGTTCAGGCAATGTTGAGTTCAACCCCAGCCCTCTTAATACTATAGCCTCACTAGCTTATCTAGCAAGGGTCAAAGGCATGAGCTTCTTGCATATTACTGTATGCAGCTTGTTAAAAAAGTTTACTATGATCCAAGCCTGGGTGAGCCACACCTCTTCTGATGTACTAGTGGTTTCAGAATCCTGGCTTAGACCGGCCATCTCAGACAGGAAGTTCAACATCCCTAACTGTGCCTTGTTTAGAGCTGACAGGCAATCTAGAGGTGATGGGGTGGCCATTTATGTTAAGAACAAGTTCATGGCCACCTGTCTCGACTTGTTCTCTGTCGCCAGTGAATTCAAATGCTTGTCTCTCAGGATGGAGGTATCACAGGCCAACGCGCTTCATGTAATAGGATGGTATAGTCCCCCATCCGCAGGTTTACAGCTTCTGATTCATCTATCTGTGAAGCTGGAACAAGGTTCCCTAGAAACAATCATCCTAGGGGACATTAACGTCAATTGGCTATCTAATGCCTCAGCTCCACTTGCATCCTTCTGTGATGATCATGGGTTAACACAACTTATTGCTAACCGACGCACCCCAAAAAAAGGAACCCTAGCAACAGCACCCTACTGGATGTTATCATGGTGAGTAAACCTCATCTCTTTACCCATGCCAGCACCTTTTTTTCTGATGTCAGTGACCACTGCTTCATTGCTGGAGTAAGAGCTGTCAACAAACCCCTTTCGACATCAAAGTTCTCTGTGAAGAGATCAAGGCATAACTTTGACTTATTTGCTTACCTTGTTGAGCTTAAATACTCTTTGTGTTGGCAGGATTTCTACCTGAAAAAAACGGTCATCTCCGCGTACGACATCTTCCATGATATCTTGTCAGGGACTCTCAACAAATATGCTCCTTTGGCTAAAATATGCATAAGGAACAAAGACTGTAGATAGTTCTCCCCTGAACTCAAGACTATGCTGCTCAAAGGGATAAGCTTTGAAAAAAGCTCGTAGATTCAATAACCCTATGGACTGGAATCAGTTTAGGGCAGTACAAAATGTCTGCACGAAAATGGTCAGAGAATAAAAGGCCACCTTCTTTCGTTCGGAATTCAACTCTTCTGCCAAGAGCTCAGCTAAATTCTGGAAAACTATTAAAGACCTGTCTGGCCACGCTTCTGGCGACCGTCTTCTGACTAAGATCAACTCTGGGAATTCAACCATCACTGATAGGTTGGAGATTTTAGATGTGTTTAATAATCATTTTGCTACCGCAGGCCTAACATTTGACAATTCCCCAGCATGCTCCCTATCTACCCAGGATGGTACCCCTTATCCTGAGTCCCCTGCTGCAGCCTCAGCATTCTCATTCCAACCTGCTTCACTAAAAGAGGTGGAGGATCTCATCTTGCAATTGGATACCAGGAAAAATGCTGGTGCTGACTCTTGAGATCCATACTTTATAAAGATTGCCCATCATGTACTAGCCATGCCCATTACCCCCTTTTTAATCTGTCTCTGTCTCAGGGTATTCTGCCACCTATATGCAAGACTGCCCATGTCATTCCCCTTTTTAAATCAGGGGACCCCTGTGATCTTAATAACTACAGGCCGATCTCCCTCCTTCCTGTATTGTCTAGATTGCTGGAGAAAATTGTGGATGCACAACTGTGGTCCTATCTTGAAACTATGAATCTACTAAATCCGTGCAGTCTAGCTTCAGAGCTAATCATAGCACTATCACAGCCCTTTCCAAAGTGACCAATGATTGGCAGAGGGAATTAGACATCAGAAATTATGTCTGTGCTGTATTTCTGGATTTAAGTAAGTCTTTTGACACTGTTGATCATAGCCTGCTCCTCCTCCTCCTCTCCCCGCAAACTATAGGCATGGACTCTCCATCATTGCATTGATTCGCTGACTATCTAACAGGACGTCTTCAGCAAGTCAAAGCTGAAGGTGAGCTGCCACCTCTTAAAGCTCTCCAGCTGGGTGTGCCCCAGGGATCTATATGAGGTCCCTTACTATTTGCTATATACATTAACAGTAGTGACACTTGTATAAACAAGGCCAATATTCATCTGTTTGCAGATGATACAGTCCTTTACTTAAGCTGCCCAACGCCAGAAGCTGCCTGTGAAGACCTCCAATCCAAATTCAGTCTACTTCAGAGCCAACTAATCCATAAAAAGCTCCTCCTTAATGGCAAAAAAATGAAAGCAACACTCTTCCCTCCATTTATCCATTCAAGTAATCCTGCAACTACTGGTTCTGTCCCTCAGATTACCACCTTGTTAGGAGAAAAGTTGGAATACTTCCCAAAACTCAAACACCTGGGAGTGTGGCTAGACCACAGACTTTCCTTCACTGAACACGTTGAGGATCTTCCTAAAAAGACTAAGGCAGAGGCTGGGAATTGTCTTTAGAATTAGTCAATTTCTATCAAGAGATGTTAAGATATGGCTGGTCCAATCTATGTTTCTATCATTGGTAGACTACACGGACTTCCTATACAGCCAGTGTCCTATCTCTTGCCTGACAAAACCGGACACACTTTATCTCAGAGCTCTGAGGTTCATAACAGGACTTCCCTTCGGCACACACCATTGCTCTCTGTACGTGGCTATAGGATGGACTTCCCTTAAGTTCAGGAGAGATAGAAATGCCACACTTTGGACTTCCAGAAATATTTCAGCTATTCAGAGCTGAGGCAGTATAGCGCAGTGCTCTAAGGCTCTGAGCTGCAAATCTGGTGACATCCAGCAGACCAGACCTGGGTTTGAATCCTATAGCTACCACTTCTATACTGTGTGACGCTGAGCAAGTCATTTAACCTCCTTGTGCTCCCGGGTCGCTCCTGTAAAAAAGCTTCCAGCTTAGTGTGCTATACCTGGTTAAACAACTAAATAAAAAAAATATATATATATTTCAAAAATACTGCCTTATTACATTTCCAACTACCTTCCACTAAGTGCAATAGGTAACAATGCATTACGAAGTTACTCATCTATCGCACTCAAGGTACCTAAGGCTAAATCTCTCTTTGGCAGAGCAGCCATAAGCTTTGTGTTGCCCTCATTATGGAACAAAATTCAAAAAACTCTTAAATTGTGCATTCCTGTCTGCCTCTCTGCCTTCAAGACTCTGTATTCCCTCACAGAAGTATGCAATTGTTTTTCCCTCCCAAGATCTGCATCAGTGTCTTCCATAGTACCTTATCCTGCCCTGCACAGTACTCAAAATTTAAAAACTCCTAGTACTGTCCACCGCCCTCCCAAGCCTTAGACTTTTCATCATCTCCATCCCCACCTCTCCCTCACTCGCTCTCCCATCTTATCTTCAATCTATGTCTCCTGTTTTCAGGGTAGGAATTGCTTGTACTGTCTGGTTGAGACTATCTCTGTGCCCCTTACCTTGCAACTCTCTCACCTCCCAAATGGTCTCCACCACTACCCCTTGCACACACACTACTCCTACCCCACCTGTTCTCTCCCCCTGTACCCCTACTTATCTCCTTTTCCCCTCTCCCCTCTATTCTGACTTCCTACTGCCCAAGCTGCTTCTCATTCTACTATATTACTCCAATCATGCTTCTTCTCTCTCCTTCTCTCTTTCTCTTTTGCTCTCCATAATTACTGTGACCAGGTTAAATATATGTGCATGCTCCTTTTTTGCACCACTGCCTCGAATTGCTACAGGATTGCATGTTCTATTGTTCCTTGTTGATCTGTTTTCAGTATATAACTGTATTCAATTGCACTATTTTGTATTGTTTTGTTCACAATGTGCCACCCAGGTCCATCTTGCAAATGAGCATTGCTCAATGATATCCCCCTGGATGAATAAAGATTTTGATTGACTGATTGATGAATTGAGAGATGGAAGATCTCCTCCCCTTTGCAAACAGACAGGATAGTGAAGTGGAACAGGTCACTGAACAAGAGGTAGTAGAAACCCCTTCACAAAACACTAGTGTTGGTACAAAGGGTGGTTCCCAAAACCAATAGCATGAAACAATGCTCCCCCATACCCAACCCACCAGAAACTCCATTCATATCAGCAACACATAAAAAAAGACCAAGATCAAAGTCAGTGACTAAAACAGAACCCAAAGGGAAAGACAGGAATGTCCTGAAGGAGAAAGATAAACAGATCAGTACAAATAAATACAAAGTATTGCCTGTTTAAAAAGTCTGGGGAGACACTGGGGGGGGGAGGAGGAATCACACTCTTCCACTATCTCCTCTTCTACAATATACCATTCCTGAGGGAAAGAAGGGAGAGAGGGAAGGAGGACACAGTAAAATAGAAATGGAACACAAGGTCCAAATAATCATTGCAGTAGTAGATCCCTAACTTTCATCCTTTTCATGGTATCCTTACAATTCTTGACACTCAGCACTAACAGTATAAAGAATGGGAAAAGGCACCTAACCATGCTTTTGGAATTGGCTAAGAGCAAAGCAGACACTTAATGTACAGTATACAGGACACCAGAATAAAAACATTTTATGAAATAGGGCAAGCTACCATATTATGGGGAAAAGGCACACCTTGTGATCCCAGGGAGTAGACATGTGATAGTGTCGGAGTGCTTTGTACAAATAGCAATTTAAAAGCGACAAGATTGGTATATTTGGAACCAAGAAGAACAATGATCCTCGATATTCAGTATGGTACAATAAGACAAGTTAAAAGCCAATGCATCTAATTATTTAAAAAAATCCAACCCTACCTACATATGGCAAGAATGATAGTATGGTGGGCGGAGAAGGGGGGGGGGGACTTTTGATGTGCCATACAACAAAAGAACAGAGAGTGCAAGACAAACTGTATTGTGATTCCAACACTTTAAGAAACATTCTAACCACCACACAGCTGCAAGATGCCTATAGGATACAACATGACTCTGGGGCCAATTTCCACAAGGATCAATTATTTTTTTTACCTCAAAGACACTCACAGTATAAGTATATAGGTACACAAAGTACATAATTTTCAGATCATAAGGCTATAGAAAGGACTTTGGTCTGGGGAAATGCCCCTGCTAGTAAAAAGGGACCTTGGAAACTAAATGCAACACTACTAGAGTCAGACAAAATAAAAAAGGAATGGGAGAGATTATGGATAGCCCGTTTGTCAGTACAATGTATGTACGACACTTGGCTGGAATGGTGGGAGGACTCTAAAATATGTTTTAGATCTTTCTTTCAGAAGACCACAGGAAAGCAAGCTTTAATCACATATTTAGAGTATCTGCAGTTGTGAAAACATCCACAGTTGCTCATCTCCAAAACAGAAACACTGAAATTAGATTATAGCACACAAATCACTAATACTAAAAAACAAATACACCAAAAGCAATATAATAGATCAAAACTTCTGTGGCAGGAAGCCAAATTTGGGACAGAAAATAGAAAACAAACCTTTGATATGTTTAAAGATTGCTAGAAGAGAGCAGAGAAAAAAAAACATTCTACAGCTAGAGGTCAAAGTCGGTTCAAAACATACATCTCAGCCAGCCCGGTGTCACAGAGGGCTGAGGCGCTGGACATCTCACCTCATGGCACGCCGGTGACCCAGGCTCGGGAGTGAGCCTGGGTCATTGGCGGTCAGCTCAGGGGGGCAGGGCGGAGCTGGATGGAGCAGCTAACAGGCAGCTCTCCTCTCCAGGGAGGTGGGATGGCATCCCTCACTCACAGCTGCCCCCTGGTGGAGGCCGGGGGGCTGCGCAAGCAGGTGCCAGTGATAGGCCAATGGGGCAGGTGGAGGAGGGTCATTACTGGGGCTGTAAGGTGCATGCTTGCCTCCACATGCATGTGACCTCCTCCTGGGGCCATCGGGAAAATGGGGAGAAAATGGAGGAAAAACAAACCAGCAGCAGGATGGCAACCGACTCTCCGCAGGCACCACTCCCAGACCAGGCATAAGATAAGCCTTGGTAATTCCTGGGGACAGAGCTGGGGGAGCCGGTCAGATGGGGGCCGTACTGGGGAAGGAGTATAAATAGAAATAATAAAAAAAACAAAAACATACATCTCATACAGGAATTATGGAAAGAGTTAACAATTATGTAAAACTTTTGGTACACCTCCAAAAGTGACCCTACATCCACACTATCTAGAAAATTTACAAATACCTGATTTAACTGAAGCACAGAAGGAGCAGGTGATAGTGCACAAAACAAAAGAAGAGGTGAAAACAGCAATGGGATCTTAAAAGAATAATATAGCACCTGGAAATGATGGTTTGACTGCCGAGTTTTATAAAACATTCTCAGAAGAGCTGACACCTGAGTTAACAAATCTATATAATGAAATCCTGGAACAAGGACAGTTATCAAACATATGACATGGTCAGAATTAATTTTCTTGTATGAGAAAGGGAATAGGTAAAACTTAGGTAACTGGAGACCTATTTGTTTACTGAATCTAGACTTCAAGATATTAAGGAAAATTTGACAAAAAGGTTAGCACATATCTCTGACTCTCTCATTAGCATATCACAAACCTGTTCAATACCAGATAGAGGTATACAGGATAATTTAATAATACTTAGAGAGCTTTTTCACAGATATCAGGAGGGGGATGAGGAAGGCTTAGTGTTAAGTCTAGATCAATGCAAAGCATTTGATTCAGTGTCACGTGACTATATGTTCTGGGAACTAACAAAATATGGTATACCACAAAAATGTATTAACTCATTCAGGCCTAGAGACGTCTGTAGGTGGTGTCTGAAAGCATAGCCACTCAGGACAATAACACCTATAGACATACTCAACTGACTTTCACTCAGGCCTAGAAACGTCTGAGGAAGTCAGCAGTTTTTACCTAACTATTAAACAAACCGAATTGTTTAGAATTGAATGAATAGCACCGTTAGAAAGGTAATTTTCCTCTGAACAATTTTGCTGCAGATACTTTGTGTCTATCATGTATACTTTAGGAGTTATTCATATTTGTTTAAGGTATGGTGTGCATGGCTAACATTTGTCTCTCAAGCCTCACCTAAGCACATTGAATAAATCTGAAAAAAACAGTTGTTTGGTATTTCAGCTACTATAAAATAAAAACTAAATGGATTACAATTGATTGCATAGCACCATTAGAAAGGTTATTTTGTGCTGAACAATTTTGCCACTGATACTTTGTGTCTAACTCATATACTTTAGGAGTTATTTGCATTTGTTTAAGGTATGGTGTGCATGGCTGACATTTGTCTCTCAAGGCCTCACCTAAGCACCTTGAATAAATCTGAAAAAAATCAGTTGTTAGGTATTTCAGCTAGTATAAAATAAAAACTAAATTGATTACAACTGATTGCATAGCACCACTGGAAAGGTAACATTGTGCTGAACAACTTTGCCACTCATACTTTGTGTGTAGCACTTACGGTTCAAGAGGTATTCACATTTGTTTGTGGCATGCTGATTATGGCTTGATTTTGCTTAGAAAGGCCCAGGATGCAGTGCTAAGAGTATACAGGGCACATGTGGTAGAAGTCTCAAAGAGCTCTTGTGGTGTGAATGAGTTAATTGGATAGAGTGCATGTATACACTAGCTACAGTCACGCCGAGGGTAAATGGATGGGCAGGAGATACTATAAGCTTAAAGAGAGGGGTTAGACAAGGGTGCCCGCTAACCCACTATTGTACTGTATGTATGTATGTTGTATAGAGCCCGTGTTAAGAAGAATACAGTTCTCAGATCAAATAAATGGAATTTCATCAACCAGTATGGGAGTACCTATTAAGGTACTCACCTATGCTGATGATGTGGCTATTATTATAGGTATGAATACAAAAGAACAAGAGAATTCCTGACCAATTAACAACATATTCTACAAACTCCAGCTCTAGTAGTAATATAGTAAAGAGCATAGGGGTTAAATTAAGAACAGATACTACAGCCACACAAAGTACAGATGCAGCCATACAACTAATGCAAGAACCAGTACAAATACTAGGGATTACTTTTGGACAGGAAGACCTAGCTTTGCTGAACTAGGAAGACAAAATAAAATGGGCAGAAGGAATCATTGCAAGTTGGAAACAAAAGCAAATCTCAGAAAGGAAAATGATAGTACTCATTAAGAACTTGATAATACCAATCTTTCTCTACATAAATTATTTGTTCCCACTCACAATACAACTAGAGACTAGATTATTAAGTATATTTTTCCAAGCCTTATGGGGGAGCTGTTTAAACCCCATAAAAAGAGACACCACCTACAGGCCCATTCAGGATGGGGGTTTAGTAATGATCAACCCTCTAGTGTTTTATTATAGGATATTTCTATATTATAACATAAAAAGTATTGTATGCACAATCTGTTAAGCCTTGAAAAGAAGTTGTTAGTGAATGAGTGGGCATATGTCAGCAAGTCTGGTCAGAAAACATAGCTAAGGCAGTATCTAGAGAACAGACAGTACCAAGCTATGTTAAAACATATTTCAGAAACTAATAAAATGGAGTGTACCATATCAGGCAGTGATGAGGAGTACAAGACAGGGTATATACTGTATGATATAATGGCAACATGCAGACAAGGAGAACTGGTTAAATGTAATTGTCCCTCTACTAACAATAAGATAGCACTTTCTCAGTTGAAAAATAGTAGAATTCCTGCATTTGCATGGGACCTGCTATATCTAAGTATACACGGGCGCCTAAATGTTAAAAAACAATAATAAGCACAAACAGCTTACTGAACGATATTGTCCATAGATCAGCTGTGTACAAATACTAGAAACACAGGAACATCTGTTTCTGGAGTGTACCCAATGCACAAGATTTGTGGACAAAGGTAGCAAAAGAATGGAACAATAAATTGTTAAGCACAATAATCTACACAGAACTAATATTTGCAACTTACTCTAGCAAATGGCAATCCTTTCACAAGGATACTCTACAGGTAATATTTGCTCTAGTAAAATATTACATCTGGTAGGCATGCTGTAAATTAGTAATACAGCAACAATAAGTATCCTCTGAAGCCATTATACGAAATGTATGTACCTCATTATAACAGGTTTTTGATGGAGATAAACAGAAGGTATTACAAACTATGTTAAAAAAATTGTGGAAAGCATGTGAGATAATACTTCCTATATGATAAAAAAAGGAAGGAAAAAATGATATGAGAATAGAGGCAGAGAGAGGATGATTATCATTGTGGTGTTATGGATTTGGGTAACAATATTGTGATTTACAACTGTCTTACTGAGATTTAATATTGTAAATATTGTAATATGGAATGTGTATATGTTTTGAATTTTACACCCTTTTCCCCAATAAAATTCCCCTACTCTTTTTGAAAAGTACCATGGTATTTTTTAACATCTACCTGAACTACCACCAGAACAGGCAGATCTGACCTCAGTTTAATGTTTCATCTGAAATACGGCACCTCAGGAGTGCAGCATTTCCCCTCATGCTGCAGTACAGTGTCAGTATTAGGAGTTAACCCAACTGCCTGGAGTGAGGATAGAACACACAGCCTTCTGGCCTCAGAAGAAAGTGTGCAACCTGCTGAGCCACTGACACTGACAATTAGTTAATTGACAATTGACAGTTAGGAGGGCTAATGGGATACTGGGAAGCGCAGGCAGGGTTATTACCAGCATAAAGAGGAAGGTGGTATTGCCTCTGTATACAGTAGGTCACTAGTATGACCCCACCTAGAGTGCTGTTTCCAGTTCTGAAGACCACATCTTTTGAGGGACATAGACAAAGTGGAGACAGTCCAGAGGAGGATATCTAAAATGGTGCAGGGCATGCATTAGAAGCCCTATAAGGAGAGATTTAAAGATCTAAATATATAAACCTGGAAGAAAGGAGGAAGACAGGGGATAAGATAGAGACCTTTAAATATCTAAAAGGGGTAAATAAGGTGCAGGAGGGAAGTACAGTATGTTTCAGAAAAAGCATGATAAGAAGCCAGATGGGGGAAGATTCAGGAGAGATGTGAGGAAGTAATTCTTTGCACAAAGAATGGTGGATTCCTCGAACAGTCTTCTGATGGGGTGAAAAAAGTATTGAACTTCAAGAATGCATGGGTTAGACATAAGAGAATCACTGGGAAAGAGAAGGGTGGGGTGAATGTGTTTGAGATCAAGTAGGATCTGCAGTGATACTATAGGCATCGAATAATAGATTATCTGCTGGCAGTTTCTAGGTTTCTACGATGACCGCATGGTTGTTTCCATACTCTGGTGGTAAAATGTCCCATCAAACTTCAAATAATTATGTTGCAGCACAAACAGTAATGCTTAGAAACATAGAAGCATAGAAACATAGACTTTGACAGCAAATAAGGACCGCTTGGCCCACCTAGTCTGCCCATTTCCCTAGCTACAGGATAAGCTGCAGATCCTAGTTAACCAACAGCCTATTTCTTCCTACCCCCCACAAGAATTGCCTTATGTCTGGCCCATGCATTCTTGAATTCTCCCACAGTTTTAGACCCCACAACCTCCTCAGGAAGGCTGTTCCATGCATCCACTACCCTCTCTGTGAAAAATACTTCCTCACATTGCCCTAGACACACCCCCTCTATTTTTAAATTGTGTCCCTTGTTCTTGCACGTCTCTTTTTCTGAAAGATGCTACCCTCTTGGACTTTGTTGATTCCCCTGAGGTACTTAAAAGTTTCTATCATGTTCCCCTCCCTCCTTTCCTCAAGGGTATACATATTAAGCTCCTTTAGTCTCTCCTCGTATGGCTTCTCTTGCAGACCCTGCACCATTTTAGTTGCCCTTCTCTGGACTGCCTCTATCCTGTCTATGTCCTTGTGGAGATGGGGTCTCCAGAACTGGATGCAGTACTCCAGATGGGGTCTCACCAACTGTCTGTACAGAGGGATAACAACTTCCTGTTTTCTGCTGGTGATGCCTCTCCCTATGCATCCCAGTATACCCCCAGCCCTCCCTACTGCCTTCTCACATTGCTTGTTAACCTTTAGGTCATCTGATATGATTATCCCCAGGTCCCTTTCCTTTTTTGTTGTTGTTACTACCTCCCCCCATTGTGTAATCTTCCCTTGGGTTTTTGTTTCCCAGGTGCATTATTTTATACCTCTTTGCATCGAATCCTAGCTGCCATACTTTCGACCATTCCTCCAACCCTGCCAAGTCCCTTCTTATCCTTTCCATGTCTCGTTGTGCATCAACCCTGTTGCAGATCTTTCTGTCATCTGAAAAAAGGCATATTTTTCCTTCCAGTCCCTCTGCAATGTCACTTATAAAGACATTGCAGTAGGAACTTTATAGGGATTTTTTCCCTGTCAGGATTCTGACACAGACAAAAAATCATGTGATTTTACTCCCTCTTTGTGCTTGATGGAGGTGTATCAGGATTCTTTTTTCAGTCCCTATCCACCAAAAATCATCCCACCACTCAAGAGTCTTAAATTTGTTTAGGGCATCCATTGTGTCTTTAAGGTGTGACTCCACCCCTCTTAAACTGTTCTTAAGAAAAAAAATCTAAAAATTTAGATAGGTGGTCTGTCAGGGAGTCCACCCCAGACAACTGTATGCTGTGGTTGACAGGTTAGACTTTTGTGCACTCCCCGGTAATGGTAATGCATAAAACACTGGAACTACTGCAAAGGAAGGGAAAAGATAATTGAATTCTTCCTTTGAAATACAACCCTCTTCTCTTTTGTCAGCAAGTAATGTAATTCTGCTTTGAACTTACTGGTTGGATCTTGATTAAGTTTTCTATAGTTTTGTTCATTAAGCAGAAGATCCAATGTACATTTTCTGTACCATTCCTTTTTTCATTAAACAATGGTTCCCCCTTTGCCTTTATAATAAAGTCTGCAAGCTACAGAAGTTCTGTTGGGGCCCTTTATTCACCTAGGGCCAGATTTGTCTATTTTTATCAATGTCACTTTCAAATAATGTATTATCTTCTTTAAAGACTACCTTTTCAAAAACTCTGATATTTGGATTCACATGGAGGGGGAAGGGGTGACAAAAGTAGAGCTATCCTTAAAAAGATTTTTCCTCAGTGCAAAGGTGTCTTGATTCAGCCTTCAATTACCCATACCATTCTCATTATATAAACCACCAAAACTGTACAGTTCCTCTAAGGCCTGTATATTACACAAATTAAGTCCCATTCACTATAATGTCTCCCTCTAGTATCCAACTGTTATTAAGTGGGTAATTATTCACAGTTCCATTAACTTGTGCTAGCCCTTCTGGGTCCACATTCTCCCAGAGTCTTGTTCAGACAGCAGTGTAATCAACTCACCCTTCACTGTGGGGGATAAATCCCTCTGGGTGTTTTCCATGTTTCCTTGCTATACCCACACCACCTCTTCAATAAAAAAGGTGGCACCGTATCATTTGGCCTGTGTATGGATTGATCAAATTGTTTTGAATCCCATGCAGCTCCTAAAAACACAGGAACAGATTTGTGAAGGATGGCGCCATAGATAAACCCATCGCTGTTCCCATAATCTGGTGGTAAAATGTTCCATCAAATTCCAAATAATTATGTTGCAGCACAAACAGTAATGTTTCAAGTAGGAACATTATAGGAATTTTTCACTCTAAGGAGGCTGACACAGAAATACATTCACATGCTTTCACTCCTTCTTAATGCCAGATGGAGGTTTATAGAAATTCTATCTGAATTCCTATCCACAAAAATCTTCCTGCCACTCAAATATCTTGCATTTGTTCAGGGCATCCATTGTGTCTTTGAGGAGTGACTCCATCCCTCCCAAACAGTCCTTAACGAAAATATCCAAAAATTTAGATTGGTGCTCTGTCAGGGATTCTGCCCTGGGACAAAAGTAGAGGTATCCTTTTTTTTGTTATTTTGCTGTTTATCCTGGGAGCTAGCAGGCAGGCTGTGGTCCCCCCACTCAGAGGACTAATATCTATCCTTGACCTGCAACCCCATCACTGGGATCAAGGTCAGGAGCTCCACAGATCCTGCCTGTTCCATTTTTCATTTTTCTCCCACCCCACCAGAGCCACGAATATGTGTGAGGTGGTTCTGCAATGCCCTCCTTATGCATGCTGCTCACCAGCCTGCAGTACCCTAATGCATCCACCCTGGCAGTTGTACTGCAGGGACAACAGAGTCCCTCCCTGGGAGAGGAGAGCTGCCAAGCTGCTGCTCAATCCTGCTCCCTTGCCTCCCCCCAGCCAACCTCAAATCGCCAGTGCGGCATGAGGTTTGGCATCCAGCACCTCTATTCTCAGTGCCACCAGAATGGCTTAAGTAGAGTTATCCTTACAGAGATTTTACAGCAATTTATCAGAAGTTTGATTTAACACATAATAATCTGTACCATTCTCCATATATAAACCACTGAACTTGTATAGTTCCTCTAAGGCCTGAACATTAGACAAATCAGTCTCGTTCACTACAATGTCCCCACCTGGTATCTGACTGCTGTCATGTGATAATTATTTACGGTTCTATCAACTTGTGCTGTCCCTTCAGGGTCTACATCTTCCCAGACAGTCTTTCAGAAAGCAGTGCAATCAAATCATCCTGCACTGTAGGTAATAAATCCCTCTTGGTATTTCCATGCTCCCTTCAGTGTTTAATATTATGTGTCCCAGTTGTCTCTGGCCTCCTATTCTTGATCTGTTGTTTGATTTTTTTCCCCAAAAATATCCTTTAATTTGTCCAAACTACAAGAACATATCTACGTGGGTTTGGATTTATCATGAGGGTAGGTATGAAAGAACTCTAGACAATAGGTAAGTAATAAACCACATGAGGGTATGCATTTATTGGGGATTAAGCTACACCCCAACTGCATTGTGAGACATGAGTCCTCAAGCCAAGTGCCCTCACAGCACCCCGTGGTGTGGATTAATCCCCCAATAACCACACACCCTGTCATGGGTTATTGCGCTTATAACATAGGGTATGAGCAGAGGCTAAAAAAATATGAGGAAACCATGCTTAAATGATGAAAACATAGGAACTTGTTTATGTGTTCTGCCACCACCAGAGCTACCATGCTGCTCAAACTACTGAATGTAATTTGCATGCAGTGCTGACACTGCTGAAGCTAGCACCCAGCACACACCACAAGCAAGTCACCATGCACTTTTGCACACATAAAAAAAGTAGATGTATCACAGGAGTAATCAAGGAACTGGTTCACTCTTGCTCCATGATGGCACAGTCACATTGACGTACACTGACAGCAATTTCTACTGCCGTTTCACTGTGCTACTTGCTGCTCGAAATGTATCTCATGAAAAATGCATTGCCTTGCTCTCTATAGCTCCGTGACAATGGCACAGTCTCACTGACTGTAACCTACATGAATTTTTACAGCCTTTTGAGTGTGCTGCTGCTTGCTGTAAGTCTCAGTCTGTGGCTGCACCTACGTCTCTCCCTCCACACTGGTTAAACAAGCCGTGAGGATGGGGGTGCATGTGTCTTACTGTCTCTCTCACTTTCTGTCTATTCTAAAATGTGTGGCCTTCTGAGTCTGCATCAGTTGAGCACTGTGAGTGATCCTTCAGCAATTTTGGGGCATGCGGCTGACCCCATCACAAATTGCTGCACAGAGATAGAGAGAAAGAGAGATAGAGAGGGACAAATTTAACTCCCCTGCCTGTTGCTGCCCCTACACTGTGTCCAGATCCCGGTGACCGCTGGAAGGGGGAGCGAATATGTTCACCACTTGTTGTGGCTGACTCAATCTCACTGTAATCCACTGTAATCAGTTTCCCTGTTTCTTTCCCTTGGTCGTGCTCTCTCTCTCACTGCAATGCTCTCTGATAGCCTCTGCCACAGAGCCAAGCATCACTGTGGAATGCTGCATGCTGTTCCGCTCCCTTGGCACTGTTGTTCTACAGTGCATACATGTCTCACTACCAGTGGAAGGGGTGGGGGGCATTGAATGAATGACAAGCAAGGGGGCACTGAAAAACAACCTATAGCATGCCATACTGCACCAAACACAGATATCACCAGAGAGAGGGAGCTGTGCTTGTCAGTCATGAGACAGAGAGACACAGACGGGACATTGCCGCAGCTGTCACTTCAGTGTCCCATCACAACTGTGTCACTCTGTTTGTTGCCTGTCAGTGTGGGTCCCTCTGCCAGTAAGTGGAGGAAGTGGAGCCAAGGTCTAATTGGGATGGGTGGCAGACACATCTGTGGAGTACAACACTCTTTCTGGGAAGTCTGCTTGATACCACTCTCTCCAGCCAGCCTCTGTGTCTCTCAGTAAAATAGAATGGTGCCGGGGGTGGCATTTTGTCTTTTTCAGTATGCGTGCATCCCTGTGTCCCTGGAGTATGTAAAGGAACTCAAGACAGACAGAGACACCAACACACAGACGACATTGTGTGCTTGGTTCCCAGAGGTCTGTGGGACTGGTGGGTGGGGAGACTGATATCAGGGAGGGGAAAATAATGATAACATGTGTTTTGAACAGTGCAGGACTCTCAGTGCATATAATATGGGGTAGAGAAACACAGGTATACATGACACCCTTCGGTTCTTGCTCTCTTAGTGAGCATATTAATGGCTGTCACTCACACTGCATTTGAGGCACAATAATGAGATCAGGACTGCTGAGTGATCCCTCATCACGGACGCTTCACCATTTGCTGTGCATATATCAGGGATTAATCAACGGTCACCTGATTGTTTTGTACCAATTAGGTACCTGTGTTTCCCTACCCCATGTTATAAATATATTTGTTCTCTGGGAAGTTCAGTATTGGTCCAGTTGATTGTTTTTTTTGGTTGTTTTGGAATTGTCCTCTTCCTAAGGTCTAACGTGCTTCATAAGTCCTCTGTGTCCCTTCTTTGTGCGTTTTTTACTTTTTTTTCCTCAAATTTTGGGTTTTGTTTTCCTTTGGCTAAAAAAGCTACTGATTTTTGTGTTGTTTCACTTTGTGCATTTTCTGCTGAGCTGCTGTCTGAGTCCACTTGTTAGAGCTTCTCCCTGTCCTTGTCCTATATAAATGCTGATTCTTCTTCTTCTTCTTCTTTCTCTTCTTCTTCTTCTTCTTCTGTCTTCTCAGACTTTCACACCCTACTCTTGCTGAATTTCCTGCCCTCACAGATTTGGTCCAGGAGTACATCCTTCATCATAGCCAGCTGTATCCCTTTTTAGCTTTTTAGTTTTCTGTTAATTATTTCTTCCTCAGATTTAGCTAGTTTAGTTCAGAATGTTTTGTCAAGGTTGGTAAAGGTGGGGTCTTGTTGATGGTTGCTAAATTCCTCCATAAGTGAGTTTATTTCCTCACTTAAATCTTCAGATTTATGTATATCTTGTTTTATGAAACTTTTCAAAAATCTCATGGACTCCCGCTATACAGACACTTGGCTTGCGGTCTCATGCCTCATGGACTCCCACAGTACAGGCAGTTGGTGAGACCCCATCTGGAGTACTGCGTCCAGTTCTGGAGACCCCATCTCCACAAGGACATAGACAGGATAGAGGCAGTCCATAGGAGGGCAACTAAAATGGTGCAGGGTCTGCAAGAGAAGCCATAGGAGGAGAGACTTAAGGAGCTTAATATGTATACCCTTGAGGAAAGAAAGGAGAAGGGGGACATGATAGAAACTTTTAAGTACCTCAGTGGAATCAACAAAGTCCAAGAGGGTAGCATCTTTCAGAAAAAGAGACGTGCAAGAACAAGGGGTCACAATTTAAAGATAGAGTGGGAGCAGATCAGGGGCAATATGAGGAAGTATTTTTTCACAGAGAGTGTAGTAGATGCATGGAACAGCCTTCCAGAGGAGGTTGTGGGGTCTAAAACTGTGGGAGAATTCAAGAATGCATGGGCCAGACATAAGGCCATTCTTGTGGGGGGTAGGAAGAAATGGACTGTTAGTTAACTAAGATCTGCGACCTATCCTGTAGGTAGGGAAATGGGCAGACTAGGTGGGCCAAGCAGTCCTTATCTGCCATCAAAATCTATGTTTCTATGTTAGCTAACCGCAGCCCTCTGGATGACTTTTTCTCCTCTATGTACTGTAAATCTTCATTGTGGCAATATCGTATGTCACACTGATCTGACTTATTTTCTGATCACTAGGGACCACTAAGGAAAATGTAAGGAGTAAGAGGCAATGCCCATTTAAAACTCCTGTCAATTACCAGTAATAACATAACAGGCGATTTAAAACTAAAAAATGATCAAGTCCATTTTTAAACATAGATTTACAGTCACTACTAACTGCAGTGGTTGGTAATAAATTCCATGGTTTAGAAACCCTTTGTGAGAAGAAGTATGCCTGTTTATTAGTGACAAAGTTGTTACACACTAGTTGTAATGGGTGTCCCCTGGTGTGAATGGTAAATTGCTTAAAATTGAGACCCATCTAGGCAATAAGATATTGGTCTTTAAGCACCTCTAAGGTCAGCATAAGGTTCCCTAGTAATCTTTTTAACTCCAGTGACATGAGACCAAATTTATCTAACCATTCCCCATAGCCCAGACCCTTAGTACCTTGCACTTCAGAGCCAAAATGAATGAGTTTGTCATGACTGATTATTAAATAACCTTATATTTCATTGTTAAAGATCATGATCAAGTATGACAACTCACCAAAAATATCATCATTAATAATGAAAGTCCACTAACATAAATCATCAAATTACTGGTCACGATCTCATCATGATTATTCTTGAAATTTTGGGATTTCCATATACAATATTAATCCTGATTAATCATTACCTGAAGTAATTATAAATCATCATTATTTTATTTGCATCATGGTGTTTTTTTCACTGTCAATCATTGTTAATTATGATTGATCAGTATTGGTAACGTGTTTTGTTGGGTCATGATCATTTTTAACCAGTACTTTTGCTGGCGTTAAATCATTATCTATCATAATCAATCAATACCCAAAGCAATCATAAACCGTCACTTTTTTTTCTTTGTTGATGGTGTATTTTTTATCAGTCATGATTAAAAATAGTAAATCAATATCTGATGCAGTTTATTGGCAGCCAATCAGAACCTGTTTTACAGATAATTTTTAATTCATGCTTGATCATATACTTGTAAGATTTGACCATGATTAGCTTTGTTGATGGTGTTTTTACTTTATCAATCAAGATAAATAATAGTTGATCAATACCTGATGCAGGTTATTGGCATCCAATCAGAACCTGCTTCACAAATAATGATTAATCATGCTTGATCATATGCGTGTAAGATTTGGCCAAGATACGAACATACGAACATTTTAAATTTGCCAGCAGATAAAGGCCTAGAGGTCTAACAAGTCTGCTCGAATGAGCAGCTAGCACCCCTTATTCAGCAGCTTCCTCTCTTCCATCCTTCCCTTTCACATTGGACCCTCCCCCTTGTCCTGTCCCATCCCCTTTTGAAGCAGTCCACTGTTTTACTGGATACCACTTCTGCAGGTAATGCATTCCACCCAGCCACAACCCTCTCTGTAAAAAATGTCTCCTCATCTCCCTCCTGAACCTTCCTCCCTCCAGTCTCATATCATGACCCCTGGTGTCCCTCCCCTCCCTTACTTTGAGCAGCCCCTCTGTATCTGTCTTGTTTATTCCTTTCAAGTCTTTAAAGGTTTCAATCATGTCCCCCCGTCCCTCCTCTCCTCTAGTGAGTACATGTTCAACTCCCTCAGCCTCCTCTCGTATGATAAGTCTCCCAGTCCCTTGATCATCTTAGTTGCCCTGCACTGCATCCCCTCCAATAACTTAATGTCCCTCTTCAGATATGGGCAGCAGTACTGCATGCAG
The DNA here is from genome assembly GCA_016271365.2 of Neoceratodus forsteri. Lineage (NCBI taxonomy): Eukaryota > Metazoa > Chordata > Ceratodontiformes > Ceratodontidae > Neoceratodus > Neoceratodus forsteri. The sequence goes on along the minus strand of CM028135.1, from coordinate 1,032,539,253 downwards.
TACTCCAGGTGCAGTCTAACTAATGACCTATACAGTGGCAGAATCATCTCTCCCCCTCCTCTAGGATATACCCCTTGCAATACAACCCAGCATTTTGTTGGCCTTTGCAGCTGCCTTCCTACATTGTGCTGAGTTGCTCATTGACCCTGTAATAAGCACCCCCAGATCAATCATGATTGATGTACCCAGCTCTCGTTGGCTGCTCTGCAGTAATTAATTTTCAAAATTTGCCATGCTTAATCATGATCAACCTTTGCCTTTTAAAGTAATGGTGTGACATACGGTACTGACCTTCATAGTCTGCACTGTGGATCCATGATGAACGGCTGACAATTTTGTTGTTGACCGACATTTCAGCGATGCCTTTATGTCCACCACAATTGTGGTCAACATAAAGAGGTTCACTAGATTTTTTCTTCTGAGGGCTTTGCCCTGGAACCCCACGCAGGGGACTTCTGCTCCCCACATCTCCTATAACTATAATAATTAACTCTGAGTCAGGGTTGATTTGGGGAGAGGGTTCAAGATTCCTAGAAAGCAGTGCTGGGGTTCTGCACTGACTTTAAATTGACCTGGCACTGTTGTCGCTATAATGTCTGTCGCAGTAAAATTGTCGACCTAGAGAAAGCATACCCCATACTGCAGCAGCGACAGTCTCTGTGCCAAAATGATAAAATCTACTACTGTAGTGTAAGGGAGGGAATCGTAACTCTGGATGAACTGTTGGCCAGCCAATCCCTTTCCACTTCTTGGTCCGCTTTCTCCACCCCACACTCCAACGTTCTGTGACGTCTAACCAGGGAAAGCGTGGGTGTGTGCCCCATACAAGTCTATGGGGCTCATTTTCAAAATGGTTTTACAGATGTTTAAGCAACCTTTAATAAAAAATGAAAGTTACTGCTCAACAAATAATGATCCTTCTGAACGTGAACATTAGTGCCATACCTTCCGTAGCACCTCCTATGAGAACCATAGCGGTCTTTTTTTCCTCTTGCATTTGTTTACTTTTTAATGCAGAGGTGTGTTACTTTCACTGTAGCTCCTTTTAATTTCACTTACTGTTCTCCTACTCCACCCAAGTCTCCCCTTCCTGCCAGAGCAGCCCTGAGGCATTCCCCTGTGTTTGTAAAGTTTGCTCTTCTGAAGTTCAGGATGCTTGCCTTTGTGTTGTTTGACTCCAACCCTTTTCTTATATTGACCCACACTGTTTGGTGATCACTGGTCCCCAGGTGGCTACCCACTGGGACATCTATAAAATTGTCCCCACTGGTAAGTACTAGGTCAAAATTGCTCCATCATGAGTGGGCTCATTTACTAATTTCCCGAGGAACGCCCCCGAAGGGAGACCAGGTTATCCCTCCTCCTAGCTGAAGCTGCAGCCAGGATGCTGCCATCCACCATCTGGCAGATTAAGTCTCCCACCGGCAGCACCTCCCTCTTAGTTGACATCTTATGGATGGCTTCCACTAGAACCCTGTCCATCTCCTCCCTCTGTGCTGGAGGCCTCTATATCACCCCAGTGCAAATAGTGGCTCTGTTTCCCATTTCTGGAGAAAGCTTAGTGCCTTACTCAGGATTGCACAGTAGGTAAGTGGGAGCTGTGGGATTCAAACCCAGGTCTCCAGGTTTGCAGCTCAGTGCCCTTAACCACTACAGCATACTGCCTCCTTGCTTGTATACTGTATGGTGACCAATTGCCCCCAAAACACCACATCATCTCCCCACCACATACACATACAGTGTATACTCACTGCAAAAAACTACATTACTGCAGACATTAATTCAGGCATTAGGGGTAAGGAATGCAAACCACAAAAAAGTAAGAATATTAAAAACAGGGTTTTGAGTGTTATGAATCTTGGCAAATCAGTTGTGTGGTTTCCTTAGGGTTGTCAACCTTAATGCCCCCCCTTCACCCAGCTCATAGCCTCCTGTCTGAAGCAAAAGGTACAAGCTGCAAGACAGTGCCTCACAGTCAATTACTCTTTGGAGAAAAAGATGTATGGCTCAGCACATGTGGCTAGGAGAATCAGTATAGAAAATAATGGATGGTCAACTGTGCACAACCAGTGTATTGCACCACAGAGGGGTTCTGATTCTCTCTGACCTTGAGAGTGAAGCTCCAGAGGTCTGTGGGAATCGGAACCCCAAGGAGGCAGAACACATTGGTTGTACATAAAGTTGCATATCCTGTCTTTTTTATAGTGTACATTATTATGTGAAATGTGTGTGCTGCAGTTCTTTTGCTTTCAGAATGACACTGACTTTTGCAGTCTCTAGAGGTTTCAGAATGCTGTGGTACCAGAGGAGGGCACAATCACATTCCATGACCTTTGAACTATGGCACAACAGCATTTTGAAAGGGATGGAATTCTATACAGAACAATGCTCTACTATATAATATAATAGCTTTCTTCACACAGGGCGTTGTGTGATGCAAGAGATTATGATTACTTAGGGGAGGGGATGGGCAGTAGGCTTGACAACACAAAGGAACACCACAAAACCAATTCATGAAGACTCCTAGGACTCTTTGGTGTTCCACTGTTATTGGTTAACATCCTATAAAAGATAAGAGATCTCCTACTTGGTTCCAGTGGAGCCTGGGATAAGGATGCCTGTAAAACAAGAACAGCAATGAGGTCACAAAGGATTTGCAGCTCTTTATAAACTAACTGTGACAAACAATGTAGAATAAACAAAAAACAATACTTATCTGATATGTACGGTCAGTGTCCTCCTCATACCTCTCAGCTGTACCACATTATGAGGAACGTTCTTCATTTTACTTCAAAAAAGCTCCCTGTTCCGCATTGTGAGGACTTGTTCCACATTCAGTATTAACATTTAGCAAAAATCTCTAGTAAATGATGCAAAAAATATATTATTCAATTAATAACAGACTTTCTGAACATAAATGCAAACATTTTAACACTGTTCTGAGCTTCCTAGGTAACGATTTGATTAAGTGTTCCACATTTTGCTCATTTGTTCCATATTTTGAGAGGCAATGTTCCACATTTGGGGACAAAAGGTTGAGAGGTATGGTCCCCCTACACCTGTTCAATGTCCTGTCGGATCTGTAGACATGAAAGGGAAAGTGAGTCAGTATAAAGAATAAAAATACTGATCAGCTGAGTTGTTTGGAAAGGACCTTTTGAGGTTAAAAAAGGGATTAGGTAGGTCGGTAGCAGGGCCGAAGCTTGGAAGCCTGAATGAGAGGGACTCCAAGAGGGAGGGGGGAGCAAAAAAATCAATAGAAAAAAGGAGGGCAAGGCCATCTGTACAAGCACAACTGGTCTCACATTTTGAAGAGAGGTTATGTGTAAACATGTTTACCTTGGTGCATGCAGAGCTCAGGTGACAGCCTGATTTCATGGCATGCATGTGGGTGAATGGAGAACAAATGGTCAGGTGTCTGAGGAAGGAAAGAAAGAAAAGCCAGAAGTCTGTCCAAATCTTATTTACCCAGAACAATTCAACTAAGAGTTGCAACACCTAGTTTTCAGTGGGATCTTGATTCTACACATTCCCCTAACTGGGTAAACTGGTGCACTAGGAGGTTACATAGAAACACAGAAGTTGTCAGCTGAGAAGGACTTCCTGGCCCACCCATTCTGCCCTATTTTCCCTACCTATAGTGACACTTCAGACACTACTTGGTCTCCGGTGTTCACCACACCCCTCCTTATTTCTAAGACCCTTAGTGTCTATCCCGTGCATTCTCAAATCCTGTAACCATTTCAGCCACCAACACCTCTTCTGAGAGGCTGTTCCATGCATTCACCACCATCTGTGTGAAGAAGTACTTCCTCATATTGCTGCTGAGCCTCCCCACTTCCATCTTCATAGTGCGACCCCTTGTCCTTGAGCATCATTTTCTTTGAAAAATGACAACTTCTTGTACCTTGTTTTTTCCTGTGAGGTATTTGAATGTTTCTATCATACCCCACTTTCCTCCTTTCCTCCAGGGAGTACATATTTAATTCCTTAAACCTTTCCTTGTAGGGCTTTTGATGCAGGCCATGCACCATTTTGGTTACCATCCTTTGCACTGCCCCCACTCTATAAATGTCCTTGCTGAAATGGATCCTTCAGAACTGGACACAGTAATCAAGGTGCGGTCTCACCAGTGATCTATACGGGGTATTATTATCTCTCTCTTTCTGCTGGTAATTTCCCTGCCTATGCATCCCTGAATTCTGCTACCCTTCTGCACTGAGTTTTCACACTGTTTAGCTACCTTGAGGTCTTCAGAAATGATTACCTCCAGATCCTTTTCCTGCTTTGGGACTTTTAATACCTCTTCTCCCAGTTGGTATCTTGCCCCCAGGTTTCTATGTCCCACATGCATGATTTTGCACTTTTTAGCTTTGAAACCCAGCTGCCAAACCCTTGACTATTCATCCAGCTTCTTTATGTCACCCCTCAGTCTTTCTAACCCCCCCCCCCCAAGCCCGGTGCAGCCACTCTGTGAGTTCTGTGTCATCTGAAAACAGGCATACTTTCCCTTCCAGTCTTCTGTAATGTCACTAATAATTACATTGAAGAGGGCTGGGCCTAGTAGTGATCATTGTGACACCCCACTGGTCACTTCACCTGAACTTTTTAATGAACATCTTTACTATGATTTTAAGGTGCACAGAAGAAAATACCGGGTGCTCACTTAAGCTCTTCCATCAAGGAGCTGGCTGTTTGATCCCTTCCACTTCCTTATCTGTAGTCCATTTCATGCTCAGATGTTTTGTGACTGTTGTTAGTTGAAACCTGGCTTGGAATTGTACCAAAACCTTATTTAAAGTAGCGAAACTAGCATTAACAAAAAGATACACCATAGAATTAAGCAGAGCATGTCCCATGCTCTTCCTATACAGACATCGCAAAACATCAAAGAACCGATGCAGAGTCAGTGATAAGGAAATACTGTAGATGAGATCCAGCAGCCAATCCCTCAGGAGCAAATTATAATCCATTTCCTTCCAAAAGGGGCATCCAGTGCTCCAAATAAGGTGATTATCAGCCTATTTTACTTTCCCAATGTTAGGAAAAAGTCTCCCAATTTTTTTTAAACATGTACAGTACTGATCCTTATCCCAACAACATGGAAATGCTTCATACCCCATGAATTAGTGCTTCATAACATCATTGGTGACATAAATGGTGCAGATTTTTCCCAGGATTAAAGCACTTGTACACATCCAAATTTTGTTTTACTCACCAAGTTTCAAAACTGATTAGCAAATTACTCTTATGTGTCAATATTATCTGGAGCACCTGGGGTATCATTAGAAAAACAAGCATTTGTCAATGCCGAATGTTTGCTTACTGGCATTGACAGTGGTAGTGTAGAAGTTACAGAGCTGCATAATAGGAATGGCAGTGAAGTATTGAACTGAAGCCAACCCCACCACCACCCTGCAGAGAGTGACAGGCATTGGGGTGTGCATTTGGGTCGTCAGGCATAACTGCCATACCATTTCACCACACCCCACTCTGCAGAGACCGACAAGTGTCACGTGTTCCTTAGGGTCTTTGGCCCTTATGCACACCCCATTTCATTAGGAAATATGGTGAGATGGGTGCGATATAGGAGAATGGGGTGAAGTTTGGGGCCGAAGAGTCCAAGGCATACCTCAATGCCTCTCAGTGACTGCAGGGTGTGGAATGGTATGAGCATCACAGGCAAGAATTCAAGTCACACCCTGATTCCTGTCATTCTCTATAGGGTTGGGCGATTTGGTTGAAAAGCCTAATACCTCAGGCATTTGTTGGTATTTTAACTCCAAATTTTCAACATGTTTGTTTGTGACCCCACCTCATGAACAGGGAATATCAGTTTGGTAGCAAAAGCTGCTTATGCACAGTGACTACGGGATTTAGCACCACAGGTGCAAAAATATTCGAACAGGCTGTAAAAAATGACAGCTGTACTCTTTCATGGGAGGTGTAAAATGGCTATGTTGCAAATGTGTAGTAAAAATATTTAAAAAATGGTGAAGTCCGTTAGTGTACATAGAAACTGTCAGACGCACACCAGTTATATAAGTAGATTGGGAATATTTTATAGCAGATTGTCAACTCAAGCATTTTGGTGCCTCCGATCATGAACAGTGTAACTGTGATTTTCTTTATCTGTGCCGAACAATGATTTCCCACAGCAACCACGCATCTCTGCACTGAAAGTGTGAAAACACACTTCGGCCATATTGTGAAAAATGGCAGCTGTACTGTTTATAAGGAAGTGTTGAAAAATGCCACTAGTGAAAATCTGGACTGGAAATATTACAAAGTCATGAACTAACGAGGATCGTGGAAACTGCACAATGCTTTTCTAGTAACACAGTCATTTATGGACTTTTGTCACCAAATTTTCAACATAGCCATTTTAAGACCTCTGCTCATGAACAGTGTAACTGTGATTTTCTTAATCTGTCCTAAACATTGCTTTAGCACACCAACAGCACCATTATGCTACATATGTGTGATAACACATTTTGGGTGACATATGAAAAACTGCAGCTGTACTGTTCATAAGGAAGTTTAATAAAATGGACATGTTGAAAATCTAGAGTGAAAATATTAAATTTGCAAACTTACGAGCATGCATAGGAACTGTGCAACGCACGCTCATAAAAGTAATTTTTAGGTATTTTTTCACCAAGTTTTCAACATAGCCATTTTAAGACCTCTGCTCATGAACAGTGTCACTGTGGTTTTGTTAATGTGTTCCATACATTGAGCTTGCACACCGACTGCGCCATTGTGTGCTACATGGGCGGAAACACGTTTTGGGCAGGATGTGAAAAATGACAGCTGTACTGCTCATAAGGAGGTGTGGAAAAATGGCAATGTTGGAAATCTGGGTGGAAATATTGAAAATCGTAAACCCACGAGCTTATGGGAACTCGTGCAATGCACACTCAGTAAACAGTCATTTTAGGAATTCTGTCACCAAATTTTCAACATTGCCATTTTAAGATCTCTGCTCATGAACAGTGACACTGTGATTTTCTTAATGTGTTCCATACACTGAGTTAGCATGACTGCGCCATTCAAGCGCACATGAAGTAGGAAACACATTTTGGGTGAGATGTGAAAATGACAGCTGTACTACTCATTAGAAGGTGTGGAAAAATGGCAATGTTGAAAATCTGGGTGGAAATATTGAAAATTATGGAAACCTATATGGCGTCATTAAACTTTCATGACCTGCAGCTAAACAGTCATTTTGGAATTTTTTCACAAATTTTCAACATAGCCATTTCAAGACCTCTGCTCATGAACAGTGTCACTGTGATTTTCTTTAATTGTCCTGCACATTGATTTCACAGATCGAACCGCCATTCTGCGCTACAAGGGCGGAAACATATTTTGGGTGAGATGTGAAAAATGACAGCTATACTACTCATAAGATGGTGTGGTGAAATGGCAATGTTGAAATCTGGAGTAAAATATTGAATTTTACTTAACTTTCGAGCCTGGGCGAGGAATCTCGCAGAACGCGACGCCGTTAACAGTCATTTTTGATTTTATATTTCAACATTTTGCTTTCTTTCGAATGATGTCACTGTCATGGCAGTATTCAGTCCCAAGGCGGTGATTTTGCAGTCACCGCGAGTCACTGCACGAAATCACCCTCGAGCCCGATCAACGCCATGACATTGACATCATTCATGAGAAGGGGTCCCAAAAACCCCATGTTGAAAATTTGGTGCAAAAATTCCCAAAAATGTCTGAGATATGCAATAAAGTTGAACCCCTCCTATCTAGCCCATAATACAGCTTACCAGCATTTCCTCAGTTCGCGGTCGGCTTTGAAGAGTGCAGACGTGTTCCCGGTCCACCGAAGATCGTCGCGCCGGAGTCCGGAGGTAAGTATGGGGTGAGGGGGGGTGTGGGGAGGCTGGAGTGCGCAGTGGGTGGGTGCAGTTGTGGGAGGCGGGTTCGGGGAGAACCGCAGCCATGGACCCTTTGTTTTACAGATTAAACGAAAAAAAGACGTAGTGGGACTGCTTGCCATGGTGGGGTGGCCTCAGCGTGCACAAGGACTTTGGGGCGTTCAGCTGACGGGGATTAGGACCCTGTCGGCAAAAAAATATAAAAACCTCATGGGAGCGTTTGCCACGCTGGGGTAGGCTCCCAGCGTAGCGCAAGATTTTGGCGTTCAAGCGGCCGGGGGATTAGGCACCTGTCGGCAAGGTCACTGATTGCCATGCTGGGGTGGGCCATCAGCATGGCACCAACCACTGGGGAGACGATGCAGCTCAGCCGACGGGATGGGCACCCATCATTCATACGCCGCGGCGGGGCGCGCGACGCCTGCGGCTGGGAGCGTACGTGAGCAGCTTCTTATCGCTGCTCACTCGTTTAGTTCCCCTTTCAACTGTATGCACTTCATTTGGAGCGTGTCATAGACAGCTCCAAATGCATTGGCTTACAGGGCCACCGCCTGCCAGCACAGTACCTGAATTGGAGGAGGAGGTGACACACCTCCGAAATCTCCGATGATTGCACTACGTTTCTTGCACATGCGTGCAAGCAAACATAAAAAGTACAGCCATGAGCTCCTATTCAGGTAAGGGAACTGCCCTGTTTTTGTTTTTTTTGTTGTTTATTTGTTTGTTTTGAGCACTGAGAAAGGTAATCTTTAAAGGGTCCTAATTCATGACCGGGTCTGACTTTGCTAGGCAGAGTCTTTGAACTGCCAAGTCACTAAGATGAGCCATTAGGATAGTTCTCCATTTTTCATAAATGTATCCTCAAACCAGGTTCCTTATTCCCAATAAGTCATCCTGTTGTCCCTTTGAACTTTAAAAAGCCACTGACATGGTCCAGGCATGCAACTCATATCAAGGAGTTGCCTTCCTGAGGATTTATTTTTGCCCATGTTTGATTTTTTTTTAAGTGATTAAAAGTATCAGAACAGAAATTATGAGTGGGGCATTAAAGCATTACTTGTAATCACTAGCAAAAAAAAAATCAAAAATTGGCTAAATTAATTCCTTGTGCAGGCAAGTCCTTTTTATGAGTTGCCACAACCCTAAACCATTTTGTCAATCAGAGCAGCCCTCTGTGAAGAGCAGAATGCACTGAAATAAAAAAAAAAATAGCACACTGAAATAGGAAGACAAAGCTTGGATTCAGGCAGTTTAAAAAAAAAACAACAGAAAAAGTGTCTTGCAGCTTATCTTAGTAACTTAGCAGGTAAAGAGCCCCCAACACCATTGGGACAATTTTGAAAAATAAATTTCTATACAGTTAAGCTTATATTTCATATTAATTTCTAAAATTCTCACCATTATTCTTTAATTACAAGGGCATTTACAGGCAATCAGCACATCTAGTAATCTTTTCTGCTCTGGCTGCGTGTCTACACTTGACATCACAATCCTGTTTAGGACACAATAATCTGTTGGGCTGGAGGTAATTGTGAGTTCATAAACAGGGGAACTGTGATATAACTGGTGGACAAGCAGCAAGAGCAAATAATGTATTTGGTATTTTTTTTCCATAATTTGTTTATCTGCTAGTCTTGCCAGCTGTACCCTTCTGACCCCACCCCCAAGTCCTGTAACTTGGCTTCTCTGGGGCTTACCTTACATCCTCAGCCACAGGACTGTGTAGTGTCCGGTCACCAGTGTGGGGCCTGCATCCTGCTGCCTTTGGTGTTTTTCCTTCTGTTTTTTTCCTGGGTCTAATCACATGTAATGGGTGCAATTAGCAAGCTTAGCTTCCATGGAGACATCCCCAGCATCCTGAACATGGATTTGGTTCCTTTTTCCTACGTAGTGGCATCACATGTGCTTCCATCTAGTCGCTGCTGGATATCAGTTAAGCAATGCACCTCACTAACCCTGCTCCTCGAGGAAGGAGAGCTGTCCTAGGGATGCTCAATCCTTTCTCTCTCAGCTGGCTCCAGAGCAACACAAGGCCTTTCCCGGACTCCGGGTCACTCATGTGTGTCCTCTTTATCAAGTATTCCCAACTCTGTTACACCACATCTCCAGGACTTTCCCAGTGCCCCCAGATGCCCCCTAGTGAGGCAGAATCTGTGATCAGTTGGAACAGCCTGGTCAGTAGGTGAGGGTCCTGCAGGATACTAGCATTATCATGCAGCACTGATGGTTCTTTGCTACCATTTTTACATTTTATCTCCCTTCCCTCGAAGCCAGTGATGTCAACACACACATGCATGCATTCATGCAACAGATGTGCACATTTGCAAACTGACACACTCCCCCACTCTAACTTGGTGGCAGCTATGATGTCTCCTGCATTACTGCGGGGGGCATTCATACATAGGCAATGGCAGAAGCCCTCTTCTCCAGCCAGCCCCTTACTACCCAGGCTCATTTCCAAATCCAGGTCACTGGCACTGTGAGTGATAGTACTATCACTGCACCAATGGGTTGGCTTATCCAAACCAGCTTCTTGCTGTATAACACCAATCTGCTTCTTTCTGATGCCTGTTTATAACTCAGAAAACATATGCCCAGCAGCACTGAATGGGCACTAGATTCTGGAGTGAATGTTGGAGGCTGGTGATTGGGTGACTGGCTGCAAGAGATGCTGCTGACTGCAGCACATCAGAGTGGGGAATGGTCTGGTGTACATTCTGTAGCCACAGTGACTCCCAGCAGAAGGCCATAGAGCTTGCTACTCCAGTAAGAGGACAGCAGGATGTGAGAGAGATGATGCCAAATGCAATGCACCCCGGCACTAGAGGGTCTGGTGCACATTCTGCAGCCACAATAACCCCAAGCAGATGGCCACAGAGCTTACTACTCTATTAATTGGACAGGAGCATGTGCAAGAGATGCTGCCTATCGCAATGTGTCGCAGCAGTGTAGAGGCTGGTGGTGTATTCCGCAGCTGTTGTGACCCACTTCATTGGGCCAGGGAGCTTGGACCTCCATTAGGAGGCTAGCAGGAAGTGCAAGAGCTGGCCTAAGGGGTCTTGCAAGCCTTAGCTCAGTTGGTAGAAGGGCCATGATGAAGAAACAGGGAAAACTGAAAAGCCCCTGTTGCCTTCAGAATGAAAACCAAAGGTGCAATCTGACTTCCCTACATGGATCTTTGCTTACTGTGATGAGGGATGACAGGATTGGTGGTTGCCATGAGTAAATGGGGCAGGGTGGTTGGAGATCAGCATGGGGCAAATAAAGAAGAGATTAAAAAATAAGCATGCTTGTGGTCTGGGGCACTTTGAGGCAGGCTGCAGGTATAACAGAAAGCAGTCATTGGTAAGTGCCTAAATTGTTAACGTCGGGGGGGTGAGTTACTGGTGGGGAGGACTGCAGGTTTTCTACTATGTTTTTATTATTTAAAAAAAATACATATTAACCCTGCACAGCTTCTCATTACCAGTTCTTTAACCTACCCCCACACCATCATACATAGGATATTTACACAGTATAGATCTATCTATCTAGCTTTCTATCTATATGGATACCTAACTGAGAATCAGTTTCTCATTTCCAGTGGGGACCTGCTTCTACACATTTCCACAGCTGGGTGACTGGCAGCACTGGACGATTAAGAAAACTGTCCAAAATTACAGAGCGAGGATTTGGCTCTAGCTGGGCAGTTGGGCCTGAGGTCTCCTGGTTCCCACGTCAGTGCTCAACCCACTAGACCATACTGCCTTATAACCTCCTAACTCACTCTTAGAGGAGAGGGAGGTAAAGTGCCTGCCTAGCGCCATGGCTTGCAGGGACAGGAAGTGAATCCTCAGGATTGCCAGAGCAGCTGGACAGGGGAGGGAGCTGGATGTCATTGTCCACCTAGAGACAGATGACCTGGCTAAGAAAGGGATTAGAGAAGTGCAGGAAGAGTTTGTGGAATTGGGGAGGGGCCTTAGTCAAGTAGCACGCACAGTAACCTTCATGGAGGTGCTAGCCATCTATGGCATAGGAGAGGCTACGGTGTTCCGCACCATGGGATTCAATCAGTGATTGAAAAACTGGTGTGGAGCTCATGGATTTGGCTTCATTGGGGACTGGGGGTCCACCTGGAGTGTTGCAAGCCTATACTGGCATGATGGGCTGCATCTGTCTGGGAGGGGAACCAGGATCCTAGGTGATAGGTTTAAATGCTTCATTGGCAAGCTTTTAAACTAGCCAAGGGGGAAGGCACTGGAAAGGAGCAGGAAAATCTTAGCCCCCCCCAAATAATCATGGTAGTAAGTCGTAAACACCAACATAGAGGTGTCGATAGGGAGAAGGCAGGGTAAATGGAGAAAGTGACAAAGGCAAGAAGGACAGGATGGGGCAAAAGGGAGTAAGGCCATCAGGAAATGGAGGTAATGAGTACCAATGCCCGTAGTCTGGGCAACAAGCTCCCTGAGCTGATGGCCTTAATGGAAGAGGATGCCTGGATATTGTAGCAGTCACAGAAACATAGTACACAGAGAACCATGACTGGGATGTTAACATACCAGGGTACATAACTCACAGGAGAAACAGTCAGGGAGAAGAGGGGAGGAGTAGCTCTCATGTAAAGGAAGGGATAAAGCAACTGAACAAAAGAGTAAACAGGGAGGAGAGGAAGCACTGTGGGTCACCTTGAGACTGGAAAGGGCACCACAATCCACACAGGGTTAGTACAGACCCCATGCCAGGGGAAGGAATGGACAAGGATATGATAGAAGGTATTCTTAGAATGGCAGAGAAAGGAGATACTGTTGATGGGAGACCTGAATATGCCAGATGTTAACTGCAGCACATTTGCTGCAGCCACATCCAAGAGCAGGGCCATTCTTGATGCCCTACAGGTGGCAGGCATTAGACAGCTAGTTTTGGAACCCACTCATGAGGGAGCAATCTTAGACCTCATACTCTCAAATGGGGGCAGTGAGAGGATCTCAGATCTAGAAGTGGGTTACCATCTGGGGACAAGTGACCATTAAACAGTGTGGTTCACGTTAAACTCAGCTACAGAGTCAAGCCATACAAAAGTGAGGGTACTGGACTTTAGGAGGGCTGATTTTGGCAAGATGGGAGAGTGCCTCAGAAAAGCACTAGCAAACAGGCTAGAAGGAGGTGTGGAGCAACAATGGGGAATTATCAAAACTGCCATCACAGAGGCAACAAGCCTTTGTGTGAAGCAAATGAACAAATCAAAATGAAAGAAAAAGCCACTATGGTTCTCAAAAGAGGTGGCTGTGAAAGTCAGGAAGAAAAAGATAGCATTCGGAAGTATAAGGAAACACAGAAGGAGCAGGACAGAGAGCAGTACCAGTTAAGGCAGAAGAAAGCAGGGAGGGAAGTCAGAATAGCAAAGGCCCAAACTGAGGAAAAGATAGCCAACTCAGTTAAGAAGGGGGATAAAACCTTTTATAGGTACATCAGCGAGCGTAGAAAGACAAAGGGAGGGATAGTGAGGCTGAATAGAATGAACAGTGGGTGGGCAGAGGGGGACAGTGAAAAAGCAGGGATACTGAATGAATATTTCTGCTCAGTATTCACAAAAGAGGAGGTGGAAGTGCCTAATCCAATTAACAGAAGCACTCTTGATAGGGGGGTCGATCCCAGTCCTTTCACAGAAGAAAGGGTTCTGCAAGAACTCCTAAAACTGAAGGTGGACAAAGCAATGGGTCCTGATGAAATTCAGCCCAGAATTCTAAAAGAATTAAGGGAGGAACTAGTGAAACCACTGGCTACTCTTTTTAATAAATCATGGGAGGAAGGTGTGGTACCTGAGGACTGGAGGAAGGTGGATGTGATTCCCCTTCACAAAAGTGGGTCCAAGACAGAGGCAGGAAACTACAGACCTGTCAGTCTGACCTCTGTGGTAGGGAAAGTGATGGAGTCACTTCTGAAGGAAAGAACAGTTGAGTACCTAGAGGCCAGTGGGGCACAGGACCCAAGGCAGCATGGGTTCACAGCGGGAAGGTCATGTCAGACGAATCTAATAGATTTCTTTGACTAGGTGACCAAAGTAGTAGACCAGGGAGGGGCTGTGTACATGGCCTACCTAGACTTTAGCAAGGCATTTGACACAGTCCCACACAAAAGATTAATAGTCAAATTAACCAGCCTGGGAGTGGGACCCAGGGTGGTAGCCTCGTAAAACATTGGCTGGACAATAGGACACAGAAGTTAATTGTAAATGGGTACATTCTGAAGAAAGGGGTTACTAATGGGGTACCGCAGGGTTCAGTATTGGGTCCAGTCCTTTTTAATGTCTTCATCAGTGACATTGCAGAGGGACTGGAAGGAAAAGTATGCCTTTTTGCAGATGACACAAAAATCTGCAACAGGGTTGATACACAAGGAGGCGTGGAAAGGATGAAAAGGGACTTGGCAAGGTTGGAGGAATGGTCAGAAGTATGGCAGCTAGGATTCAATGCAAAGAAGTGCAAAATAATGCACCTGGGAAATAAGAACCCTGGGGAAGAATACACAATGGGTGGGGAGGTAGTAACAACAACAAAAAAGGAAAGGGACCTGGGGGTAATCATATCAGATGACCTTAAGGTTAGCAAGCAATGTGAGAAGGCAGTAGGGAGGGCTGGGGGTATACTGGGATGCATAGGGAGAGGCATCATCAGCAGAAAACAGCAAGTTGTTATCCCTTTGTACAGACAGTTGGTGAGACCCCATCTGGAGTACTGTGTCCAGTTCTGGAGACTCCATCTCCACAAGGACATAGACAGGATAGAGGCAGTCCAGAGGAGAGCAACGAAAATGGTGCAGGGTCTGCAAGAGAAGCCGTATGAGGAGAGACTAAAGGAGCTTAATATGTATACCCTTGAGGAAAGAAGGGAGAGGGGGACATGATAGAAACTTTTAAGTACCTCAGTGGAATCAACAAAGTCCAAGAGGGTAGCATTTTTCAGAAAAAGAGACTTGAGAGAAAAAGGGGACACAATTTAAAGATAGAAGGAGGGCAGTTCAGGGGCAATGTGAGGAAGTATTATTTCACAGAGAGGGTAGTGGATGCATGGAACAGCCTTCCTGAGGAGGTTGTGGGGTCTAAAACTGTGGGAGAATTCAAGAATGCATGGGACAGACATAAGGCAATTCTTGTGGGGGGTAGGAAGAAATAGGCTGTTGGTTAACTAGGATCTGCGGCCTATCCTGTAGGTAGGGAAATGGGCAGACTAGACGGGCCTAGCGGTCATTATCTGCCATCAAAGTCTATGCTTCTATGTTTCTATATTTACCACACTGCATCAGAATTCTCACTGGTTAGTAGAGATGCAGTGAATTTAAATTCTGCCCGCGAAGTGAACACGAATTGGGCACTTTGCTTTGTCACTCCACTACGCGGAGTGGGCAATGCAAAGTGCTCACTCCGCCTTGTCATTACCACTACACATTAAGGTGGAATGGCAATGTGAAGTAAGGCAAAGTCATTGTTTTTAATGGACTTCACGTTCCTCATTATGATTCTAAGTGATCCACTTGGTGTTTCAGATTCGGCAGCCCCCCTCACACACATCACATGGCTTACAGTACTGTAAGTCACATGCTCTTTTGCTAGGCAGGAAGGAAGTGAGTCATCCAAGCAGACACTTTTACATTCTCCTGTGCAGGTGGAGAGAGAGAGAAGTGTATTTTGTGACCACTGATACTTTGAGATCAGAGTGAGGAGGAGATTTAAACTCTGATTTAGACCCAACAGCTATTTTAAAAGCTAAATTTTCTTGCCTTTTCTGTACTCTTTTTTTACTTAATTTGTTCTTTCTGTAAATTTTATTTTTCTTACCTTTATAAGTAGTTATTTGTTTGTCTGTGTGACTGTGTTTCTGTTGTGTGACAGTGTGAGTAGTGATTGCTCAGACTGAGGGAGCTCAGCAGGAGAGATAGACCAGGGTGAGGGAATGTCTGGGGAAGGGGCAGCTCTGGGACAGCATGGTAGTGGTAAGCGTCATACAGTGTGCATGCATGAGTGCCCTCCCTCCCGGAAGCAGGGCCAGCACCGCCTCCTGTCCTGACTCTGAGGCAGTTGAACAACCACCACCAAGTCCAGCACCAGGTCCTCTGGAGCAGGATGTGCCTGTTCTCCCAGGCCCAGGTGTGGATCCCATCCCTGTTCAGCACTGTGACCAGTCAGCTGCCAGTTCATCTGGCCCTCCCTTTCCTGTGCCTAGTCCTCCCCGCATCTCCATTGTTTGGCAGTTTTTTGACTGTGTCGGTGGGGGGACAGCAGTGTGGTCAAGTGCTGCCTATGTGAGGTGGAGGTGCACCATGGCCCCCTGGGGACTGGGGGCCAGCACACCCATATGCTCAATCACCACCAGTTGGAGTGGCAGACTGCCGCTGAACAGAGCATGCTTGCACCTGCTGGCTGTTCTATGGCAGAGGGAGCAGCTGTGCATGGCGGCATCCCTAAGAAGAGGAGGGCCACAGCAGCATCTGCTGCTCTACCACCAGAACGTGTGGACCCAGAAAACTGTGTGTAACACAGGCTGACTTGGCAGTTCTCTGGAGTGCTGTTGAGGAGAACAATGAGAGGGTGAGTGTTGTGGAGCAGCAGCTGGATCACATAGAGGGACATCTGTTGCAAATTATGTCCATGCTGGAACTGCTGCTGGATCACCATGGGATCCCACATTAGTTTTTTTTCCTCACATCATGTGCCTCCCCACACCTTCCTTGCTGTGTTATAAAATGTATTCCTCCACCATCCCTGACCCTTGTATGTAATTATGCCCTTTTTTGTTGTCTTCCATATGCGTGACACTTTGTATTCTGAGCAGTGCAAGTATACTGTGCTAAACTACATGTGTGCAGTCAGTCTTCTTTCCAGTCACTGTCCAAATCCCTGACTTAAAAACACTTATTAATGAGTACAATGGTGGGAAGGTGAAGCCTAGAGAGATACTACAAAACAGGCTTACAATACATCCAAGTAACTAGTAAAAAAGTTAATGTTGTGATTCGTGACACAATCGTAAATCATGATTTGTGACTGCATTTGTGACAATGATGATGAAGAAATGCGAATGCCTATGGCTGTACTTCCCGGTGCCCTGATGAGGTGTGGCACAAAACTCCCAGACTTAAAAACACTCATTAATGAATACAATGGTGTGGTGGTGAAACATGGAGAGATTCTACAAAACAGGCTTATAATACATCCAAGTAACTATTAAAAAAAATTAATGTTGTGATTCGTGATGTGACGTGATTGTAAATCGTGATTTGTGACTGCATTTGTGACTGTGATGATGAAGAAACATGAATGCCTATGGCTGTACTTCAACGGGCCCCGATGAGGTGTGGCACTAAACTCCCTGACCTAAAAACACTCATGAAAGAGTACAATGGTGGGGGTGGTGAAGCATGGAGAGATACTACAAAACAGGCTTAAAATACATCCAAGTAACTGTTAAAAAAAATTAATGTGATTCATGACATGATCGTAAATTGTAATTTGTGACTGCATTTGAGACCGTGATGATGAAGAACATGATTTGTATCACGAGTGACTCACGATGATGGTCCTGACTTAAAAACGCATATTAATGAGTGCAGTGTTCATGCAGAATTATGCACCACTCCTGTCCAGTACTCTGAAGGGAAGCCAAAGAAACAACTGTGACTTAAGTTAGAGATGGAGATTGGGCCCTAAAGAGATGCAAATGCACAGACAGATTAAGATTGTGCTGCGCACTGAAGAGATGCAGATACACAGGCACAACACCTACCCAGTGCTCACCATCATAAATTCAAATCTGGAAAAGAAATTATTTTGCTGGTTGGGGTGGGCCGTGGGGGGGGGGAGTGTACTGCACTGCTGTAGAAACAGTCACTAGTACTAGTACCAGTAAAGATATCACAAAGAAGTACAAAAATTACACAGCTGCAGTGGATAGCAGGTTCACATTGCTGAAATTATGTGGCACAATAGAAGGTGTCTGATTTGATGACACACATCAAACACATACTCACACACACACTAAGTAATGCGTAGCAAATTGAAAACTTTAGTAATATAACCACATATTTTAAACAAACTAAAATTATGCACTGCTGCACCACAACAATCAGCAAAAAAATGGCAAGAATAAATGAAAATATTACCGTGTGTACATTAACACAGTTATACAAGAAAAATATCACCAAAACAGAAAGCACTGTCTTTTTATCCAAGTTAATCTACCTACACCACAGATCCGCCCCTCCCCCAAAGCACACTTCCAGTGTCTCTCAGTACACAGACTGAATATTGTACATTAACATTCAAAATCCACACACAAACAATAAACGCTCGATGATATGAGCACAGGAGGGTTTCCTATAATCGATGAGGTAAAGTTTTGGCAAAACAAATTACCCAAAAAGGCTTTTTTAGCAACTTTTAGAAGGTTTGAATCGCAGAGAGCTGTCAGAGTATATTGTCTCCTATAACTTCATACACACACTACCCCAAACTGAGGCTGTGCAGAACAATCTAGAGCCCATGTGACCCAAAATCCCATCAATCACTGCAAAATTCACCTTTGGAGCTTAAAAACAAGGTGAAGATGGGTGGAGTACATTGTTTTCAATGTACTGCGCCTTAAGAATTGGTGGAGTAGTGGTTTGGGAAAGTGAATAACGTGAAGTCATTGTTTTCAATGAGCTACTGTTACCCATTATAGCAATACTCACTTACGTTAAGGCAGTGAGGCTGTTTTGCCTACCACTACTGGTTAGAGTGCAAGCTTGGGAACCAGTAGCTCAGTTTAAAGTGGTGCACATTGGGAAGAGGAACCCAAGAGTGCAATAAGAAATGGGTGCAGTGGTGCTGGAAAGAACCACAGAGGAAAATGGCCTAGTGATCATGATACAGGAGAACCTAAAACAGTATAATGTATTGGAGCAGTGGGCAAGGCAAAAACGATGCTGTGGTGATTATTCCAATTTGTACTGGTCAGTACTGGTCACTGGTGTGACCACAGCTGGAAGACTGTGCAAGGTACTGAAATCCTTACATGAGAAGAGACTGTGCCAAAGTGGAAGCAGTGCAGTGCAAGGCAACCAAGATAGTCTATGGAGTAAGGGGCAAAACATACAAAGAGAGGCTACAGGACATGAGCATGGACATCCTTGAGAAAAGGAAGGAAAAGGGTGACATAATATATACATACAAGTACCTGCACAGGACAAATAGGGTGGTTGTCAAGGAACTTCTCTCCCTGAGTTCAACTACTGGGATAAGAAGGAACTCAGACTCACGGGGGAGGGGGGTCAAAATGGACACCTATAAGCACTTTTTTCACTTAAAGACATAAGGAGTAGTGGGCAGTGAACAAGTTGCTGGAGGATGTGGTATGGGCCAGATGAGTAAACAGCTTCAAGTTCAGTAGGTATGGGACAGACATATGGGGTTAGTTAAAAAAAGGGGGAAAAGCAAAGGGGAAGGGTGACCACTACAGTCACTGCAGAGTAGCTAGGTAGGGTGAACAGCCAGGATGGGCTGACAGGCCTTCTGCTGTCACTGACAATCGATTCGGTGGGGTCCCAAGGAAAATCACTTATCGTTTCTTGGTATAGTTTATGGTGGAGCAAGCCAAAGTTCGGTATTTCAAAACCAAAAATAACAAAAAAACAGTTTGCTATGTGCTCGAGCAAAAAGAGCTGATATCACAAGAAAGAAGTTCAGTTCTTTTATTTATCCTTTCTTTTTTCACATCCTAATAATAGGTCCCAACATTTCGCAACTAATTATGCTTCATCAGGGGAACTATTAAGATGAAATAATTGTTACTAATACATCCATTTTTTTGCAGTTTTGTGTACTGGAATTTCTTTTTAGCACATATTGGTTATACATTTATATACAATCTTAAACATACCTGTTGTTAGTCACAGTCTAACTCCTAAAGTTATGGCATTTTATATAAACAATTATTCAACTCATTTCATTGTTATTCTGTATCAGCCTACTGTATTCAATTTGTATCTAGAATGACACTACCTGTCATTTTAGCTGGGCCTTGCAGTTCCTGTGTCTGCCAATATAGCCGCCATTCTCAATTTCATGTAAATTTTCCTATACAGGTGGATAAACATGTGTTTAACGTCCATTCAATAGGTGCCTGTTACATAGTTTTATAAATGAGTGAATCAAAAATATGTATCATTCACCTCTTGTTTGTAGCACATATTTCAAGGTTTCCAACAACAGAGGTATTCATCCTTTTTTGTTAGCTTTTAATTGTTAAAATCTGTGGAGATGACAAGCGTGGTTATCCCTGTATTTTTACTTATTCTATTTTCTTCTATTAGAGGTTGTTGTTGTTGGAAACCTTGAAATGTAATCTCCTAGCCCTCAGAATTCAAAACACAGAGGAAGCTCAACATCTTGAGAAATGTCCCCAAAGGATTTTGGTAGGTCATATGCCCTTTGGGAGGTGCCCCCCTTCACAATGCATTTTGGGAGTTGTAGTTTTCTTATAAGCAGCTATTTAAAGTAATAGAAAAATATCAATAGGTTAGTTTTAAAAATTGCTCTATACATTGCAGAAAATAAAAGTGGGGGTTGGGACAAAGGATCAATATAGGAGTGCCCTCTCAAAAATCCACTTTTTTAACCATTTATTTATCCAGGATAGTCAAACTGAGGCATTTTCAGTTTCTTATAGGGGAAGATGGAAGATACAGTTGTAGTCTTCAGTTATGATTTGGTGAGTATTCAAAAAACTGTACTTTCAAGTGCAATGCAGATCTATTTCTAATCTTCATTTAATTTGATTTACATAGTTGATTGAATACTTCTTAGACTTTAGTATTCTTAGAGGCTATATTATTCTGTTGATGACGAAAGATGATTAGAAATTACTATAATTCTTCTTTAGAGACACATTAATGACAGCTTTAGTACTAAATTTAGTATTTGACTTTAGTGAGGGCAGCTAAGGTCTGGCCAGACATCTTCAAAGAAAAGTAAAAATAGGTAAGTGTGAGGAACTTATAGTACTGTGAGTAGGGCTAGAGATACAAAGGGTACAATACAGCATAGGAGTAAAGAAAGTCGAGTTTTAGTGGAAAAGATGGCGTTAAAGAACAACTTTGTATTATTATAAAAAGCTTAAAAACCATACATTTACACCAATTGAGTTTTAACTTTATCATTTTTTAGTTATTTGTCATTTTTTTTTACTTTCCCATGCTGTTGGTCCACGAAATATAAATGCAGCATTTATTTCACCAAGTATTTCAAATGTATCTGACTCTCTCCTGCTAACTACACAACTGCTGTTTGTGGCCAGCCCAGTGAGGCTGGATGCCTTATCTCCTGCCACATTGGAGACCCGAGTTCGGGAATGGGACAGGGTCATCAGGAGCCGGCGGGGGGAGGGGAGACAGGGAGTGGGATTGAGCAGCTGCAAGGCAAGCTCTCCTCTCATGGGAAGGGATCCTGTGGCCCCCTGTAGTTTCACTGCCCCTAGGTGGAGGCCTAAGGGTAGCATAGGTGGTTGGGTAGCATGGAGAAGGAGGGCACCATGGAACCATAGCATGTGCATGCCTCTACATGTGCATGCGCAGCCACAGTATGGAGTGTGGTAAATAGGGACCCCTAAAAAATGGGGAGAAAATGAAGATTAAAAAAACAACAGCCATTCATGACATCACAGTCTGTCATGGTGAGCACTATGATGTCATAAACAAATGCACCGTGAGGTTAACAGGGGAGAGGCAAATGTTTTCTATACAGAATTTTGAGATGGACTACCAAGATGTTATGTAAATCTTGGAAAGGAACATGGAAAAAAAAATTATTCTCTAGTGAAGTGTAGCAGCTGAAAAATCTTATTTATGGAAACACCTGCTGAAGTGCAGAGTTGCTTTTTAACACCAAAGTAAGGAAAACACAGATATAGTGAGAGAGGACAAAATAAAACAAAACAAAAAAAAAACAGATAGGAAATGGGAGCTGCTTTCCTTATGCCCTAACATAGCAGCAGTGCTCCCCCACTCTCCCAACACAGATGCTGTTATCCTGATGCTTTAACACGGGAGCTGCACTATGCCTCCACCCTCCCAACAGAGGAGCTGCATTCCCCGGCTCCCAATACAAGAGCTGTTGTCTTCTGGCCCCCAACACCCAGGAGCTGTGCGCCCCTTCTAGACAGGAGCTGTGCTCCCCAAACACACACACACACATGCACGAGCTGTGCTTTCTCTCAAACACACACACACAGGGGCTGTGTTTCCCCCCACCCATACAGAAGCTGTGACACACAGACAGACACGCACAGGAGCTGTGCTTCATCCCTTCCCACACATACACACAGAAACTGTGCTTCCCCTGCAGTCACACACACAGATGCTGTGATCCCCCCCCACACACACAGACACACACACACACACACACGCATGAGCTGTGTTTTCTCTCGAACACACACACACAGGAGCTGTGCTTCCCCCACCCATACAGAAGCTGTGACACACACAGACACACACAAGAGCTGTGCTTCATCCCCTTCCACACATACACACATAAACTGTGCTTCCCCTGCAGTCACACACACACAGATGCTGTGATCCCCCCTCACACATATACACACACACACACACTCACACAGAAGCTATTCATTCCCCCACCCACATACACAGGAACTGCACTCCTGAGCTTGGCTCCCTTTCCCATCCTATGCTTCTAAACCCACTCAAGATTGGAGAATGACTGGCCTGCTTACCAAGCTGGCCACCCACCCATCCATCAGTCCACCAAACAAACCAACATGCCACAAGTCCACCAACTTTTGTGCTGCTGATCTCACTTTATCATTCCATTCTCCATATCCAAAATGGCCTTGCAAAATAATGGTGATAATGATAGACAGTGTTAACATTCATGCTCAAGCAATCAGCTTGACCTTTTGTGAGCTTCCTTGCGGAAATCCTGCCTACTCCCTTCCACTCATCATTGCCTGCTCCTGGGAGGGAAAGGTTGTCAATCACCCCTATACCAGACAGCTGACAACACAGAAATCCAATGCGGAGTGGAAGGCTGTGATCATTATGGTGGCGGTGGATGTGTTCTGCCCAGAAACTTCATCCGGCCATTCGGGGGGGACCAAAAATTAAACTCCATCAAACCTTACTGCTGAAAAACAAAGTCCTTAGCATCCATTGACAAACACCTCTCTTACCTCATTCCATGCAAATTAAGTCCATGGTGTCCAGTAGCACCCCCTCACTGTCCCCATCCCATATTTAAAAAAGCAGTCACAGTTGTCCAGTGACAACTAATACTATCCTGTAAAAGACATGGACACCCCATTACATTCAACTCACTCAGTGTAGGTCAAGTAGAAGGCTTTACCTGAGCACTAGGGAGCCAGAGGTAGGATTCTCAAAGGAATGTCATCCACCGCACCTGTAAAAAAAGAATAGAAAGTGGGTCACAAAGGATCTGTAGCACTTAGGGGATAAAATAGGGTGTGAAGAATGGATTGGGTAAAAAAGTATACTTATCTGATGGTGAAAAAGTCCATGTCCAGTCCAACTGTAAACTAAAGGAAAAAAATCAGTTCGTTAGGTGGAAAACACAGTAGTAGCAGAAGCAGATAGGAAAGGAATTGTGGTTTTGGAGGCAGGCTCGGCCAAACCCCTTGGTTCCCATTAGCAGCCGATTGGTCAGTATTTTACTTAGTAGCCCAAGTGGGCTAGTGCAGGCTCTTTGGGGCTAGTAGGCCCCATTCAGCAACAGTGCAAGAAGTGAAAGTGCCTGCAGGCACTAACAGTTCACAGCCCATAGGGAGCTCAGGCTGTGGCATACTCCATGCTGGTGGAAGACAGATAAAGGAGCAAGCATTAGGTGGAAGAGACAATGGATGGAAATGCCTCCACCTACCTTCCCAAACCACTGCTCCAGTGGCAAAGTTGTTTTTTCCCTAAGGGGCTCAAGAGGCAGAAAGGGACTGGAAGAGCAATAAGAAATCACTCCCACAGCAGTAGTGGGGGGGGTGATGAAAGAGAGAGAACTAGCGGAGAGGTCGGTGGCAGTAACAGCAGAAGGTGCTGTACATTGTAGGGTTGTCAGAACTAGTTCTTCAAAGATTCGAACCCTCCTCGAACCCTGGTGTTCGAGTTCTAACTTAGAACTTGAACACTAAATGGTTCGCAAAAGGGTTTGAATCACCACGAGACGCGAGTCGTTGTCTGTTTGCACTTGCGTAAGTTGCGTACCTACGTACGGGTCAGGTGGGGTCGATTAAGCTGCGTGAGCCGCGGGATCTGTGGGGGTATTTAGGCAGATGTGCCGCGAGGAGGAGCGCCATTTGCTGAGGATCGGAGCGGAGGCAGCAGTAGCCTAGCTAAACTGTACTACTAGCGTTAGCGGTTAGCATACTGCTACTCTTGTCCAATACTGGCCACTTCCATCATCCATTTTCCTGTGAGACCGAGAACAAGAGAAAGGCTGAAAAAAGCTCAAAATCAGGTGGGAGTGGGACTTGGGGGAGGTTCAGGACAGGTGGAGGGATTAATCAAGAATTGGGAAGGGACTTGGGAATAGGGAGGGATCAAGACCGAGATCAATCAATATCAGGACTGGAGGAGGACTCAGGAGGACTCGGAGAGAGAATAAAAAAAAATAAGAAGAAGTGAAGAACCTTTGTGAAATGTGATTATTTGAAACTGCAGCACTGCTCAGTCAGTGGTGCACACTGCACACTCAGCAGCTGCCAGCGACAAGCATACAAGGGGGGCAAAAAAAGGCAAATAAATCTGAACCCTTCCCAGTGTAGTGTGTGTGTCACAGAGAGAAGCCCAGTGTGTGCCCCTTGACTGCACTGTACCCTACCAAGTGTGTGTTACAGAGAGAAGCCCAGTGGCCAGTTGTGTGGTGGCATTAACCTTACATGACAGAAATGTAGAAATATAATTCTCATTCCCTGGGTTGCGTATGTGACTCTGTCTCCTGTGGTCAGCCCATCACCTTGCTGCTGTGTGCCCCTTAACTGCACTGTACCCTACCCAGTGTGTGTGTTACAGAGAGAAGCCCAGTGGCTAGTTGTGTGGTGGCATTAACCTTACATGACAGAAACGTAGAAATATAATTCTCATTTCCTGAGTTGTTGGTTATGTATGTGACTCCATCTCCTGTGGTCAGCCCATCACCCTGCTGCTGTGTGCCCTTTGACTGCACTGTACCCTACCCAGTGTGTGTTACAGAGAGAAGCCCAGTGGCCAGTTGTGTGGTGGCATTAACCTTACATGACAGAAATGTAGAAATATAATTCTTCATTCCCTGGTTGTGTGATGTGACTGTCTCCTGTGGTCAGCCCATCACCCTGCTGCTGTGTGCCCCTTTGACTGCACTGTACCCTACCCAGTGTGTGTTACAGAGAGAAGCCCAGTGGCCAGTTGTGTGGTGGCATTAACCTTACATGACAGAAATGTAGAAATATAATTCTCATTCCCTGGGTTGTGTATGTGACTCCGTCTCCTGTGGTCAGCCCATCACCCTGCTGCTGTGTGCCCCTTGACTGCACTGTACCCTACCAAGTGAGTGTTACAGAGAGAAGTCCAGTGGCCAGTTGTGTGGTGGCATTAACCTTACATGACAGAAATGTAGAAATATAATTCTCATTCCCTGGGTTGCGTACGTGACTCCATCTCCTGTGGTCAGCCCATCACCCTGCTACTGTGTGCCCTTTGACTGCACTGTACCCTACCCAGTGTGTGTGTTACAGAGAGAAGCCCAGTGGCTAGTTGTGTGGTGGCATTAACCTTACATGACAGAAACGTAGAAATATAATTCTCATTCCCTGAGTTGTTGGTTATGTATGTGACTCCATCTCCTGTGGTCAGCCCATCACCCTGCTGCTGTGTGCCCCTTGACTGCACTGTACCCTACCCAGTGTGTGAGAGAGAAGCCCAGTGGCCAGTTGTGTGGTGGCATTAACCTTACATGACAGAAATGTAGAAATATAATTCTCATTCCCTGGGTTGCGCATGTGACTCCGTCTCCTGTGGTCAGCCCATCACCCTGCTGCTGTGCACCCCTTGATTGCTATGTGTATGCCTATGCCCAGCAGCCCAATCATTCTGTAAGCCTTGAACCTGGGATCCTTTAGTTGCAAACTGTCATATTCTTCAATTACTTTCAGTCCACGGTATCACAGTGTCACACAACCAAAATAAAAATTTGGAGTTGTAGCCAGCGATCACAGATCACATTGCTTTGTTACACAGGAATTGTTTGGGTGTGGGTGTGTTCCCCGCAGTATACTGGTAGTACTGGTACTTACTGTCTGTTATGGCTGACACCAACATAGATGAAGCATCTAGTGCTGGTGTTGGAGCAGGTGTTGGTGGTAGTGTTATAATCCTGGTGCTAACAGAAATAACCAAAATGTTTCACGTGATAAAAATTCAACAAACAGCAAAAGAGCAACAGTGAAATGTGGTAAAGGGGGACCTTTTAAGAAAACCTGTACAGCTGCTGGGGTCACACAGAGAGGCACCATAAGGTATGCCATTCATGCTGTTAAGATCCCTGTGACTAGCAGCAATAATGCAAGTGACAGTGAGTCCCTCTCTGACTCAGACAGTAGCTCTTTGTCTCAGTCCGGCACTGTTGTGTCTCGCGACAAATCATTACTTCCTCAACAAAGTGAAATGAGCAAGTCTGCTGACAATGAATCAGGTAGTACACTTGCAAATACATCCAGCACTGTTGGCAATGAAAAGGACATATCCATTGAATCCACCACTTCTGTGTTGGCCAGCAATGAAAATCCATCAGAGTCTTCTGCCCACTCTTCTAGCACCAAGGAGCATGTCCCAGGTTCTGTTAGGACAGGTGAAAAGACACAAACAGTCTTTATCTATCTTCCTAGCACTCGAACAAAATCTGTCACATCTGAGGTGTGGAATTATTTCTCTGTCAGTAAAACTGATCCATGCAGAGCAATTTGTTCCGTGTGTAAACAGAGTGTAAGCCGTGGTAAAGTTGTGTCATGCCTTGGCACTACAGCTCTTAAACGCCATCTGAAAAAGCATTCGGTTTTGCTTGATCATCCAAACCCATGTCCTCCATCTTCCAGACCGCACGTGAGAAGGGTCAGGAATCTGAAATGGATACTGAATTGTCTGAACTTGATGCGGCAGAACCACTGCCAGCCCTAGGATCACTGTTACCACCAATGCCAGCACCATTAGTACCAGTTGCACATCCAGTGATGGCTGAATGTATAGTCCTAGTCCACCATCTCTCGTCCATCTGCCCATCGAAGCACGGTGTATAATAAACCAGCAGGGACATGTTGCAAACAGCTAACACTGTCTCAGGCATTTGAAAGGAAGAATACCTTTACTAGAAATCATCCAAAGACCCTTCATCTTAATCACCGAATTGGTGAACTGTTAGCCGGAGCCCTTCTCCCATACTCTTTGGTAGATCATGAGGATTTTAGGGAGCTCATGACATTAGCAGAGCCTTGTTACAATGTTCCTCATCGAAGGTACTTTTCCTATGTTGAAATTCCAAACATTTATCAGGCTTTAAAAGCGACAGTGATGCTTGCACTTAAAACTGCGGAGGGTGGGGTTATTCATGTCACAACAGATATGTGGACCAGCACTCAAAACATAGATTACATGTCCCTTACCGCTCATTGGGTCACGTTTTCTTGTGCTTCTTCAAAAACAAAGACACCCCAAAAGAAGGAGCTGCTGCATATAAAGAAGTTTGGGCAAAGTCATACTGCTGCAAACATCTTGCAGGAACTAAATGACTTCCTTGACAAATGGGTTTATTCTCACGGTCTAAAATGTGGCTTCATAGTAAGTGACAATGGAGCCAACATCTTAAAAGCAGTACAGGATGGAGGATTTCTGCATGCTTCTTGCTTTGCACATTGCTTACACTTAATTGTCACAGGATTTCTCAGCAACGAAACACAAGTGGATGGTATGATTGCTGTTTGCAAAAAAATTGTGACTCACTTTTCACATTCAACCAAGGCTATACGGACATTGTCCGAACTGCAAAAAAAACACAAGCTGCCCCAGCAAAAGCTGATTCAAAATGTTTCCACTCATTGGAACTCAACGCTTTATATGCTGCAGCACCTCTTGGAGCAAAAGCAAGCTGTACATGAGTACTGCTCCAGTTACATTATTGGAGATGGTATTATGCTGTCTGTGCTGCAGTGGAAATTAATGGAGACAGTGTGCTGTATCCTAGCTCCTTTTGAGACAGCTACAAGGGACACGTCTTCTGATGGTGCATCTGTGAGTCAGGTTATCCCACTCATAATGCTCATTTCACATCATCTTAGTGTTCTAAATCTACAAATAGAAAAAGACAGATCTGAAGCGCAGACAACATGTTGCCTGTATCATGGAAATCTCGTAAAGAGAATGAGCGAGTGCTTCAAAACCAATGACAAATTAGTTGCAATGACGAAATCAAGACACTACATCCTTGCAACTCTCTTAGATCCCAGGTTCAAGGCTATACATCTTCCAAAACAGATGATATAGAGCAGTACAAATGTATGTTGCTAGATGAGCTGCAGCACTCACAGGAGTCAAACACAGACACGCACAGTACCCTCAGGTTGTCATCACCACAACATGCAGGTTCATCTTCACAAGGGATACAGAACTGGAAAAGTCACCAAACATTAACAGTAGTTGTTGCACAACTGCCACTTCTTCAACCCTTAGTAGCAAGCTAAATCTGTGGCAAACCTTTCCCAAATTGCTGCCATACCAGCTTCTGCTGATTCCTCTTCTGAGCGGTCTCTGTCCATCATGGTAGACAGTTACCTGCAAGGACTGCCTATTCCTATTGATGCATGCCCTTTGAATACTGGAGATCAAAAGTCAATTTGGACAGAGCTGTATGATGAAGCCTGTAAATATCTTGGTTGTCCTGCAACAAGTGTCTCTTCAGAACACATGTTTAGTACAGCTGGCAATATTGTGACAGACACCAGAAATAGGTTGCTGCCAGAAATGTACACGCGTTAACTTTTATTAAAGTTAATAAATCAAGATTTTCTTATCCCTACAAGAGTATACAAACTGATCCTGAAGTGATTGATGTTGTGGATGTTGATGGTGATGACAACTCAGATGGTGGTGGTTGGTAATACTGTGTGGGGACGAGTCTCGCACCAAAAGGAAACTTTTACAGACTTTGATGACTTTGGTTGTTGTCTCTCTCCTTTCTCGATCTACTACCTTGGACTATATACCCCAAAACTTTCACCATTTCATGGCAAACTGCTTTGTAGCTAGGGTCTAAACTAAAGTCAACAAGTTTTATATACAGGGCAATTTTAACATCAGTGGGAACAGGCCCAAATTTGGTATAAGGGACACTGTCACATCAATCCTTTCTGTATCATATTATTTATAGTTAAGGTGAAAATATATATTTTGGATTTACCTTCTGTGACTTTGTGGTGCATCAGTATGGGCTGGGACAGGAGATGGTCTATTTTTCAATTTTAAAGAGGACAAAACAATGAGTTCTAATTGGTAGCTGTTTATTATTTTTTCAATTACAGAAATGTTAGCCATAAACGAAAAATGGATGCTAGTACATGGGTGAGGGTTGTGGGTTGGTTTTAACATGGGTGTGGGTGGCATGGGTACTACTGCACAGATGAGGGTGATGGAAGAAAAGTGGAATGGGTGATGGGGTGAAAGGTGGGTGTTGTTTTAGTTCTTTCATTTATAGATTCGTGATCAGCTGGAATGGTGAGGAAAAAATGATGACAGACCCAACCTACTGTACACATAATATATTCTTATTAAATACATTGCAAACTGCTGCCACCTAGCACAATTGTCCTGTCCCTTTAAAAAAGAATAAAGGAATCAGAAATAAAAGAAATCTGCATCAGCAGTTTTCACAGAATGTGACGTATCATAAAGTGTTTTTGCTTTACAAGTAGTGATAATTTGATACATAATGGGGTTGACAGACGCTGTCCCTTAAACATCACATGCCAACTGCTGCAGCTACCTTAAATGTTCCTTAGTATGTGGTGAGGAAACCACTTTTTTTATTTATGTGACTGAAATACAGATTTTATTGAAGTATCAGCTGCAAAAATGCATCATCTTAGAAAGTTGTAAGTATTACTTCAATTTGCCAACAAAAATGTTGGTATATGTATGCATTACCTTAGAAAATTGCATGCATTTTGCCAGCAACAATGACTGGCATATTTTTTTATTCAAATGTCTTGACTGACTACGTTATGACATAATATGTTTTGCAACAGTTCACATGCTGCTTCTGTAGTACTTGGCTTAACTTTGTTATAAAAGCTATCTTTTAAACATAGCAACTTTTGATTTACTCATTTAAAACAGAAAGCAGCAAATAGCTGAAATAAGGTAATATCAGTTATTTTTTCTCATAATTCATGACGATGAGTATATATAGCTGAGTACATAAATGGCTTATGTGCTCTTTCTTTCACTAAGGAACTATGATGCAGCTGCAGCAGGAAAACTTTAACATATGGGTGGGTGGGTGGGCCTGTTACGTATTAAGTTGCTGGCTTTAGCAAACAGAAGAAACCATAGATAAACCTAGTTGTATTCCTATCAATGTCACACAAGATAATTTCTCTCCCCCTTATATTGAACAGTTTTTCCTTTACATGTATTTTATTACTATCTTCGTTACTGGCAGCACAATAAAAAAATAAGGTTCGAGTTCTAAAAAGTTCTAAAAAAGATTAGAACCCTAGAACTTTTTCAAAAGTTCTAGACTAGAACTAGAACCCAGAACTTCAGAGGGTTCTGACAGCCCTAGTACATTGTAAGCCATGCCATGGCTTTTGGTAGTGCCCAGCAGGCTTTATTTAAATTGTAAAAGCCTTATGGAAGCAGGCAGGACTAAGTGCTCCTCAAGGGGAGTAACAGATGAGCCTCCTGCAACTGTGTGCAAGCCCGAGGAGGGGCTGAAAAAGAGATGGGGGGAGACCAGAGTGCAGGTAGGGGATGGGAGTCAGCCCACAGATAGCTGCATGAGGGCAGCAGCAAAAGCCAAGGAAGCATAAATAAATAAATTAATTAATTAACTAATTAATAAAAATATATTAATAACTGGTTACCTGGATGGGGAGGCAAGCAATCCTCCAGGAAAAGCAAGGCAGGCCATGTTAGCCTGCTGTCTGGCACCTAGGTCATTAGGAATTCTTGGCGTCAACAGCAGGAGGCAGGATCAGTCAGATAGTAAAGAAAAGTTAAAGTAGCAGTGGTTTTTATTTAAACACTCTGTAAACTCACTCAACTGCTGTACCGGTGTTCTAAATAGCTTGCTATAATAGAACAGCTCTAGTCATATTTGCTATTTTTATGTTGGCTCGCGCTTGCGCAGCCAACATAATGCATTAGTAGCAGATTTGGAGGCACGGTCACTGTTGAGCGAATGCAGGGCACACATCAGTATGTGTGTCCCTCATTCCCCAATAAGCCAGCATGCAGGCACCACACCAGGAATACATAATGTGGCAAGCACATCTAAGAAAAAGCCCACTGCAATGACAGCCAAGCTCATCATGCTGCAGCACCAAAACACACCCTCCCCACGTGCCTTTCCTGGTGAAGCCCTTCAGTTAACATGGCGGTGCTGACTGCTACTGCACAGACAGCTGACTTCAGGGGTGCCCAGCCCCCCTACTGGCATGCTCCAACCCATATTATTTGCCAACATGGGAGCCCACTCCCCGTCTGCATAATGCAGCCCCCCAATTTCAAGCGTGTGATGAGTGGGTGCCCAATCCCCTTCGGCATCATGTCCCCATTCCCAGTTTAATTTGCCGATAGAGGAGCCCATTCCATTGAAACATAGAATTTGACAGCAGATAAGGACCACTTGGCCCGCCTATCTTGCCCACTTTCCTACCTAATGGATAAGCTGCAGATCCTACAACAGCCTACTTCCTCCTACCAACCACTAGGACTGCCTTATGACTGTTCCATGCATTCTTGAATTCCTCCACTGTTCTTGACTCCACAACCTCCTCAGGAAGGCTGTTTCATGCATCCACAACCCTCTCTGTGAAAAAATACTTCCTCACATTACCTCTGAGCCATCCCCCCCATCTTCAAATTGTGCCCCCTTGTTCTTGCACATCTCTTTTTCTGAAAGATACTACCCTTTTGGACTTTGTTGATTCCCGTGAGGTACTTGAAAGTTTCTATCATGTCCCCCCTCTTCCTTCTTTCCTCAAGGGTATACATATTAAGCTCCTTTAATCTCTCTTCATATGTCTTCTGGTGCAGAATCTGCAACATTTTGGTTGCCCTCCTCTGGACAGCCTCCACTCTGTCTATGTCTTTGCGGCGATGAGGTCTCCAGAACTGCACACAGTACTCCAGATGGGGTCTCACCAACTGTCTGTACAGAGGGATAACAACTTCCTGTTTTCTACTGCTGATGCCTCTCCCCATGCATCCCATTATCCCCCCAGCCTTCCTTACTGCCTTCTCACATTGCTTGCCCACCTTTAGGTCATCTGATATAATTAGCCCCAGGTCCCTTTCCATTTTTATTGTCAGTATCTCACCCACCATTGTGTACTCTTCCCCTGGGTTTTTGTTTCCCAGGTGCATTACCTTGCGCTTCTTTGCATTGAATCTGAGCTGCCATACATTTGACCATTCCTCCAACCTTGTCAATCCATTCTCACCCTTTCCACTCCATCTTGTGTATCAGCCTCGTTGCAAATCTTTGTGTCGTCTGCAAAGAGACATACTTTTTCTTCCAGTTCCTCTGCAATGTCACTTAAAAAGAAATTAAAAAGGACCAGTCCTAGTACAGAACCCTGTGGTACACCACTAGTAACCCTCTTTTCTTCACTGTGGACTCCGTATACTACTACACTTTGCGTCCTGTTGTCCAGCCAATTTTTTATCCAAGCTACCATCTTGGGACCCACTCCAAGGCTGGCTAACTTATTTATTAATCTTTTGTGTGGGACTGTATCAAATACCTTGCTAAAATCTAGGTAGACCATGTCCACAGCCCCTCCCTGGTCTACTACTTTTTTCACCCAGTCAAAGAAATCGTTTATATTTGTCTGACATAACTTTCCTGCTATGAATCCATGCTGCCTTGGGTCCTGTGCCTCACTGGCCTCTAGCTACTCAACAGTGCTTTCCTTCAGAAGTGAGTACATAATTTTCCCTACCACTGAGGTCAAACTAACTGGTCTGTAGTTTCTTCCCTATGCCCTGCTCCCACTTTTGTGAAGAGGAATCACATCCACCCTCCTCCAGTCCTCAGGTACCACCCCATCCTCCCATGATTTGTTAAAAAGAGTATTCAGCGGTGCCACTAGTTCACTCTCTGCTGGCATAATCTCCCCCACCCATTTGTTGTGTGCCGACAGGGGTGACCAATCCCCCATCAGCTAAAGAACCCCTCCCCAGAAAAAACACTCAGGTGGCATGCTGGGAGTCCACCCCAGCATGCCAAATGCCCCTGTAAAAGAAAAACCATCCCGCAATGTTTTTTGTTTTATACCTGCAAAGCAGAAAACGGTCCCTTGTCAACTCCGTGGCCCTCCCCCAACCCGCGCCCACCCTCTGCGCACTCCTGCCTCCCCACACTCTCACCCCATACTTACCTCTGAGCATGGCGTGACAATCTTCGTGGACCGGGAACACGCTCTGCACTCTTCAAAGCCAACCACAAACTGAAGAAATACCGGTCAGCTGTATAATGGCATAAATAGGTTTTTTTAAACTTTGCTGCATATCGTGGGCATTTTGAGAAATTTTGGCACCAAATTTTCAACATGGGGTTATTGGGACCCCTCCGCATGAATTCAGTCACTTTCATAGCGTTATTTAGTCCTGAAAGGTGATTTCGCAGTCACTGCATGGAATCACCTTTCCGGACCGATTAATGCTATGACAGTGCCACTGTTCATGAGGGGGCTCTCAGAAAAACTATGTTGCAAATTTGGTGAACAAAATTAAAAAAAATGGTTGTTGCGCAGTTTCCACGCACGCTCATAACTTTGTGATTTTGTAATATTTTCACTCCAGATTTTAAAAATTGGTATTTTCCCACACCTCCTTCTGAATAGTACAGCTGTCATTTTACATATCTTGCCTAAAATGTGTTTTCACACGTCCAGCGTAGAATAGCATGGTTGCTGTGCAAAATCTGATTTTGGGACAGTTTGAGAAAATGATGGTGACACTGTTCATGAACAGAGGTCCTAAAATGCCTATGTTGGACATTTGGAGATGAACATCCATAAAATGACTGTGTTACAAGCGTACATTGTGCAGTTTCCACGCACCCTTGTAACTTTGCAAATTTGCAATATTTTCATGCCAGATTTTCAACACTGGCAATTTTTCACACCTCCTTATGAAAGTACGGCTGTCATTTTTCACAGCCTTCCCAAAATGTGTTTCCACACCTGTGGCTCACAATGGAGGGATCGCTGTGGGAAATCAACTTTTGGGACAGATTAACAAAATTGCAGTGCCACTGTTAATGAGGGGAGGTCCCAAAATGCCTATGTTGAAAATGTGGCTACAAAAATTCCAAATATTTTTGGGTCATGGACATGTGTTGCATAGTTTCTATGCATGCTAATGACTTCACCAATTTTTCATAGTTTCACTCCAGATTTTCAATGTTGCCATTTTTGTACACCTCCTCATGAACAATACAGTTGTCATTTTTCACATCCTGCCCAAAATGGGTTTTCGTTCCTGTGTTGCCAAATGGCATAGCCTCTGTGCAAAATCATCTTTCAGCTAACAAACTGATTGTGCCGCTTTTTACGAGGTGGGGTCACAAAAAGCCTATGTTGAAAATCTGGAATGAAAATACTAACAAACACCTATAACGTTATGGTTTTCAACTGTAAAACCCCACCCTGTGGAGTCTGCCAGGCATCAGGGGTGTGACTTGGGATCATTGGCTGTAATGCTCATGCCATTCCACCCCCACCCCCACCCTGCAGCCAGTGACAGGCATCGAGGTATGCCTTGGAGTGTTCGGCCCTAAAGTTCATCCCATTCTCCTATACTACACCTGTCTCAGCATATTTCCTTATGGGATGGGGTAAGTATAAGGCCCAAAGACCCCAAAGCACACCACGACACTTGTCAGTGTCTACAGGGTAGGTTGAGGTAAAATTGCATGAACGTTATAGCTGACGCCCCAAAGGCACACCCAATGCCTGTCAGACTCTACAGGGTGGGGGTGGGGTTGGCATCAGTTCAATACTTCACTGCCATTCCTATTATGCATCTTTAACTCCTACACTGCCAATGTCAATGCCAGCAAGACAACATTCGGCATTGACAAATGCTTGTTTAATTAATGTAATGCTTAATCTCACCAGATCCACCATTTGTACTGCCAATTGGTAGAGATGTCTCCTGCTGGCAGTGCCTCTAGAGGACGTTCATTTGAATATGATGCATGTCATGCTCCTCCCTCTGAAGTGCCAATCACATCTTCAAGCTCATTCACTATTTGTGGCAGGAGACTGCTGTCAGTTGAAAATGGAGACAGCTGCTTCATTCTTCAGTAGTTTCTCAGAAAGCTTTGAATATGTGTCATCACTGTTACTGATCATAGCATTTAAAATATAGGTCTCCAGTCTGAACTTGTGTGGTTGTGGTCAGGACATAGAATAAAGTAGTCAATAACTTCATAAACTACACACAATCAAGCTAATAACAAATTCTCTGAGACCGTGTTCCTGGCGCATAATCCCAGATAAAACAGTGTACGGGCAATAACACTGTCATTCCTAAATTACACTTCATTTGTGATGGTTTTCCTAAACAAGGGATACAACCAAAATAGTGGCCATCAGGAATGACAATTAAGTAAAGTTTTATGGTTTAAATCAGGGTTAGAAGTGCAGCCTGTACTGACTGCAAGTACAGCTTACCTTCAGGTCACAGAACAGCGAAAAGAACTCAGACAAGCCATTCCTTTCCTGCATATACCTATGAAGAATACATAAATAAAAAACACAGAGTTGTTACTATATGTGCAGACAGACATTGCAAGCATTGACTATGCATAGAGAGGGCATACCTTTCGGTCACAGAGCACAAGGGAGTAGGACAGAAGATCATGCTGGCAGCATGTCAATCAATCAGTCAGGGGCAAGTGGGTCAAGCTTACATGCAACACGCACATCTCCAGCACAGTGTGTTAGAATGGCAGTTGTGACTCAAGTCACTAATTTTAAAAAGTTAAAAACCAAGTTAAACAAATCATGGAACAAATGGAGGCAATGATAATCTGCAATAGAAATATCCATTCTTCATTCCATAATAATAAAAATAGAAGGTCAGAACTTTTCATATCCAATGAATACTGCTGCTTTAAGGGGATAAGCAGTACTGCATGGTGAGGGCTTCTGCATGGGCTATGTTAAAAACAATATGCTGGCTCAGGGCTGCTCTGATGGGGAACAGGTTCAGGAGCATCTGTTCTGTGGGGTGGGGGGGGTACTTTTGTTGGACATGCTGCTGGGAGTGATTGGAGTGCCCAAACTGATTTCCCCCTCAAACATTGTTTCCTTGGGCCAATGTTAAATGGCATCCCCAAACACTCAAATGCACCCTGGGGTGGTGGTAATATCTGCAAGAGAACAGGTGGTTGGGATACTGGTTAGTAGGCGGGAACGGTAGTCCGGGGGAAGGCCCATCTGTAAGAGGGTTACCATTTAGGGTATGCATGTTTGGAGGCTTGCCCTTCTATCCCTCATTAGGCATGCTGCTGTGAGATTTCCCTTTTACTGTGAAATGGGAAGGGGGTGCAACATTACCACTGGGAGGGTGTGGGGTACAGGTCCATGCAAGGGATTAGGCCACTGCCTGGGTATGGGGTTGCAGTGCTCTGCAGAGGTAGAGGAGACACAGGACATTGACTGCAGGGAGAGGTTTCAAGTCAGTGCATGGAAAAAGGTAAGGGGGTTGTAGGCCTCTGCAAGGGGTTCCCAAGCACTCTAACAAGACATGTCAATGGATAACAGGGCTTGAAGTGTTCCAGCTGCAAGGAGCATGGTTGTTAGGGGAAAACGAGTTGGTCAGTGGGCAGAAAGTATGTGCTGTGTTGGTCCAACTGCAGAGACGTGGTCATCTGAGTAGTATGCAGCCTTGAGTGTTGTGGAGTGATCAAGGGATGGTGTGCAGCATTAGGGTATCCATGTTATTATCACATTTTGATGTTATCTACTCCAACACCCACTTTAGAATTTCTTTTTTTACTGGATGGCAAGAGTAACACAGAAAAAATAAATCACAAAATGCAATGCATTTGAGAAAATGTTCAGTTTATTTATTACCAAACATGCTAGCACAGCACCAAACAAGCCCTAGTGCTTTGGGTCTGTAGCCTGGCCCTTCATCAGGGGCATGACCCTTCATTGGGGGGGCCCCAGAAGAAGGGCCACGCTACAGACTCAAAGCGTTAAGGCTAAAATTGGTGCTATGCTATAATATCATGTTTGTGTTGCTCCATGGCTGGGATAGCCTCAGGAATCTGCATCCTTTTAATATAGTAATATGGATGGAGAGTAGGTTTGGGGGAGGGTCCAATAGACTACAGGTCTGTGATGGCATGGGCATTAAGGAGCTGCTGACAGTTGCATGCAAATGAGCCCATAATGGGCATGTCAATGGTCCCTTAGCAACTTGCATGCCTAATAGACTCATTTGCTTGCAAGGGCTGAATATGGCCCATAGGTGGCTTAGTGCTATTTCATTAGGGCTGCACTGTTGTTTGTGGCTCCTATGGGTCATGTGGAGCCCCATGTTGTGCCAGCACAGAACATATTCATTACGCAGTGTGCCGCCAACTGGATCAATAGTCAGATGGTTAGGAAGCTCAAGTTGGAGTGTGCTAACTCTCTGAATATTGCACAGAGCAGGACATGAGCTATGTGCCATACAGCAATACTGTCTGTGCAGAAATAGTGGTTGTCTCAGAATATGGGGCCCACCGATTTGCTAACTGACTGTGGCTTGTTGTAATTAACAAACATCATAATTTGTACATTCAATAATCATTAAAAAACCTACAGAAAAATGTGACTTATGTGATCATCAACAATCATCACTTGAAAATAAAGCACGTCAATAAAATTCACCCAAAAAATAGACTTTGTATGATCATCAATAATCACAACCTGACAGTTAACCAAATCATGGAAACTCACTGTTAAGAAATTAAAAATGTTAGTATTTTTGATGATCAGGTCACCGTCCAAGAAGATCATCAAACATCACAGGCTTGCTTGATGATCAGATGATGATAACTGGCGAGTGGAAGTGATTGTTCATGTCAGCCAACCAAAGATCATGATTCTTGATCTACCAATTCGACTGGGTTGTTTCAGTGTAGGTATTAGTGTAATCTAATAACCCCCCCTACAAAATTGCTTTTCTAAAACAGACACAGATGCTGGACTTCACATAATCTAGTTAAACAACTGGCATTAGTGGAATTTCAACCAGAAAGCCTATGTTTCTTACATTCCAGATGTTAACATAAAATATCCCAGTTACAGATCTACAGTATATAGCTGTTAACAAAGTAAAGATTTGTTTTGGTTAGTAATGTTTCTCCTTTGGCTGCAAGCCATCTTCAAGATGCTGACCATCCCAGCCCCATTCCCCTAATTTTCCAGCAGGTCTTACATTTGTGCTAACACAGTGTGGCATGGATGCTCGTCAGGGTGTAGGGCTACCTGCAGGCTGGGGTCAGAGGCAAATCAGAAGACTATTTTCGTTTTCCATTTTCATCCCAAGAGGTGGAATGCTACAACACCTAAACATCCTCATACATGCTTCTCTGCTGGGAGCATTGGTAACTGCCACTCCCTCAGCCCTATGCTGACAGTTCCAAACTGCCTTACCCCTTCCAATGGGGGCCCAGGTTTCCCAGGCACTGAATCCCACCCCCCAAGAGATGACAGTAGTCCTGCAGATGCTCTATCCTCTCCCTCCCAAGCCAACTCCTGGCAACCTAAGTCTGTATCTGAACCCAGGTCACCGGCGAGTCACAAGATGTAGCATTTGGCACTTCAACCCTCAACACCACTGGGTTGGCTTAGTGAAGCTCCTAAAATGTATTTACTAATGCTTGGTTTTAAAAATGGTGACTATTTATTTTGCAGGTTCCAATGTGTAAGTCTAGTTAGACAGGGATATTATGAAGTTCTGCAGCAGAGGTATTGCAGGAAACAAGGCAATTTCAATGGCAGCTAATACTATTTGTTATGCAGGAATCTGTGGCACTATGTTGCATCCTGGTGGGCTCTACTGTACTTTAATTTTTTGCTCTGCCACTTAATTGGTTAGTTGTAGCAACACACAGATTTTTTTTTCAAAGTAAAATAAAATGCAAAACAAACAAAAAAATACACAAATTAAGTTACCGACACTGGTAATCAATCTAGTGCTTGCAGTTTAAATGAAGTAGCACAAATAATGGCAATAGCTGAGCTGAGTGCACTGTCTGTATTGCAGGAGCCATCAATATATAAGCACACTGCAACACTCCACTGCACTCTCCGCAGCCCTTACCCCCCACCCCACCCCATTTTAAGGTAAGGTTGAAAACGAGCAACAAAAGCTACAAATGTAACTTAAACCAACAGGAAAAAACACTATCAGCACATGCACTATTTGTGTTATAACACAGCTCCATGGAACAGACTGTCTCTGTAGCCAAGAGGTAATCTGTCCTCCTCAACTGATGTAATATACCTGCACTGAGGCTCAGGTATCACAAGAGTAGAACTCAGCAACACTGTAATCCCCAGATCATACCTGAAAATAGATATTGTAGCTGTCTAGTGTGCCTATCTGGTCAACAAAAACTAACTAAATAAAAAAAACTAAATAAATAAATTTATAACCAAGTTGTTTTAAACTGATTTTAACCACCAAACTCTTATCTGAGAACTTAAACTTCACTTTCTGGTTTGTGAGGGAAATAATACATTTCCCAGGGTGTAAAGCAGGGTCCTATTCAAGGCTGTTGCCAGACATATTCAGATATCCACTCTGCATACTTTAAATCTGTCAAGTATATGTTAAATTTTACGATTAGCCTACCAAGCAGCAAACAGCTAGGCAGAGAACTGTAAAAAAATATATCCTGTGTATCATTTTTTGATGTCTGGGGGCAGCCCTGGTCCTATCTAAGCCATGGACACATTTGTAAACCATGGATTGTTTTTCTGTGATTTTAGACTGCAACCTCCATTCCATTGGGGAAGAAAATTATGCTTTTCATGGAAAGTGGTGATAATTTCCAGTAAGACAACTTAGAAACATAGAATTTGAAGGCAGATAAGGACCGCTTGGCCCATCCAGTCTGCCTCTTTCTCCCTACCTATTCTATTACTACAGAATGGGCTCAATCTACAGATCTTGCTCCCTCACTCCCCATCTTTTCCACTATGATTCACTTGTGCTTTACCCATGAATTCTTGAGCCCCGACACTGTTTTTTCTCCCACCATCTCAGGTGGAATTGCTGTTCTGTGAATCCTCCACTCTTTCTGTGAAGAAGTACATCTTCACATCTCTCCAGAATCTACCCTCTCTAGCTTCATAGCAGGTCCCTTTGTTCTTGAGTACCTTTTTTTTGGAAAAGCTTCCCTCCTGCACCTTATTTACCCCTTTGAGGTATTTAAAGGTCTGTATCATATCCTCCTCTCCTTCTTCTCTTCAGGGTGAACATATTGACATCCCTTTGTCTCTCCTAGTAGGATTTTTTGTTGCAGACCCTGCACCATTTTAGTTTGCCTCCTCTGAATTGCCTCCACTCTGTCTATATCCTTCTGGAGATGTGGTCTCCAGACATGGATACAGAACTCTAAGTTGGGTCTTACCAATGATGTATACAGAGGCAACACCACCTCCTTCTTCTTTCTGCTAGTGATACTCTCTATGAACCACAGCAACCCACTAGCCCTCCCTACTGTCTTGCTACCACAAGGTGCCACCGGGATCTGTGCTGGGGCCAGTCCTCTTTAATGTCTTCATAAGCAACATTGCAGAGGGGCTGGAGGGAAAGGCATGCCTCTTTACAGATGACACTAAGATCTGCAACAGATTTGACACTTCGGGTGGGTGTAAAAAATGAGAAAGGACCTAAACATGATTGAGGAGTGGTTGAGAGTGTGGCAGCTAAGATTCAATGCAAAGAAGTGCAAAATCATACATTTGGGGCACAGAAATCCAAGGGAGAAGTACAAAAAGGGGAAGAGGTACCGACAGCCACCAATCAAGAAAGGGACTTATACTCGTTTAATTGAATGCATGGTATACCTCATATATAGTTTGTTACAGTTACAACAGAGCACATAGATTATGAATGCAGTTGTAAAAATTTATAAACTGCCTGATCTCAGTCTTTCTCCCATCACTCCCCATAAATTTCTTCCCTTCTTAGTAGTGTTTACATATGCGACAATGCCAACATTTAAGCATTCTTCTGAGTTGTCTCTGTAGCCCAGTGCCCTGTGGTGTTGTAGTTCTTTCTACACTGAATTCACCACCTGTGGCTTGGAATGGTTTGCATTTGTGTTTTGGTCGGGATTTGAACATTTTCTGTACAGTCTACAGTACATGTATTCTTTCTACACAGAATTCACTGTGCACTTTATTTGATGCTGGATTTTGAAATTTTGATATTACAGTCATATTGGTTCTGTATTAGCATTGTTTATATTATTTTTCATTTTTTGTTTCCCTCATTTATTTTTCTCCCCACCCCCATTTCACCCCCTTTGTGTTTTTTCTGATTTTTATTTGTTAGTTCTCTCTGTTGTCTTTGGTCTAAGATACCCCACTTCCTTTCCCCCTTCCCCTTTACCACTACTTACCCCTGCCCACTTCCTGTTTCCTTTTTTCTCTCTTCCCTTATTTTTTTCTTCTCTTTTCTTTTTTGCTGCTTTTATATACCATTTATGTTTGATTTGTTTTAGTTCATTATAGTATTTTGAAAACTCAGTTTTAAAATAGTGACATGCACTTTAAGATCTAAATAGGTTAAGCCGAGAGAGTGGTGGATGCATGGAACCACCTTCCTGGGGAGGTTGTTGGGTCTAAAACAGTGGGGGAATTCAAACATGCATGGGACAGACATAAGGCAATTTTAGTGGGGGGTTGCAGGAAGTAGGCTGTTGGTTAACTAGAATCTGCAGCTTATCCAATAGGAAGAGAAATGGGCAGACTGGGTGGGCCAAGTGGTCCTTATCTGCCGTCAAAGTCTATGTCTATGTTTCTATGTTTCATTTGTTATTTTTTAACCAATCAATGAGTGTCTTTTCTTGTGATATCATTATTACATGATTCAAATTTTTGTATTTAACTGCCTTGCACTTTGTGGGGAATTAGCCTTTGAGAAAGGATGCAGTTTCATCCGAAACGCATCAGGTTTTAGTGCTGCTATGCTTTATTACATTTTTTTTGTATATTTAGACTTGTGCCTTCATCTATTATTTGAGGTTGGTGTGTCTAGGACTTTTTGTTGCAACATTTGAAGTTAGTCTTTTGCACTACCTTATCCTCGTGTACTCTC
Organism: Neoceratodus forsteri; assembly: GCA_016271365.2. Classification (NCBI taxonomy): domain Eukaryota; kingdom Metazoa; phylum Chordata; order Ceratodontiformes; family Ceratodontidae; genus Neoceratodus; species Neoceratodus forsteri. The sequence continues at coordinate 1,032,496,741 of CM028135.1, read as the reverse complement.
CTGAGTATTCGGGGCCATGGATGCATTGCAGATCGTCAAGGTAGGAGGCCACCTGGGTAACAGTGATCACTGTGCAGTGTGATTTGATATAAGAACAGCTGCAGAATTAAACCCAATAAGGGCGAGGGTATCGGAGGGGCAGATTTTAAAAAGGTGGGTGAATGCCTCAAGGGTAACCTGGTGGAGGGATGACCTGGGTGATGTGGAGGAACAGTGGGCAAAGGTAAAAAGGGCCATAGGAAAGACAATAAACCTCTACATCAAGCAAGTGAGTAAAACCAAGAGGAAAAAAAGACCATTGTGGTTCTCAAAGAGGTGGTGGAAAAGGTAAAGGCTAAAAGAGTAGTATTCGGGAAGTATAAGTAGAAACAGGGAAGAATATAGGGACGTGTATCAGGGAAAACACATGGAAGCAGGGAGAGAGCAGTAAGGAGTACAAAGGCACAAACTAAAGACAGAATAACCCAGGGGGTGACAATGGGGGACAAGACATTTTTTAGGTATGTAAGCGGAAAGAGGAAGACCAGCGATGGGATCCTAAAATTAAAAAGGCAAGGGGGTGGCTCTACAAAGAGGTACCAGAAAAAGTCAGAAATCCTGAACAAATATTTTTGTTCAGTGGTCACAGAAGAAGGAGAAGTGGGGCAGCTCGTTGGAAACAAGAGTTGTTCCAGAGGACTGGAATAGGGCAGATGTAGTCCCATGTCATAAAAGTGGTAGAATGGAACAGGCTGGCAACTATGGGTCTGTCAGCCAGACATCAGTGGTGGGAAAGTTAATGGAGTCACTGCTGCAGGAATGGATTGTGGAATATTTTAAATACAGTGGGTTACAAGAACTGAGGCATCATGGATTCACCATTGGGGGGGGGGTCATGTCAAGTGAATCTGATAGATTTCTTTGACTGGGTGACCAAGGAATTAGATCAGGAAGGAATGGTGGATATGGCCTACCTAGATTTTAGTCAGGGTTTTGACACAGTTGCACATAATAGGTTAGTAAACAAGCTGGCTAGCTTAGGAGTGATCCAGAGGTGGTAAACCTGGTAAAAAATTGGTTAGGGGATAGGCGACAGAGGGGGTGGTGGTAAACAGAGTTCACTCAGAGGAAGGGAGGTTGACCAGCAGGGTGCCTCAGGGGTCTGTGCTGGGATCTGTCCTCTTTAAAGTCTTTATAAATGACATTGCAGAGGAGCTATAACAGAATATCTGCCTCTTTGCAAATGACACCAAAATCTACAATAGGGTGGATACTTGGTGGGGGGTGTATTAGCAGAGACCTGAGAAAAGTTGAGAAGTGGTCAAGGGTATGGCAGTTGGGTTTCAATGTGAAAAAGTGCAAAGTAATGCACTTGGGACAGAGAAAACCCAGGGCAGAGTATTAAATGTGAAGTGCGGTACTGACAACCATCAAGCAGGAAAGAGAGCTGGGGGTAATCATATCCATTAAATTTAAGGTGGTTAGGCAGTTTACAAGGCAGTTGAGATGGCTAATGGAATGCTCAGTAGCATAGGGATGGGTATTTGCAGCATAAAGAGGAAGGTGGTATTGTCTCTGTCTAGGTCGCTAGTATGACCCCACCTAGAGTACTGTCTCCAGTTCTGGAGACCACATCTCTGGAAGAACATAGACAAAGTGGAGGCAGTCCCGAGGAAGATATCTAAAATGGAATGCAGGAAGGACGATGGTACCTTGTACCACATGGTCTGGTCATGCCCGTCCATGCAGGCCTTTTGGCGATCCATTAATAACCTATTAGACCCTATCCTTGGCGTAAAAACCATGTTCACTACTGAGGTATGTCTGATGAGTCTTTTCCCAGTAGGTACTTCTATGATTAAAAAGGCCCAAATGTCGCTTGTATCAGCAGTTGCTAAACTGATAATTTAGAGGCATTGGGCTAGAGACAAATCCCCCTCCTTGATGGAGTGGTACAGAGAGTGTATCCTGGCATTGCAGCTAGAAAGGCATATTGCTTCTATGCATGGTAGACTGGAAATATATACGTCACTTTGGAGTTCATTAGAAACGCTCTAATGGCGTGGAAACCTGACGATCAGAATACCTCAGGGAAGACAAATTAGGGTCTGTTTACGAGTGTAGCTTTGGTAGGGGAGGGGGGAGGGAAGGGTATAAGTTGTTAATCGAAAGTGCGAGTTAATATTTAGCTGTTATATGTTGTAATAATTCGTACTATTAACTCTGCCTATTAGGTCATGTTTTTGATGAGACTTTGTTGAAAACAATAAAGATGTTTTAATAATAAAAAAAAATATATCTAAAATGGTGCAGGGTCTGTGTCAGAAATCCTATGATGAGAGACTAACGGACCTAAATATGTACACCCTGGAAGAGAGGATGAGGAGAGGAGAGGAGATATAATAGAGACCTTTAAATACCTAAAAGGGGTACGTAAGGTACAGGAGGGAAGTATTTCTTTTAACATGTCATAGTTTCTATGCCTTTCACTGGCTAGCCCCATCTGACTGACCCCCCAGCCTCCTCCCCCGGAATTACTGGGGCTTAACTTACGCCCGGCCCGAGAGCGGTGCCTGCGGGGAGTCGGTCGCCATCCTGCTTCCAGTGATGTTTTCACCTCCATTTTACTCCCAAGGGCCCCAGGAGTGGGTACACATGTGTGTGGAAGCACGCATTAGTCCCACCGCCCCAGAATTAGCCTCTTTCCTCCCATACCATTGGCCTAGTGCCTGGCTACTCTCAGGCCCGTGCTGTCCCCAGCCTCCACCAGGTGGCAGCCATTAGTTTAGAGACACCACCCCACCTTCCCAGAGAGGAGAGAAGAGGAGAGGAGAGAGGAGAGGAGAGAGGAGAGGAGAGCTTGCCTGTCGGCAGCTCCATCAAGCTCCATCCTCCCCCCCATTGCCGACCTCTGACGGCCTGGGCCTGTTCCTAAACCAAGGTCAGCAGTATGACGTGAGGTTAGGCATCCAGTGCCTTAGCCCTCAGAGTAACTGGGCTGGCCCTGAGGGAAGTATTTTTCACAAAGAAATGCACTTAATGACAAGGTGGCATGATAAGAAGCCAGAGGGGGTAGTTCCAGGAGAGATGTGAGGAAGTACTTCTTAGCACAAAGAATGGTTGATTCCTGCAAGAGTCCGAAAGTGGAGGATGCGGGTGAAAACAGTGGTGGGGTTGATGAATGTATGGGACAGACATAAAAGAATCATAGGGAAAGGGAAGGGTGGGTGAATGGGCCAGAGATCAAGTAGGATCTGCAGTGATACTATAGGCAGGGAAAAATGGACAGACTGTCTACTGGCAATTGCCGTGTTTATATATTTCTATGATAATCTCATCATTGTTCCTATAATCAGGTGGTAAAATGTCTTATTTATTATTTATTTGAATTTTGGTGACCGAGCAGGCCCACAGAGACCATGCAGTCCCTTTTTCAGGGGCAACCCGGGGGAGGGTACATAGGACAAAACAATATACAACACATATAGATGCACAGAGCCATGCAAAATCAGTTAACATAAAAACAATTGTCTCATGATGGTGCAAATTAAGAATACAACTAGAGAGTTACAGTAAAATATATGATCTACAGCAGCGTTCCTCACAACAATTCAATTACCATAAATGGTTATGGAGGATAAGAGAGTTGAGCTTTAGAGTTATAAGGGAATCAGGATACAAGCAGGAGCCTATGAGTCAGGTGAGGCAGGTACAGGCACCAGAAACAGCAAGGTGATTATACAGGGCAAGTTTAAAGTGAGGGAGGGTAGAGCAAGGGAGAATAGATGTGGGGAGCGAGTTCCAAACCAAAGGGGCAGTATAAGCAAAGGATCTTCTTACTGCTGATAAATGTGTCTTAGGTAAGTCTAGAAGTGGTGAGAGATAGAGCAGAAGGACTATCTGGACTGTTTTCGTACTATGAAGGATGTCAGATAGGCTTGGTGGAGTGTGGAGTTGTGTGATCTTAAAGGTAAGACAAAGCAAGGTGTACCGGAATCTGTGTTTGAGTTGTAGCCAGTCCAGAGATGCTAGTACAGAGCAATGGTGTTGGCATGGGGCTGCTCTAAGTGCAAAGAGCCCAATCTTATGATAAAGTTGTTCCATTTTGTTTGTTAGAGAGGCCTTGATTGATAAGAATAGTGAAGCCTCATAAGATGGCTGCAGTAGCATTATAATAGTAGCTATTTTAAGGCGGGGCACCGTAGATAGCAAAGGACAAAGACGGTATAGCAGACCGATTTTTGGTGTATACTGTTGGAGGGTTTTGTGGATACAGGCCTCAAAGGAGAGGTTAGGATCATGCAAGATGCCCATGTATTTAAAGGAATGTATTGTTTCAAGGGGTTCTCCATTAATTGAGCCAATGAAGAGTAGCGGGTTGAGGGCAGCTTTAAAGGAGGGTGGATGGAAAAGCATAGCTTTAGTTTTTTTCATGTTTAGTAGTAGGTTATTTTCAAAGAACCATGCCTCTAATTGGTGGAAATCAGATTCCAGGTGATGATTGAGCCATTGGGTATCAGCTGAGGAATAGTATACAATGGCATCATCTACGTAAAACTGCATAAGCTTGACAGCTCGTTAATAAATAACGAGAAGAGCAGAGGGCCCAGGATGGATCCCTGGGGGACTCCATTGGTAATTTTTCTGAATGAGAATTGACAATCATCCCATTTGATACTTTGGGAGCGACTGGCTAAGTTGTCATGGAACCAGGATATGGATGGCTGATCAAGACTCAAGGAATCTAGCTTCTTCAACAGCAGCTCATGGTTCACCACATTTAAAGCCTTGGTGAGATCAATGAATATGGCCCCCATTGCTAGATCTTGGTTGAAGGCATGGTAAATGTCAGAGGTGTCTTTGATAAGTGCTGAGAGAGTACTGTGATTTTTGTGAAAATCATGCTGGCAGGGTGACAGGAGTTGGTGTTGTTCTAGGTAGACTTAGAGTTGATTGAATAGGATTCTTTCTTGAACCTTAGCGAGGTGGCAGAGAATTGAGATCGGCCTGTAGTTTTTGATGGGTGTGGCCATCCTCCCTTTGTGGATAGGGATTACTAGCGCTGTTTTTCATTTTGAGGGTACAGTTCCTTCAAAAAAGGATCGGTTAATCAAGTTTCTAACTGACAATGCAAGTGCTGGTTCTTCCCATTTTAGGAACCTGGGCTCAAGTGAGTCCTGATCGGGAGAGCCATGCTCCTTCAGGTTTTGGAATAGCCTGAGGACCTCTTTTCAGGTAACTAGTTTGACATGGAATTATGGTGATGCGAGTCTGGAGGGATTTGTGGCTGGAGATGGTTGATGTCCTTGACTGGTAGCGAAGTGGGATATGTAGTTGCTAAGGTCTGTGAAGAAATTGTTAAAACCTTCCGCTATTCATGCTGGGTCTGATAGAACTTTGTCCTTTGTTAAAAGTAAGTCAGGGCAGGTGGTGTCCCATCAAACTTGAAATAATTATGTTGCATCACAAACAGTAATGCTTCAAAAGAGACTTTATAGGGATTTATTTGGTCTAATATGATTGCCCGACTCGCATATGTCCGGCAAATAGCTTCTAGGAAGCAATTTCCCAAAATGCAGTTTCCTGTTTAGTATAATTCACCAAATAACAGAATCCTGACAATGATATTAATAAGCGCACTGCACACTGTACCTAACATTTCTCTCCCATCACTAGTCATACTTGCTGGGCCACAGCATTTCCACTCTACACACCGGAGCATTGCTCCACCACAGCAACTGTACAATTAATCTTGCCTGTTCAAAAACCTCCCCAGCCCTGAACTTAGAGACAGTTCTTCAATGAAGATGTCCCATCTGAAAAAATACAGTTACAGTGGCCTCAGCCAATAGTGGATGAACCAACAGACCACTGAAGGATACAATTAGGCTGGGGCAGCAGAGACTTCCATATCCTCTGACTCAAACAGATCAGTAACCGGACCAGGATCCACAGACGTTAGGTTAGAATGTCCTGGAGATGTGGCCCTCATTGTGACAGGGAGCTGAACTTTAGATAAAGACTCATGATGGTGTGGAGCATGCAGAGATTTTGGAGGCTGATGAGGTTTAACATTCTTGCTCAGATCAGTATTTGTTACAGCACACATTTCTGAATTGGAGGGAGGAGCAAGTCCGAAACAGCAGTCCTGTTCAAAGCAGAACCCTGATTCACTGAAGGAATCTTCTTCAAAGCAGAATGGTGCTATGATATCCAGCTGCAAAATGATGCACCAAGGGGCAAGAAATCACTTAAATTTCTTCAAAATAAGATGCAAACATTATTTTTTGTGAGTGGGGGGGTGGAATGATCTAAGTCTGTTGACTTTTCACCAGTGTCGGCTGTGTCAGGCAATCACATAACAGGATTATTTCTGACGGCGAGTTTAGATAGTCGGTTAGTTAATTTCAGGCAGTTAAGTGATGTTCAAGTGTTTGTCGGGAAAATGTATGGATCCTGAATTTTTCCCTCTTAGGATTCTGAGACAGAAAACATTTATATGATTTCACTCTGTCTTCATGACTGATGGAGGTGTATGAGGATTCTTTTTTCAATTCCTATCCACCAAAAATCTTCCTGGCACTCAAGAGTTTTAAATTTGTTCAGGGCATCCATTGTGTCTTTAATGTGTAAATCCACCCCTCTTAAACTGGTCTTAAGAAAAAAATTCAAAAATTTAGATAGGTGGTCTGTCAGAGAGTCCACCCCAGACAACTGTATGCTATGGTTGACAGGTTAGATTTTTGTGCAACCCCGGTAATGGTAATGCATAAAACACTGTAACTACTGCAAAGGAAGGGAAAAGATAATTGAATTGTTCCTTTGTAATGCAACCCTTTCTCTTTTGTCAGTAAGTAATGCAATTCTGCTTTTAACTTACTAGTTGAATCTTGATTAAGTTTTCTACAGTTTTGTTCATTAAGCAGAAGATCCAAGGTACATTTTCTGTACCGTTCTTCTTCTCCATTAAAACAGTGGTTCCCCCTTTGTCTGCTGACTTTATATTAAAGTCAGCAAGCTACAAAACCTCTTTTGGGGCCCTCTGTTCACCTACTGTAGGGACAGATTTGTCTATGTTTTATTAATGACCCTTTCAAATAATTTATTAACTTATTTAAGGACTACCTTTCCAAAAACTCTGATGTTAGGATTCACACGGTGGGGGATGGGGGGTTACAAAAGTAGAGTTATCCTGTGCTGAAAGAGATTTTTTTTTTCAAGTAAGAGGTTTCTTGATTTAGCCCACAATTACCCATACCATTCTCATCATATAAACAACCAGAAAATTGTACAGTTCCTCTAAGGCCTGTATATTACACAGATCAGTCTCATTCATTATAATATCTTCCTTGGTATCCAATTACTTTTAAGTGGGTAATTATTCACAGTGCTATCCCTTGGGGTCCACATTTTCCCAGAGTCTTGTTCAGAAATCAGTGAAATCAACTCATCCTCCACTGTGGGGGATAAATCCCTCTGGGTGTTTTCCATGTTCCCTTGCTATACCCACACCACCTCTTCAATAAAAAGGTGGCACCGATCATTTGGCCTGTGTATGGATTGGTCAAAATTGTTTTGAATCCCATGCAGCTTCTAAAAACCCAGGAACAGATTTGTGAAGCATGGCACTATGGAGGACCCCATCACTGTTCCCATAATCTGGTGGTAAAATGTCCCATCCAACTCAAAATAATTATGTTGCAGCACTAACAGTAATGTCTCTAGTACATACATATGAACATATGAAGAAGCCAGCAGAAGATGACCATTTGGTCTGTCTTTTCTGCTCGTATTGCAGGGTCCACAGCTTGAGCTACTGTCCCTGCCCTCCCTCCCCACTCCTCCCATCCTCCCTACCCATGATCCTTATCTTCCCCATACCTATCCCAACCTCTCTTAAAGCTGCCCACTGTCTTCAACGAGATCACCTCTTCCAGCAGCGCATTTCAAGTGTCAACCACCCTCTCTGTAAAGAAGTGCTTCCTGACCTCCCTCCTAAACCTCCCACCCTCCTGCTTAAGACTGTGCCCCCTCATGTTATAGTTGCCAGTCAACATAAAGAGACTCTCCTTATTCACCTTATTTATCCTTTTCAAGTACTTGAATGTCCCAATCATGTCCTCTCTCTCTCTCTCTCTCTGTGTCTCTTTCTCTCCTGTCTTCCAGGAAATACATGTTCAGTGCTCTTAACCTCTCCTCATATGCCTTATCCTGATGACCTGCTATCATCTTTGTAGTTCTCCTCTGGGCCTTCTTCAGCAGGTTAATGTCCTTTTTGAGGTGTGGGAACCAGTACTGAACAACATATTCTAAATGAGGCCTTACCAGGGACCTGTACAAGGGGCAGTATAACCTCTTATCTATTACTACTGATCCACCTAGATATGCATCCCAGCATCTTGTTTGCCTTTGCTGCTGCTTTCTTGCACTGGGTGGAGTGCTTCAGGTCACTAGTGATCATCAATCCTAAGCCCGTCTCCTCCTGTGATGCAGATATTCAGACTCCACCCAGGTAGTACTTTGTCCTGGGATTCTTGACTACAATATGCATAACTTTGCATTACTTGGCATTGAAGCCAAGCTTCCAGATCCTGGATCACCTCCTCAGCTTTTCCAGATCATCCTGTAGGTCCTGTATACCTTCAACTGGATCCACTCTCCCGAAGAGCTTGGTGTCATCCATGAATAGGCACATTTTGCCCTTAATGCCCTCCCAACATCATTGATGAAGACACTGAACAACACTGACCCCAGCACCAAGCCATGCGGGACCCCACTGGTTACCTCTCTGGTGCCAGATAATTTTCCCCCCTACAACTGCCCTCTGGGTTCTGTCCCTCAGCCAGCTTTCCATCTATCTGGCCATCTTTTCCCCAACCCCAAGATCCACCAACTTCCTGATCAACTTTTTATGGGGCACAGAGTAAAAGGCCTTGCTGAAATCAAGATTGAGGATGTCTACCATTTGGCCTGTCTACTGTCTTAGTGACACAGTCAAGAAGTAAATTAGATTTGTTTGACACTATCTCCCCCCGTAAACCCATGCTGCCTTGCATCCTGGAGACCATGCTCCTCTAGATATTCCACAAACCTTTCCTTTTGTATGGTCTTCATGAGCTTGCCCACAATGGAGGTCAGACTGACTGCTCTGTAATTCCCTGGGTCATCCTTGGGACCGCTTTTGTGGAGCGGCACTACATGTGCTGTTCTCAAGTCCTGCTGTACCATGCCTGACTCTAGTGAACTATTAAATAGGTCTGTCAGTGGCCCTGCCAACTCCTCAGCCAGTTCTTTTAGTACCCTTGGATGTACTCTGTTCGAGCCTTGTGATTTGTCCACCTTCAATACCAGTAGGAACATTAAAGGAATTGTTTCCCTCTTAGGAGTCTGACACAGAAAAAACTTCACATGCTTTCACTCCATCTTAATGCTTGCTAGAGGTGTATATGGATTCTATGTGAATTCCTATATACAAAATTCTTCCTGCTACTCAAAAGTCTTAAATTTGTTCAGGGCAACCATTTTGTCTTTGAGGTGTGACTCCATCACCCCAATACAGTCCTTAAGGAAAAAATTCAAAAATTTAGATTGGTGTTCTGTCAAGGATTCCACCTCAGGCACAAAAGTAGAGGCATGCTTTTTTTTATTTTTATTTTTTGTATTATGTTTATCCCAGGAGCTGGCAGGAGTGCTCCGGTCTGACCACTCAGAGGGCTTGTATCCATCCCCGACCCATGACCCCATCAATAGGGATAGTGGTCGGGAGCTTCTTGGAGCCTGCCGGCTCCATTTTTTGGTTATTCTCCTACCCCTGCCACAGCCACGTGTATGTGTGTAGATGCACACGCATGCTGTGGTCCTATAGTGCCCTCCCTATGCATGCCACCTGCACTAATCTCAGGCCTCTGGCTGGGGACAGTTATACTGCAGGGGTGACAGGGCCCCTCCCTGGGATAGGAGAGCTGCCAAGCGGCTGCTCAATCCTGCTTCTTCCCTCCCTCTCCTCCCGGTCGACCCCGATGACTAAGGCTTGCTCCCAAACTCAGGTCACCATCATGGCACGAGATCTGGCATCCAGTGCCTCAACCCTCAGTGCCACCAGGCCAGCTTAAGTAGTGGCATCCTTAAAGAGATTTTTCAGCAATTCATCAGCAGTTTCTTAATTTAGCACATCATTACTCATACCATTCTCAATATATAAACCAATAAAATTGTATAGTTCCTCTAAGGCCTGCACATTAGACAAATCAGTCTCATTCACTATAATGTCCCCTTCTGGTATCTAACTACTGTCAGATGGTAAATATTCACTGTTTAATTACCTTGTTCTATCCTTTCAGGGTCCACATGTTCCCAGACAGAGCCTTATTAAGAACATAGTGCAATCAAATCATCCTGCACTGTGGGCAATAAATCCCTCTGGATATTTTCTGTGTTCTTTTCAGTGTTTACTGTTATGTGTCTCAATAGTCTCTGGACTCACATTCTTGATCTGTTGGTTGGATTTTTCTCAAAAAATTCTTTAAATCTAATTTGTCAAAACAACAAGAACAGGTCCACATGGGTTTGGATTTATTGTGGGGATACATATTAGAGAACTCTGGACAATAAATATATTTATTCTCTGGAAAGTTCAGTGTTGATCAAATTGATTTTATTTTGTTTTCGAATTGTCCTCTACCTTAGCCCTATCCTGCCTCCTGAGGCCTTTGTGTACCTTCCTTGTGTGGTTTTCACTTTTTTCTTGAATTTTGGGGTTTGTTTTCTTTTGGATAAAAAAGCTACTGATTTCTGTGTTGTTTCACATTGTTCATTTTTTGATCAGCTGCAAAGTCCATTTGTTGCACCTCCTCCCTTTCCCTGTTATCTCTTCTCTTCAGAGACATTGATCTCCCCCTGTTTGCCAACCTTCCTGCCATTGTAGATTTAGTCCAAGAGTACACCCTTCATCATAGTCAGCTCTATCCCTTTCTAGCTTTTTTGCTTTCTTTTAATTATTTCTTCCACATATTTAGCTAGTTTAGTTCAGAGTGTCTTGTCAAGGTTGGTAAAGGTAGGATCTTGTTGACGGTTGCAAAATTCCTCCTTAGGGCAGTTAATTTTCTCATTCAACTCTTAAAATGTATGTGTATGAGACATTTCAAAAGCCTCATGGACTCATCAACCAATATTTCCTTCCATTCACTTTCGTTTATGAAGTGTTCCTAACCGCCTGCTGGGAGTTGTGTTAACCCCAGCCCTCTGGATGATTTTTCGCCTCTGTGTACTGTAACTCTCTATTGTCATAATAATGTATGCCATACTGATCTGATTATATCATTAACCTTTCGAGTTTTAGGAAAAAAAGTTTTTTATGCCTTCATCTGAACAGTTAGGAATTTGAGTGTCACTCACCCTTGTGCGATTCCTGGCTTGTTCATTGTGCTTGGAGAATAAATCATTTTCTCTTAGGCAGTAGCAATGTTCAGCGGTGCTAGCTTCCTCTGCATTCATACTGTGCCACATTTCTTTGTAGTTAAATTTAAGTCTTGTATGGGAAGAACTCACCCTGCTCTCTCGAGAATGGAGGTTTGTAATCCTTTATAATATTTGAGGTTGACCACACAGTGCTGCACCTTGCTTCCCAGCCTGCTGGTGGGTGCGCACAGCAGCATGGCTAGAGAGAGGTTTTGAAACAACAGCCTAAGAGAAAAACCTGCACTCAGCCATGCTGAGGGCAGGGTGCATTACTGAAGGGCTTGCTGAGCCCCAGGCTAAACGAGCAATCCAGAAAACAGCACATACTGCACCCCATACTGGAAGAACAACAAACACATGCTTGAAAATGCTATAGAGTGCTTTAATACAATATGTTAATCCTCCACCAGGTCACCTGCCCTTGTGATTCACTCACTCAAGCTTCTTTGGGGAGCATTCCAAAAATGATAACAGTGCTAGTTTAAATATTACACAGTAGAAGACATCACTATTATGTCAAATATAATATCTGATCCCTAAGACAATTAATATATTTATGACTTACTTTCTGATCACTAAGTATCACTAAGGAAAAAAAAAAGAGCAAGAAGTGATGCCCATTTAAAGCTCCTGTTGATTACGTATAATAACATAACGAGCTATTTGAAAATAAAAATTAATCAAGTCCATTTTTAAATGTGGATTTATAGTCACTAGTAAACACAGTGGTTGGTAATAAATTCCATAGTTGAACAACCCTTTGTGAGATGAGGTATGCTGCTTATCAGTGACAAAGCTGTTACGCTCTAGTTGTAATGAGTGTCCCCTGGTGTTAATGGTATAAAATCAAGACCTATCTCAGCCTTAAAGTATTGTTCTTTAAACATCTCCCAGGTCAGCATAAGGTCCCCTAGTAATCTTCTTAACACCAGTGATGTGAGACCAAATTTATCAAGCTGTTCCCCATAGTTCAGATCCTTAGTACTTTGCACTTGTTTCAGTATAAATATTAATGTAATCTACTAAGTCCCCATAAAAAAGAGCTGTTCTAAAACAGACACAGATGCTGGACTTCACATATCTAGTTAAATAATTGACATTGGTTAAATTTCAGCCTGAAAGCCTATGTTTCTTACATTCCAGATGTTACTATCAAATGTCCCAATAAAAGAATATACAGTACATCTGTGAACATATAAAGATTATTTTTTTTCCAGTTAGTGATGTTTGTTTCTCCTTTGGCCACATTTGTGCTAACACTGTGTGGACAAGGTGCTCATCGTGGTTCAGATCTACCAGGAGGCTGAGGACAGCGGCAAATCAGATGACCATTTTTATTTCTGTTATCTTTCCGAGGGGTGTCATTCAATGCCACCTAAACATCCCCATACATGCGTTTGTGCATAGAGCATGGGAGGCTGCCACTCCCTCTGCTCTATGCTTACTGTCCCAGTCTGCCTTACCCCTTCCATTGGGGGGCCAAGTTTAATCCAGTCACTGAATCCCACCACCTGGGAGATAAGAACAGTCCTCCTGATGCTCTATCCTCTCCCTCTCCAGCCAACTCCGGGCAACCAGAGTCTGCATCGGAACCCAGGTCACTGGCAAGGCACGAGATGTGGCAACTGGTGCTTCAACCATCAGTGCCACAGGGCCAACTTAGTAAAGCTTTTAAAAATGTATTTACTAATGCCTGATTGTATAAATGGTGACTCTATTCCTTTTGCAGGTTCCAATGTGTAAGCCTAATTACTCCGGGATAATATGAAGAAGTGTCCTTTCTCCAAGCACAGCTAAGGGACAATTACAAAAATCAAAACATGAGACTGTAAATTGGTTATACCAAGTTTGTAAAACATAAGATGCCTGTGATTACCAGATTCACAGCACCAAATACCCATCGTCAATCACGCTTCTATTCCTTGCTTGATTGCCTCTTCTAGATCCGAGGATCTCGTGAGCTAATTTCTTGCAACTCAGATGAAGGTGGCATCACACCTGACAGGGTAGCTTAGGACTAAAAAAGGCAGAGCAGAAAAACAAATATTAACTGATGCCTTAAGTCAAATGTTTTCAACATAGCACACATGACATTACAATAGGAATATATCTCAATAACCCATTCATACTAATTTAACCATATTGACACTTATTTTTGTATAACATAACAGATATCTAGAATAAAATTCTAATATTCACTACCAATACAAAGTCTCAGGGGAAGGTGCATATAGCTGTTTGATGCTGTAGGGTGAAAGGACAGATTTAATGCATGCTGCATGTGTCAGGGTAGTGATGTCTCCATCCCTTGATCCACTGGCTTCACTCCAGGTCTTCTGGGTCTCCAGGGACACACCTCAGTGCTCTAACCTTTAGGCTTTATTCCAACCTAAAAATGAAACAAAGCAGCTAAGACTGGCACAGACAACATGCTACTGTACTGTACCTGGTGGTGGTAATATAGCAATGTATAATCGGCTGGGGAGATCCAAAGCTACAGTGGAGTCTGTCAGGATGTAACTCAATTCTGCAGCATAGGTATTGCAGGAAACAAGGCAATTTCAATGGCAGCTAATGCCATTTGTTATGCAGGAATCTGTGGCACTATGCTGCATTCTGGTGGGTCTATTGTACTTTAATTTTTTACTCTGCCATTAAACTGGTTAGGTTTAGCAACACACAGGTAATTTTTTTTCCAAGAAAAAAAAGAAAAGGAAAAAGAAAAAGAAAACACAAATTAAGTTACCAATACTGCTAATCGATCCAGTGCTTGCAGTTCAAATGAAGTGGCACAAATAATGTCAATAGCTGAGCTGAGTGCACTGTCTGTACTGCAGGAGCCATCAATATATAAGCACAGTGCAACACTCCACTGCATTCTCCACAGCTCTTGCTCCCCTGCCACCATTTGAAGCTAACGTTGAAAACAAGACCAAGAAAAGCTAGACATTTAACTGAAATAAACCAACAGGAAAAAACTCTAGCAACACATGCACTACGTGCTATAACACAGCTCCATGGAACAGTATGTCTCTGCAGCCAAGGGCTAGTCTGTCCTCCTCAGCTGACACACTAGATCTACACTGAGGCCCAGGTATCACAAGAGTACAAATCAGCCCTGGTTCTATCTAAGCCATGGACACATTTGTAAACCATGGATTTTTTCTTTTTTTTTGTAATTAAACTTTATTGAAAGTTTACAAAAACAGAACCACACATAGCCTCTTATAATTATAAAATCAATGTTTCACTAATAGGGGAGAACAAGACAAAGACCAATAAAAACCTCTCCACTAATATCAGTTGCAAATTACGCACAGTAACAAGCCAGATTTTCTACAGAGGATACCCATTCTTTTTCTGCCAAGAAGTGAAAAAATGGAATTAAATGATGGAATCACTTCTGAAAGAAAGAATTGTTGAGTACCTAGAGGACAGAAGGGCACATGACCCAAGGCAGCATGGATTCACATTGGGAAGGTCATGTCAATGAATCCCATAGATTTCTTTGACTGGGTGACTAAGACAGCAGACAAGAGAAGGGCTGTGGACATTGCCTACCTAGACTTTAGCAAGGCATTTGACACAGTCCCACACAAAAGATTAATAAACAAGTTAGACAGCCTGGGAGTGGGTCCCAGGGTGGTAGCCTGGGTAAAAAAGTGGTTGGACAACAGGACACAGAGGGTAATAGAGTAAATGAATGGCGTTCACTCTGAAGAAAGGGAGGTTACTAGTGGGGTACTGTAGGGTTCAGTACTGGGACCGGTCCTCTTTAATGCCTTTGTAAGTGACATTGCAGAGGGACTGGAAGGAAAAGTATGTCTCTTTGCAGATGACAGAAAGACCTGCAACAGAGTTGATGCATGGGGAGGGGTGTAAAGAATGAGAAGGGACTTGACAAAGTTGGAGGGTTGGAGAAATGGTCAAAACTATGGCAGCTTAGATTCAATGCAAAGAAATGCAAAGTAATGCACCTGGGAAACAAAAAACCCAGGGGAAGAGAACACAATGGGGGGGGGGGCACTAACAACAAAAAAAAATGGAAAGGGACCTGGGGCTAGTCACATTAGATGACCTAAAGATAGGCAAGCAATGTAAGAAGGCAGTAAAGAAGGCTGGGAGGATACTGGGATGCATAGGTAGAGGCATCACCAGTATAAAACAAGAGGTTGTTATCCCTCCATAGAGACAGTTGGTGAGACACCATCTGGAGTATTGTGTTCAGTTCTGGGGGCCTCATCTCCACAAGGACATAGACTGGATGGAGGCAGTCCAGAGGAGGGCAAATAAAATGGTGCAGGGTTTGCACCAGAAGCCATAGGAAGAGTGACGAAAGGAGCTTAATATGTATACCCTTGAGGAAATGGGGGGGGGGGGACATGATAGGAACTTTCAAGTACCTCAAGGGAATTGACAAAGACCAAGAGGGTAGCATATTTCAAAAAAAGAGATGTGCAAGAACAAGGGGGCACAATCTGAAGATAGAGGGGGGATGGCTCAGGAGCAATGTGAGGAAGTATTTTTTCACAGTGAGGGTGGTGGACGCATGGAACAGCCTTCCTGAGGAGGTTGTGGGGTCAAAAACAGTGTATAAATTCAGGAATGCATGGGACAGACATAAGGCAATTCTGGTGGGGGGTAGGAGGAAGTAGGCTGTCAGTTAACTAGGATCTGCAGCTTATCCCATAGGTAGGGAAATGGGTAGACCGGGTGGGCCAAGTGGTCCTTATCTGCCATCAAAGTCTATGTTTCTATGTTTTAATGCTGGAAGCCAATGACTCTGAAATGTATCTTTCTGAAATCTAAGAAGAGCCGTAATATGTTCCTTTATCAAAATCTTTTGATAATTTTTTACCCAATGATCTAACATGGGAATCGTCAGTTTTAACCACAACTGAGTAATCATTTTTAAAGCTGCACCAATCAATATATAAAATAAATATTTATAATTATTCTTCCCAAGTTCAGGTGGCAGTAAACCTAAAATCCAAACCTGAAAAAGAAGGGATAAATTAACCTCCAATATCTTACCTATCACCCTGATAGCTATTCCAGTATGGCAGCACTTGTGGGCAGAACCACAAAATGTGGGTATGAGTCCCCTGACCCCCACAGCCCCTCCAGCACTGATCAGAACTGTGTCTGCAAAAATGTTTAACCTGCAGTGGGTTGTAATAATACCTAAAAATTACTCTCCATCAAAATTCTCTCCATGAAGGAGAGGCGGTGGTGGAGTGAATTCCTTTCCAAATACTTGCCCAGCCCTTATCTGACACTAGAATCCCCACCTCTGTCTCCCATTTTTGGTTAAGGAAGAATAGAGTGTCCAATGCTGGCTGTCAAAAACATTTAGAAATCTTAGAAATTAAACCTCTCTCCTCCAGATTAACAGCTAAAAATTTGATAAGGGATTGTAACAGGTTTTCCGCAGTCTGAAACCCCTCCCTCCACTGATTTTTCAACACATAGTGCCTCATATGAAGATATCAAAAAAAGTCTTGTGGTGGAAGACCAATCTCCTCTCATAACTGAGAGATAGATTTCAAAACTGTACCATCAAAAAGTTGACCCACCATTCTAAGTCCCAGGGACAGCCACCTACAGATACATGTGTCCATTCTACCCACATTAATGCCAAAACACAAACTAATGGGAGACTCCTTACAAAGCCCCCATCCGAAACCTATCCCTTTCTAAATCTCACCCCACAACTTCCACATGTGTGCTATCAATGGATTAAGAAATTTCAGTAAATGAAAACACTTCTGGTCTATGAATGGCAAGTCCGATAAACAAAGTGGGGATATCGAAGTTGATTCCAAATCTACCCTTTCTGTGGTGTTACAAGAAAATGAAATTATTAAGGAACACAGTTGAGCTGCCCAGTGGTACTTTCTATGATCTGGTACCACTAAACCACCCTTAATCTTGGAAGCCATAAGTACCTCCCACCTAATCCGGGGTCTCCTCCCTTTCCAATTAAACAGTAAAAGCAAATGTTTTAAAGACTGCCAAAAAGAAGATGGCAAAGGCACTGGTAAGGTTGAGAATAAAAAAAGAAAACAAGGCAAAATGTTCATACAAATTGTCTCCACCCTCCCTCCAACTGACAAAGGTAGCTCTTTCCACCAAGTGCAATCCTTTTGCACCTCCTGAAGCAATTTATCATAGTTCATCCCATACAGCTTGGATAAGTCCCGGGCAATCATAATTCCCAGATATTTAAACCCTTCCCTAGACCATAGGAAACCACAACCTGTGGAAACCGAGATATCCAGTGAATGTTATAAAAATAGTACTTCCATCTTATTCTCATTGATTTTGAAGCCTGATCGATGTCCATATTCACGCAGCAAATTCTTAGCCACTAGAACTGACTGGGCAAGGTTAGACAGATAAAGCAAGGTGTCATCAGCATACTGAGAGATGTGCAACTCTTTACCCATGAGCTGAATTCCCTGATAATTTTCCAATTGTTGGATAAAAGCCACAAGTCATTCCACACTAAGGGCAAATAACAGGGAAGAGAGAGCACACCCCTTTCTAGTGCCCCACTCTATTCTCAATTTAGGGGAGAGCCATGGATTATTTTTCTGTGGTTTTGGACTGCAACCTCCATTCCACTGGGGGAAAAAAATGATGCTTTTCATGGAAAGTGGTGATAATTTCCATTAAGGCAACTTAGAAACAAACTTTTGTGTCATATAAGGACCACTGGCCCATCCAGTCTGCCCATTTCCCCCTACCTATTCTATTAACATGAACTGGTCTCAATCTACAGCTCTTTCTCCCTCCCTCCCCATTGTTTCCACTGTGATTCTTTTGTGCTTAATCCATGCATTCTTGAACCCCACCACCTCCTGTGGAATTGCTACTCCATGAATCCACTACTCTTTCTATGAAGAAGTGCTTCTTCACATCTCTCTGGAATCTACCCCTTCTAGCTTCATAGCATGTCCCTTTGTTCTTGAGGACTTTTTCTTTAGTAAAAGCTTCCCTCCTGTACCTTATTTACTCCTGTGAGGTATTTAAAGGGGTATCCAGTGAACAAGGCAACTGAAATTGAGTGCCTACAAAAACGGCAACTCAGTTATGGCTCCTGTGTTCACAGCTACCTAACAGGGAGGCAACCGGATACTAAGGTGGGTGAAATACCACAATGGGAAGTAGTGGGTACACAATTGCACACACACACACACGCACACACACACATATGGGGGGGAGAGGCAGGGGAGGGACAGTATGTGGGAGCTGGTCGACTAGATTGGTGGGGAGGGTGGTTTCAGAGTTCAGGTCCATGCTGAAATCCCAGCAGTCCGTAGACAATCCATTTATTTTGTATAATTACTGTGGTGAAAAAAACGTTCCCCAGCAATTATACAAAATAAAGGATGGGTAGGTGGTCAAAACTCGAATTTTACACTCCCCTCACCCATCCATTATTCTCCATTTGATCCTGTTTCTGATTCCCCTTAACCTATCCATCCCTCCCATCCACAGGTACTGAGCTCACTATGTCCCAGAGCAGCCCACCCACAACCAACAGACAGTCATGCTCGCCACCCCACAGTCACATGTGGAAGGGACACATAGAAGATAATATCAGCCACTGTGCCAAGTGCAATGAACACCACCACACATGACAGGGCACAGGGCATGGACTATAGAGTGCACACACATGGCACTGTATGGGGCAAGCAGGATCCACAAGGGGTGCTTAGCACAGACACCAACCCCCTGGATAGGCTTTCAGGGGCACAATCACCTGCAGGCTATAACAGGTTGCATACCCTGCATGGAATGTATGCAGAGATGTGGCCTGGCACACCAGTCTATCCACCAGATCAGGGACAGATGTCAACTTCTGCAATGCCTCATTTATAGTGCAAGCAGTTGTGAATAGAGGAAGTGAGAAAGTGGGAGGTGCTAGTGGCTATCATGTGGTCCATGGCTGGGGTTTTGCACACCTGACAGATGTCCTTAGCCATGACCTCACTGCCTTGACAGACAGTGCAGACAGGGCATGGGACACAGGCATCTCATTCACAGCTTTCATCCCTCTGCCAAGCTCTGTACCCACAGAACAGTAAGCTTATGGGCTGAGGGAAATTCAAGCAGTGTCCAGACACAGATTTGCCTCTCCAGGCTGACAATGATGACACTGGTGAGCTACTGGGAAGAGGGCAATAGATACATAGGGTGGCAGAAGGCACTGTGCATACCTGTGTAAGGCACTCCCACACATCTGAGGAAGCAGCAATGCAAGGACAACCCCACAGAAGACTCACGTGGGCCCCCAACACACCACCACACTACATAGTAGGCAACATGCATTGGATTATGTATGTCACTTCATTTGACTGTTGAATGCCCCCGCAATACACTCGGCCACCTGACACATACACACCACTGCACTACGTAAAGCAATTCTGTACAGCTCTCACCCTGCATTCATTCCCTGCTCAGTAGCCAGGATTCATTCCACCACATTTTCAATAGTTTTCAGGAATATGAGCATCGCCATCATTGGGCATGTCACAAGGACACCAATCACCACTCTCCAGTAAAGATAAATGTTTCCATACGATTATGTTGTGTAACATGCAGCATACAGAAAGCACCCAGCTCAAGTTGCCAGGGGTGAGCTGCAGTGTTCCCCCATCTTGTTGAGGCATCTGAAGCACATTTTTAGATGTCCAAACACCCTCTATATGATGCCTCTTGTATGGTGATGTACTTAAGCAATAATTAATTATAAGGTGTGGGTTATGGTCGGAGTTACTTATGCCTGGTGTGGTTCGGTCACAAAGCCACTAGTCGAGTGACTAATCCTCACCAGACATGGGTAAATCCCACCAAAACCCACATCCTGGAGTGGACTATTGTGATTACGCAATCTGTAGGAAGTAAAGGATTAAAAATATATATATATTAGACTGTTTACATGTAATTAAAAAACTGCTTTATATTGATTTTTAAGTGTAGTATGCTTTATCTACAGATTAAATAGCCCCCTGTTGCCAGGTAGAATATGTTTATAGGAGATATCCTGCCCAGTCCCTAACACTACCTCCCATACAAACACAGTAATACTGTGAGGTTTGCTTTTAGTTTTTAAAGCGAGAGCCAGATATTGCTACATTTTAAGTGTCTGCTGTGTGTTGTGAGCGAGCGAGAGAACACCTGGGTAAAGTGCTTATCTGTAGGCGACAAGGAATGTACTGCAGGAGAGTAAGTTTTAACAGTGGTGTGTGTTTTATTAAGCACTTCTCATAATCATTTGTATCAGGTCTATGCTTTCAGTGGATGCAGCAGTCTGTGCACTGAAATGTGATTGTGATTGCAGTCATACCTGGAGGGATTGGAGCTCGAGAGCTATGGTCTGACTTTTGCCCACATTCCATCTTCTAAATAGTTGAATGTGACTGAAAAGCAAGTGGGACCATTTGCTGTTGCTGTGCAGTATAAACTTGTTTCTTTTTTTTTTTTACTTTTTGGTAGCTTTCTGTATGGAAAATGAACATTTGACTTTTGCAAGTGTGAACCAAGATGGCAGTGAAAATGAAACTTTTTAAGGTGAGACAAGTGATTTTCAATGATGAAATTTTTTTTAAGTGGATGCCTGGCACCTTTTGTGGTGGTTATGCTAGGATTTACCATGGTCCATGGCTCAAAGGTGCCTGTCAGCCAATCAGAGTGCCCCATACTTGGACCCCATTTTATAATTCATTGTTTGTTTTTTCAACTTTGTTTCACTCTGGTCACCAGGGTACTGGACCTCCCTCAGGCATGACCTCACTCGGCTGGCATTTACTGCCCTGCCTGAAGCTCACTTGACCAGGGAATTGAGAACAGGAGCTCCTCTACCAATCCACAGAACCTCAGCAACCCCCCTGGCTTTCACACTCCTGTGGCGGGGCCACCAACTCATGCCTGGTGCTCTATCTTGAAGTTAGACAGCCAAGGATCTGGGGCAGAGAGACAGTCCGGGAGAGGTGATCAGGTTGGGCCCAGTGGTGGGCATGTAAGCTGACCCCTCGAGGTCTGCCATCATCCTCCAATGCTCTTGGGCTCTTGGGCTTTCTGCTGTTCATGTTGCTGGTCCCCCTGAGGTGCAGGAGTGAAATGGTGCCCAGCGTGCGACGGGCATGTTCCCACACCCACCTGCAGGACATTCTGCCACACCTCCCCCATCCTACATCCATCCCCAGCTGCACTGCTCCCAGTCTCCACTGGGAGCTGCTAGACCCACAGAGTCCCCATCCCAGTCTCCCCAGAAGAGGAGAGCAGTCCTCTGGACTCTCAATCCTCTCCATCCCTAATGACCCCCAGCATCCCGTTTCTGCTCCTGAACACAGGTGCATGGTGCAAGGTAAGGTGGATGCCTCAGCCCTCAGTCCCACCAGGTCCGCTTTTATAATTCATTGTATTGCTGCTCTGTCTCAGTCTGTGGCTTCAGGAACTGAGTCACAATTAATCTGTGTAATGGGTATCCACTGTCACCTGTCTGGGAGAGGAATAC
Organism: Neoceratodus forsteri; assembly: GCA_016271365.2. Taxonomy (NCBI): domain Eukaryota; kingdom Metazoa; phylum Chordata; order Ceratodontiformes; family Ceratodontidae; genus Neoceratodus; species Neoceratodus forsteri. The sequence goes on along the minus strand of CM028135.1, from coordinate 1,032,474,780 downwards.
TATTTTAAGTCTAATTAAAATATTTATGAATCAATCGTTTATTCTGATTGGCTGGTGTACTGGGCATTAATCCTTAAAAAATGTATGGTACAGATCACAGTAGTGTTCACATATATACATTTTCTTTAAAAAAAAGACATTTTTCACTGTGTGTAACATGATTAAACTTATAAATCACAACAATGACCTCAACAGCCTGTCATTTTCTTTTGATAACGACCTAGGTGGATTTACCCTCAGCTGCGCCTCTGGCACCCTTCCTCCCCAGCCAGTTGTTAATCACCAGAAAATGACTGGCTGTTCGGTCCTTGTTGCTTAATTACTGTCTGGTCCACATGCACCCATCACCCTGACCATGTGCACATAGTCATGAGACAGACCTGGTGTGCTGGCAGAACACAAAGCAGTGGCAGAGTTTATGGTTCTCTAGTATACATCATGCATAAGTTGAGCCTGTTTACCTGGTACAGACCTGCTTGCTTATGCCTGCACCACACATGAGTTACGACTTGTGGTTCCTGTATGTCTTCTCCATCTTTGCCAGTGTGATACAGTCATGGTATGCTGAACATGCCTGCCACAGCATAGAAGCCTTCTTTTTTATTCCTCAGGTCTTGCTATATCTGTGGGAATGGTACGTATTCACTGTGGTGTGCCAACACCACATTGGTCATATGCCGGAGGCACCTTGTGATGGAGTACTGGCTCATGTCAGTCATGGCCTCGGTGGTGCATTGGATACTACCTGTCCTGAAGTAGGCCAGAGCCATTAACACACATGCCTGAACTCCCAGTGCATGGCTCTGGCATGTTCTGGACTGCAGCTTTGGTCCCAGTAATGGGCACAGCTCTGATATGGTGCCTGTGATGAAGAAGTGACGCCTATGAATTGCTGTTCCATTAGTGTTGCCATGTCAGACCTGGCCAGAAGATATGGGGATATCCTGCATGGTACTTTATTCTCAAGTCCCCTAGAATTCTGCGGCCACAGAATTTTGTGCAGAACTTACAATCTACCGCAGAACTTCTGCGGTGCTGCAGAATTTACTCTTCTTGGTGATTTTTTATTAATATTTCTGTTTATACATAGAATCTGGTTCCTTCCCCTCTTTTTATATCCAAACCCCCTCATATGTTCAGAATGCGATGTTATCATTGCTATAATATCACACATTAGCTAATGAAATGGCTGCATTCTGCAACAGAAATGAACAGTCACTTATCTACCACAGCTCCCACTGCCAGAGATGGTGGCACAGCACATCATGCATGGTGATATTTGCTCAACCTGCACTACAGTCTATTACAATTTTCAGTCTTACATTGTTGCACTAGGGCCAACTTAAACAAAACCTTGTCAATAGCATAGACCTGTTTAGTCCATACCTCACTTTGTACAAACCTATTTGTGCCTCTAAGGTATAGAGACGCTATCTGAAATGAATAACTGGTAAAATGAATTTAACAGTCTAAATTTTTAAGAAAAATAAAGTAATTATGCCTAGAAACGTGAAATATAATAATGTGTAGACCTGTTGAAATAATAGACCTATTAAATAATTGCACTGTACGCATTTTTGCCAGGGTTATTGATTACATAATGGCATTGGTTGATAGAATCGCCTGAAAATTATGGAGAAATGTTGTGTGCAGGGACAGCGGTTGGGCCAGAGGGTAGCATGCTGTGTTTCCATGCCAGCAACTCAGGTTCAGAGATTAGCTTTGGGAGCTGGCTAGGCAGCACAAGGATTGGTGGAACACATCACTGCTCGGAGCCTGGGAAGGTATGGCGCAGTGTTCTGTCACATGGTGGACACATTGTGATGGGCCGGAGAGCTCTATCTCACAATTGGTTCACATGCATGTCATGGCCTGATGGTGTTATGCAGTATGTCAGGGAAAGCAGGTTGACATGGAAAATGAGTTTTGCAATAACTCCTCTATTCCAGTTCCAATGGGACCTGTATGAATGAGGATGCAAGTTCATGGAAATAAAAAAAAAAAAAGATATATATATATATACACACACACACACACACACACACACACAGAGTATCTCTGTCTCACCACACACACACACATATTTGTATGTATGTTACAGATTGCATATAAGTATATAAGTGACACACAGTGGGAACCTCATGAGTGACGCAGAAAGCACATACACATATATAAGTGATAGACAGTGGAAACCTCATTAGTGGGATAGACAGCATGCATATAGAAATACCTTATTTATCACATAAGATCCCCTCTGCATATGTCATTTATGCAACAGGCTAGGACCTTAAGGGAGAGACATTTGTTTTGCCTTTTTTAGGCATAAAATTATTTTTATAAGTCTGTTATTTTTTGAACTAGTGTTACTGTGCTTTCGACCATCCTGATTACTATAACCACTGCCATGAAAGTGAAGTCAGGATGACAAGCTGACACTGTGATGTGGTAGTTTGTTAGTGCCGCAGAACTTCTGCAGAAATTACAAACCACCGCCACAGAAGTTCTGTGGCAAATGGTAGTCTTGCCGCAGAACTTGGTCCCACTGTGCCGCAGAAAAGTAGGGGCCCTGTCTATTCTCATCCTTCCAACACATTGATATGCAGGTCCAGGGGTACCACTTTCACTAGAATGCTTAGGCACATTTCTATCTTTTGCAGTCCCATGTGTAGCAGCAACTCCAGGTGTCCTCCCTCATCAACAATGGCAATCATGGTCTATCCATTTTCAATACTAGTTGTGCACCCCCGTCCAATTTCCAGACAAGTGTGGTCAGGGTCTATGGGCATGGCATCATTCTCCCATGACCGTACCCATGCATGTGTGAAACAAAGGTTCATTCAATGCAGGTAGCCAGCAAGGATGCCTTGCACAAAGTGCACAAAACCAAGGCCTGCATGGTGTGTCTGCATCCCAGAAGGCATATGACCCTTGGGCCCTGACCCTGGAGAGCAAGTGATACAGGAAAGGAAAGGAACATGTTGGGATATTTTGGAGTCTGCTGGAGCCAACCAGGGTAAGTGTTCCACGATGATGTAGTATCTTATTTACACACATGTCCTACTTTGAAGTAATTGCCATTTACTTTGTCATTTCAGGGGCTGATAGATCCAGCTGGGACATTAATGCTGCATAGGAGGAAGATAATGAGGTTCTGTGACAAGTCTTCCCATTGTGATGTGGTGCTCAACAATGACTCAGAGGACTGCCACTACTGGATGAAGAAGGAGACAGAAATAGTTGTGCAGCAGGTGTAGGGCAGACAGTTCAGCGTCTGCAGGACTACAGCCATGAGTTACATGCCAGGATTCTGTGTCTGCTCACAATTCAGTCCTTGGTGGTACTGGTAGATGGCATGTGACTGTGATCATGGAAGGAAATTTTTACTGTTCCTTGCTGCATTCCACCCATGTCAGGCTGTGTAGTGCCAATTGGCAAGCACCTGCGGGAGCTATGCTGGGGTGTGCTATAACACCCCAGTATTGTGGACATTTGTGGACTTGCATGCACTGTGCCTGTTTATTTTGCATTGTTCAGTTTAATACATGCCACTTGGTGGATGTTATCCCCTGTGTGTCTTATGTTCTTTTGACTGGGTAGGGGTCCTGGTGGGTACAGGACAGTTGTGTTCTAGGGAGCACTCGTGCTGGGTGGGTGTGTTCCGGGGGAGTATGAGACAGATGTAATGGGGGTACAGGACTGGTGTGCTCGGAGGGGATGTACAGGTGCCAGGCCGGTGTGTTGGGCTAAGGGGTATTGGACAAGTGTTTTTTCAGGGGGTACTGTACAGGTGTGTTCAATATAGGGTATCTGATGAGTATGATCCAGTGGGATGGTATGAGTGCAGAACAGGTGTGTTGGGGAGGGGGGTTGGACAAGTATATTCTGGGGGAATGGGTACAAGACTGGTGCTTACTGGTGCAGACATACAGTACACTGTGCATGCTGTGTAGTCAGTCCTCCATGCCTTGTTTGGTGAAGATGATAGATCTACAGCAGCCCTTCTGTATGCTGGATCTTCACTCTACAAGCACAGCAGTCATTGCAGGTCTATGAAATAGCCTACAGGTCTTGTTCATGTGAGTATCATTGGCTATGCCCCAGGACTGTGCTCCGCATCCCTGCTGTGAAGTGGCCTATGTGGCTCACATGCACACATTGCATATAGCAGGCTGCAGATCCATATGTGTTCTATTTATGCCATTTTGGGGCCTATCTTCCTATGTGCTTGTGCTTTATGGCTGTGAAGGCTGTTCAGATATTTTGAGCCCTAAGCCTGCCATGCCCTCCACACATGTACATACCTATCACAACCAGTTTATATCCACTCCATGGTTCTGATTCCTCCTTGTCTTACTTCCACACAGCAAAGACCAAAGATGTGACCTGCATTCTGCCCACAATCACAAAACAGCTATAGTCTGTAACTAGTGGCAGCTGCTGGGTATTCTGTAGTCTCTGGGCTGGGCAGACATCTTCTCCTTGCTATGCTGCCACGACAGTGACACCCGCATAGCGAACCTCCCCACAGCGAACCTCCAACAGTGGCTATATCTGCAGCGATGGGGATTTCACTGTGATGAACATTGCAGTGACAGGGGGCATATATCTAACTCCACTGTGTGTGCATTGTTGAGTTTGAAATCTAAAGAAGGGGGATGCAGGGGGCACAGCCTCCTGTATGGGGTGGTTGTGGGGGGCACAGCCGCCCCACATTGCCACGTTCGAGCTTGGCTGTCGGTATCAGACTGTTGCTGGTCCATGTGGGGATGCATCAGTGTTGGGGGTGTCGATGGGTTTTTGTCAGTGTCGGGGACTTCGCTGTGCGGGATGTCGCGCCTGCATCATTGATCCATCTCCTTCATCCTTATACCCCAAACAGTGTTTTGCTCCCTTTCAGATCACCCCACTTCCCTGAGGTAACTGCCTGTTGTACAAGAAACCAAAACTGACATTGCAATCAGGATCTTCAGTGCTCCATCTTTCAATCCTTAAAGCAAAACACAAACAAATGTTGGTACACAGAACTAGTCAGACACACAAAGCAAATAAAGAAGTCCAGAAACAAAGTACTGGAATTCTTCTTCCTTTGTTACTTGGTATTATTAGGTATTAATTGGTGTTTAAGGCAAGAGAAGACCATATAACACAATTGACTGCATCACACTTCTCAGTGGTAGTAATTAAAAATGCAGTCCATCTTGATTAGGTGAGTGATGAGCTTTTTAAAGGTGTCCTTCATAGTATAGCTAATCACAGGCTGTGGTAGCCTTTGTGTGAAAAGATACTGTATATCTTTTTGTTGTTGTGTGGTTTTATTTGCAGATTTTGGCCCTCTGTATTTTTCCGAGATCACACACCTATGTTGCATTCTAGGATTGAGTATCCTTGCCACATTCTAGAACTGTATGTCCCTGTCACTTTCTAGAATTGTGCATCTCCACCACATTCTAATTGTCTGCACCCATCTCATTCAAACTATATCCCCACCACATTCTAAAACTGTCACACTCCGCATTATGAAACGGCACTTCCCACCATATCCCAAACTGTGTCCACTGCATTCTGAAACTGTTCATTCTTGTCACGTTCTGAATTTCGCATCCCCACAACAATTCAAAAGTGTATGTCTGTCTCATTTCAAAAGTGCCCATCACTGCCACATCCCACAATTGCATTCCCAATATTTTTAAATTGCATACTGTATCTCAGCCACATTACAAAATTGGGTCTCCACCACATTCTTAAAGTATGTATCCCTACAACATCCTAGTCACATTTCAACACTGTGTACTCAAATATTTCAAAATTGTGCCACCATCACATTAAAAATTTATGTTTTCAACATTCCAAAACTGTACATCCCCAACAAATTCATAAATTCACCATCCCTCCACATTTTTAAAATTCTGTATCACTGCAATATTCAAAAATGATGCATCACCACCATATACTAATATTGCATGACCCCATCACATTCTAAAACAACATGTAGTGTACTGCTGCATTCTGGAACTGCATGTCCCAGTCGCATTCTGAAACAGTTCACTCTTGCAGATTTCAGAAATTGTGCCCCACTGCATTATAAAACTGGATGCCTCCAGTGCATTCTGAATTTGCATGTCCCTGCAAAATTTTGAAATTTAGCGACCCTACTAATTCTGAATTTTAGTGTCCCTATCTTAGAAGCATAGAATGTGTCAGCAGAAAAGAACCGGCAAGCCTGTCTAGTTTGCCCTTTTTATCCTGCCGTTTACTACACCATGGACCCGATTTGGTCACGTGTCCCACTCTCCTCCCTTACCTCCACATATTATTATAGAAACATAAAATGTGTTGGCAGAAAAGGCAGGGTAAGGCAAATTTTATTTGTACAGTGCCCTATCTAGGAAGCATGTAGGGAAGTCAACTCCACCACAACGACACCGCTAAGGAGAGGTACATAACTCCGACAGCTGATGCAGTGATGTGGGAGCCACACTGACATGCCTTCAGAGTGTCAGCAGGTGCGCTGACAGAGTTCAAAGCACCAGTCAGCCCAGCAGACACCATCTCAGTGACCCCAGGGAGAATGGAGATGGGATACATTGAGAGCATTAAAGGAAACAGACTGCTGGTGGTGGGGGGCTACATATATCAACGGGAGAGGAGCCATGGGGAGAGGACCTACTGGAAGTGCTGCAACTATGCGTCAACCCGGTGCAAAGGCCGAGCCGTCATCGTCATGGAGGGTAACACCACCATCTCAGACACCCACAACCATGTACCAGATTCAGACTCAATGGGTGTCTGGAGGGTACATGCTGCAGTAAAGAGGTGGGTCAGAGACAGAAATGAGATGTCCCAACAGATCATTGTCACCTGCTGCTCAGACATGAATGAGGCCTTGGGGGGCAGCCTACCACCCATACCCCTCCTGAAACGAGCAGCCCGATGTGTGCGGTGTAGTGCCCAATGGGCGCCGGTAGACCCCAAGACATTGTCGGAGCTGGAGATACCTGAAGAGTTCTGCATGACAGAAGGGAGGGAGCCCTCCCTGCTGCATGACTCAGTGGGCACCAGTGACCATAGGCTCCTGCTGTAAAGCACCACCGGAAACATGGAGTACCTGGCCTGCTGTCGCACCTGGCTCGGAGATGGCACATTCAAGTGTTGTCCATGCCTCTTCCAGCAACTATACACCCTGCATGGGGTCAATGGAACCACAGTCCTGCCCACCATGTATGTGCTGACGACCAAGAAGACCGTGGCTGCCTACATGGCGGTGTTCACTAAGGTGGCAGAGTTCTGTCCTGCAGGTGGCCCTCAGCATTTGCTGATCGACTTTAAGATGTCTGCCTACAGGGCACTGATGGCAGTATTCCCACAGGTGGAGATGGATAGCTGCTTTTTCCACCTATGCTAGTGTGTGTGGCAGCACATACAGCAGTCAGCTAAGCTAGTTCACCTGTATAGGGATGACGATGTCTGTGCCATGCACCTCCACATGCTGCCTGCACTGGACTTTGTGCCCCCCACCAATGCCGTGGCCACCTATGAGGAGCTCTGCAGCTGGCCCTACTTCATAGAGCATGAGGAGACCCTGGTGCCAGTCCTCGATTATTTTCAGGACACATGGTTGGGGCATCTTGTCTAGAGTGGCCACCAGCACAAGTTGCTGTTCCCCATTCCCATGTGGAACTGCCACACCTCTGTCTCTGAGGGGATGTCCCACACGAACAATGCAATTGAGGGCTGGCACAGAGCCTTCAGTGCCCTGCTTGGTGCAGCACACCCCACCCTATGGCAGTTCCTGGAGGTCTTGAGGGGGGAGCAGTGGCTTACTGAGGTGAAGAGGCAACAGGTGGTGTCCAGGCAGCCTGTGGGACAGTCCCGTAGGCATTGGAGAGAATGCGACTGCTGGGTCACCGACCTCGTCACCCAGTACAGCACCTGTAGCTGTAGGGACTACCTAATGGGTTGGCACTCAACATCAGCCTCCAGGTCTGACCAGTGAGGTGAGTTTGGGGTCCACCAGTGCCGCCCACCCATGTACCACCACTCAGCCTGCACCTGCCCCAATATCAGCACCATCCCATGGCACCCTATCCCTGCCTGTGGCAGGGGTATCTGCAATGCCAGCACCATGTGTCAGTAGGGGTCTGGGTTCTGTGCCCTGTGGCATGCCTGCCATTTGTCTGCAATGCTGTGCCACCGTGCATTTGGCTGTGACACCTCCGGGCATCGTTCTGTCAGTGGGCAATGCAGTGTTTACCCCTGCCATGCTGTGTGCCAGTCAGCCCTGTTGCATCGTCCTGTGGACCGCCATGCTTTCTGTTGCTGTGCATCTGCCTCCATCTGTGTCAGCATGCTCACCACCGGGGACCGTGCGTCGGGGGGGGTGTCACTTGCCGTGCCGTGGTGCTCCTGCTGGCAGTGGTCTGTGGTGCACCGTACTATTGCTCATCGTGTTGGTTGCTGCTGTGGTGTCTCCATCGGGTGCTGTGTCGATGGTCCGTTTGTCAATTTCCTCTGCATCGGGGCAGTATATTGTGTTCTCATGGTGTTGCTGTGGGGGATATGGGCCAGGTGGTTCTGCACTAGCTGCAGGTGATGAATCAAACCTCCACATAATGCCAGGTATAGGGCATTACAGTAATCAAGTTGACTAGTGACAAAGGCATGGATGACCATAGCCAGGTAAGGGGGGGGGTCAAGAATGGGCAGATCCTAACGATGCTCCAGAAAAGGAAAAGTGGACCATTAGGCTCATCTAGTCTTCCCTAGGAAGACTTGCTTTCCAGTAAGTGGTAGTTATTAGTAAAACTGTTGCCCCACTGTATTCTGAAATGGTATGCCTGCAAATATTTCATATCATGAAATGTCACCCCATCAATATTCTGAAATTTTGCACAACTATGGTATTACAAAACCATTTCAACCACTGCATTCCAAAAACTCTTCTCCCACCATAGTCTTGATGTACTACACACAAATCCTGAGCACCCAGAGTCCTCAGACAACCACTCTGAAAATTAAAACAAGAAGAAAACATCAACAGAGGAGCACTCTTCTAATATACTCGAGAAGTTACATTGTCTAAATATTCCACATCAATCAATCAATCAATATATACAGAAAGAGAAAAGAGGAACATGCATGTCCAGCCCCACCAACATTCTAAATTTGATTATTCCCAAATGTACCACAAATTTTCCTTCGAGGTGAGCATCTTACAAATGGGATTCCAGGAAGTGCATTGAAGAAAAACATTTTGCTGTTTTCTTTTTTTGTTTTGTCTGTGGGCCACAAAAGAATCTTGCTAATGTCTGTCCCAGTGTCTGAGGAATGTATCTCATGCTGCACATTAGCTGTGTAAACCACCAGATTTTTTTTCTGCTAAGACTTAAACATATCTAAATATGGCAGAGGTAATTGATGTATGGGGAGTGTGCGGGACAGAAAAATAACATTCTTTTAAAAGCATCACTTTTCAAAACATGCTGTTGCTATTTAAAATATATGTGTTTACCATGTGTGAGAATCATAAATCAGCACTACAGATCAATTTTGTACTGCAGGAACTGGTGTGTAGAACAGGAGTGTGCAGGGCAAAACGTATTAATTGGATTCTAGAAGAATAGAACTTTATCTCCTGGAGTTCCAGAAATGATATGAAATAGCACTCTCAACTATGAAGTAATGCTGAATTTCACTCAGTCTTGTTTCCACTTGGGAAATGTGACTGGAAATGTCCATTCTATCTGTTTTCAATCATACAGTCTTCCAACTGAGACTGTCAGAATTACCCAGACAGTATCCAAAGATTACATACAAAACACAGTAGTCCACAAGTTAAAACTGGAGTTCCACACAATTATGGAAAATTTGTCATACAACTCCATACTGGAGACTAAAAAGAACAGGTAGCACCCCTATAGGCCTCTTAGCATTCTGTGCCATTGTGAGTGTGGTTGAGCACTGCTAGGATGTGTGTAGACCCTACACAGATCCACCACCCAGACTAAGAATACAATAGTGCTGATGCTGGGATTTTTTTCTACCCACTAGCATGGGACTTAGCATTTGGGCCATCTTTAGGCTTTTGAAAATCTGGTCCATGAACTATAACAGTGCCAAAACTCTGTGCAGATAAACATAACTTATGGTGCAGGACAGTGCTCAAAGAGCACTATTGTAAAAATTGCTCTTTTACCTCAACAATGAGTTAATTTCCTGGAATATAAAATTATTTACTTGCATTTATTCATTTAAAAATTGATAACCAAGAAAGGCACATTGAGCCAATCTTAATTTCAAGATGCAACCTGGGGGAGGGGAATAGAAAGGATAAATATGCAAAATCTGAGAATAGTATCCAGATAATTTGAGAATTTAAATAACATTTTAATAAAAATAATATAACAGAGAAAGCTAAGCAGCACTGGAGTTATCATCATTAATGCTGGTCACAATTAAATAATATTGTCTTTGCAAATTGCATGAAGCACAGCAAAATAACTCCACACAATGTGTAACAGTCTTAAAGTTTTTGAAAAGTTTTTTGAAGGGAAAGGGAGGACTTTCAGCCTTCTCAGTTCATACAAGCTTTTTCTCTACTTTTTCTATGTATGTTTCTCATTTGTTTTGTTTTCATCTCCCTGATCTTTAAAAGCAGTCCTGCATGGAACCTTTTATTTCTCCATTATAAGGGCTCTGGCTAATGACATTATTGGTTGCAGACAGTCAGTGGTTCCTGATGCTGACAACATTATGTTCATAAGATGCTTCTTCAATTACAGCTGAGTACATCGAGGACCTGTTCCGTTTTCATCATTGCAGAAGGCAGCACGTGCACAAAGTAATATCTGCAACAGACTACCCAGACTGATTGCAGCTGATTATTTCACTGGCTAAAGAATCTATAATAGTGCAATGGGGGGGTGGATACATAAAGAGCTGGCTGTAAGAGACACAGAAAACAAGAAAACAAAAGGCATACTGTTTATGAAAAGAGAATAGAGGATAAGCAAATGCTGTATGAATTGTTTCATTTTATTCACCTTTAAGTATGAGCTTTATTAATTTCTCTCTCACTGTCTCTGATTTCTGGAAACAAAATCTTGCAACGTCCATATTTTTTTAAGTATGGGGATTGCAGAGTTTTTTCCTCATGCTTATATTCACCAGAAAATAATGTTGGATTCCTGTGTTAAAAGAAGATGCCAGAAATTCACTATGCAATAACTTAAAAAGCAAATTAAAACAGCTAAATCCTATGGGTCAGTTATCAATTCTGCCTATTTAGGAAACTCAGACACAAGGGAGCAAGGTGTGGATATTTGTAAAGGCAAAAACACAAAGACATTTTCTGTTTTGCATGTCTGCACTTTGACAGTAGTTGTTTACTGTTGTTATATTTCTTCTTTCACTTAATTGTATAATTTCCTATTTTGTTTTTCATTGATATTTAGCCCTTTACTTTTTTCTTCCTGAAAAATCAGCTGCAACAAAATGCTTTTCTACTACTACTACTGCTACAACTACGACATTAGTGGGGAACATTTCAGTATGTGCTTGTCCTCCAAGTTGACCTGTGTGCCCCCTTCTGTTGGCACACTTCAGCCTGATCTCCTGCCTTCTCCTGGACATACCTCACAACTTATTTAGGATCACCATCTAGTGGGTGAGTGCCTCAGTCAGTGGTGAGGGGCCTGTGAGGGTGCCAGCATCATCTTGACATTTGGAAGGGGTGTGTCTTTTTTTCTCCCCTAAGGGCTGACACTGTGCAATCACAAATCATGTGTGCATGGATATGTGTGTGACAGGGAGCTCCTGCCACTCTTGAGGACCAACCTTTTCTTAAATCTGTTGCAACAGTTCTTCTATTTCTTAGACTATTCTATGCTTTACAATTTCTAGTCCATAAGGTTGGCCACCTATGGGCACCCCTCCCCTTTCTTGACTATGCTATAGTGCCCTCTTTAATTTTCCTTTTCCCTCTCAGGTCCTCATATAGGGAGGTTATTGTTGTGACCTCCAAGCATCTGTAAAACAGGATGGGCAGGATTCACAAAGAAGATGCACTCAGTACATCTTGGCTGCCCTGGCCAGGGGAGATGTACTGAATGCAAATTGGGCAATTCACAGAGGAGGTGCAGGGAGATGCCCTCTGTGCATCCCCTCTGTGAATACCACAGTTTCACCCCTCGCAGGATGTGCTGGGGCATCCCAGGCTGCACCAGTGCATCCCCCATGTCAGGCTGTGAACCCTTTGGGGCAAGGCATCTCGGGATGCCTTGTGCCCAAAAACATGATTCACAGCAAGGGGCATGCAAATGAGGCCATTAGGCATGCATGGTGCAATGGGGCTATTAGCATGCCATTGTGGCCCCATTTGCATTGTGCATGCAAGGATGCCCTGGTGGAATGTGCCGACCTGTAGACACCCCTCCTCCCTGGCCCGACCCCAGCCCGAGACATGCCGCTCCCTGCGGTGGTAGTGCCACACAAGCATGCCCCCCCCACCCCAAGATCCCATAACATGCTGCTCCCTGCGGCGGTTTTAGCAATGTCAGTAAACCTTCCCCAAGCCCTCATAACATGCTGCTCCCTGTGGCAGTTTTAGCGATGTCAGTAAACCCCCAAGCCCCGTAACATGCCTCTCCCTGTGGCAGTTTAGCGATGTCAGTAACCCCCAAGCCCCTGTAACATGCTGCTCCCTGCAGCAGTTTTAACAATGTCAGTAAACCCCCCAAGCCCCCATAACATGCTGCTTCCTGCGGAGGTTTTAGTGATGTCAGGGAACCCCTCTCCTGGCCCCAAGCCCTCTGTATATGCCGCTCCCTGTGGCAGTATTAGTGACAGCAGAAACCACTTCCCCAAGCCCCCATGAAAGCCACCCTCCGTGGTGGTAATAAGGAATGCTGCGGCCCCCCCAGTACCTGCTAAAGCTGCTCTCCATGGTAGTCAGATGGTACGGCCACATCCCCCAACCAGGCACCCCAATCCACCCCTCGCCCCCAGCCCAGCAGGGTCCCTCTGTTGGCGGGCAGCTCAACCCACCTGCATACTACCATGGCTGCCCATCGACAGAGCTGTCTGAGAATGACTGCTACCATACCACCCGACGCCCATGGTAGTATGATAGCTGTCATTCTCAAACAGCTCTGATGATGGACGGCTGTGGCAGTATGCGGGTTGGTTGAGCTGCTTGCTGACAGTGATCCTGCTGGGGTGGGGGTGAGGGGTGGTTGGGGATGCCTGGATGGGGAGGTGGACGATCATCCGATCACTGTGGAGAGCAGCTTTAACAGGTGCAGGGAGCGGGGGGGCTGCAGCATCACTACTAACACCACAGAGGGCAGCTTTCATGGGGGCTTGAGGTGGGGGGTTCTGCTGTCACTAATACCGCCACAGGGTGCAGCATTTACCAGGGGCTTGTGGCCGGGAGGAGGGTTCTCTGACATCGCTAAAACTGCCACAGGGAGTGGAATGTTATGGGGGCCTGGGGGGTTGTTAATTTATTCATACCGCCACCGAGAGTGGCTGAATACAGGGTCTTGGAGTGGAGGGGAAACACTGGATTGCCAGGGTGGGCAGGCTACCATGCTGCTGCCTGCATTATGGTAGCCTGCCTGTGGGTGGCCACCCATTTACATCTCAATGTTCTAGACTTATCTTTCTGAGTCACATCCCCAGACTTACCCTGGGGATGCACCACAGAATAGGGCTGTGAATGGGGTTTCACCCTGTATGCATGGGTCCACCCCCTTCACAGCCCCCTACAGATGCGCTGCATGTCATTACTGGTGGCCTGCGGTGCATCTGCAATGCGTTGGCATATCAGGGTTGCACCAGCGCATCGGCCTCCTGCCAGAATCACCTTTGGGTGCATGTCAGGTATGCCCCAGTGCATCTTGAATGCGCTGGGCATATCCCTTTTGTGAATCCTGTCTGTTGTGTTTATCATTGTTGGATTTAGTATGTAATAGCACTATGACTTAAAATACCTTGATATATATACCTTATGTTTATGAAACCTGTAAATGTTGAAAATACATGACACTAGGTGTTTCTGATAATGGTAAAAAGTACTAGGTTACTATTATAGAATGTAAGTTAGTTGTGCCATTTAAAATGCATGTAAATTGCTGTAAACTGAACCAGTCTGAAATGTCATGGTGATTTGCATATATCCCATGATGCTTTACATTATGGAAGTATGTATGATGTTGTATTTCTTTGAAACTTGATTTGTTGCCAATGCCCTTTGGGGTAATCCTTTTTTTCAGTTTTTCTGAACTAAGGTTCTTTGTTTTTAGCTTTTTTTTTTCCTTTTGAGCCCCCACTACCCAAGCAAATGGGGCCCACATAGGGATGAAGGGTTTTCCCTAAAAAGTGGTTAGATCAGAGTCAGTAGATGCTGGCTAAGTGCAGAGAAAGGACATTCATAGTCTGCTGCTGCAAAGTGATGTACTGAAGAAGGAATATAGCATTGCAGAAGCTTATTTCCTGTATTTTGAATAAACATCACACAGAGATTGTGCGTTGAATCTGAAGCTTGGTGTCTGGTCCATCAGTTATCCCACAACCCCTCCACACTGTGCAATCATGCTATTAGCATCCAAAGGCAGGCCTTGTCCAAACTCTGTACATTCCCACTTGTATAACCAGCTGACTTCCGCTAGAGGGCAGGAATGCAACAGGATGCAGTGCTGCCTTCCTGAGGGAGATGAGGCTGTTCATGGGGTGCTCTCAAGTCCATTTCCCAACCCAGGTCACTGGCATAGCTAGTGATAATGCAACCACTGAGCTACTGGGCCAGTTGCCAGTGCACCAAATGTTATATTTTGAAATGGAAGTTTTTGTTGTTTTCACAGAATTGTATAAACACAAAGGGCCAGATATTCAAACTGCGCCATTGTGTGGCGCAAGCCCCTGCACCACTCAAAAAAGTTGTGCAGGGGTGTGGCCAGGGTGATATTTAATGGAGTTGCGCTATTATGCAACTTCTTTGAATATCACCCCCTGGCCACACCCACTGTGCATGGCACTGTGGAACTGCGCCACAGCAAGTGGTCAGAGTGGAGCATTGAGATGCGGTGGTGCAAGTTCCATTGTGCCATGCGCAGCACCTGCGATATTCAAAGGGTGACATGGAAATAGGGCCATAATTTATGCAAGGTGTAGGGGGGGCCATTTGCATCCAATTACGGCCCCATTTGCATGCCATTAGCATGCAGGTGCACTGATCCCTGATGACTTGCACCTGGCACCCTGCCAGGCAGCAGCTATTGGGGACCGACGCCTCCTGCAGCCCGATCCTGATCGCGGGCATATTAGTATCTCCCCGACCTCCCTGCAGCCCGATCGCGGGCAGAACAGTATTCCGTCCCCCCCAGCAGCCTGATCGCGGGCATAATGTAAATCTCCCCACCCCAGTAGCCCAATTGCAGGCAGCACAGTATTCCCCCAGCAGCCCGTTGCAGCATAATATTATTCCCTTAGCCCGATCTCAGGCAGCACAGTATTCCCCCCAGCAGCCTGATCGCGGGCATAGCGGTCTCAACCCCCTCCAGCAGCCCGATTGCGGGCATGAGATAAGCAGTCTCCAACCCCCAGTAGCCCAATTGCGGGCATGAATGAAACGCCCCCACCCCGAGTAGCCTGATCGCGGGCATCAGACCTCCCCAAGTCCAATATCCCTGGTGGTCCAGTGGATCGAGAGTAGCCCAATCACCACGGCATCTTACCCTAAGTATCTTATCCCTGGTGATCTAGTGGCCCCCACCCCACCACCGAGTCCCACCACCCGCTCCCCATCAGCCCAGCAGGTGGCAGCACCCACCCGCCTGCGCCCAGCCCGCCCGCCGACTTACAGCTCGGTAGGGCTGCACACCCATGGTTCAGAGCATGAGCCAATGGGCGGCAACCATACCGTACAAGGCAGTCCAGATACTGTATGTGAATGAATTATTCATTCACATATCTGGACTGCCTTGTACAGATATGGGCTGCATGCCCATTGGCTCATGCTCTCAACCATTGGGCATGCAGCCCTACCAAGCTGTCAGTCGGCGGGCAGTGGGCAGCAGGCGGGTGGGTTGCTGCCACCCGCCGGCTGATGGGGGCGAGGTGGTGGGGCTCTGTCGTGCGGGTGGGGGCCACTAGATCACCAGGGATAACATACTTGGGGAGGTAAGGATGCCAACCGATCGGCTACTCCCTCATCCACTGGACCACCAGGGATATTGGACTTTGGGGAGGTCTGATGCCAGTGATCGGGCCATTTGGGGTGGGGGCATTTCTATCCATGTCCAAGATCAGGCTACTGGAAGGGGGTTGAGACCATTTCATTCATGCCCGCGATCGGGTTATGGAGGGGTGGAGACAATTCTATTCATGCCCGCGATTGGGCTAATGGGGGTTGGAGACCGTTATGCCCACGATCGGGCTAATGGGGGTGGAGATCGGTAATCCCATGATCGGGCTAATGGGGGAGTTGGAGACCATTATGGCCATGATCGGACTGCTGGGGAGAATACTGTGCTGCCCGCGATCGGCCTACTGGGGGGACACTTCAGCCCGTGATTGGGGCATGGGGGGGTGCCACCAGGTGTGGCAGGAACAAGTGGAGGGCCACCCACAGGTGGCAGCTGCTGTGTTGCACCCTGCAATGTGGCAGCTCACCTGTGGGTGGCCCTCGACCTGTTCCTTTTTTTTTAGCGTAACTTTGTGCAGGCGCAGGTAGGGGTTGTGCCTGCATAACTCTGCATGACCCAGCTGAATATCGTGCTGTGCAGTTTATGCATGGGCCGCCCCCCCCTGTGCCTGCATGTACATTACTGGTGCACCCGGTGCATCGGGTTCAACCGGCACACTTTTCCTTTTTAAATATCGCACCGGGGTGCATCAGTGGGTTGTGCATGGCACAACACTGTTGCGCCATGCGCAACCCTTTTGAATAACTGGGCCAAAATGTTTATTCATGGATTGCGTCTGTGAAATACAAATCATGCACAATTTCATGATGCTTCAAGACACAAGGACAGACAGAATTCTGGGTTTTATCACTGTGGAGGACAGGAGGCATACTAGTACATGAAATGCAGTATTTGTGGTGGAATTACTGTGCTAAAGAGGAAGAATGATAGTCCAGGATCAACTGCATACTCATAGAGTGCAAAACAAAAACACAAGATGGCTGCACACTCTCCAGTTCAGTTTCAGATATAGTTTATGTAAGAGGCACTGGCCACTGAATTTACTTCAAAGCTCCACTGTTTTGTGCACTATATCCACTTCTTCAGGGGAATTAATCAGGGTATCCAAATGAGGCACGTAAAGTCCACTTCAGATTCAATCATACAAAAGGCCAATAAAATGTTGTAGAGAGGTGCTGTATATTTATTGTTTTTTTTATTTTATTTAATATTTGATTACTGGATAAAACCCAAATGCTTTAAATGTCCATTTTCTTTGGTGATGCGGTCACAAAATTACAAGGCAATACAAATTACAGGTAGGTTAATTATGACAAGAACATGTTTAGCAAATAGAACAGCTGCTTCAGAGATTTTTTAAAAACATATAATCAATTACATGTTAAGATATCATTAAGCAAATCATTCCACATTTTTACAACATGAAAAATCCATGACCTTTAACCTATGGCAGACCTAAAAGGGGGGGGTGTATATAGCCCTTATGAAGAAAAAGATATCAAACAAATGATACTCATAAAAATAAGTCATAGTAATCGGCAAAAGAAGAATTTAATGAAGGATAAGTTTCAAGCACTACAGTGGTTGGAGAAGGATACTTATATATTTATTTGTGCAGCTTCAGTGTTTCCTTTGATTACAAGGGTTAATTCTTGAGTTCTTTGGCTAACAGAACTGCAAAGCAAAGCTGAGCAGTTCTAGCACACAAAGAACTTGGGAAGCAACTCTTATGACCGTAAGAGACACAAGAATTGTACATATAAATATATAGGGCCATATTCATGAACAGGCTGGGGGTGGCTACACTCCATGTAACTTGGGTGCGAAGCCACCCCTCACCCATTTTCTCCCAATGTGCCCCTCTGCAGCATGCATGAAATTGGTGCACACCCCTCCCATGCTTTGGATCCCCAGCTGAGCATGGAGCTCCACACATGGGTGGGCCAGGGTTTCTGCAGGAGGCGTGTCAGCTTTCAATACCATTTATGAAAATGCAGAGTGGTGTACGTGGGGGCTGGAGGCTAGATGTCTGGAAGGCAGCCCTAACAGATATGTGCCCCCTCCTGATGCTGCTGCCGGACACACTGGTGAAGGCATAGGTTCATCGGACCCGCACAGGGTGGTGCCACTGGTGACCAGGAACAGTGGTCAGGCTGGTGATGGGCTGCCAGCAAATGCCCCCCCTGACAACATGACTGGCACTCTGCATGCCCCCTGCAATATTGCACTATACCGGTACAAGTGATCCACTGAGGACCTGGGTAGGGCAGCTGATTGGCTGCCAACCTGGGTCCGTAACGCCACCACCATGAACCTCTGTGCCAGGGGGGTGGGGACATGGAAAGGAGCCCGGCAGGGATCACTGCTTCATGAATGCAGTCCCCTCATGGATCTCCTGGGGGTGCAGAGCTGCGTGAACCTTTACACGCCAGTTCCACACATCCTAGTGAATAGGTCCCTATATGCATCATGTTGAAGATTTCCATTTTAAAAAGTGTAACTTGAATTTAACATTAAACTGTTTCATATTCGTAGAAAATGAGAGAAACCACTGTGTGATAGGACAGACTATACTAACTGAACTTAGAACTGTAGAATTTTACATGAGACAACTTCTTGTGGAAAAAAACAGTACTTTGAATGTTTTGAAATAAACAATTCTAATGGTCACGTATGATGTTATGATTTATAATATTATTATATAAGTGGCAGACAAAAGTGGGGGATAGTCGCCAAGGACATCACTACACGCAGTATTCTAAAATAGGTAATACAATTCTGAAAGACACAACAAACTACAAAACATTGGATCATAAGAACCCATTGCAGAATACACAAAGTGATGTGGCCAGATACTGTACCTTAACCTTGCCCTAGATTAGGGATGACTTTCAGAGTAAGGGTGTTAGACTGTTACTAATGCATATCCAAGAACACCCATGTTTTATTTCATGTAGCATTTACAGTACACAAGTCCCTTAAGGACAGATCAGGTCACCTGACAATATCAGGTCTGGATTCATCCTTTGAGCCTATGTCATGTTATGTCAGTTTTGATATCCAATAGCTTGTGTGTAACATGGAAACTAAAGCATGTCATACAGCTTTTGGAGGAAACAAAAAAAAATGTAAAAACTGAGGGCTGGATTTCAGCAACAGTAGACATAGAAGATTTACACCCATCCATTCATCCATCCACCCATCCCACAAGGACAAACCTGGATGTGTCCAGTAAAGCTTTGGAGATTGGAGCAGACAAGCATCCTGTACAAGCTAAGAGATCTAACTGAGATGGTTCTATACTTCAATGACTTCAGATATGAAGATGTCTAGTACCAGCATGTGCATGGTACTGCAATTGGCAGTACCATGGCACCTGCATACACAAATATTTTCATGTGTGAAATGCAGAAGATATACCTATTGTCAACTACTACTAATCCCTTCCATAAAGATGTCAAGTTGTGGAAGTGGTACAGTGATGACATGTTTCTAAAAAGGTAGAAAACAACACATCATTTTCAAAAACTCCATAACTATCAGTATAGATGCACAGAAAGAATAACATCTACTTTAATGGCAGGCTCTGACAAAATACTAGTTCTAGACCAGAAATCTTTAAAGAAAGAGCAAAGCTACAGACTTAACTGTACCACAAGCTAACACATAATATAACAAATTATATAGGCAGAAGAAAAGAGAAATTCAAAGGGCCTTTGAGGTCACAGGGGAGTACCTTAAAAGCAAAATATGTGATGTAATAGCAGAGATCCTCCCAGTTCCCAGAGCAGAAAGAGCAAGGACAGTAGCAATTAAGCACGTAATGGCTAGCTTAGAAGATGGAGTATAAAGGATGGTTTTAACTTCAAGAGAAACTGGGACAGATTTGAAAAAGACAGGTCACTCTATGAAGCAGATGCATTACATCTAAATAGAGCTGGGGAAAGGGTTTTGGAATAAAGCATAAACCACACAACTAGCTCAGTTTTAAGCTGTTAAAGTGAGGGAAGGAGGGTAGAGATTCGCAACTAAAAAAAAAAGAACCTATGAAATACACAAAACGGAGTTAGTGCAAAAGTAGGCTCAAGAATCTGGAATGGACTATTAGTTAATGTCAGGAGCCTGGAAAACAAGAAAGATGAACTTACGCACTGCATGTTTTAAACAAGGAAAGAGTGCAGTTCTGTGCAATTACTGAAACTTGATGGATTTCTGATGATGAATGGGGAAAACAGAATAGAGAGATATAAACTTTCTATGAAGAACAAGGGTATGAGAAAAGAGGGATGTGTGGCACTGAAAATAAGGAAAGATGTCCATGTGGAAGACATAATGAAGGAGAAAAGGAAATAGCTGAACTGTTATGGGTCAAAGTTACACCTGAAGTAGTTAAAACATTCCTGTTCAGTGTGGTTTATAGGCTTTATGCTCAAGCAAAAGATCTAAATGAGCATCTCCTGGGCACATTAAGAGCACTGACAGTGGCAGACAGAATATTATTGTTAGGGGACTTTAATCTTCAGGGTGTTCATTTGGGGTAAAACACAGGTCAGCAGTTCTTGAAAATGAGTTTCTTGAAACTTTAATAAGTATTGCTGTGGTTCGATAGCTCAGCAAGGAAACAAAGGGTGATGAAATGTTGGATTTGGTAATCAGCAATCTGAAGGAGGAATTTAAGGACTGCAAAGTAATAAAACCACTTGGGGGGGCATGACCATGTGACTGTAATATGGTAAAATTCAAAATATATAACTGCAGGTAAAAAACATCTGGGACCACCAAAATCAAGTGCTTCAAAATGGCCAATTTCAATAATGTAAGGATTAGAATGGCATCCTGGGATTGGAAAAGGCCATTCCAAGGTAAAAATGTGGAAGGAAAATGGAATATTTTATGCCAAAGGATAAATGATGAGTAAAAGAAAATGTGTCTGAAAAAATACCCCCATTGGTGGTCAAGGAACATGAAATGGAACATTAGGGAAAAAGGAACATTTAAAAGCAGCAAGAACAGGCAATACAGATCATCTGTGGACATTATATAAAAATGAAGGAATGTGAAAAAGGAATAAGGGAAGCTAAAAAGGAACGTGAAGTAAATTTAGTTACAAGGGTAAAGGATAACTATAAATCTTTTTTGTAGTCACATAAATGGGAACAGAGACCAGAAGCAGAGTGTGGGTCCCCTTGTAAAGGGCAGAAACACCATAACAGGAGAACCGGAAGTAGCAGAAGTTTTAATGACTCTTTTTGTGGTGTATATAGAGAAAAATACCAGGCTGACTACAAGAGGTGGAATTTAGACACCTGTGCAGAAATAAAAATTGACATATCAGAGGTCAAAAAGAAATTAGGAGGACTGAAACGTAACAATGCACAGAGACCTGATGATAACCATCCTAGAGTAGTAAAAGAATTGGTAGAGGAAATATCAGACCCATTAAAGAAATATTGTAGCCCTCTATTGACACCGGGACAGTGGCAAATGCCTGGAGAGAGGCAGTGGTAATACCAATCTATAAGAAGAATTCATGGTCAGAATGCAGGAATTTTAGACCAATCCATTAATTGTAGATCAGTGAGTCTGTGGTCAGAAAGGTACTTGTGGCCATTATAAAGGATCATATTGAAGCCTTTATAGATGGAAAGAATCTAGGTGATGAAACACAACACATGTTTAGGTGGGAAAGATCTTACCAGAAAAACTTGATTAGGTACTTGGAACCATTCAACAATGTCCTTGACACAGTCTATCTGGTGTTTCCAGGCTATATTTCAGGAGAATTGTTGGAAATGAAGCTCACTCACCACAAATCTATATATCAAAGTTTTTATTTTTATTTTCAACTGTTAGTTTCACTGTCTGCTTCTAAGTTATAGCAAATCCTATGACAAGTGTCCCCCACAAACAGTTTATGCAGACATTAGAAAGACAAGGATTAAATGGTACACTGGTGAGCTGGATTAACTCATGGTTGGATAATAAGAGACAGAGTGTCAGTATCAGTATCGGGGGTCACATGTCAAGTTGGGGAATGATGACAAGTGATGTGCCACAAGGTTCACTACTGGGGACTACCCTGTTAAAATTTTAAAGACCTATGTGTCATTTGTGAAGTGTGGACAGGGGATATAGATGTGTAAGTTTGTATACAACACAAAGGTAAGAGATGTGACGGACACAGAGAAGGCAATCACAAATTTCAGAAAATAAGTAGAACAACTAGGTAACTGGGCAAAAGGACATAAGTTGGATTTTAACATTGAGAAATGCACTGGAGAGAGTGCATAGAAGAGCCGCACGGATGGTGGTTGGATTGAAATGTATGACATACTGTATGATCAAAAAAGGGAATATTTAAATCTATAAACCCTGCAGCAGTGAAGATTGAGAGGATATCTTTTTTTGGTATTTCAGTATATTAGGAACAAGGATTTGTGGAAAGAGCTAGGTTTTGAATTAAAGGAAACCCCTATGAAAGCAGGGACAAAATAAGCAACTTAGAGAAGAGAGGTTTAAAATGAATAGGAGGGGAACTTGGATAAAATAAAGAGTCATAACTATGTGGAACAATCTGCCCAGGCAAGCTGTTGAGTGTGAGAATAGAGGATTGCTTAAAAAGACTTTGATGAATTTCTAAAAACAATAATATAACTGGCTGCATCCATTGAGAAATTGCAAGCTGAAATTGGGCTAACTAGTCATACCAGCTTGAAACTGTCCTATGATAAGAATACAGTTCCACCATTATTGAGTTACAATCATAGGAACCTCATGGACACTATACTATACTCTCAACTTTTAAAGTTTATGAGAAAGGGTAGTATAGAGCAAGACTTTGAGAATAGCCTAAAAGATACTGTACAACAAGGAGGTTTAAGGATAGGGAATACATGATAACAGATGAAGAAGAGAGAGAGTAAGGTCTGATGAAGGGAAACGCACTACTAAGGCATGAAAGATAAAACTCCAAGGAAGAAGAGAAAACAGTATTTATTTATTCATTTAAGGTTTTGGTAACTGGGTAGGTACACTAGACATTTAGATGCTTGTTTTCAGGTATGAGCCAAGACAGTACAGAACAAAACAAATTCCAGGTAATGAAACAAGCAATTAAAAATACAAAATCAGAAAGCACACAATTACAGGTATAGTCAAGGAAGGTATATAGTAAAAACATAACAAAAACAGAAAGAGCAAAGAATACAAAAATAGGATGAGTAGATTCATTGTGAGAGCCTGACAAATTTAAGACACAATAAATTAAGTTAAAGTTCTAGCACAGAGAGAAGTAATGGACATCGATTTGATAAGGACTTTGGTAGGTAGGCATGTAAGGCACAGAAATGTAGGGAAAAGGGGGACTGGAAACAGTTACAGGCCAATTGCAGGCTTAAATAAGTCTGCAGGGCAATTCTGAAGGATAACAGTCTGGGAGAATTGTGGACCTTGGAGGGGAGGTAGTTCCATAGCCTGAGTGCAAGTGAGGAGAAAAGCTCGGTTACACATTTTGGTTGAACATTTTGGAATGAGAACTGAGGTAATATCTGAGGATCTGAGGGTGTAAGTAGGGACAGCACCATGTAGTAAGGAAATTGGGGGGATGGGCTGGGGTGTCAGTTCAGAGTAGCTTGTAGAGGAACCATACTAGTGCATAAGATCTAGAGCAGAGAGAGATAGCTATCCTAAAGAGGAGTAGAGGAAACAATGATGTGTGAGGCTGGGGGAAGGCTAGGCCAAATCATCAGATGTTGGTGTACGTAACATACCACTTATGCAGCAAGAATTTGGGGGCATTAGTAAAGATGAATGACCTATACTGTAGGCAAGGGAGAAGGATGCCTTGGGAGATAGCTAAATGCACTTTTGGCATAAAGAAATGGCAGAAGCAGTAAGCCACAATGATTCTGGACTTTACGGATTTGCTTAAAAATGAGACATGTAAATAGAAATACGGAGCTGAATCTAAGGTAATACCCGAATAATTAAATTCATCCTATAGAGTGAGAGGAGAATTATCCAAGCAGAGAGGGACAGCAGATGAGAATAGGATGACCTGCACGTCTTTGAACCAAATAACATCGCTTGTGTTTTGGACACAATGAGAACCACGTTGTTGGCCACAAGCCAGTTTTAAATGTGGATGACATCTGAAATGATATGGGCTTCAAAGATGGAGGAACTATGGGCTCTGTAATCTAGGGCAATATCATCAGCGTACTCAATGATAGAACAAGAGGTGGTGACTGAGGGGGTGTTGTTTATGAAAACAGAGAAAAGGAGTATGCCTAAAATAGATCCCTAGTGGAAGCCTCGAGCAATAAGCAATAAGCTGGAAGATGTATCACCAGATTTGATGAATTATTGCCTAAAAAGTAGTTATAAAACCAGGTGTTGGCATAAGGAGAGACACCAATGTTAGTTTTGGGGATAGGAGGGCATGATCAACAAGGTTGAATGGTTTGGATAAATCAGCAAAGACTGCTCCAGTGTGGATTCCTTTGTCCATAGTGGATTTAATGTCATCAGTGATTTTGATGAGGGAAGATGTGCTGCATTTTCCTTATAGAAATCATAGTGACATGGTGTGAGGAGGTGTTGAGTTTGCAGGTAGTTAGTTAACTGGGAGGCTACTACCTTTTCATGTAGTTTGCTGATAACAGGCAGAAGGGCAACAGGGTGATATTCTAAAATAGGTTTAGGATTGCCCTTTTTGTGGACAGGGACTACCTTTGTGACTGTCCATAAGGATGGGACCACACACGACATAAGGGCGAGGTTGAATATATGGGTGATGGAGAGGGTGACTGCATGAGATTCCAGCCTGAGCAGTCTAGGCTGTAATCCATCTGGGCCTGGGCTGGCACCTACGGATGTTAAGACATTTGCAGACATCTTTTCTAGTGATAGTTTTCAGGAGGAAAGGGAGGCAGGTTTGGGGGGTTGGGGAGGAATAGTGATGGTGTCTTGAGCTGCATGGTGGCTAGCAGAGAAGTAGGAAAGGTCAGCAAACTAGTCCTTGAAGGTTTTGGCTATGGTATTTAGGTTATTACAGTGCCCGCCATCAATGATCATGTCCTTTAGTGAAGTTTTAGAGGGATCACCCAGGAACCCTTCTTTGTGTCCCCCAAAATTACATGGGTTGCCAGCAAATACCACAAGTTTCTCTTTAGAGAAGGAGCTTTTAGCTGAGTGGGTAGCCTTCTTACTTTGATTTTGCAGCTTCCAGTAAACAAGCCAATCTTTTCATTTGTAAGAGGCTCTGAAAGCAGCCCAGAACTTGTCCCTGCTTTTTCAGAGGGAGAGAATGTTATGTAGCCAAGGGGTGGCTGTGCTCCAAACTCTTCTTTTAGTGAGAGAGGTTAGCATATCATGGAGGCTGGAAATGAGTGACTTAAAAATGTCTAAAGTAGAATTAACATCGAAGGTGGCTAAGTGGAGGGACCAGTCCCATGTCCAGATACATGTCAATAAGACAGAGTTCAAAGTTAAGGGTAGAGTGGTCTAGGTCTGAGAAGTCCCTGAAGTTGAGTACCTTGGGAAGGACTTTTGGAATGTGGGCATTCTGTTGACAAAATGTGGGGGAGTGATGAGTAAGTAAGGAAGGACACTGGATTCTTGAATCCTGTCTGGCCAATTTATGATTGTCCAGTCTAGTAATAAGGAGGAGGTACCATGATGAGAAAGGCATGTGGGACTGGAGAATATTTGGGTGGGACTAGCCTTACTGATAAGCAGTTCATAGTTTTTGAAGTTGTGGCTTAGCTAGCCAAGAGTCAGGTCACTCATGATGATTAACCCATTTCAACCAAGCATGGGTATGATGGTGTTGAGGAGAGCAATTAGGTGTAATACATTGCATTTTGGGGGATTTAAAATGGAGATAAGATGGAGTTTTTTGGTGTGGCCTAGTAGGAGGATGCATGAAGTAACTCACTGGCAGTGCTGGTGCCAGCTTCACATGGAATCAGGGACAGGTTGAGATGTGAATTTTAATAAATTGACAAAATAAGTTGATAGTGCTCCTTGGAAGCCTTTACTGTGTTTGGTGCATGGTCCACTTTGTAATCTCTTTTTTAATTAAGTGTTTTTTTTATCTCTTTACAATTCACTTTTTTATGTTTATTTTTTGCTCAAAAGAATTTAATACACGATATGGACTGAGAATGAATTGCTGAAGTAAAAGATCCCATGGCACTTGTTGAAGAAGAGGAGGGGAGTTTCACTGGTATCATGACTAACACTGCCTCTGTAAATAAAACAGGTGCATGCCACCTATCACCCAGGATGAATCTTAAAACATGCTGTCACAGCTTAGTGTGCCTTGCCTGGTCAAACATTACAAGTAAATAAATAAATAATTTGAGCAGATCTCTTCTTTATAAATATTGCCTGTTATGTTCCAGGATTTGGAAATATTTTGCTATAGTGATAAAGAGTGATTCATTTGGTAGATTACACTGTACCCCTTAAACAGAATCTAGTATAAAGGGGTCACACCTTCTTACTAGCACCACCTCCTGGTAAAGTGGCAGGATGCCACAAAGTGCCAGAGCAGCTAGCCAATTGTTGTATGCATTAATAAAGTCAGTACTCACTGAATTGGTCAAATGTGCTCCAGTTTTGGTTCATTTTGATACTTTGTCCCTTTTTCTGGTATCACCTTTTTCCCTTACTGTCAACTCTGAGTTTTAAAGCATTTGAGTGGTAGGTTTGCTGTTCATCCACTTCTTTCTAGGTGAGAACACAAACCTGGTGACACAGTTATGAGGGTATTCTGCTACAATGAGAAAGGTTTTACAAAAATACTGGCATGTGACACATGGTGGTAAGGGCCTACAAGAAATATTTTGGGAGAAACCAGTCATGGCCAGCAGCCAAGTAAGTACATAAAGAAACAGAGTTTCCCACATGGAAAAGAACTATCCAAAACCACCAGATGTTAATGGCAGGCCCCCTGCACAGTAACGTGCATCTATATGTTAAGAGTTCACAATACCCTAATAATATGAAAAACTCAATATATGAACATCCACTCACTAACGAAAGGTTCACCATTAAACAGCACATTAATTGCCACAGCACACATTATTTATATACTACAGTGCCCTTATGATAGGATAGTGTAGATATTGGAAAAACTGTCAGAGAACTACGACAAAAGATTAGTGAGCATAAAAGCTCCATTAGAAAGAAAGAGGAATGCCCCCCATTGGCAAAATGGCTCAATGATAGAGATCACCAAGGGTCAGCAGTAAAACCTTTGGGGCATAGAAACTGTAGAAGAAGTGACAAGGGGAGACAATTGGAATATTTTGTTAAACAGCAAGAAATGTATTGGATCTACAGAAAGCAGATACTCAAACCAGAACAGAGGATAAATGAAGAATATAACTGTACAGCTAGCTGGTAGGGGTCAGAGAATAAAACAGATAAATATGTCATAATCACTATTATTACAGTAATTATAAAATATGTGAATTACTGTATGTGTTTCTAGGATACATGTAACGTATGTCCTTTCAATGGATTCATGTCTGCCAGCGCACACTAATGCACATAAAATACCCAATAAAAACAGAAAGGCTAAGTAGCTGTCTGAGCACATTAATACACAAATAATGCCCAATGAATACAGAAAGGCTGAGTATGGCATAGGATTCAATAATTCTGACTAGTTTTTAGACTATATTTGCATAATTATACAGCAATAGCATTCAAATGCATCATGATAAATGTCAACCTCCAGCACCAAACCCATCTGGAAAGTTTTATTTTGCATGCCACCTTCGCATTATCTTTTTTGTTTATATTCATAATTGTTCTCTGTCTCATAACCATTTTTGAACTGGTAGCAGTATTTATTTTTATTATTTTACAGAGTAGCAAACTGGGACTGGGAGGGTGGGGGTGGCCTCCTTGAGACGCATAGGAAGAGACAGTCTAAACTTGGTAGTGAGATAACGCACACAAGTGCCTTCTGCACAGTGGCTGGCAGCCCAGTCTGATATTTGCCTCATTTGGTATAACAGGTTTGAAACTGTATGTAAAGACCAGAAAATGAGATTCTACAAAACACTTACCACTCATACACAGAACTGAAACATAGCCATCCATTCTTTTTCCTTGATTAATACAAACTCTTAGAAGGGGAAGGCAAGCTGGATTTACAGTAAATGCAAGAGATACCAATTAAGGTAAAAATGCCTGTGTCTGATAGAGATGCAGTGAATTAAAATTCCGCCAGCGAAGTGCCCGCAAAGTGCCCACTTCACGTTGGAGCTTCACTGTGCAGATTGCCCCATAGGAAAGGCTCACTTTGCCTTGTGATTATTACTTTGCATTCTTATTCTTCCTTAACGCGAAGTAAGGTGGATTGAGAACAATATTGGCAGCACTGCACACACACAGTCACCAGAATTAATGTGCATGCCCAAATGATACTGTCTTGTGTCCAGAAAATTCCCCAATGCTGATGAAATGCTACTGTCTCATGTCCAGCTCACCAGTGATGACAAAATGCTATCATCTTGTGTCCAGAAAATTCCCCAGTGCAGATGAAATGAAATGAGAGCATAACAAGAAATGCAGTCTCCCAGAATTAATGGTGTACTGCAAATGCAAAGACAGGTTAAGATTGTGGTGCACACTCATGAGATGCATACAAAAAGGCACAATAACACCTAACCAGTGCTCACAAGTCACAAATCCAAATCTGGAAAGGAATATCTTTTGCCAGTAGGGGGATTAGTGCACAGCAGTAACAATCCACTACCAGTAAAGATATTACAAAGCAGTATAAAAAATTCATGCAGGTGCGGTGCATCGCAGGTTCACACTGCTGCAATTACTCTGCAACACAATAAAAGGTGTCTGATTTAATGGCACGCATCACACATACACACACACACACACACACACACACACACACACACACACTCAAGTAATGTGTAGCAAATTGAAAACCTGTAGTAATATAACCAAATGTTTTAAACAGGCGAATTATACACTGCTGCACCACAACAATCAGCAAAAAAATGTCAAGAATTACTGAAAATACTACTGTGTGTACATTAACACAGTTATACAAGAAAAATATAACCAAAACAGAAAGACTGCCTTTTTTTCCCAGTTAATGTACCTACACCACAAGTACGCCCCTCTCCAAAGCACACTTTACAGTACACAAACTGACTGTTGTAAATTAACATTCAAAATCCACACACAACAATAAATACTCAATGATATGAGCACAGAAGGGTTTCCTACAATGGATGTACTACATTTTGAGAAAAAAAAAGAACAAAAAGGCATTTTAAACAGTTTTTAGAGGTTTTGAATTGCAGAGCTATGAGAGCAAACTGTCTCCAGCTACCACTACACACACTATACCCAGGCCAGAACTGAGGCTGTGTAGAACAATCTAGAGCCCCTGTCACCTGCAATCCCATGAATCACTGCAGAATTTCATTTGGAGCACAATTACAAGGTGAAGGGAGGCAAATTACATTGATTTCAATGTACTTCACCTTAAAATTGGTGTAGTGGTTTGGGGAAGGCAGAATAATGCAAAGTCATAGGTTTCAATTGACTTCGCATTCCTCATTATGAAATGAAGTACTCCGCTTCATATTACAGTTTACGGAGTACTGCGCAGATTCCACGTTACACTGTGAATCACTTCGTGAAGTAAACTGGGGACACTTCACCCGCCACTACTTGCAGTACTGCAACTCACATGCTGTACAGGAAGGAATGTGAATGCCTATGGCTGTACTTCCCCAATGAGCTGAGCCTGTATCATAAAACTCCCCAATTTAAAAACTCTTATTAATGAGTACAGTGGTGGTGATTGGGTGAAGCCTGGAGAGATACTAAAAAACAGGCTTTCAATATATGCAAGTAACTAGTAAAAAAAAAGTATTTTGTGATTCGTGACATGATCGTGAATCGTAATTTGTGGCTGCATTTTTGACCATGATGATGAAGAATGTGATTCGGTGTGAGATAACCAATACAAAACTGTATGGGAATGTGAATGCCTATGGCTGTACTTCCCCGATGAGCTGTAGCACAAAACTCCCAAATTTGAAAACTCTTATTAATGAGTACAGTGGTGGGGTGATAAAGCCTGAAGAGATACTACAAAACAGGATTACAATACATCCAAGTACAGTAACTAATAAAAAAAATAATTTTGTGATTCATGATGTGATCGTGATTTGTGCATCATAATTTGCGACTGCATTTGTGACTGTGATGATAAAGAATGTGATTCGGTGTGAGATAACCAATATGAAACTGTATGAGAACGCGAATGCCTATGGTTGTACTTCCCTGATGAGCTGTAGCACAAAACTCCCCAATTTAAAAACTCTTATTAATGAGTATAGAGGTGGGGTGGTGAAGCCTGGAGAGATACTACAAAACAGGATTACAATACATCCAAGTAACTAGTAAAAAAAAAATAATTTTGTGATTCATGATGTGATAATAAACCTTGACTGTATTTGTGACCGTGAATGATGAAGAACATAATTTGTATCATGAGTGACTCCTGATGATGGCCCTGACTTAAAAACACATATTAATGAGTACAATGTTCATGCAGAGATATGCACCACGCTCATCCAATACTCTGAAGGGAAGCCAAAGAAACAACTGTGACTTAAGTTACAGATGGAGATTGGGACCAAAAGAAATGCAAATATACAGACAGATTAAGATTGTGCTGTGCACTGCAGATATGCAGATGCAAAGGCACAACACCTAACCAATGCTCACCATCAGAAATTCAAATCTGGAAAAGAATACCATCGCTGGTTGGAGCGGGCTGGTGGGGGGGGGCAGTGTACTGCAGTAACAGTCACTCGTACTAGTACCAGTAAAGATACCACAAAAAAGTACAAAAATCATCCAGCTGCAGTGGATAGTAGGTTCACATTGCTGAAATTACTACATGGCACAACAAAAGGTGCCTGATTTGATGACACACGTCACACACCTACTCTCACACACACGGAGTAATGCACAGCAAATTGAAAACTTCAGTAATATAACCAAGTATTTTAAGCAAACTAAAATTATGCACTGCTGCACCACAACAATCAGCAAAAAAATTTCAAGAATTATTGAAAATATTACTGTTTGTACATTAACACAGTTATACAAGAAAAATATCACCAAAACAGAAAGAACTGTCTTTTTCTCCAAGTTAATCTACCTACACCACAGATACGCCCCTTCCCCAAGGCTCACTTCCACTGTTTCTCAGTACACAGACTGAATGTCGTACATTAACACTAAAAATCCATATACAAACATTACATGCTCGATGATATGAGCACAGGAGGGTTTCCTACAATTGATGAACTAAATTTTCAGCAAAACAATTACTCAAAAAGGCTTTTTTAACAGCTTGTAGAAGGTTTGAATCACAGGAGCCTCAGAGCAGACTGTCTCCACAGCTTCCTCCTTTTACTCTGAACTGAGGCTGTACAGAACAATCCTAGAGCCCATGTGACCCTAAAATCCTTGAATCACTGCAAAATTCGCCTTTGGGATTAAAAAACAAGGCAAGTGAAGCAAAGTACATTATTTTCAATATACTTCGCCTTAAAAATTGGTGGAGTAATGGTTTGGGAAGGCGGAGTAAAACAAAATCATTATTTTCAATGGACTTCGAGATACCCATTATAATGTGAAGTACTCCGCTTTGCGTTTTGGAGCACTCCGCAAATTCACCTTCACTCTGCGAATCACTCCACGTTGCAAATTGAGGCCACTTTGCCCATCTCTAATGTTTGATTATAAAACTGTTGCAAGCACTCTATTATTGGTCAAGCTATAGAGAAGACCATTATGCATAGAAAGGGAAGTTCACTTAATGGGCTTGTAGTGAAATATGTAAAAGGAATGGCGGAATTTAATAAGTAGGAAGATTATCAGAATATGTAGTAGTGCATTTGGAAACATACGGTACTGTAGCTAGGACTCATATCACTTCATTGCTAACTGCACGAATGTGAGAGAAATCTGAAACATAAAAACATAGACAATGACAGCTAAACAAAGCCCATCAGTCTGCTGAACCCTATCTAATAGTCTTGTGATAGCCCTAATAACCACACCTTTCCCCTTCCTCTTTACAACTTCCCTGCCTTTATCAGGCTGTCATGCCTCTTCCGCCCATGATTGAATCCATGCACTATTTTGGCACAGATACCTCCTTCACCAATCCATCCCACATTTCCACTACTCTTTCTGTGAAAAAGTACTTGAGGACATCCTTCCTGAACAATCCCCCAGCTAAAGTAGCGTCCTCCTTGTGTTTTTATTTCTACTAAGGGTGAACAGTTCATTACATTTCAAACTATTAATTCCATGGTGAAATCTGTATGTTGCAATTATGCAGTTCCACTACACCAGTTCAGCACCAAACCTGTCAACTGGCTTTACACAATGGCAAAAATGCTGATTGTAATCAGGGTCCACATTGTGCCGTTGGTAATACCAGTGTGTTTTGTTCTCTCTACACCCCCAGACTTTAATATAATCACCTCCATGGTGGAGGTGTTTTGGGGAAGGAGCACAAGACCCACAAAAGCTGTGCTAGGGTCCCGGCTTGTTGTAGTGGAACCATTACATTGATCCATAGTGCCCTGTTGTTTTGTTGCTGTAAATGACAGGTTGCTGTAATATTTTTGCTGAAGCAACTACATTCCCAATTATGCTCTCCCCAGTCTACAGGTACATATTAAGGTCCCCCTGTCTTTCTTTGTATGCTTCTCCCCCAGACCCTGGATTATCTTGGCCCCCTCCATCTCTGTACAGTGAGCTACCCTGTCAGTCTTTCCATATGTATGGGCTCCAGCACCTTGCTGAGTACTCCAGGTGAGGGTGAACCAGAGTTCTATGCAGGGGAAGGATCAGGGGTGTAGCTTCAAGGGTGCAGGTGGTGCAATCGCACCTGGGCCCATGAGGTTTGAGGGGCCCAAATCATAATTTCAATGTTTTTTCAAAACCAGGGGAGGGGGGCCTATAATACACCCTTGCAGCCAGGCCCTTTGGGAATTTGCTACACTACTAGGATCACCTCCTTGTTTCTTCTACTGATTTCCCTCCCTGTGCACCTCAGCATTGTTTGCCTTCCCTATTGCCATGTTGTACTATGCCAAATAGTTCAGTCCTCTCAATATTATCACTCCTAGACAAGGCAAATTTAATTTGTATAGCGCTCAATGCAATGAGGGCTCTGAGTGCTCTACATACACAATCAAAAATAAAACCATAAAATAGCCAAAAGACAATACTAAAATAAAGTCAGATTTTATTAAAAGCTTGCCGAAACAGAAATATTTTAAAATAAGCTTTGAAGGCCTCCTCCAAGTTGGTTGCATGAATGTAATGAGGATTAGAATTCCAAATAATAGATGTCACCACCCGAAAGGCACTGTCACCAGATGACCAGAGCTTAGAGGCGGGGACTACTAGCAGTCCAGTTTCAGTGGAGTAGAGAGGGTGAAGTGGTTGATAAGGAATCAGGAGACCTTTTAAATGATCTGGTCCCAAACCAAATAGAGCCTTGTATGTTAACAAGTTGATCATAAAGGCGATGTGCAAGTGCAAAGAGAGCCAGTGCAAAGTGCTTAGAACCAGAATGATGTGATCCCTAGAAGAGGAGCCCACCACCATCAGGGCTGCAACATTCTGCACCATCTGCAGTTGATGCATTAGACCTCTATATAACACTCGATATAGAGCGTTAGAGTAATCCAGCCTCATGTTGACAAAGGCATGGATAATTGTCGCTAGATCATCCTGAGTTAAGAACAGCCAGATCCTACAGTAGCAATGTTACAGAGTTAGAAAAAGCCAGACCGGACAACAGAAAACACCTGCTGATCTACAGTTAGTCTGTCGTCCAGTATGACTCCCAGTCTCCGACCGCACTCACTGCAGAGAGCTGTAGACCAACCAATACAAGGAGATCAACATCTCTTCTGGCAGGTAAGCCCCAGCACCTACGTTTGATAACCATGAGTTTTGTCTTGCCTGGGTTGAGACACAACCAATTGACAGTCATCCAATCATTAATCTCAACCAAACAGCAGCTCATCACTGATGATGTGAAGGTGTCATCAGGGACGCAAGATGGGAACAACTGGGTATCATCTGCATAGCAGTGAAACCCTACGCTGTACCATCTTATGATATCCCCTAGCAGCAGCACGTACATGGAGAATAGAATGGGGGCAAGGATCAATCCCTGAGAAACATTGCAAGGCAGCATGGATGGCCCTGAGGTAAAGTTCCCCAGAACCACCCACTGCATCCTCCCAGTCAAATATGAGTAAAACCAATGCAAAATTGCTCCAGTAGCACCCACATAGCTCCTCAGCCAATCAGTCAGCACCCAATGATCCACCATTTCCAACGCCAAAGAAAGGTCCAAGATTACCAAGATAGTACTTTGCCCTTGGTCCCTCATTATGTGGAGATTATATGGGGAAAATAAATAAGCATGAATTAGGGACTTATAAAGTCTTCTTGACTTTATTTTAAATGGCTCACTTTATCACAAACATTTCTGAGACTATGTGTCACCCTGACCAAAGCTGTCTCAGTGCTGTGCCAAGGCTGACTACCAAATTGGAGAGGTTCAAATATAGCAAGTCCCTCCAAGCAGTATAACAGCTGCTCAACCACCACCTTCTCAATAACCTTCACTAAAAAGGGAAGAAGAGAAACTAGACTGTAGTTCACAAGAACATCATGGTCCAATGACGGCTTCTTTAGGATGGTCCTCACAACCACCACCTCTTTTAGGGCAGAAGGAAAGGTACCCTTATGAACTCCCATAGCTCACTATCCTGACACACACCTGCCCAGGCACTATTGCCCGATAGGTGTAGTGTTGCGATAGTGAGCATCCCGGAGATGGATTCTCCAATGGATTTTTACAGGGGTAAGGTAGCGGATGTGACAGGTTGCTACCTTACCCCTGTTCGTGCACATCAAGGGACAAATGATAAGGGGAGCTGGCTGAGCTGTTCTCATGGTGTACAGGGCTAAACATCAGCAGCTCTGCCAGTGTGCTGCCTCAGACCCAGGTTCTGGACTGGTCATATCCCTTTAGGGAGCACACCCAGTAACACTTATTTTTTTACTCTGGGGTCCACTCCCCTATGGAGCTGGTTATTTTAGTTATTTTAGTTATGGGGTTGTGGGGGGGGGGGTGCGTGGGACGAAGCCCCCGCATTTTACACTTAGTTTCAGTCGTAATGCCGAAATATTGTTGGTGAGCATATGATCCGTTAGAGGCTGTGCATTTTGGGCAGATTTACTCAGTATGCTGAGCATTGGCATACTGAGTTTAGGGATTGCATTGTATATCTGAAGACCCAGGAACTCAGTGCAGCCAATAATTAACCATGTTGGACCAGGGTCCAGTTCACAGTTGGTGGGATGCAAACTGGCAACCACTTGGAAACATAGAAACATAGAAATTGTCAGCAGATAAGGACCGCTAGACCCATCCAGCCTGCCCATATGCCCAATACATGTATGCATCCACTTACCCTAAGTGATCAGTGGCTTTTCATCACTCCCTTCCCACACAAGGTTTCCCCTGTGCTTGTCCCAGGATGTTTAAACCCCTCCACTTTACTTGCCCCTACAGTCTCTTGTGACAGACTATTCTAAGTGTTCACCACCCTCTCCATGTAGAAGAGCTTCCTCATGTTACTTCTTAATCTCCCCCCCCAATTTCATATCATGCCCCTCATTCTGGTATCTTCACATTGTTTATGCCCTTGATGTACTTAAAAGTTTATATCATTTCTACCTCTCCTCTCCTCTCCTCTCCTCTCCTCTCCTCTTCTCCAGTGAGTACATATTGAGGTCTCTTAGTCTCTCCTCATTCATTTTGTGGTGCACCATCTTTGTCGCCCTTCTCTGGACAGCCTCCACCATGTTTATATCCTTATGCATGTGTGGTCTCAAGTACTGCACACACAGCACTCCAAATGAGGTCTTACTAATGTTTTATACAATGGCATCACCACTTCCTGCATCCTACTATTAATACCTCTGCCTATGCACCCCAGCATGCCACTGGCCCTCTCTGCAGCCCTTGCACACTGCTTTGATACCTTCAGGTCATCAGATATGACAACCATTAGGTCTCTTTCCTCTTTGGTGATGGTCAGCACCTCCTCCACAATTCTGTAGGTCTCCTCAGGGTTCCCTCTACCCAGCTGCATTATCTTGCACCTTTTTGCATTGAACCTCAGTTGCCACACCTCTGACCATCTTTCAAGATTCTACAGGTCCCTCTTCATTATCTGCACCCCTTCTGGAGTATCCACCCTGTTGCAGATCTTGGTGTCATCTGAAAATAGGCAGATCTTTCCTCCCAGCTCTTCAGCAATGTCACTAATGAAGACATTGAACAGGACTGGTCCCAGTACTGATCCTTGTGGTACTCCACTGGTCACCCCTCTCTCCCCAGATTGGATACCATTTATCACCACCCTCTACCTTCTGTCTGTCAGCCAGTTTCTAACTCACTATATCACCTTATGCCCCATGCCTAGACTACTCATTTTGTTGATCAGTCTTCTGTGTGGGACAGTATCAAAGACTTTGCTGAAATTCAGGCAGGTGATGTCTTCAGCCCTTCCCTGATTCACTTCCCTAGTCACCCAATCAAAAACAAAATATCAGATTCATTTAACAAGACCTTCCTGATGTAAATCCATGCTGCCTCAGATTCTGGGAACCAGTGGATTCCATGTGTGCCAATATACTTTCTTTCAGCAGTGTCTCCATGATTTTTGCCACCACTGAGGTGAGACTGACTGGCCAGTAGTTCCCTGCTTTCACCGTACTGCCACTTTTGTGCATTGGGACTACATGTGCCTTCCGCTAGTCCTCTGGAACTATGCCTGTGTTGAGTGACTCTGTGAACTGGGTGGCCAGAGATGCTGCTAGTTCCCTCTGCAGCTCGCTTAATATTCTCAGGTGTATGTCATCTAGTCCCTTGGCTTTATCCACCTTCAACTTTGTGAGTTCCTCCAAACTCTCTCCACTGTGAATGAACTGCAGTCCACCCTCCCAATTGCCTCTGCTCCCCAGCTCTGGTCCTTTACTCTCTTTCTTCTCAGTGAATACTGAGCAAAAGTATTTGTTCAGTATTTCTGCCTTATCTAGATTCCCTTCCTTACACTCTCCCTCCTCCCCTTTGAGCCTCACAATCACCCCCAGGTTGTTCTTCTATGACTGATGTGCCTATAGAATGTCTTGTCCCCTTTTTTCACAGACCATGCTAAACCCACTTCTGTCTGCGTCTTGGCTTTCCTAACAGCCTTCCCTGCCTCTCTGAGACATTCAAGGTTCACCTCCCTGTCCTCCTCCCTTTGGGTCCCCTAATACTTCCTGTAACTTGCTCTTTTAGCCCTTACTTTGTCTCCCACTTCTTTAGAAAACCATAGTGGTTTATTTCTTCTTCCTTTGGCCACAATCCTAATGCATTGGTTCGTTATCTTCAGAATGACTCCATTTAGTCTCCCCCACTGTTCCTCCGCCCCTTCCATTAGCTCTACCTTTCCCAGGGCTGCTTTTAAACATCTACCCATTTCACTGAAATCTGCACTCCTGAAATCTAATACTCTTGCCCTTGTGTGGCTTAATTGAGTGCCTGTGTCCATGCCAAACCACACCATGTAGTGGTTGTTGAATCCCAGCTGCCCTTCCACCTGGATTCTTTCGACTCTGTTCTCATTGATCCATACCATGTCTAGAAACAATTTGTCCCTGGATGGCTCATGTAGCAGCTGTCTGAGTCCAGCTCCCTGCAGGGAATCCAGGATGACTGTACTTTGGCTGAAGCAGCAGCCTGGGTGGTCCAATCCATGTCCGGCATATTGAAATCTCCCATCAACAGAATTTTGCCTTTAGCTGTTATGTCATGAATTTCCTCCACTAATACCATGTCCACTTTCTCCGTCTGTGCCGGATGTCTGTAGATCACCCCTGTACATATTGCTTTGCCTTTTCCTGGTTCAAGGGTGACCCACATTGCCTCGGCCTCCCCCTGCCTTCTCTGTACTTTTGTAGCCTTTATACTTGCTCTGATGTACAGAGCCACTACCTCTCCCTTTTTTACCTTCCCTGTCCCTTCTGAACAGCGTATAGCCTGGTACATTGATGTCCGAGCTCTGAGTAGCAGAATACCATGTCTCTGTTATTGCTGCTATGTCAAGGTCTGCATTGGTCATCAAGGCTTCCATGTTTGGAACCTTATTTCCCAGACTGCGGGCATTTGTGAACATGATCTTCCATTTTTTACTCCCTGTCTTCCCTCAATTCCTGTGTTCTATGCTTTGCCTCTTCCCCTCACCCCAATATTCATGCTCATGTGCTCTTGCTCCCCACTTTATCCCCCCTCATAAAATGTTCTCCTGCCTGCCCCTTACTGCTCACTTGCATTGTTCCTGTTGTCAATTTGTACTTTTGCATGTTTTTGCCGGGGGGGGGGGATGCCTAAGCCACCTGTCTCTCTCTTGGCTCTCCTCCCTTTGCCAGTTTAAATGCTCTCTGCTGAAGCATTCCAACTTCTCACTAAGGACTGAGGTCCCCTTTCCAGACAGATGCATGCCATCCTCCTGATACCAGCTTGCATCTGCCCAAGTTGGGTCCCAGTCCCCTATGAAGCCAAATCCTTCCCTTCCATACCAATTCTTCAATGAGGAGTTGAAGGTTTGGACGTGGAGTGCCCTGGCCTCCCTCATGCCTTAGACAGGTAGCAGCTCTGAGAATGACACAGAATGTGCTACCCATTTCAGGTCCTCTTCCAGCTTACTGAAATCCTTCTGGACTCTGGATGACTCTACCCTTCTCCTTGCCAAGTCATTGGTCACCATGTGGACAATGGCATCTAGCCCCTCTCTCCTGGCTATTGACTTGTGATCCTATGGATTCACTTCCCATCCCTCCATGCAGTGTTTCCTGGGAGGCACTTGACCTCCCTCTCCCCCCTGCTAGTTGTCCCTAATTTCACACCCAGTACAGCAGAGTGCTCAACTAGGAGAAGCTTCCCCCTCCTCTGGGGTCCCTTGCCCCTCTTCCCTGAGACTTCGGATTGGAGGTCCTGACCATCCTCCCTGGTCCCAGCTGTGAGTGCCTGCGTTGGGTAGTCCCATTCCTCCAAAACAGCATAGGCGTTATTAAGCTGGACTGGTCAGGGTATGTGTCTCTGACCCATCCCCACTCTCTCTGAGCCCACTGTAGTCCAGTCATCCTTCTTCCTGGGAAACCTTTGAAGTTGACGCTGTGGACCAAGTGGTCTCTGGATGCTGCCTGTAACCTGGCCACCTCTGCACAGAGACAGGCAACCTCTTCCCTCAGCCCAGGGATGTGCCTGCAGATAGGGCAGCATTGCAGCCT
This sequence comes from Neoceratodus forsteri, assembly GCA_016271365.2. Lineage (NCBI taxonomy): Eukaryota > Metazoa > Chordata > Ceratodontiformes > Ceratodontidae > Neoceratodus > Neoceratodus forsteri. The sequence goes on along the minus strand of CM028135.1, from coordinate 1,032,435,130 downwards.
CCAGAACATCTCCCTGAAGACTGCTGCTCCATAGCCACTTCACTGCACCACTCCTATCATGTCTGATGTGACCTGGCCTGCAATATAACCTAGGTATGCCCTCTAGATAAACCCCAATGTTCCTCCTTTTCCTTAGTGTGTAATTTCCAGTGTGGTGTAGGGAGGTGTAACACTATGGGCTCACACCCTATAAAAGGAGGACTAGCCTGGGGTGGGAGTGATGAGGGGTGGGTGGGTTGGAGTACCTTCTGTCTGAGTCCAGAAACAATCAGCCAAAGACCTATTTGCCCTATGTTCACAGAGGACAAGCCCCAATGAAAAAAGGAAAAAGAAAGAAAAAACAACAAAACAAAACAAACAAACAAAAAAAAAAACAGATCCCCCCAAATCCATTGAAATATGAGACCTGTCCTAAAGGTAACAGAGGACCTCAGCTTCTGAAAGCAATCAAAAGTCATCCCAGGTCAGCAGATCAGTGCCACCACAAGGCTGTATACCCCCAGCCCTCATTAAGTCATGAGAAGAAATATTGGATCTGATGGCATACTCTCAGGAAAAAAGCATCCAAACTCTTCACACCTCGGTGCACAAATGGCTCTCATGAGCTGCAAACAAGGAGAATTTAACCATCTGTCTACAGTGCAAAAGAGCAGAGCTGGGTGGTTTTCCACTGCAGCAACTGATCAAGGCAAACATTCTATCTATTTCTGGTCAATTGCCTGCTGATACTCAGTGTAGTAAGGCTTCAGCCCCAACCTGTCCTACACCAAGCCAGATCTCCTTCAGGAATGCTCCAGCCTACCCCCCTTTATCTTGAACCAGTGCAGCTCAGCCCAATACCATGGTGAGCCACGTTGGGAGGTCAAGGTGTGAACGTGGAATGGAGCAACAGAGTACAGGACAGTCATCAACTCTATATTATAGTGATCAAGGTTTGCCTCAGGACCTTGCCTACAAGCTAGCATCATACTCAAAACATCCAGTGCATCCTGGAGTTTGCGAAGCTCCAGCTTATGTTTCACATGGCACTAGATCATCTACCCTGGGGGAGCACCCCAAATTGGAACTCAACTGCATCATAATCTAACCAAAAGGCCAGATCAACCTTGACCACAGTTATGTCAAGCCTGAGTGGGAAGATTAGATCCAATGTGTGACCATGTTCATGCATCCCACAGGTAACTACCTGTGTCACTCCCAGTGAAGTCATTGACTGAAGGAGCTCTTGTATAATCTTGGAGGTTTTATCATTGACCCAGGCATTGAAGTCCCTCAGTAATAATGGTCTAGGGGACTCCAACACTTATTTGGTGATGAAATCCACCGCTATTGTAGGAATACATTCCTACCTCCTGGGGGCTGCTAGAAGAGAATAATCCTGCCATTGACACCTGAGACACATCTGGAAATCACACATTCAATGTATTCAAACATTCTCACTGGGAGTGCAGTGAGTCCCAAGGTGGCTCTATAACAGGTAGCCACCCTGCCTCCTCTACATTCCTTCCCCAGGCAATGCACCACAGAGTACAGAAGGGGCCAATGCTGCTAGCAGAGGGCCAGCATCATCCCCCTGCCACATTTTGGTAATAGACATAGCTATGTCCTTTTCTGCATGCAACCACTCGTACCAATCCCACATCAGATTTTTGTTCCTAATCTACATTGCCATTTTTTTCTTGGCATTAAATCTGACTGCCATACCCTCATTTTAGAGGATTTTAATGACTAGTATTGTCCAGGCTTTTTGTTGTCACTTTATAAAAGTATTATTTAATGTATTATTTTATTAAACTGTCTGACACTGAATATATGATGGGAACTGCTGCAGCAATGAGAAAACACAGAGGGTGGGATATTCAAAAGGGTTGCGCCATGCGTAATAGGGTTGCGCCTGCGCAAGACCAAAAGTGCACCATTCTGCGATATTCAGCACTAGGCAGTTGCGCCACCGAAAACATGCTGAGCAACAGCGCAATGCAAAGGAAGGCATGCGCAACCGACGGGGGTGGATCCATGCATAAAGAGCGCAATGCGAAATTCAAAGACTTGCGCATTGCGCAAGAGCAGAACTGCCGGAAATTGCACACTAGCGAAATGAGCCAAACAAAAAGGCTCAAGGAAGCAGTGCAAGAATGCTAAGGATGCCAAGTGGGGAAGAGAGAGAGAGAGAGAGAGACAGACAGACAGACAGTGACAGGCTAGGGCAGGCAAGGCAAGCATTGTGGGCCATAGGCTGCAGAGGCAGCGGGGTGCCCGTGCAGTGGAAGTAGCAGTCAGGACAGTGGGGGTAACACAGCAACACCAGCCGGGGGCAGAAGCCAGGAAATGGACAGTGCCAGCTTCCACATGGAAGCTGTAATGAGGGTGAGAATGCAAGCTGCAGGGGATGAGGCCGTGGAAGGGCCCGTCGGCGGTACGCCCCCAACAGGCAGTACCATGCCCGCATCAGCTATGAGCTGTATACAGATGTAGAGATCGTGGGCGGTACCACCTGAACAGGGCAATACTGAGGTGGCTTTGTGAGCTGTGCAGTGATGTGATGCAGGCACCCTCACGACGGAGTCACGCTCTGTCAGTGGAGACCAAGGTGACAGCCTGCATGTGCCTGCTCACCACGGGCACCTTCCAGAGGCCAACAGGGGACACCACAGGCATCACACAGTCGGCCACATCACGCATCCTCACCCAATTCCTCAGCGCACTGCTGCCACATGCTGCGGAGCACATCCATTTCCCCAGCACCGCAGCAGAGCGTACAGCAAACATGCAGGAGTTCCACAGGGTAGCACGTATGCCTGGCATGCTAGGGGCCATAGACTGCACCCATGTGACCATTCGCATGCCACCTGACCCCGATGGGGCAGCGTATAGGAACCGAAAGGGATACTCCAGTGTCAACTGCCAGTGGTGTGTGATGCCACTGGGTGAATAATCAATGTCTGTGCCACACACCCTGGCGGAGCACATGATGCCTTCATATGGCATCAGTCCACACTGTGCCATCGATTTGAGAGTGGGGACATCCCCACAGGACATCTAGTGGGATGCAAACTTGGGGCAAGGGTGGGGAATGCCACAGGTGCCATGGTAGTGGCACACAGGGATATGGGCAAAATGGACCTGAACATGACACTGATCTCCACTATCTCCACACAGGTGACAGCGGGTACCCACTCCGTCCCAGGCTGCTCACACCATACCAGCGCCCCATGACCCCATCGCAGCAACGCTATAATGAGGCACATGCTGCCACACGCAACATCATAGAGCGGGTGTTTGGGATGCTCAAGGCATGTTTCCAATGCCTAGACACCTCCAGCGGTGCCCTACAGTACAGCCCCCCAAAGGCCTGTGGAATATTCCTGGCCTGTTGCATCCTGCACAACATGGCCAAGGACTGTGGGATAGCCGTACAGGTTGAAGAGGGGGACAGCGATGGGGACGCCAGTGGCGCCGGTGTTGATGTTGATGAGCAGCCCCCCCAGGACGGCGGGACCCCCGACTGATCCGGCAGGCCCAGCTGCACTGGGACACCATCACAGAGGAGCATTATGCACAACACAGGTAAGTCAAGGGGACATGTGCAACCAACACTGTCCAGGCACAAACCACAGGCACACAGGGTAACACACCAGGGGTGCATGACGGCCAGGGGAGTGGAAGGGTCCAGGCATACAAACACACCATCAGGGAGGGGTGAACACTCAAATGGACACACACACACCAGGCACAGAGCATACATGGGCAGATGCACAGCACAGCAGAACCGACATTGCTAACACACAGCACCACTGACCACCCCCACCACCTGTACTGTCCAAGTACGTGTGTCAGATGCTGGGCACCCTTGCACCTTGGTGTACAGTACAATGCAGGCATCATCATGCACACGCACCTGTGGGCAACAGTTGGGAGGGTGTGCAGGTGGTCCATGTGTCGGCGTGTTGAGTAGAGTACCCAGCAGTGCACTGCCCACCATGACACACATTGCACACAGGGCAGCACCAGACAGGGCCCGCACTGGGAGACAGGTCAGTCATGTAGCACTGTCCCACGGGCACTGCGGATGCGTGGGCGGCCCCACCGTGACCCAACAGCACTGGCAGGCTGAGCAGGGGCCACATGGGGTGGCACTGTTGGACCACCAGGGGTCCCACTGCACGAACGCGACCTTGCCCGAACAGGGGTCTGTAGCATGCCGAACACACCTGCACCAGGGGTGCTCGGGATGCCCACAGCAGAACCCAGCATTGACAGGCCTGGTGTCGCACGACGCCGGGAACAGGGAGTGGAGCGTGAACTTTGTGGGTTGTGCGGTACAGGGTCACCTGACTGTGTGCCCAATGCGTCCACGACAGAGACCACTGCCTGGGTCAGCCTATCAATGGCGGCGGTCACATCCATCCGCATGTGGACCATCTCTGCACGGTCCAGAGCACACTCCCTGCTGTGCTGCTCCACAGCCACACACAGTGCCTCCACAGACATTGCAACCCGCCTCTGCTGCTGTACTGATTCCCGCAGCAGGCGGGTGTGCTCTTCCAATGGGTACTCTGCCACAACAGCAGCCTGTCCCCCAGGGTGCTGAAGGTCCTGATGCACAACACCCCTTGAGGGTGGGCGCCGTTCACCAGGACCAGGAATGGGAGCATCACAGGGCAGCGGGCATGTGCCACCGCTGGACACTGTACCCCCATACCTGGTGGGTGACTGCTGCTGCTGCCCCTCCAACTACTGTGCCCCAGAGTCCACTCATTCCACCGCTGTGGCCACAACAATGCCAGACACCTGCACAGCCACTGGTGCTGCCCCACCAGTGCTGACGGGGACAGCCTAGGACTGTGCCGACATGCTGGCGCATAAGCTGGAACCAGCAAGGCCCAGGGGCACGTGATGGCCTGCTGTGTGTCCATCATGGGACACACACATGTCACTGCCCATTGCAGTCCTTGCATCATCAATGGTGCAGGTACGTGCTACAGCCACAGTCACAGCGTGCTGGCATGCTTGCATGCCAGACTGCTTAGACACAGGCTGTGCACCCTCCACACCCAAATCACCGACACCAGAGTTGGCAGCACAGTGTGCATGCTGGTGCAGTGCATGCTGGCTGGTGACAGAGGTGTATGGACCCTCCTTCATGTCCAGCAGGTCATCCTCACTTCCTGGTCCCACCACCACCATCTCCTGAAGACGAACAGGATCTGCAACAGAAAGAGAGGACATGTGAGTGCATGTGAACAACCTTCCTCCCCCCCAACACCACCACCATGTCATACCGTGCAGTGATGGGCTTCCACCTGTCTGGAATCCACCTCCTGGTACGCCCTCAATAGCATTGCACTGCATAGTTGCAGCCAGTCGGTCCTCAGCCGGGGTCAGCTCCACCACTGCTGGCTGGCCCCCGCCAGTGCCAGCGCATGCCGCCCTGAGGGCTGCCACCTTCTCCTTCACCCTCCTGTGGTCTGTCCCAATCTTCTTCTTGCATTCCTGCATGGAGCGCTGGTGGCTTCCATGCAGGTTCACTGCCCGGGCTACCCCCTCCCATGCAGCCGCACGGGCCTGAGGGGTGCCCCAGCTTCCATGCAGTAGTGCCTCATCCTCCAGGTAGGCCTGGAAGAGGGCCTCAGTCTCTGCCGTGTTGAAGTTGGGACTCCTTCTTCACCCACCATCCTCACCCTCACCTTGTCTCTGCTCGGTCATGGCGATCTGTATGGGTGTAAGTGGACAACTATCACTGTGCAGTCTACAGCATTAGCCCATGCCCATTGTCCAGAACATCCCACAGCATGCAACTCACCTCTCACCTGCAGTAACCGACTCTGTCCAGCACAGCCCACTGTCGCACTTTTATAGCGCAATGCATGCAAATTAGGAGAGGAGCAACTGTAATGAGATGCAAATCGCGCCACTGCACCTTTGAATGGCTGATCAGATGATTTGCATGTGTCGGCTGAATATCGCGCCATTGCACTTTTCGCAAGACAGTTGATCCGGCTGAGCCAATAGCGCAGATCTGTGACTGTGCGGTACACTGCATTGCGCATGCCCAGGTAGCTTATGCAGGCATCTGCCGCGCTGATGACGTGCTGTGCACGATCGGCAATTCAGGCCATGGCCACCATTGTGCCAGTGGCGCTACAGCACTGGGCACTATATGGCGCTGTGGCACCTCTGTGCAATAGTCCACTATGGCACTGTCACGCAGGTGGTCGGCCGCGCAGGATGCGTGGACGTGAGATGGCGCTGTGCGTGGCCTTGTGTCATAGACGCCTGACCTGGTGTCCGACCTTTGCCCCCTGGAGCTGTTCGGCTGCCATGTGTACAGCCCTACTGCACTGTCTGGTGACAATGCTATGTGGACTGACAGCGCTGTGCAAACAGCGTGATTGGAACCTATGGTGGTCTATTGCGCAACATTTCCACGTGGGGTTGCCATGCAGCGGGGCGCCATATTGCCTGCTGTAAACTTGGTAGCATGGCACGCAGGAGGGCAGTGCAATGGAGCCCCGTGGAGGTGGCCAACCTGGTGGCCCTGGTGGAGCCCCACTATGGGGCACTGTATGGTGAGGTGCCCCTCACCATGGCTAGGACACAGGTCTGGTTGCAAGTGGCCAATGACCTGATGGGGGTCACTGGGCAGCACCAGTCAGCTGAGCAGTGCCGGCACAGATACAGTGACCTCCGCAGGAGGGAGCCTGACCTGCATGAGCGGCTACAGTCACGTGCCAGGAAGGGCGTGGTGCCTAGGCCAGGTGGGTGTACCGTCTATGCACCTGTATTCTCTGTAGGGGTGTGAGTGTGTTTTGGTGGCTGTGCATAGGTGATGGCTCTGACATGGTTGGCTGTGTCAGTGTGTGCAGGTGTGAGATGCATGGAGCTGGCTGTGTGGGCAGGCACTCTCACTGGGGCAGGGGGCAGTCTGCTTTGGAGTCACACTGATGTTTTTCTCAACATTTGTCTCCCACAGGCCGGGCTGTGAGGATGCAGGCACATGCTGAGGAGGGCCGTGACAGGGCCCCGGTGCCAGTCGGAGGTGCAGCAGGAGGTGGGCCACAACAGCAGCAGCAGCAGCAGCAGACACAGCTTCTTGTGGAATATGAGTATCATTACATCATGGATGCTATTGCATGCTGGAGGGGGTGGGCATGACCACCAGCCATGCACAACACAACCATGCACGACACAGGCGACATTCATCACTGTCCAGTGTCACTGCACGTCTGTGTGTGCATCACTGGTGGTCCATGCATGCACTGGGCACATGGCTGTGTAACTGGCATCGCACCACATGCCACGTCACTTGACAGCCTTGTTTGTGCTGTGATGGACATGGGCAGTGTGTGTGTGCAGTGGTGCACAAGCTGGTGCCGCCTGTTTGTGATGGCCATATGCATGTTCACTGTGGGTGGGTGCATACCATCACAGGTGTGGTACATTGGGCTATATGGCTTGCAGGTTGGGTGGTGTTCAGGGTTGTGGTCAGTCACAGCCATTGACTGTGTTCCCATTTTCCTAGGCCTCAGTGTTCTCCGGAGGATACAGCGGGAACTGCATCAGCTGACACAAGTGTCCTTGGACAACCGAGCTATCTTCAGCAACATCCAGCGCCATGGCCTGCGGAGGAGGCATGGCCAGGCACAGCGGCACCAGGCGGAGGAGGACCAGCCTGCTAGGCCTTAGGCCGGATTCCCCTTCCCACTTCACCCATCCCTCCCACCCTGCCTTCCCTCTCCAAGTTGTTCATCCCTACCCCTTGCCCACCCCTACCTTGTACCCCTACCCCTTGTAAATAGTTATGGTGTTGTTGGTTTTGTGATTTACAGTTTTAGAATACATTTATATTTTGATATGAATACTGTGTTGGTCTCTGATTTGCAGCTGGCTATGGTTGCTCAGTTGCAGTGGTGTGCATGCCATCTGGGGTGGTATGGTCCTGGGTGGTTGTGTGTGTGTGTGTGTGTGTGTGTGTGTGTGTGCGCGTGTGTGTGTGTGTGCATGGGGAGGTATCTCCAGCATGGCAGTGACTTTCTGTTGGTCTTGCCATCTGCTGCCACCCACTGCTGTGTGCACAGGGTGGGTCTGGCTTGTATGCTTCTCTGCTGCACGGGTTGACGTGCCCGGGGATGCATGGTGTTTCCTGCAGTGCCAGTCACTGCACATGGGTGGTGTCTTGGGGTCACGTGCAGGTGTGCTGTGCATACGGGGCTGATGCACTGTGGTTGTCAACCTCTGTGTGTGGCAGTCTCAGCCTGCCAGTGGTTGTGCTGGGGTGTCATGGCTCTGCTGTGCTTTGTTGGCTTGTCCCCATGGGCCAGTAGATCATCTGTCCCACCCCCAGTGATGCTGTGCTTGGGGTGTGCAGGTGTCTTGTTGGTTCTGCAGTGTGTTCCTGTGCCCATGTGTGGCATGGCTGGTGGTGGGCCCCAGCCTGCCTCCCTGGTTGTGCAGTTCCATTGCTCTGCTGGGGGGGGGCGCTGTGCTTGCGCTATGGCACCTCTGGACTGCTCAGCTGGGCTGCCCTTGTTGCGTTATGGCGCAACCTTACTGCTCAGCTTCCCCTTCCTGGTCACGCTATGGCACAGTTTGTGCGATATTCAGACGTTGGCTGCTTGCGCAATTTGTTCTGTTCCATGTTTGAATATCCCATCTGTTGCGCATATGCGCAATTGATTTGTGCTTGCTCCTGCTGTTACGCACATTTTGAGCGCAGTTTGAATATCTGGCCCAGAGTGCTGAAATACTTTGAGCATTGCACTGTAGATGTAAATACTGCAGCCACATTGAATAAGAAAAGAAACAGCATAAATGAGATTATTTGGTTTTTTTGTGTTTTTTTGAGGGGGGGGATTAGCATTGATATTTTAGGCTGATCCAGTTTTCAGAACATGTTTTTAAATGTTTTAGAAGACAGGCACCACATACAAGACACTAATGAAATTACATGAAAAATGTGTTTATAAAATAGGCACGAGAGCTAAATCTCACATGGTTCCAACCAAGAACTAGCATTTGTCAATGCCAAACATGTTTGGATGCATACTGTTACACATAAGTTATAATAGGGAAATTGTCATGTTTAGAAATGAAGAGGATGACACAAAACATATTTTTTAGATTGTGACAGTAAATTACCACAGCATGTGAACATGACAGGTGTCATTTATCAGATGGCACAAAAACATGATTTTGCTGAACAGCTAAGAAAACTGGTTTGGGGGGATCTGAAAATGACAGCTGGAATGTTTATTAGACAGGGTGAAAAAACGGGACAATGTTGAAAGTGTAGGTTCAAAAAATAAAACCAAATGCTACATTATGACTAAACGTTGAAAAATGTCAGTGCTTATTCATTACATTTTTGTTCTCTTTTTCAGATTTTGACCCCAAATGTTCAAAATTTTTTATTACACCAACGTCTGAACATGACATATGTCATTTATGAAATCCTGTCCAAAACATAATTTTGTGGCACAAATGTGAAAATACATTTTGGGCAGGATTTGAAAAATGACACCCATTATGTTCATTAGATGGGGTAAAAATATACTGCTCTGAAACTGGGCATTTGGGAAAATCTCAGTTATAACTAGTATTAGTAGTAGTAGTAGCAGTTGTAGTAGTAGTAGTAGCAGAAGTACTAGTAAGTAGTAGAAGTAATAGTAATACTAGTAGTAAGTAGTAGTAGCAGTAGTAGTAGTAGTAGAAGTAGTAGTTGTAGCATTAGTAGTAGTAGCAGCAGTAGAAGTAGTAGTAATAGCAGTAGTAATAGAGTAGTAGCAGCAGTAGTAGTAGAATAAGTAGTAGTAGCAGTAGTAGCAATAGTAGAAGCAGTAGCAGTAGTAGTAGTAGCAGTAGTAGTAGAGGTAGCAGTAGTAGTAGTAGTAAGTAGTAGTAGTAGCAGTAGTAGTAGTAGTAGCAGTAGTAGAACATAGTAGTAGTAGCAGTAGTAGTAGCAGTAGTAGTAGTAAGAAGTAGTAGCAGTAGTAGTAGCAGTAGCAGCAGCAATAGTACTAGTAAGTAATAGTAGTAGCAGCAGTAGTAGTAGCAGCAGCAGTAGTAATAGTAATGATTTTTATTCATTTTAAATGCACATGGTAAAATCCCCATTGAGCATGGAGCTCATTTGCAAGGGACACCATACAATCATCCTGGGAACAGTAGTAGGACTAACTAAATGTTTAAGAATGTAACTATTTCTTCATAATTGTTGTTTTTTAAAATAGTGAAACCAAATATTCAAAAGTCTTTTTATGACTCCGACTTATGATCAAGACAAGTGGATTTCTTTAAATCCTGTCCTAAGGGCGATTTTATGAAGTGACTGTGAAAATAGGTTTTGGAGGGAATTGGAAAAATTATACCATGCTTGTTCATGAAGTGTGGTAATAAAAGGTATTTTGAAAATGTGACAGATTAATGAATAAAAGTTCAGAGCACATTAAGAAGGATCTAGTCCAAGATCACACAAACAGAATAGCGCAGTTAAAAACAATGTATAAAAACAGCAAAGCACATGATCATGGTGGGGAAAAAAAACAATGCTCACAATGCTGCAATCCTGCAAATACCAAATATACTGTGTAATGCGGGGGGCTATGCCCCACACGCACCCTAAAAACTGTAATCAACTATGAAGGGGGACACACTAGGGGAAGGGGACAAAACTTGGATGCCAGAGGAGATCGGGAATCGAGGGAAGATCACAGTACAAGCAGACACGGGGAATGTAAAAATATGATGGGTCCGGCGGAGTTCGGACAGCACTGGAAAATCAAAGTGCAAGCAGGTACTGGGAACGTAAAAATACACCAAGTGCAGAGAGTTGGATTCAAACCCCTGACTTCTTCACCTGTGATGCCTTCTCACCCAGTGGCTCTATCTTCCGAGCCACTGTGGCAGCACACCCACAATTCCTGCAGACGACTCCTTAAGCCATCAGCACAACTGAACAAGTCATCAACATGACTGAACATACCGACAGATACGGTATAGCGCTGTAGTGTTCAGCACTGTCTTACCCATAGCTATATTCGCTCACATGCTTTTTCTTGTGTGGTTATTACTGCTCTCATATTGCTTAGCGGTATTGACCAGATAGGCATTAAGAAGCCACATGCTGATGCAAGAAACTTATTATTTACAATGATCATGCTGATGCAGAGAAAATGTTTGAGGTTATAAAAGCAGACTTTGTCAATAAAGATCCAGCTCCTGATTTGGGAGATAAGACTGAATACAATATGGTCTGGATATTCAAAACTGCACTCAGACAGTGCACAAAGGAATCCACAGCACAATGTGGTTGCACGATAGGAAACTGATGCCATATTCAAAAGATGTATCACTGATATGGGCAGGTGCAAACCACACTGAATATAGCAAAGATGTGCCACTGCACAACCAGACATGCATTGGAGCAACCATGAATGCACAGGAGCACGCAAGTATGAAGCAGCTATCAGACTGAGCAAGCACAGCAGGCAAAGGGGAACACAAGCAGGGCAGTACCAGAGCAGAGTACCAAGCCAGCCATGGCAGACCCAAACCACAAGGGGACAGTGCCCAGGATGCACAGCAGAGGCACATGGCCATGAGGCAACAGAGTATGCCAGTCACACAGCACCAACACAGGTCACAAAGCACACCAACATACCCACCCTGATATCACGGCCTCTGGCAGCCCCATGGTACCACGCCACCACAACCCTGACAGGCAACACCATATGAGACAGTGACACAGCCATGGTGCGAGGGCACCAGGCACATACAGTGGTCCGATGTAAAGGAGACACAGAAGCACTGGGAAACAAGGGGCACAGGGCATGTCAACAGGCAAGAACACAGAGCCCAGCACTGCACAGCACACCAGCACTGGCAAGGGCAACACGATGGAGGAGGGCATGCCAGCACAGGCAGACAGGGACATAAGGCTGTGGACTGTGCACAAGGCAGGTGGACAGTCAAAGCCTATGAGCATGTGAGACAGAGGGACACAGCACACAGGACCCTGTGCACACAGCAGCACAACCCTAAGGGCAAAGCACTGGGACTGAAGGGAACACGCCCAAGAGCACCACACAACATGGTCAGCAAAGTTCAGCAGCCCACATGCAAAGGAGATACAGACACAGATGTGCAAAAATATAACAGCTTTATTTCAGAAAACACAAACAACAGAGGGGTGCCAACAGGGCATGTGACAATAAACCAGGAGGGGGAAATGCAGGGAAGGGCAATAGATACATAGATACATAGACAGTGTCGGCAGATAAGGGCCTATGGCCCACCCAGTCTGCCCATTTGAGCTTGTAAGTTCAGTTTGTTTTCCTAGAAGTCTGTTGCCCCTTACCCCTGACCTCCAGAATTCCTTTATGTCTATCCCATGCATTCTTAAATCCTGTGATTGTTTCAGCCCCCACCACTTCCTCTGGCAGTGTGTTCCACTTGTCCACCACCCGTTCTGTGAAGAAATTCTTTCTCATGTTTCCTCTGAATCGTCCTCCCTCCAACTTCATCCCATGCCCTCTAGTCCTGGAACATCTTTTTCACTTAAAAATAGTGTTTTCCTGCACCCTGTTCCTCCCTGTAAGATACTTGTATGTCTCTATCATATCCCTCTCCCTCCTCTCCTCCAGGGAGTACATGTTCAGTTCCTTCAACCTGTCTTCATAGGACTTGTGATGCAATCCATGTACCATCTTTGTTGCCCTCCTCTGAACCTCTCTAACCTGTCTATGTCCTTACGTAGGTATGGTCTCCAGAACTGTACACTGTACTCCAGGTGGCCCTCACTAGTGTCTTGTATAGTGGAATTATGACCTCCTTTACTGCTGGTGATGCCCCTGCCTATACATCCCAGCAGCCTATTTGCTTTACCTGCTGCCTTGTCACACTGTTTCCCTATCTTGAGGTCATCAGAGATGACAACCCCAAGATCCCTTTCCTGCTTGGTATGCTATATCCTCACCCCAATTGATATATTGTGCCAGGGTTTTTGTGCCCCATATGCATTATCTTGCACTTTTTTGCATTGAATTTCAACTGCCAAACCCCTGACCATTCTTCAAGTTTCTGCAGGTCGCTTCTCATTCTGTCTACACCCTCTGGTGTGTCTACTCTGTTACAGAGCTTTGCATCATCAGCAAACAGTGAAATTCTGCCTTCTAGGTCCTGCTCAATGTCACTGATGAAGATGTTGAATAGGACCGGTCCCAGCACTGATTCCTGTGGTACCTCACTGGTCACTCTTCCCTCTGTGGAGTGACAGCCATTTACCACCACCCTCTGTGTCCTGCCACCCAGCCAGTTACCTACCCACCACACTACTGTCCTGCCCACACCCATATTCCCCAGTTTGTGTAATAGTCTTCTATGTGGCACAGTGTCAAAGGCCTTGCTGAAGTCCAGATAGGTCATCTCCACTGCCCTCCCCTGATCCACCTCCCTAGTCACCCAGTCAAAAAATTCAAAGAGGTTGGTCTGACATGACCTCCCCCTGGTGAAACCATGCTGCCTTGGGTCCTGTAGTCCATTGACAACCAGATGTTCCACCAATCTCCCCTTCAGTAGTGCTTCCATGATCTTCCCCACTACCGAGGTGAGGCTGACTGGTCTGTAGTTCCTGCTTCCTCTTGTTCCCACTTTTGTATAAGGGGACTACATCTGCTGTCCTCCAGTCTTTGGGTACCTCCCTGTTTCCAGTGATCGGCTAATCAGGATAGCCAGAGGTTCAGCCACCACCTCTCTTAGTTCTTTAAGGACCCTGGGTGCACCCCATCTGCCCCATTGCTTTATCAACTCTTATTACTTCCAGTTCCTTCAGGACCCTTTCGTAAAGGGACTTGTGTCCATTTCTGCACCATTCTCACCCCTTGTACTCCCTTCAGACCCATTACCCTCCTCTTCCTCAGTAAAGACTGAGCAGAAATACCTGTTCAATATGTCAGCTTTACTGCTGTCATCCTCCACGCGGCCCCCATCCTCCCCCTTCAGTCTCACTATCCCTCCCTTTGTCTTTCTTTTTTCACTTATGTACCTGTAAAAGGTTTTGTCCCCTCTACCCACTGATTTTGCAATGTGTTCTTCTGTCTGAGCTTTGGCTTCCCTTACTGACCTCTCTGCCTCCCTTTGCTTCTCTTGGTACTTCTCCCTATCCCCTTCTGCCTGTGTCTTTTTGTATTGCCTGAATGCAATCTTTTTGGCTTTCACTTTCTTTGCTACCTCTTTGGAAAACCATAATGGTCTCCTCTTCCTTTTCCTCTTGCTAACCTGCTTAATGCATAATTCTGTTGTTCTTGTAATCCCCATTTTAAATACTGCCCACTGTTCCTCAACCCCTGATTCCTGTCCCATTCCCCTTAATGCCTCTTTCAAGTATCTCCCCATTTTCCCAAAGTCTGCCCTAAAATCCAGGATACGTGTTTTTGTGTGCTTTGGTTCTGCTCTTTCTGTGATTTCAAACCACAATGACTGGTGGTCACTGTTTCCCAGATGCTCCCCCACTGTTACCCCCATCACACTGTCCCTGTTTGTGAGCACAAGGTCCAGTATTGCCTTCTGCTGAGTTGGTTCCATGACCAGTTGCTTGAGGAAGGCACCCTGAAGGGATTCCAGGATAAATCTGCTCCGAGTTGATGCTGCTGCTGGGATGCTCCAGTCCAGATCTGGAATATTGAAGTCTCCAACCAGTACTACCTCACCCTAATCTGCCATCCTTTGGATGGCTAGCATCAGCTCCCTATCTGTTTCTTCCTCCTGGTCTGGTGGTCTATAGACCACACCTGTGCGGATGGCTTTCCCCATTTTCCTTTCCAGCTTAACCCACAGTATCTCTCCCCCATTTTGTTCCTCCTGGATCTCTGTGGCCCTTATGTCATTTTTCACTTACAGTGCCACTCCTCCGCCTCCCTTCCTGCCTGCTCTGTCTCTCCTGAATATGTTGTAGCCAGGTATGGCCATCTCCCAGTCGTGGTTATCATTACACCAGGTTTCAGTGATGGCCACAATGTCCAGGTCTGACTGAACCATGACAGCCTCCAGATCTTCCATCTTGTTGCTAAGGCTCCTGGCATTTGCACACATGGCTTTCCATGATTTGACCTCCCTAGACTGTTTCACAGTTCTACTCCAGCCCCTTTCTTGGTTGTCATTTATACCTGGTTCTCCTTGCTGTCTGCCCTTCTGCTGAATTTTGCCCCTTTTCTGCTTATCCACCTCTTGGGCACTAATCTCCATCTTTTGCACACTGCTTTGCAGAGATAGCCACTCCTCTGGTTCACTGGTTCCACTGCTAGCTGTGGGGGGTGAGCAAGTAGGTACCCTCCTAGCTGGCCTGCCACCCCCCTTTGCCAGTTTAAATGCTTGTCAATGTAGCGTTTAAACTTATCATTGAGTGCATGGATTCCCCTCCAGGATGGATGCAGGCCGTCAGGCTTGAACAAACCTCCATCCCTCCAGGTGGGTCCCCAGCCACCAATGAATCCAGACCCTTCCTCACAGCACCAGTTCTTCAACCATGAGTTAAAGTTCCTGGTGCATGCACTCCTATGCTCTCCCTTGCTGCTCACAGGTAGTACTTCTGAGAAAGTGACAGAAGTAGCTACTTGCTTGAGACCCCTTCCCAGTTCCCTAAACTCTCCCTGAACTTCCTTTGGCTCCCAATTTGCCAGGTCATTAGTACCTAGGTGGATAATGACATCCAGCTCACCCTCCCGTCTTGCCTTCCCAGTGATCCCCAGGATCTTCCTTCCATCCCTCCATGCCGGGGCACCTGGTAGGCACCTCACCTCCCTGTCCTCCCCCTCCTGTGTTCCTAGCTGGATCCCTCTTGTGATGGAGTCCCCCACCAGGATTCACTTCCTCCTCCTCTGGGGTCCACTGCTTTCCCCACTGAGGTCACCTCCTTGGCTAACCTCCACATCCTTTCCTTCCACTTCTTTGGGTACCACTATTTGGTTGTCCTCATTTACCAGTGTGGCATATGAGTTCCTGAGTGGAATAGGATCTAGGATGTGCCTCTGCCTGACTGCTCTAACCTTCCCTGAGCCCACTGTCATCCAAGTGCTCCTCGTTCTCGGCATCCTTTGAGGCAATTGCATTGGACTGGGTGGTCCCTGGATAGGGGTGATGGTACTCCTGAACCAGTTACTTCCGCTCTGAGACTGGCTACCTCATCCCGCAGTCCAGAGAGATGCATGCAGATAGGGCAGCACCCCAGTTTCCAGAAGGTCTGCCTGAATATGGCTGCCCCACAGCCACTGCTTTGCACCACTGCCCACATTATACTGCAATTCCACTAGTTGTCTGCTACTGAAGCTCTCCTAGTTCCCTTTTTATTAATTTACTGTACTGAACATCCTGCCACTGATCCTCAGATAATTTTTTTTTAAAAGAAAAAGAAACCAAAAAATAAATAAATGAGTCAAAACACTTGTCGAGCTGAGGTTGGGCTACTTCCCCCTTATGCCCCTCCTACTTCACACCCCTTACTATACCCTGTGTTTAGCTCCTGTCAATCAGATTTAACATGCATACAATTAAGAGTTGGGGAAAGGGGAGGGGGGGTGAAAATTTGCAGCAATTAAAGGCAGCACAGAATTATACCACCACTATGTTTTAAATTTTCAACAGCCCAAAACAATTATAAGTAAAGACAACAGAGAAAGTACAATGTCACTGAAAGCCCACAATCTAAGTTTAAAAGAAAAATAGCAATTATCAGTTACTCTAAAGCACTGAATTGAATATGTTTCCTTCATTCCCCTTCTGGCCTCTTCTGAGAAAGTAAAACTCTGCTTGCTACTTTAACTCTGACTAAGCCCCACCTCCAGTTATCACGTAGCTGAGGTCAGAGGCCAAACAATTAACACCCTTCACCCAACTACAGGGCAGTCAGACAAGCCAAGATAAAATTTGCAGCAATTAAAGGCAGCACAGAATTACACCACCACTATGTTTTAAATTTTCAACAGCCCAAAACAATTATAAGTAAAGACAACAAAGAAAGTATAGTGTCACTAAAAGCCCACAATCTAAGTTTAAAAGAAAAATAGCAATTACCAGTTACTCTAAAGCACTGAATTGAATATGTTTCCTTCCTTCCCCTTCTGGCTTCTTCTGAGAAAATAAAACTCTTCTTGCTACTTTAACTCTGACTAAGCCCCACCTCCAGTTATCACGTAGCTGAGGTCAGAGGCCAGACAATTAACACCCTTCACCGAACTACAGGGCAGTCAGACAAGCCAAGATAAAATTTGCAGCAACTAAAGACAGCACAGAATGACACCACCACTATGTTTTAAATTTTCAACAGCCCAAAACAATTATAAGTAAAGACAACAAAGAAAGTATAGTGTCACTAAAAGCCCACAAGCTAAGTTTAAAAGAAAAAAAACAATTACCAATTACTCTAAAGCACTGAATTGAATATGTTTCCTTACTTCCCCTTCTGGCTTCTTCTGAGAAAATAAAACTCTGCTTGCTACTTTAACTCTGACTAAGACCCACCTCCAGTTATCACGTAGCTGAGGTCAGAGGACAGACAATTAACATCATTCACCCAACTACAGGGCAGTCAGACAAGCCAAGATAAAATTTGCAGCAATTAAAGGCAGCACAGAATTACACCACCACTATGTTTTAAATTTTCAACAGCCCAAATCAATTATAAGTAAAGAGAACAAAGAAAGTATAGTGTCACTGAAAGCCCACAATCTAAGTTTAAAAGAAAAATAGCAATTACCAGTTACTCTAAAGCACTGAATTGTATATGTTTCCTTCCTTCCCCTTCTGGCTTCTTCTGAGAAAATAAAACTCTGCTTGCTACTTTTACTCTGACTAAGCGCCACCTCCAGTTATCACGTAGCTGAGGTCAGAGGTCAGACAATTAACACCCTTCACCCACTACAGGGCAGTCAGACAAGCCAAGATAAAATTTGCAGCAATTAAAGGCAGCACAGAATTATACCACCACTATGTTTTACATTTTCAACAGCCCAAAACAATTATAAGAAAAGACAAGAATGAAAGTATTGTGTCACTAAAAGCCCACAATCTAAGTTTAAAAGAAAAATAGCAATTACCAGTTACTCTAAAGCACTGAATTGAATATGTTGTCTTCCTTCCCCTTCTGGGTTCTTCTGAGAAAATAAAACTCTGCTTGCTACTTTAACTCTGACTAAGCCCCACCTCCAGTTATCACGTAGCTGAGGTCAGAGGCCAGACAATTAACACCCTTCTCCCAACTACAGGGCAGTCAGGCAAGCCAAGATAAAATTTGCAGCAATTAAAGGCAGCACTGAATTACACCACCACTATGTTTTAAATTTTCAACAGCCCAAAACAATTATAAGTAAAGGCAACAAAGAAAGTATAGTGTCACTAAAAGCCCACAATCTAAGTTTAAAAGAAAAATAGCTATTGCCAGTTACTCTAAAGCACTGAATTGAATATGTTTCCTTCCTTCCCCTTCTGGCTTCTTCTGAGAAAATAAAACTCTGCTTGCTACTTTAACTCTGACTAAGCCCCACCTCCAGTTATCACGTAGCTGAGGTCAGAGGCCAGACAATTAACACCCTTCACCAACTACAGGGCAGTCAGACAAGCCAAGATAAAATTTGCAGCAATTAAAGACAGCACAGAATTACACCACCACTATGTTTTAAATTTTCAACAGCCCAAAACAATTATAAGTAAAGACAACAAAGAAAGTATAGTGTCACTAAAAGCCCACAATCTAAGTTTAAAAGAAAAATAGCAATTACCAGTTACTCTAAAGCACTGAATTGAATATGTTTCCTTCCTTCCCCTTCTGGCTTCTTGTGTGGGCAACAAGGGGAATGGGCCCAGGAGCAAATACACAGGTGGGTGATCGGGAAGAAAACAAAGCAGAGGAGGACAGGATAAGTCCATGGCACAGCAGGAACAGGGGACAAGACTAGTGATGCTGATGCTGCTGCAATGTTCTCAGCTGGCGAACCTCCTGCTCCAGTTCCTAGGTTGCTTCAAGATGGTGCCAGCCAATCCTTGTCAATACATTAGTACACCCACTGTTACTCTGGATGAGATGATGGAGGTGCAGTATGTCCCCATCAATGAGCCCCGGCCACCATCTTCTTGCCCATGGCCCAGCCTGACCTAGGAGAAGGGACATAGAACAGGAAATAAGAGTCAGGTGATAAGGAGCCCAAGCTTCCCCATGTTTGTGCTCAGGATGGCAGATGTGTCCACAGGTGGATGGAACCAGCAGGGCATGTGCACAGTGGACAGCAACAGTCAACCCTAATGCACCCCACAGTCAGACTGCATGGCCTCCTGGGACAGTCATGCACCCACACCTCTGCAGTGTACCCCATAGTGCTGGTGCAAGGCCTCCCCAGGCAGGACAGTAGACCCCCAGCAGCAGTCACACACCATGGGAGATGTGCACACACACCATCCCCAAGAGGGACAGCAATGAGATGCCACCACACATAGGCCCAGTGCACAGATCCACTGCACACTGTGTAACACGGCATAGGTGGTGGAGGCAGGAACCTCCCCAAGCAGTGGCCACCCATAGTGACAGGTCCCTTAGCTAGACCACACCTCCCAACCCAGTCCCACCTGTGCCCCATACACCATGCCATACACACTCATCTGTCTGTTCAGGCACCAGTGCAAAAGAAGCACCCCCATCACCCTGCCGCCTGGCCCATCCTGTGGCCACCCTGACCCTCCTGTGGTCCTCTGGTCCTATGGATGGAACAGAGATAAAGAAATGGACATCAGTGACATGCCATGCACTGCCCCCCATCACCAACACAGTGCACACCACTGACAGGGACACTGACCCGCATGTGGGGTATGGTGCCTGGGCCACAGCACAATGCACCACACAGGGGCACAGTGCAGCACCGCAGGGCATGCACCACCCACCAGCACTGCACTCCCTTGAGCAGCTGCACAGGCAGTGCACATGACAGCACAGGTATTGGACTATGGGAGCATGCACAGTGCAAGTGGACACCTACCTGACTGCAGCACAGACCCCAGTCGTGGCCTGTCCTGCAGCCTGTGGAGGCGTGCTGGATACCACCTGCTGAGGTCCCCATAGCCATGGCAGCACTGTTCCCCAGTCTGCAGCACCCCTGTTCACCACTCCAGACCCACTGCCACTCTGTCCCAGACCTGGGACCGTGGCACTTGGAGATCTACCACACCAAACAGTTGACCCGCCACAGGCTCCTCCATGGCCACTAGATTGGCCAATTCCACATTGCTCCAATTCAGCGCACAGCACAAATGGGACCCAGAACTTGCCATTCATGCTGTCCACTGGAATGTGCCCAACTGTGAGTACTGTGGCTTACAACTTAAGCACGTGGAACTGCGCAGCACTTGATGTGAAATAGGGGACTGTGGACCATGGCTGTGCAGCACAGAGAAGCATGATAGACATGCACAGCTGAGGCCTATTGTGCAGTATCACACATGTGCAATGCAGCACGTCAATGCAAGAGTACGGGGTCATAGCCGTCACCCATGTCTTCACCCTGCATTACCCTGTGCAATGCCATGCATGTGTCAATCGCACATTGTCAAGCAATGCACGGTCATTGGCATGGTGCATTTGGTGTAGAAGTGCAATGAGGCCATGCGCTATAGGGGAACAATGCACAGCACACACAGCTGCAAGATAGGCCACTCAACAAGTTGCCACCTATGGTGCACATGCACACTGCACATGCACTGGGAATGTGCCATCTAATTGCTCCAGCACAGTTGTATTGCACAAGATGCAATTCAGCAATATTCAACCAATGTATGCAAATAGACTCTTGAGCCAATGCCAGGTGCAGTCGCGCCTATTAACATCTCATTACAATTGTGCTGATGCCTATTTGCATGTGTTGAGCCATAAAAGTGACACAGCACAGCACAGAACACTGATAGGTACTGCAGCCGTTGAGGTGAGGACTATCACACTTTATGGTATAGCTGTGCATAGTATCAGTGCTGCACTGTTCCAGGTTGGGCTGCCAAGCCACTAATCGGGCCAATGTCTATGACTGTCAACAGGTAGCAACATGTCTCAGACAGAGGGTGCTGAGGGGCAGGAGCCTGCACGGAACTTCACTAAAGATGAGCAGCAGGACCTGTTTGAGGCCTACTTCAACAAGGAGCCACTGCTGAGTGGGGCCACTGGCACCCCTCAGGAATGTGCCACTGGGTGTGAGAAAGTGGCAACATACATGAATGCCCACAGCAGACATAACAGGTGTGCATAGGAGTACATGAAGAAGATGGGGATGGACTGCAGGCATATTAAAGAGAAGGTGGCCACCATCTGGGCATCTCACAGTAGGATGAGCAGGAGACCAGATGCCACACCAGTACTGATGGCCGGGTGAGGAGATGGTGGTGGCAATCATCACCCATACTGCCATAGAGGGCATACCAGGAGATGGATTCCAGATGGGTGGCAGCCCATCACAGCACTGTGAATCTGTTGTCAGCACATGTGGGTGTCAGGGGACTTGCTAGCCAGTAGTGTGCAAGTGTGACTGCAGCAGTGAGGCATGCCCATGTCTTGTGTGGCATGCAGTGGTGCATGCCGCCAATGGGGCCAACATGCATGGCCATCGCCATCTGTGTGCAGTGGGATAGCAGAATGAGCACTGTACTGCATGGCTGCCTCTTGTGCTGCCTGCACAGTGTGCACCAATGGCTTGGCATGTTCCACAGGGGTGTAGGCAGCTGTGCTGTAAACCATTGGTGTTGTGGCCCAAGGGGGGGAGAACATGCATGTCAGCTGTGTTTGGTGCAACACCATGTGCTGCATCCACCCACCATGGCAGGCCTGGTATGTGCACCACCAGTGGCAGGAATGCCCTGACTGGCAGTGCTGCACGGGCATCCCCTTTTGCATGCAGGCACAATGTTGGTGTGCATGTCCCTTTGCACTGGCCATAGCACTGCATGTAGATTGCCATTGTCAACATTTACATTGCTCTTCTGTCTTCCATTGCGTTGCAGGACACCGCCGACGATACTGGATCTGACAAGGCAGTGCCAGCAATGTCTACAGGCATCAGGGACACTGACCGTTGGTAATGGGGCAGTGTGGGGCTGCTGGAATTCCTGCCCCTCCTGCTAACTGAGGCCCCACTGAGGTATTTGTACCAGGGACTCAGGAGGGTGCATCGTCAGACACAGGTGATGACATTACACTGAGCCTGAGTGTTACAGGCCTGGACACACTGTCCAGGGTACAGGGAAGTACACAGCAGCAGTTGCCATCACTGGCGGTACGGTACCTGCACAGCTGCCTCCTGACCATTGCTACACATGGCGTGTGGTGCTGCCGCTGGCCATGGGGAGGTGCTGGCGTGGTCACTGGTGCCATGGGATTGTCCCAGCAGGCAGCTGAGCTATGGCAGCGGGCTGCAGTGGCAACCATGCAGCATACCACAAGGGCTACCAATGGTGCACCCGCACATTTCCTACCATCTGTGCAGTCCCCTGTGCAGTGTCCCCAGGTGAGGGATGTTGCATGGCATGCTGCCACACCCCCAGCAGTTCAACGTCAGTCCGAGGGTGCACAATGCTGGACAAGCACACCAGGCTGCTGCGGTCATCCATGGACAACCAGGCCACACTCGGGGCTAAGATCTGTGCACTGCTGGTGGAGTTGCATGAACTGTCTGAGTGCGGGGACATTGAACGTACCCTGCTGATTGGTGAGCTCCAGCAGCTGCAGCAGGCCACTACCGCTTCACTGGACCACATAGCCGGTACCATTGCCACTGGATTTGCATTGCTGGCATCCACAGGGTGCAGCAGGGTACATAGGATTCCACAAATCCTCTGAATATCTGCCCCATATGTAAAACTTTTTGAAAAACTCTTCTTGTGGATGTCATGTGCTCAGAGCTATCAGTGAATGTATTGATATCCTCCTCTACAAATGTTATGTTGAAGTCTGTTTGATAGAAGTGGTTGGGTTTCACTTTTTATGGTACTCTACTTGCTGAAAGCATGATGTAGACTGGGGTTACAGAAGCAATTTCTGATGTTTGGCTCACTTGGTTGGCAGCTCTCTGTGTTTCTTTGTCACTGTGCGGAACCTGCTGGAAGCTAGAACATGGACACTGCCTTGTGGGGTAAGGGACTTCCTGCACTATTGTATTGTTTTTATTTGATTTGATTAACCAGGAAAGTGTACTGGATCAAGGATCCATTTTCAGCCACTAATGGGGAAGAGGGTAATACAATAGGATCACAATACAACTATCCAGACAATACAACAAAACAAGTTAAATCAACGTTATGTACAAAGTGCAACTCATAAACCAAAAACACTTGTATAATACATGCAAAATAAAATATACAATATCTACTAGACCTATATGCATACCTCGTGTTGTCCAAAAGACCTTTAGCTACAGAGCCCCTTCTTGGGTGAACAGCTTACCCACCCCACTTGTCAACGAGAACAGACTGGGACCCTTTAAAACTTCTCTTAGAGACCACCTCCAGTCCTCAAACCACTGTGACTGCCACTGAAACACCTCCCACTACCTTCCTGACTATGGACTCTGGCCAGCTTCTTCTACCCTACCTGCCCCCTACCTGAGTCCCCCAAGCCTAGCTGTAGATCTGAGTTTCTATCTGTACTGATTGATTGCACTACTTGTCACTAGTATTTGACTGTTAGCCATACAATTGTACTTGTATCAACCTGTTTACTGATGAACAGCTATGTAACTGTATGTCTTTGTATGTAATTTCTGTGATGTGGAACCTTTGAAAAGGAGTCTCTGACTCAAAAGTACTTTCCAACTAATCAATCAATAAATAAATACTGTAAATAGCAACAACAGACTGACTGAGTCTTTAAGTAGTTTCTAACCTCCCTTTTAAAAACATTTTTTATTTATGTTCACATCAAGCCCTGTCTTTAATAGTCTATTTAAGAGTTTGGGACCTTATTTTCTTACAGACTTTCAGCAAATTTTATATTTATTCTAGATTCGTGAAACAAATTTAAGGAACTGACATGTAATGTTTTTATTTTTGTGACAATTTTAAAATGTTCAAATGTTTTAATAGGGGTCTCAAATTACAGTGTATTGTAAATAAACAGTCGTACTGAAAGTAAAATCCTCTGTTCTGGAAGCAAAGTACCGTAGTTGTCATACAAAGTACAGTGGTGTTCAAATTTCTTACTACCAGTTACGAATCACACTATACTGTTAAATGTTTCTGTAAATTTGTGTAAAGATGATTCAGGCATGTTCAGCAACAAGAATGAGTTGTACTCTAAGCTAGTAACAAGACCTGGTTTGCTATTGTTCTTTCAGCTTTTTTCAGACAAACTGTTTTTTATTTCTTTGTAGGTATCTTAATTTTCTATTTACCGTATTTGTGACTTTAGCAACTTGACCATTTAGGGATAAAGTACCATCTAGACCCCAATTACTCATATCCTGGTCAAATACACACCACATTAGTCTTGGAGTAAATGCCCACAATCATATATTTATTAAATGAGTGTATTACTTATGTGGACTGACGTTTGCAGCACAGGCAGTCTCACCAAGGCAACATCAGAACATCTGCACTCCTTCCTGATAAAGGTCATACCCATGTGCAGATCAATGAACTATGTACCTCTTTGATTTGGAACCCAAACCTTAATAAGGATGAGCAACATATGGCAGGGTGGCAACTGACCACCCCTGTTTGGTGGCACTGTACCTGCAGGCAAGAACAATTAGGTTGGCTGCAACCCCCCCACCCCAAACTGGGAAACAGGACTTGTAGCCACCCCCTCCTGCCAATATGGGGAAAAGAGATCTTTGAAAATATTCTGCTCCCTCCTCTTTCCCCTTCCCTTCTGCCATCGGCCTGAGTGACTTCCAAGCCTCTGATGGTTACAGTGACTGTGACAATTAAAACCTAACCCTAATATTGATTTAGCCCTATAGAGGGGGCCAAAACCCTGGAAAAACTCTGTGAGGGAAAAAACAAGAATATTACTCCCTTATCACTTGTGCAGTCCTCCATAAGTTACAAAGGGTTCTCTAGTCTACGTGGCCAAAACATAACTCTGCTTTTACAAGGCTGGGTGGATGGGAAATATTCAGCAGGGAGATTGCTTCAAGCCTCAGCTCTTTTTCACCCCTTACTCACCCCCACCCTGTGGGTGGTCCTAGTGGTTCCTTCCCAGCGGGTGGTGCCATGGCACCTCTTCACACTGTGGGTGGAACCCTATATGCCCACCTAGAGGGCAGGTTTCAGGGGAAGGGAAGAAGACAATGGTTCATCTGCTGCAAGGTTTTGCAAACTATTTTTTTTTGTTGACTGGGAAAAGTGGACTAGACAATTCTGCCTTTTTTAGCCTCATCCAGTGGAGAGGGATACAGATGGATGCCAACTGACATTGTACCAGATTAAGCTTTGGGTGGTATATTTTTTAGTAAATCTATTGTCTTGATAGGCCCCCATTTTACCCATTACACTGGGCAAAAACACACCACATCAGTCTTGGAGAAAATGGCCACAACAATATATTTATTAAATAAGCATATTAAATTTGTGGGCTGATGTGTGCAGCACAGGGAGTCTCACCAGGTCAACATCGGAACCACTGCACCACTTCCTGTGAAAGGTCATACCCATATGCAGACTAAGGGATTATGTATCTCTCTGAGTTGGAATCATAGAAATATAGAATCTGATGGCAGATAAAGACCACTTGGCACACCTAGTCTGCCCATTTCCCTACCTAATGGATAAGCTGCAGATCCTAGTTAACCAACAGCCTACTTCCTCTTACCCCCCACTAGAATTACCTTATGTCTGTCACATGTATTCTTGAATTACCCCACTGTTTTTGACTCTACAACCTCCTCAGGAAGGCTATTCCATGCATCTACAACCCTCTCTGTGAAGAAATACTTCCTCACATTACCTCTGAGCTGTCTCCCTCCATCTTCAAATTGTGACCCCTTGTTCTTGCACATCTCTTTTTCTGAAAGATGTTACCCTCTTGGACTTTGTTGATTCCCTTGAGGTATTTGAAAGTTTCTATCATGTCCCCCCTCTCCCTCCTTTCCTTGAGGCTATACATCTTAAGCTCCTTTAGTCTTTCTTCATATGTCGTCTGGTGCAGACCCTGCACCATTTTGATTGCCCTCCTCAGGACAGCCTCCACCCTATGTCTTTTCAGAGATGGGGTCTCTAGAACTGTTCATAGTACTCCCGATGTGGTCTTACCAAGTATCTGTACAGAGGGCCAACAACTTCTTGTTTTCTACTGGTGATGCCTCTCTCTATGCATCCCAGAATCCCCCCAGCCCTTCTTACTGCCTTCTCACATTGCTGGCCCACCTTTAGGTTATCTGATATGACTATCCCCAGGACCCTTTCCATTTTTGTTGTTGTCAGTATCTCACCCCCCATTGTGTGCTCTTTCCCTGGGTTTTTGTTTCCCAGGTGCATTACTTTGCACTTCTTTGCATTGAATCTAAGCTGCCATACATTTGACCATTCCTCCAACCTTGCCAAGTCCCTTTCTATCCTCTCCACCCCACCTTGCATATTAACCGTGTTGCAGATCTTTGTGTCATCTGCAAAGAGATATCATTTTCCTGTCAGTTCCTCTGCAATGTCACTTATATAGACATTAAAAAGGACCAGCCACAGTACTGAACCCTGTGGTATCCCACTAGTAACCCCCCTTTCTTCACTGTGGCCCCATTTACTATTACTCGCTGTGTCCTGTTGTCCAACCAGTGTTTTACCCAGGCTACCACCTTGGGACCCACTCCCAGGCTGGCTAATTTGTTCATTTATTTTTCATGTGGGACTGTGTCAAATGCCTTGTTAAAGTCTAGGTAGGCCATGTCCACAGCCACTTCATGGTCTACTACTTTGGTCACCCAGTCAAAGAAATAAATTAGATTTGTCTGACATGACCTTCCCTCTGTGAATCCATGCTGTCTTAGGTCTTGTGCCCACTGGCCTCTAGGTACTTAACAATTATTTTCTTCAGAAGTGATTCCATCATTTTCCCTAACACTGAGGTCAAACTGACAGGTCTGTAGTTTCCTGCCTCCTGTCTTGCTCCCACTTTTGTAAAGGGGAATCACATCCACCCTTCTCTAGTCCTCATGTACCACTCCATCCTCCCTTGATTTATTAAAAAGACTAGTCAGTGGTATTACTAGTTCTTCCCTTAGTTCTTTTAGAATTCTAGGGTGAATCCCATCAGGCCCATTGCTTTATCCACCTTCAGTTTTAAGAGTTCTTTCAGAACCCTTTCTTCTGTGAATGGTCTAATGTCAACCCCCTTATCCAGAGTGCTTCTATTGACTGGACTACATATCTCCTCCTGCTCTTACACTGTGAATACTGAGCAGAAGTATTCATTCAGTATCCCTGCTTTTTCACTGCCGCTCTCTGCCCAACCACCTTCCTCTTTATTCAGCCCCAGTATCCCTGTCTTAGACTTTATTTGTTCCCTAATGTACCTAAGAAAGGTTTTATCCCCTTTCTTAACCAAATTGGCTATCTTTTCCTCAGTTTGGGCCTTTGCTATTCTGACTGTCTTCCTTGCTTCCTTCTGCTTTAACTGGTTGCAGTTCTCTGTCCTGCTCCTTCTGTGTTTCTTTATACTTCCTGAATGCTGTCTTTTTCTCCCCAACTTTCCCCACCATTTCAGTTGAGAACCATAGTGTTTTTTTCTTTCATTTTGATTTGTTTATTTGCTTCACATAAAGGCTTGTTGCCTTTGTGAAGGCGATTTTGATGTTTCCCTATTGTTGCTCCACCCCGCCTTCTTGCCTATTTGCTAGTGCTTTTCTGAGGCACTCTCCCATTTTGACAAAATCAGCCCTCCTGAAGTCCAGCACCTTCACTTTTGTATGGCTTGACTCTACAGCTAACTTTATCGTGAACCACACTGTTTGGTGGTCTCTTGTTCCCAAGATGGCTACCCACTTCAAGACTGGAGATCCTCTCTCGGTCCCCTTTTGGGAGTACCAGGTCTGAGATTGTTCTCTCCTCAATGGGTTGCAAAACTAGCTGTCTGAGGCATGCCTCCTGTAGGGCATCGAGAATGGTCCTGCTCTTAGATGTGGCTGCAGCAAAGGTGATCCAGTTAACATCTGGCATATTCAGGTCCCCCATCAGCAATATCTCCCCTTTCTCTACCACGCTAAGGATGCCTTCTCTAATTTCCTTGTCCATTTCCTCCTCCTGAGATGGGGGTCTGTATACAGCCCCTGTGCAGATTGTGGTGCCATTTCCAGTCTCCAGGGTGACCCACAGTACATTCTCTCCTCCCTGTTTACCCTTTAGTTCTGTATAATATTCCTCTAACTGTTTGCGCAGCGCTAACACATTTGCACAGGTTAACGCAGAGCTAAACCGTTAGCCCAGTGCAAACACATTTGCCTGGTGCTAAACTTTGCCATATTTAAAAGTGACATGCAAATGAGCCTATTTAGGTAGTCCCTGGGCAAACATCCAGATTAGCATCTCATCATTCCCTGATTTACATGCAGTTTGCCCAGCGTTACTGCAGGGTCCCACAGCTCCATCTGTAGTTCAGTCTGGAAGTACAGGGGCTTGCCAGGTCTGACTGCAGCTCCACCTGTAGGTCAGTCTGGCAGTGCATGATGATAGCTGTAGGCTATATGTAAACAGTACAACATAGCATAGAAAATTGTACCCCAGGGGACAACACAGCATAAGCACAGATGGCAGTGGTGCTGCATACAACTGTCACACTGTAGGTCAAGCTACAGTACACAGCAGACAGTACAGTAGCCAGGGGGCCAGTGGTGTGTGGACACATCACTGCCTACGGTGTTTAGGGCAGTGCTGATGACTGCACTATATACAATGACAGGCCCAACATACAGGTGTTTACTGACAGTGGACATTACTGTTATGCTGTTGTGTGACCCACAGATGCTGCACCTCTGGCATGGGATGCTCACAGTGACATATACATGTCCGGCTTTGTGTGCTGTGGCAGTTGTACAGCTGTGCGGTATGTGGCTGTGGGGGCATATATTATCAGAAAGGCACAATGGTGTAGGTGTATTCCTAATACTGGCCCATGTGCACTGTGTGATGTGTCCCAGCCTTGTGGCCACACCTGGTCTGTGGCACAGCCTGGGCACCAATACACTCTCCCCTCAGCATCCTCCATGCCTGCAGTGCTGCATGTGTGTGCTGGCATCTGTTGGTGTCCACAGAAGAGTGGTCCACAGGTGTGTGTTGTATGGCCACACAACCATGCTGTCCACTGGTGGCAGGGTCACCACTTACTGCCTGGCATGGCTGGGACTGGTGGCAGATGATGGCATCGTTGTGATGCCATCAGTGAGCAGCATGTTTTCTCTATGTCTGGCTTTGTCTATGTGTCATATGTTTTGTTAGGGTCACACAAAGCCACACAAAAGCTGTGCAGACACAGAACAAAGCCAAAATGTCATGCAAAGTTGATTTCCCAGAGTTAAGACTACCTTTTCCTGGGCAGTAATGTGCACCGCGTTAAGTGTCATGCTAAGTCACGCAAAACCACTTTGTGCAGTGCTAGTCACTGAATACAGCATTGCACTTGTATTCATGGACACACACCCTCAGTTTGCCCCTTGCATACATTATGCTTTTGCCCAGCGCTAATGCAGTTTGTGTGTGCTATTTGGCCTTTTGAATATAGCAAACCCACATTAATCCCACTCTGAACCTGTGCAAATGGTTTGCACTCAGCACAAGATTTTGAATATCTGGCACTATGTATTTATACATTGGTTCTATTTATTGCCCCATGTATGGGACTTTTAGATGGTCTACTTTCTGTAAGAAATTGCAATGTATTGTATTGTATTATGTTAATGAATGTTATGTATGTTATATTTTTACCTTCTGAAATGGCCATAGCCAATCATTAAATTAGTACATTACATGTAAAAACAATGTTAGTGTGTTCAGAAAAGTTTCCCTTAATGGGATTTTTACCACTTGCTGGCATTGGATCCTAAAACTGTGCTTTGTGGCTCAGTTGCCTAATCTATGCAAAACAAAATCTCCAGCATCAGTGGCTGTTCATCTGGCATTGCTGTGGCATCTTTTTAACTGATGACCAAAGAAATGAACACCCGCATGAACATCTGGGCTGCCATTTTTCAGAGTCATCTGACTCCATCCTCAGAGTTCTGAGGATGGAGTCACATGACTCCAAAACATCAGTCTGACATTGTCCAGGTGGATCCAGTGGCCAGGTATGAAGGAAGAGGTGCAAGCCATTACTAAGTTCAAAGGAAACCTGTAGCAAAATAGAAGTCTGAGACTATTCTCAGTCTATTTGAGTACCGATAGACTAGCTCACTTTGTGAACTTGATTCAGAAAAGCAGTACTTATTTTAGCGAAGAGTTCAATATGAGTGACTTGTTTCTGCTGTAATGTGAAGTAACATCTAGTATTTCAAATGTACGACTGAAAGACAGCAAAAATAAGTCTCAAGGTGCTCTGTTCTCAATTGTTCCAGGATCCAGAAAAATGGACGTATACCAATACGTCATAGGTCACCAAAGAAAACAATCATTTGGATCACTTAATAGCTATAAAATTCACACATTGGGAAATAAAATGACAACAAAAAAGTGCTCCATTGTTTCAAATTGTTGGGAACAGGAGGCTCTAGCATAGAAAATGTCCAGAAAGCTGTTTATGCTTTTGTTTGGCCTTTGCATTTAGCATTCTGTGACAGCTGAGTCAATGAACACCCCATACATTTGGTGGTATCCGAGGTTCTGTAATATATTTCTGAAGGGAAGAAAGGGAAATGAGGGGGCAATGTGCAAATATGTCCTGGGCTGGGAAACTTTTTTCCACCACCCAAATATAAGTAGCTTGTCTGGACATCAAAATCTGATGACTAAAGACATGCCACATTCGAAGTTTAGAAACATTTCTTGATATATTGGGGTGTCACAGCTAAAGCCTTAACTATCTTCAGTTTCACCAGTGTCCCAGAGTTTTAGCCATGTCTGACAAGTAACATAAAACCAAGGTTCCCAACCTCTTTACTTACTGAACAACAGAGGATGTAAATTAGCATAAAAGAAAATACTATATAAAAACACAATGGGGTTAATTATGTTTAGACCTCCATGCTTAAAGAACTGTTGATGCCTCAAAGAAAATTTTGAAAAATATAATAATTAGGTACCATCTTTCGGATGAGACGTTAAACCGAGGTCCCATCTGCCTGGATTGGTGGTAGTTCAGGTGGATGTTAAAGATCCCATGGCACTTATCAAAAAGAGTAGGGGAAATTTTTATTTCAAAAACAAATGCAAAGCATAGCAAACAGTGTTACTTCACACAAAAAAAAGAAAACAGAAATTGTAACCAAGTAAATGAAGTAATACAAACACAGGAACTTTTGCAATACAAGGAATAAACACATCAAGTCAAAGAAAAAGAAAAAAATCCTTAATACCAAACTATAAAAGAAAAAGACATACTAAATAGTATCAGTTACACCCCCTGTAATAAGATAACTTGGAAGGCAAAACAAAGTATTCCAAGGTTTTGTATCTAACAACAGAAAAACTGCAATCCTTAGAAGAGTAATGTGGACTGTCATATATTTGTAACTAGAAATCAAGGGAAAAAACATTCAACCTACCCAGAATACATTTTTCCAAAGAATCTCACCAACAGTAGTCCCTAGTGTATTAATTTCATAGGCATATAATGTATCCAGGTCATTCTGTATGTGGAAGAAAAATTCTTGCATAGAGTAAATCTTATTTTGTAGAATTCTCAAACATCGTGCTTGCCAAATATGCCATTTAAGGCAGGCCAGAAGAACATATACCATACTTTTATGCCATTTACACCATGCTCGTGGGAGTTGGCCCAATGCCAAGGTATTATAAGTAATAGATTCAAACAATGGTTCTCCCCACCAATGTGCCAGTGCTGACCAAAGGGAGGCAGTGTGTGTGCAATCAAAATATAATTGTTGTATTGTCTCCAACCGTCCCTGACAGGAAACCTCTGGACAAACCCTATCACATATTTGTTTGTGCATCTGGTTAGCTTTTACATTTAGTTTCTGATGGGCGCACAAAAACAAACCACATCACACATTTTCTCCAGAATTCTGGGCTCTATTATACAAGCTAGCAAAATGGATGTATTTATATCTGCAGAAACTAAAAAAAGGGGTCTTCAAAATAACAAGTAGAAACAATGTGATTATAAAAGGACTTTCTCTCGTGTGACACAAACCAACTTAATTCTATTTTCTACAAGCGAATGTATTTAAGTGTGTATTGCACATATAAAGGAAGCTGCCTTTCTACAGGGTGCCATTTTCCTCGACCCCAAGCTGCTAGAAAAGGGGCTCCCCACAGAGACATACACATAGTACCTACAGCAGTGTTTTCCAACAAAAGAGGTTGAATAGAGGTATAGAAAAAAATCCCCAAAAAATGCTCAATTGGGTGTAACATACCTAAGCCACCCTCTTTCCAGTGTCTGCAGGTGTGTGCTGTCTTCATAGGATTCAAGCGACTATCCCATAATAACTGGAAAAAAAGACCCATAATTTTAGTATGCATTACAAAAGGCAAAGGAAAAACATGAGACAGATAAAGAAAAAGAGGGGCTATGTAAGATTTTAACAGAAAAACATGTTTCTTTCATGTCATTTTCCATGCTTGCCATTTTTTAACTTTAGAAAGAGCCATATCATAAATTCCATCTCAATTACTATTTACTGATTCATGAGAACCAAAAAAAAAACAAGAAATTTCACTTTAGTAGTGATTACTGGCATGTCAAACAAGTTTACACTAGAAGCAGAACCTAAAGGTAACAAAAAACATTTAGACGTGTTAATTTTAATACCAGTGCCCAATTGCACAGAACGTAAAAAGGTCAAGATGTGTATCCCTGAATCTACATCTGCAATAGGGCAGATACAATCATCAGCATAAGCTAAAATCTTTGAAAAACAGAAACTCTCAGTGGACACAATAGCCTGTACCTGCGTATCCCTGTCAATACATCTTAATAAAGGGTCCAAACCAAATACAAATAAAAGCAGACTCAAAGGGCAGCCCTGTCTAACTCCTATCCGATAAGGGACCGGAACGCCCAAATGACCATTAACCAAGGGCATTACCATTGCTGTGCTATATAGAATTTTAAGTAGATTTAAAAAAATAGACGGTATACCATAGTAAGTTAAGACATCCCAAAGATAATCATGTCTTAAAACATCAAACGCTTTTTCTAAATCTAACACTAGAAGATAACCAGTTAGCTATTTCTTTGAACCAAGCTCTAATAATTCCCTAATAAAAATTAAATTTTGGGAAATATTCCTTCCTAAGACTGCACAGGTTTGAGTAGTAACCAACAATTTTTTTGAAAAACTAATAGTCGGTTATTTAAAATGCTAGCTAAAAGTTTATAATCAGTGGTTAGAAGACTTAAAGGCCTCCAATTCTGTAATTCTGTAGGATCTCCCTTTTTATAAACAAAAAAAAGGACCCCATTCCCCATACTAAGAGTAACTCTTTGTTCTTGCCAAATAGCTTGGTAAACAACCAACAGCCATGGTGCAATTGTATCTCCATATGTTTTATAAAACAGGTTTGGCAAACCATCCCCACCAGGTTTTGAAGTAGTGGACAAATGACCAATTGCCTGTGTAATTTCAACTAAAGAAAAAGGAGCCCTTAAGGCATCAACTTCCTGATCCGTAAGTAACGGTATGTCTAAGGTATGAAACAAGGAAACAGTGGGAGCTAAACCTAGGGAAGAAAAGGTTTTTCAACTTGTTCTTGCACCATGTTCCTAATCTGATGAGTATCATCAACCAAGGTGTCATCAGATGATTTTAAAGAGGTCATACATAATGGTGGCAAATCTTGACTGGACAAATCAAGAGGATTCACTTTCTCTCTAGAACCCGTAGTTAGATATTTCTGTTGCAACCTATATTGTTTTTCTCTATTATGGAGAAAGGCTATCATTATTTCCTTGAGAGACAGAAATCCTTGCCTCTGTACACCCTGTGAGGAAACTGCCTGTGATAAAAAGGCCATATACCGTGCTCTATACCCCAAATATGTGAGATAGGCATCTCTTGCCCTATGTCTGGAAAAGTGCAAAAAGAGACTTTTTAAATCCTTTTTCGTGTCCTCCCACCAAACCAGAGGGCTATCATATAAAAAAGAAATATCAGACCTTAAGGAAAAAAGAAATCTAACTGAGCAGCAAGTGTGACATCCTGTAAAAGGGACGTATTTAACTTCCAAAAACCCTGGCCTAGAACACGTTTTTGATAATTTCCAAGAGTAAATTTAACAATTAAATGATCAGATGTTTCCAAAGGCAACATCGAAACAGAACTACAAGTAATTCTCTGAGATACAAACCAAAAATCTATTCTGGTAGAGATTGATCCTTTATAAAAAGTGTGTTCTGGCTTTTGGTGAAGTATGTCGTAGGGGTCCACCAAATTGTTTGTTCTTAAAACATACAACAAAGCATTCATATCACAGAATAATTTTTTTGTCATACATCCCCAATCTTTATCTGTTAAAACACAGTTAAAGTCACCCCCCCACACCACCAATTTTGAGGTATGTAAATATGGGGAAATCTGTTTAAATAAAGCCGCTCTATCAGTTTTGGACTTGGGGGGCATAAATATTTAAAAGTCGGTAAATGCAAGGTGAAACAACTATATCCATGAGCATTGCTCTACCAGGTATTATATCTAATAGCTGTAAATGGCTAAATTTGAAAAAAATAAAATCCCTAAGCCATCACAAACAGCTTCCCATAGGGGTCAAAAAGAAACACCCCAGTACCAGTCCTGACTAGCTGCTTTTTTTTTTTAATTCAATATATTTTATTGATCAATTATTCATAACAATATGCAAGGTTCATGATATTGAGACAAACCATTATTCCAGAAACCCCTAATATATCGAGAAATAATGGTCAAACATAAAACTGTACACACCCATCAATCAGGGGCTAATAAAATTTAATATAATAAAATAACTTCCCCTTCCCAATCCCCTTCCCCCTCCCTATGCTGTGGTGCATATTAATTCTTGTTTGTATGGCTAAGCTAACTACTTGAATGAAGAAGCATTACATGTTGAATCGGGATCTTAATAGATGAAATTATGTAAGAGAACTAGGAACCACCTATCCTAGCCATATTTTATGGTTATTACCAGACTAGGTAGAGAAAGTTGACCAGATGGAAACCAGAAAATAGCAATGGCATAAATAAGCTCCAGCATAAATGCCAGAAAAGGGAAGAGAAAACCTGGAGGAGACCGCAGCCCATTATATGTCGAAAAATTATTTGAGATACAGAGCATATAGCTTGCCCCATTTTTTAGTGAAGGAAGGTAGACGGCGGTTCACCTGAGCTATTAGATTCTCTACACAGAGCGCAAAGGTGATCTCGTGTAACCATTCCGTATAGGTTAACACGGATTGATCTTTCCAATGTCTAAGTACTAATTTTTTAACCGCCATTGATATTAGTGCCAAATGATACCTCCTTTCCTTCACTTGAATTTCAGAATAATCACTCAGAATACAAGTTTTAGGGGAGAAGAGGCCTTGTAACCCTAATAGCGGATCAAGGGAGGTTTCTATCTGCTTCCAAAGAGGGAATACTGATACACATGACCAAAAGATATGTATCACAGAGCCCTCTTCTTTATTACACCTGGAACATATTGTTGAAGTTATACGTTTCATCTGAGCCAGTTTGACCGGAGTATAATAAAGGTTGTTTAATATACAATATTGCGTAATCCTGTACCTGTCTTGAGTATGATAGACATGTAGGTCTTTCCATGTACTCTGCCAGTTAATATCTCTGTCTGGGTATAAGTTTCGACAGATATTGGGGCCGGCACTTGATGGGGCCACTGGAAACATGTGTAATAAATTATACAACCTGGAAATACTATGCGGTTTGTTAATAATTATAGAGATTTGATGAAAAAAGTCAATAAGAAAGGAGACTTTAACATTGGTTCCAAATTTTGTGCACAGAAGATGCTTCAGCTGAAAAACCTTAAAGGTCACCGCCGTGGACCATTTAAATTTTTCCAGGATCTCACCTATGTCCAGAATGCAATTTGGTGAATAAAAGTCTCTCACACTACATCCAGAAAGAGATGGTAACCAATTTCTAGTTATCATAGAATTACCTAACCAAAGGTTAGGGTTTAGACAGATAGGTTGAGAGAAATCCAAAGTTGGAGAGATCTTAAAATACTTAAATAGCTGAGAAACCACCCTGAGAGAAATACCAAGAGGCAGAGAGCAGAGTGTTGTAGGGATATTTTTGCTAGGCATATAAAAAATAACTTTTGAATCAATATTATGATTGTTCATAAGGTCTTGCTCGGCCTGTAACCACAATGGTTTATATCCTTGATAGACTGGGGAGCCCGGTAAAGATAACCATTTCCCACATTTGTTCAAATGTGAGGCCCAATAGTAATAAAAGAAATTGGGTAGGCGAAGTCCCCCAAAATCCTTTGGTTGGGATAGTTTATTATAGGATTTTCTGACGGATTTGTTATTCCAAATAAAGGAGTTTATTCCAGAGTGGATAGTCTGGAAGTAAGACATTGGTATCCATAAATTTAACATATTAAGGGGGTAGAAAATTCTGGGCAACACATTCATCTTAATGATATTTATTCTTCCCCACAGCGATAATGGAAGCTTAGACCACCTAGCCAGGTCTTGTTGGATGTCCCTCCACAAATCCTCTAGATTCAGTTTCCGCGACAGGGATGAACTAAGCGCTATATGAATCCCTAAATACTTGATAGAGCGTGTAGTCCATTTCATCCCGAAATTAGCAAAACTTGAACTATGAGTGAGATGATTGAGAGGGAAAATTTCAGTTTTATTAATATTGAGCTTATAATTAGAATACTTACTAAAATCCTCAAATATGTCCAATGAAGCTTTTAGCGAGAGGGTTGGGTTTGACAGATGTAAAAGCAGATCATCGGCAAAAACTGAAATTTTCGCAATACTATTGACCATGGGAATGCCTGATATAAGTGGGGATGAGTTTAAACACCTAAGAAGGGGCTCAAGGTATAAGTTAAATAAAAAGGGTGAGAGGGGGCAACCTTGTCGTGTGCCCGATGTAAGAGGGAAGGGATCAGATAATATCCCATTGCAGTACAATCTAGCTCCAGGGGAGGCATACAATGCCTGCACCCATGCTATAAACAAAGGGGGAAAACCCATAGTTTGCAATGTGGCCCAAAGAAAGGTCCAGTCCACCCTATCGAATGCCTTTTCTCGGCCAAGGATACTAAAATCATTGGGGTAAGGGATGACTTGGCTGCATTAATAAGGTATTGTAGTTTACTTATGGTGATCGGTTGGGGATCTATTAGCCATGAAACCAATCTGTTCCAAGCTAATTAAGGGGGTCCACACTGTTCAATTTTTTAGCCAAAATTTTGGCTAAAATCTTAATATCGCAGTTTAATAGTGAAATAGGACGGTAGCTCGAAGGAAGGTGTGCAGGTTTACCTGGTTTAAGAAGAAGAATAATAAGGGCCTCTAAAAAGCGTGGGATCCTGCACATTTCCAGTGAGTAGATATTGATACAGATGAAGTAGGCGGGTACTAAATCTTTAGCAAATTGTTTATAAAATTCGTGAAAGGCCATCGGCCCAGGGGCCTTATCTGGGGTCAGGTTATTAACTGCCATCAGTATCTCCTGAGAAGAAATGGAGAGATCAACAGTTGTTGCTGATCCTGTTTAATCGAGGGCAAGGGAATGGTTAGCAAATAGGTAAGCATCTCGTCTAGAGAAGGAGGAGGTGGCTTTTATTATAAAGTGAGGAGAAAAATACCTGAGTACCGAGACTACTTCCTAGGTTTAGTTTTTGATCTCCCCATTGGAATCTTCAATTGAGTTAATTGACCTGGATGATTCCAATTTCCTTAACCTTAAAGCTAGCAAACGACTGGCTTTTTCCCCACTCTCTACGTATCTTGCCCGAGTTCTCAGAATAGCGAACTCTGCTTTTTCCTGAAGCAAAAGAGAGTATTGGTTTCTTAGAGATAACAGGGCTTCCAAAGCGTCCGGAGAAGAGGTAGCAGAAAGAGATTGCTCTAATGTTTTGATTTGAACAAGGAGTGCTGAGATTTAGCCTCATTCTTTTTTTTACAGATAGAGGCCAGCCGAATAAATTCCGCCTCAGGCAGCACTCAACGCACACCATTCGTGGGTCAGCTCGTGTCACTGAACCATGGTTGCAAGTAAAAAGGATTGGATCATATTCGATATTCTAGTAACAACATAATCCTCCTTGAGGAGCTGGTTTCAGCCTCCAGAGGGGTTTCTACTAAAGTTAGCATCAAGCATTGCAATCACCTGCTGGCTATGGTCTGATATGACTATAGATTCTATTCCTGAATCGCCATACCCTGTAAGAAAATGTTACTGAATAAAATATAATCAAGTCTAGACCACGAGAATGGACTGTGGAGTGAAAGGTAAACCACGAGCTACTGGATTTTGTAAACGCCATGGGTCGACAGACCGAGTGAGTCCATAAAGTCCGAGAGTGCCTTTTGGGCAGCAGAGAAGGGTTTAAGTAGGGGTTGATCTATCCAGATCCTGTGTAGGAGGCAAGTTCCAATCCCCTAGTATTATTGGTAGGACAAAAAGCTTGCAACTTATCTAGTAAAGTTGTAAAAAGATTGGGTCTCCCAACAGGGCCATAAATGCTGCCTAGTACTACCTCAGTATGATCCAGAATACCATTTACTAATATATATCTACCTGTTGGGTCTACTTATAATATTCTTGTGTTGGAAAGCCACCGAACGCGTGTAAGGATCAGCTGTACCCCAGCCTTGGGTGATCCGTCCGAGGCAAATACTTGCCCAATGCCGCCTCCGTAGTTGACAGCTCGCTGAAGCAAGTGAGTTTCCTGAATAAAGGAGACCCTTGCTTGCAAATAATTTAGATGTTTTAATATTTGTAGTTTCTTTATGGGTTCAGGGCCTCTTACATTCCACGTAACAAATTTAATAGAATTAGATGCCATTTACTATAAACTTCCCTATTACTTCTAGTCTGGTAATTTTTGGAATATGCCACAGCTCCCCATAACTACCACTCTTCCCGAAAGATTATTAAGGTAGATTGAAGTTTAGAGTTAAACAGTATAACGTAATAAAAGTGAAAACACCCAGTCCCATAACATCCTACCACAATTATAATTATGATCTCTTCTATTATTAGTTGCAGGTATTCACCCACCCCCTTTAATTTTAACCCACCAAAACTATGTACAGTCAACCTACTAACCCCAAATCCCTGAAAAGAAAACTACCAACAATTGGTCCTACTACTTTCTGATTAAACACCCTAGCATACTCCCCATAGAAAGACTTGAGAATATCCTAAGAATTAAATTGAAGCTAAAATAAGCCCAATGCTGCTTCATCTTGATATCTCCCCATAATATATATTACATGATTGTATAGCAGTTCTTATCATAAACAAAATACTGTTACTTCCTATGAGGTAAGTTAGGAAAACCCCTACTTTCCAGCACGGTGGTCAGGCATGGTCAGCTCTTCAAACCCTCCCCACCCCCATGTCCACAATGCAGTCCATTCTGAAGCCTAGAAGAGAAAGAGAAAAAAAGGGGGATAATGGGGGAGGGAGGGATAGGAAGGGGAGGAGAGGAAGGATGAAGAAGGGGAAAGGGGGAAAGTGGGAGTTAAAATAAGTCTCTCTTATTGTTTATCTCTTTATTGTACGCCATGATCATCCTTCCTCCTTCCTTGCTTTGATTTATTATAATCTTCCAGTCCGCGCAGCGTTCTTGACAGTCCATAGATCTGTTGTAGAATTTTAACTCCACGAGACTCTTATTTGCCATGGGGACGAGTTGAACTGGCATAAGTGCAGCTGGGCAGCAGGGATGGGCCTTTTGTTCTATCGTTGATGATTCCCAGGGGGCTGAATTTGTAGAGGACAGGTAACCCTGTGTACCCTGCTTATAGGACCCCAGGAAACACAGGCCTGCCCTCGAATGGCCCCGATCCGAGTTCTACTTTGGCCCCATCGGTGTCAAATCCTCACTGGCCAGCAGCTCACCTGCGTCCATACCCCTCGATGATAGCCAGGTATACCTCAGAACCAGCACGAAGCAGGGCATCTCCTCCAGTGACAGGTAAAAAAAAAAAAAAAAAAAAGGTCTGCATATTCAGCAATACAAAAACTAGCCGCCAGCTTCCATCAGCAACCCCACCCTTCATGGTTCAGTGTATCATATACAGTTACAAGGTCCATTAACATATTTAATTACTTTGCCTCAGGTAACTTTAAACAGGGAGGGCAAGATCCGAGCCAAACCTTCCTGGGCTTGAGAGACTGCTTCGTATGTGTGCCATTTTCCATCTAATGAGACCTGCAGGCAAGCAGGGTAGGCATCCTAAATTTAATACCTGCAGCTACCAGCTTAGAGACTACAGGGTGAAAGGTGGCTCTTCATTGATGAGTTTCTAGTGGGAGGTCCTGGGTTATACGTAACTTCTTCCCCTCCCAGGAGATGGATTGCATTTCCTTTACCTTTGATAAAATGTGCTGATGTTCTAAGTAATTGAGCATCCTGATAATTATAGGTCTGGGGGGAGCCGAGGATTCAGGTTTTGGTCTTAGTGATCTATGGGCCCTTTCAATGATGTATGTAGGATTATGTGGGGAGGGGCCCACGATCTTAGTAGAGTAGAGCCTGAATAAATATAATTCAGGAGGGCCTCTCTCCTTCTGGTAGGCCATGAATTAAAAATTATTCCTCCTTACAGTCCTTCTAGATCTTCTGTTTTTGTTGTAATTTAGTTATTTGCTGCTTTAATTTGATCACCTCAAGGTCCGTTTGTCTCTCCAGGTCTCGGAGTGAAACAGTGTGGGCTTCATTATCTGAGACCCGCTGCCTTATGCTGGATACCTCCCTGGAGGTTCTTCAGTTTCAGGATTAGCTCGCTAATGTCTCCTAAATGGATGCATCTCCTCGAAAGCGTTCTTCCAATAGAGGAGTAGGAGCTGAGATAGCCATTAATTGCTTGGCTGAGGAGGGCTGGGCCTGTTGCTTGGCCTTCTTTGCTCCTGCTTCTCTGGTGAGACTGGCGGAGGCTCGGCATAGCTGCCTTCATTTCGGAGTCCACTCGGTGTTCGCGCTTGCGGCGCCGCGATCTGTTTCGGTGCTTCCTATCTATTAATATCTCTTGACGGGAGGAAGGGACCGTGAATAGTGCCTTTAGTTGTTTTAAAAAAGTAAAATTAATGGAGGTGGGGTAGGAGCCTGAGAAGCTCTCCGCTATCCCGCGAGACGCATCACGTGATCTCTGACTAGCTGCTTTGACACAGGCCAGGGAGTTTAACCTGGTGTCTTGTAGAAAAATAATAGAACCAGGGTAAGTACTGAGGCTGGCAAAAGTGGTTCGTCTCCGTAAAGGAGACCTTATACTGTTAACATTA
Source organism: Neoceratodus forsteri (assembly GCA_016271365.2). Taxonomy (NCBI): domain Eukaryota; kingdom Metazoa; phylum Chordata; order Ceratodontiformes; family Ceratodontidae; genus Neoceratodus; species Neoceratodus forsteri. The sequence continues at coordinate 1,032,393,530 of CM028135.1, read as the reverse complement.
ACAGTAAGTAAAGAAATATGCATTGCCAGAAAGGTTTAGATGATAGGAAGAAAAAAACAATTAACTCTAAAAGACGAAAATCACTTCCGTTTTTTCCGCTTTTTAGGTTTGGGTTTATCCATGACTTCAAAATCCTGGACATGTTCAGGAAGTGAGGAGGCAATAGATGAGAAATCCAAATCCGCCTCCTCCTCATCTCCATCTGGATCTTGAAAAGGAGCAAATGGGTTCGCTATGGTGGGACATTCTATTTCTGGACAAAAAGGTGGGACCACTGAACTAATTCTAGATGCTTTTGATCTAGTGACACGTTGAGAGAGAGTATCTGATAATGCTCCAGGAGGAGGCATACGCAAGGGTTCCTGAGTAGTATGAGTTTCTGCAATTGGATGAGAAGCAGAAACTGTCAGCTCCAAACCAGGCTGCACACTGGTCTCTGTCCTGAGCAAAGGGTTAGAAACCAAAAGTTCAAGCTGCCCTATATCAATAGAAGATGGAGGATCCAGAGCACTGGTATCCATTTCATCAGGGATTGGGATGTGAGAAACCTCACCCTCAGTCAAATTTGGAACTGGGTCCTGAACTACAGTCTGAGCTGCATTATGGTCTAGTAAATCTTCCAACCTTTGATGTTCTCTTTGTGCATTTGCAACAAAAACGTCTTCTTCCACTCTACAGGCAGTGTCAGCTTGGTTATGCGATGCCCAAGAACATGTACGGAACGTGTGTCCCTTTTCCTCACAATAATTGCATTTCATGGGGTTTCTACAGTGTGCACCTACAGTATATGCCCCAAATCCCCACATAAGCCACATTTTTGCTGGTCACATATATTACTCAAATGACCCAAAGCCCCACACTTATAACAGGCTCTGGGTTGTCCTGGATAAAAAAGTACCCGTCTATCACGACCTAGAAAAAAACAATTCGGCAAATGTTTAGTCAAACCATTCTCAATATGTAAGTCAATTTGATATTTCCAACCCCCTGTCCATAGATGCTCCTCATCAAGAATGGGTTCTAGGGGACTTTTAACAGAACAGTGCTGTTTCAACCAGTATGTAATGTCAGCTACATTCACTCCTTCATTCCGAAATAGAATAGTGATTTTCTTTGAAACTGGTTTAGTCAAGGGTATTGCCAAGTAAGGTATCCACAAAGGTGTATGTTTCAAAACTAGGTATTGCTTCCAAAACCTGTCCAAACCTGCCGGGTGTTTAAAACTTACATCAAAAACTGTATCCCCTGGCATATGGAACAGGGCGTAAATCTCATAGGTGTAAAACCTCATACTGTTTTTAACAGGTCACGACCAATGAAAAGTCTATTTGGGATCTCCCAGGACCCCTTAAATTTCAAACGAACAGCATTGTCAGGCGGCAGGCTCATATTACCCAGACCAAATGTGGCTGGAAAAAGGTGTTCAGCAATATTACCTTGCCACACAGAAGAACCTTCATCCTGATCAAGCTCAGTCATTTTCACTGGTGTAGGGGAGACAAAAACTAGCATGAGCAACCATATTTGGGGGGGGATTGGGAGACTGACTTGTATCACCCTCTTCCAGTTCTCTAATGTGCTCCAACATTTCAGGACTAGGAGCCTTAGGAAAAGGATCCGATGAAATTGCAGATAGTTGTCCTAAAGGAATACTGGGAATGCTGGGAGTCATAGTAACTGAGGAGGATAAAGAAGCCTCTTGAGGCTTTACATTTGCAGCCCAGGATTTCCCATCTGGGGATCTGACCCACCCCACAGCCTCCAAAGCTGTGGCCACCCACGGAGGGGATTCAGGAGCCTCAACAGACCCCACTTGGATAAAGTTCAGATTTTGAGGGGGGGGAATCAGGGTCAGGCAAGATAGGTAACTATGTTTGAAACACTAGTATTGATAGTCAGGTCCTTAAAACCTCCCGTTGAAGTCCGAGAAACCATAGTACAGTTGTACAGTTGTACAGTGTTCTTCACAGAGAAATGCAGTTGCTATTACTAGAGCTAGCTTTGTCATCTCACAATCTCCCTCCCAAAAATTCACCATATATGGCATAATCTTTGTTCTTCAGTTCTCCCTCCCAGGCAGACACCCCATTTTATGGCACCCAGTAATACCTTTCACCATCCTAGTATTACATTATGCTGTGTGTTTGCCATGGCCCCTTCATTGGGATATGTATACACTGTATATACTGTAAATATTAGCTCAACTTTCCTATAACCCACTTTATCATGTGAATTTTACTGTACATCACTGTGTTTATTAATGTTTTTTTTCCCCTGTATGTATAACTGTTTTATATAAGTGCATTGATGTACCTGTTGTGTATCAACTGTTGAACCTTGACCTTATCAGGTCCATCTTGTAAATGAGCCTTGCTCTATGATGTTCACCTGAATAAATAAAGATTTGATGATGATGATGATGATGATGATAGTCTGTGACACATTTTGGCAGGATAGTCTTTCAGTGGAGACCAAGGTACCTGCAGCGTTGGCTGCAGACATCAATACAGAGATATCCATATCAGTAGCAAAAGAAGACTCACCCTGTGAAAGCCCAGGTGAAGAAACACAATTTAGCAGTTCCGCAACATTTTTTCCATTTTCCGTAGCTCTGGTATCCAAAAAAATGCATTCCAATTCCTTCAGGGACTCTCCCTGCACCACTTCTGTTTCCTGATTGTGCGTATCGAACATACCGGACCGACGATGTTCCAACGCCTTTACTAGGTCGTTCCGTCTTTCACAATACTGTTGCTCCATATCATCAAGCTGTTTTTGGAGATCTTCCTCCACACTGGGTACATTTGTCCTGGAAACAGACTCTTCTGCCAAAGTCGACAACGAAACCGCTGCCCTCGCAGCACCTCCTTCTGAGGTAGGTTCCATCTTTCGTGAAAAAAAGAGCAGCCGATAGCGGAGGAGGAGAGCAGCTCCTCAGCTTCCCACACATCCTACTCCGTCAGTGTCTGCAATCCCTCTGGTCAAAATGCCATCCACCAGCGCCCTCCAGAGTAGGAGAATTTCCCCGGTGTCCTGGCCAAATTTCCCTCATTCACTAAAAATACCTCCAACAGCTTAATCTGGTTCAATGTCAGTTGGCATTCATCTGTATCCCCCTCCCCCGGGTCGTGCCTGAAAATAGGCAGGATTTGCCTAGAGCACTTACCCGGTCAACAAAAACTAAATAAAAAATAAATAAATAAATGAGCTTGCATTCTGTATATATTCTATAGATTTCTCCTCCCAGTTATTTATTATAGAGGGAATTTTCATGAATACATGATCTTTATCCCTTAAAGTTCATCTGCCTCTATAGCTTACTCCCAACTTCAAGTCATAATCATGTGTTGTGTCATCACTATCTGTTGTCATGGAAGTAAATGTGATGTCACAAGCAGTACATTACGATCTCAGGTAGGGAGAAAGAAGGACGAATAGACAAACTTTTCAGGAGCAAATATCCTGCTTTCATGCAAATTACCTCAGTAAAAATTAACGGGCAGGGGAAATAACTAGCCGATGTGAAATACAAGCTGGGCTGTGTCTAAATGTTACATTTTGTTAAAGTTCTCCTGAAGTCGTCAGCTCTTGTTTAAGAAGGAGGTAGGTAACATTTCTCTTAATCGGGTTCAGCCTACTCTCCAACAAGGCTTAAAAAAATACACGCAGGATAGACATTTCTAACAATTTGGGTAGATGGAAAATATAGCTGATGTATAAAAAGAAAGGAATACGTTTTAATAAGAGATACTCTCTTTTCTTACACATCTGCCACTGGTTCCATTGTGCCACTTTTAGTCTGCTTAGGGATACTGTAGTTTAGATTTCCAGTTTAATAAGTCCAAATTCTTAGTACCAAATTCGATGCCCAAAATTTTGATCAGCTCCACGTTCAGCTTGATTCCAGTAATGTCATCAGGCTGAGCTTGTGACTTGTCCCAAATTCTGCCCACACATTTATCAATATTCAAGACTGAGCCAGAGAAGTGACCAAAGGATGAAGAGATGCTTAAAGCTTGCCTGACATAATGTTCATCCTGGACCAGAAGACTAATGTTGTCAGCATAAGCTATCACCTTATATGGAACTGTCCCTAACCCCATTACTTGAAGGAACCACTAAGGGAGAGGAATTCAAGGTCCTTAATAAAGGATCTAGACAGAAGGTATATAAAATAGGGCTTAGAGGACAGCCCTGTTGCACTCCCCTTGGCCCACTCCAACCATTAACTATAGGGGGTTACAGTAGCAGATTTATACAAGCAGTGCAGCCATTGAAAAAAAGCAGTAGGTATATTGTAATGACTTAATATGTGCCATAAAATGTCATGCACAACAAAGTAAAATAACTTAAACTGATCCAAGGATACTAATAAAACCTTGAAGTCTATCATTACATTTAAATATTTCCCTCAACAAAATCAGGTGATCTGAGATATGCCTATCAGGTACAGTGCAAGACTGTGCTGGTGTGATTAGATGATTAGCAGTCAGTAGTAGTCTACTATTAAGAAGTTTAGCTAAAATCTTAAAATCTGTATTTAGGAGGCAAACAGGTCTCCAATTTTGCATAACTCATTTGTCCCCTTTTTTGTATACATAGATTAGCACACCTGAATTTGTATCTAAGGGCAGCCACTGGAGAGAGAGGATATGATTAAAAACCATAGCAAGTCCCTTAACAAGTTCAGGGCCTATCAGTTTATATAACTCACCATCACCAGTCAGACCATCCTTTCCAGGTGATGTGCTGGGTTTTAGCGAGGAAATAGCTCGTAAATCCTGGCTCTGAATTTTCTGAGTTAGTACTGTGATTACCACATCAGGGAGTTGTGGAATAGGGAAAATATTCAAAAAGGACATCATTCCCATCAATGATATATCAGGGGCTTGAAAGAGTGCTGATGTATAATGGGTGACTAATCATAACACTTGTGGCATCAGTCTGATAGCTGTTTTAGTGGTCCAAAAGACCTTCCATCTTTTTCTGTTTTATTCTAACGCTACAGACTTCATAAAGACAAACAAACCCTGACCTACCCTGGATACCAAAGGCTTGTTGCTGTTTTAGGCCCTCAGCTTGATGCATATGGAAACCAGTCATGGCACATTTAAGAAGACTAATTTGTTTGGTATAGTCTTAGGAACACAGGAACATAGGAAAGTACGAGTCTGTAGCCAGTAGCCATTATGACTTGACCAATCTAGACATGTAAATTTAAAGTAGTATTACCCATGTACTCTTCCAATGTGGATTTGAATGCCTCTAGGTTACCACTCAATATCTTGATAATCTATTCAAGATACTGACAACTCTTTGACTTAACCAGTTTGCCCATCTATTAGTGTTAAAGAATTCACCTTTGAATTGTAATTGATGGAACTTACTTTTCCTGGTTGATCCATTTCTTCTGTACCCGAGACCATCCCACAAGTCACCATTTTTAAATGCCCTGTATGTCAGGCATAGATCCATTCTGAGTCTTCTATATTGTGTGGAGTACAGTCCCAGGTCCTTTAACCTCTCACCATATGGCTTACCTGCTGTCTGTGTAATCTTTTTGTAGCACACCTTTGTGTCTTTTTGAGCAATTTAATTTCCCTCTTGTTGGACTGAGATCAGAACTGCATGTAATATTCCACATGCAGCCTCATCAGGGATTTATACAATTGCAGCAACACTTGACTGTTCCTGCTCTTGTGTTTTAGAATGTAGCCAAATAGTCTTTTTCTTTTACTCATTAGCTTTTTACACTGCTTAGCTGCTTACAAGTCATCACAGATCACAGACAGTCAAGTGATCTCCAACTCACCCCTGATTGGGTGCCCTGCCTGCTGTGGGCAGTGCGGCTTGCTGTCCTGTACCCACTGCTACCCCCTCCCAGTCCTGAAGCTCCTGTCTGGGGAGAAGATCTCCGACTCATCACTAATCAGATGCCTTGCCTGCTGTGGGTGGAGTGGCTTGCTGTTCTGTGCCCACCACTACCCCTCTCCCTCCTGGTCCAGAAGCTCCTGTCTGAGGAGAAGGTAATCATCGAATCCTCTGATGCTTTTTTTTTTAAACAAGAACTTTTGGTGCTTTACTGCACTCTTCTTCTAATTGGTCACCCTTCAGTGAAATGGGTGCTTGTGGCCAATCGGTTCCATCTCAGGCACACCGAGCTTAGGAGTGCTGATTTCTCTGAGCTCTTCATAGCTGCCTACTGACTTCCTACTCCAATTTTTGGGCTCATCTCAAGCCTTTCTGAAGCTTGCATTTATGTTAAACCTTTCAATATAATCTCTCTGTTCAGTATTAAGGCAGTGTTTTAATTTACAACTTCACCCTAATTAAGTCTACAGTTTATTTCTGTACCATGTTAAACAGTTTCATTTTATCAAGCCATACCTGCTTAATTTCAACCATTTGATTTACCATAGCTGTGATTGTTAAAGTGTGCTGCTGTGGAGGGTGATTTTTTTCTGGCTCTTTAGGTAATTTAATTACTACTTGTAACTTGTTTGTATTCTCTGCTCTGCACCTTTTCACTTCTAAATCTTTAGGACCCCACTCTCTATTATCCTTTTGTTCTGCCTATTTTTCCTCTGTCTTATACCCCCTACCCCCTGCTGCTCTGACCGCTGACCTCTGTGTGTCCCCCCCAACCCCTTGCATGACCTTCTGCCTATTAAAGCTTGAATTTTTTCCCTCTTTTCCCAGATCTCCAACTTACCCCTGATCTGGTGCCTTGTCTGCTGTGGGTGGTGTGGCTTGCTATCCTGTGACTGCCGCTACCCCCTCCCTCTCAGTCCTGAATTTCCTGTCTGGGGAGAAGATAATCACTGAATCCTCTGCTGCTTTTTTTTTTTAAACTGAAACTTTCAGCGCTTGATTGCCCTCTTCTCCTGAATGGCCACCCTTCAGTGGACTGGGTGCTTGTGGCCAATTGGTTCCATCTCAGGCACACTGAGCATAGGAGTGTTAATTTCTCCGAGTGCTTCATAGCTGCCTACTGATTTCCCGCTCCAATTTTTGCACCCACCCACCCTGCCTGACCTCAACACCATTTAAATGGTCTTGCTTAGCCTGCCCCTGACTCTATCTGAGCCTCTCCGAATTTGTCCACACCTTTTAAAGTGATATAATCCATTTTAAATATGTTTCTGTTACTGTATCATTTTCCCTTCTTCCCTCACCTTAACTCCTTTTCCCTTCACTAAGTATTGTCATTTTAAGCTTCTTAACTTTGTTGTCTAAATATTTGCCCTGATATCACTACAGTGATTTAAGTCCCTGCTTTCTAGCTGCCATAATATTGTTTCTCCTGGTGCTTGCCTGTGTCTGCAATCGCCTTACTTCTTAAATATCTCATACCACCTTGGGTACTTTGTTTACCCAAGACAAGGCAACCATAAACAGTACTTTCTCATCTGCCCTGCTTGCAAGGAACTTTATATCAGCTACTGCCTGCTCGCCTGGCATGGTAAACCAAGCTGCTAGACCAGGAAACACTTCCTTCTGTCATCTATTGCTAGGATAATATGAAAATGAATATACTCCTGACTACTCTCTTAATAGCCTCCTTGGTTGGCCTGCTATTGGTAACTGATTTCTCTGCCTCTATACTCGCTATCAATCAGCAAAGCCTGTTTTACTCCTCTACCACCCTAAATCCCTCTGACACCTCACATACAGTGATCAGCCACGTATCAACATTTTCACCCTCAGTCATGCTCATTCTATTGTCTAACTATGAGCATCATTTGCTTGGCCGATTTGTTCACTCCATCTCTATCAAGTTCCCTTCCTGGCCCCACCCTCCTCCCCTCCCCTTCCCTCTCCCTCTTTTCCCTCTTGCTCCTTGCCAGTGACATACAAACAAACCCAGACCCAACAAATATATATACTGACCACTCTGACAACATCTGGGTAAAACAAGCTGGACTCAGGGTTGCCCACCTAAATATCATTAGCCTCCCATTTAAGCTCCCAGAGCTTGAGGCTTGGGTGTCCCTGTATCAGCCTCATGTGCTAGGCCTCTCCGAGACCTGTTTAAAACCTTACCACACTGATGCTGCCTATAAACTTCCTGGTTACTCTCGCCTTTGACTGGACAGACCAGGAAGAAAGCAGGGTGGAGGAGTTGCACTGTATGTTCAAGACCATATCATATCTCTGCCATCTCCATCGGCTGCTCTACTCCCTCCTCCACAGGTGAATGGCTCCTGGCTGAGATTATCCTGGGTTCATCCAAAAAAATACACCTTGGGTGCTGTTATAACCCACCCCCCACCTCAGGAGGCATCCCAGGCTTAACTAACTTCCTTGATGGCTTAAGTGGTCTCTCTCATTCCAGAGAAACCATAATTCTCAGTGATTTTAACCTTAACTGGTTAGGTGCTCCTCAACCTGAGTATGTGAACTTACTAAAAATGCATCTCTTAGAGCAAATTATTTCCTCCCCAACAAGGCATAAATCCCGCTCCTTAAACCACACCACAATTGACTGGATTGCCCCAAACAAAGTAGACATGATCCTCTAGGCGAACACTATGTCTGACTCAATTAGTGACCATACATCAATGTACATTGTTTTGGGCTCCAAAGCAAATCGTCTCCAGCCTAATTATCTGTCATTTTGAAATTTCAGCTGCCCTGATCTTGCACCTGTCCTCAGGGATGCAGAGGCTATTAACTGGTATAATCTCTATCTGCACAAGGATGTCTCAGCTGCAATTGCTTCTCTCTCTGCTACACTCCAAAAACTGCAGGACAAACATTTTCCCCTCACAACCAGGAGGATTGTGGGGGCAGAAATCATTGGCTATCAAAGGAGCTCTTGGCACAAATGAAGGACAGGGATCATAAATGGAAAGCCTTTAAATCATCCCCCTCCCCACAACTCTGGAATGTATATAAAAAACTGCGAAATTCCTGCAAACATGCGGCAAATTCCCTAAAGCTCACATTTTACTGTGGCCAGCAACAAGCTTTCCTTAGTAATCCTCATACTTTCAGGGCCTCCTTAGGGTCACTCTTAAACCCCAAGGAAAACAAGCACATTTCTCAACTCTCATTCCCCTTGGGCCTTGTCTCTGACCCGGTTATAATTGCAGATACCTTCAATAAAATGTTCACTGACCTTTCCTCTTACCTCAATAAGCTTCCCCCTCAGCCTCCCCCGACCTAAAGAAGCAACCAAACTGAGCCCCCAATGCTTTAAATGACACCCTGCCACCTCCTTTCTATTTCAGGGCCATTGGGTAGAGAGTCATTACTAAGCTCCTAAAGAGTTTACCAGCCAGAGTCAGCCCTGGCAGTGATGGACTCTGCTCCATTTTTCTCAAGATTATCTCCCCAACCATTATTAAACTACTTACCTTCATATTTAACCTGGCCCTCTCATCATCCACTGTACCTGATGCATGGAAAGTTGCACACATGGTACCTGTCTCCAAGATAGGTGATCCCCTTTACCCAGAAAACTATTGACCCATCTGACTCCTCCCACACCTCAGCAAATTATTGGAAAAAATTGTCCACCACCAGCTATTGAATCATCTACAGAAATATAATCTCCTATGTCCCCTCCAGCATGGTTTCCGAAAGCATCACAGTACCTCTTCTGCACTAGCTCTCTTCTCTGATCATATCCTAACAAATATGGATAAGGCAAGCCCACTGGAGCAGTGTTTGCGGACCTGTCTAAGGCCTTTGACCTTGTTGACCACCATCTTCTACATTCCACAATACTTCAGTGTGGCTGCTCTTCTGATTCTATGAAGTGGTTCTGCAGTTATCTCTCCTACTAATTTCAGGCTGTCCAAATAGGTAAATACTTTTCTGCTACCCAAGCTAACCATATGGGAGTGCCCCAGGATTCTATACTTGGCCCGCTACTTTTTTCCATGTTCATCAATGCTTTCCCTGCTGGCAGTCTAAACTCTCATGCCCTTCATTATGCAGATGACTTAGTCCTCTATCACAGCGATAAGTCACTTGATTCCATCTCATCCGCCCTTTCACGTACCTATGCCTCTACACATCATTGGTTCCTCTCCAGTAGGCTCCTAGTCAATGAAAAAAAGACAAAGGCCATGCTCTTCAGCTCAGAACCTTTCCTTGACAAGGTCACTGAATCCACTTCCTCCCTTCTGGTATGTACCCCAGCAGCCCCCTCCTCGAAAATGTCCCCTCTTTCAAGTACCTAGGTGTTACCCTTGACCCCTGACTAACTTTCTCTGACTATATAAACAACACTGTGCAGAAAGTACACCAAAAACTAGGTGCTGCTTACCATATTAAGGAGCTTCTGTCCCCTGAAGCTCATCTTGCTATCATGCAAGGTAACCTATTGCCCCTTCTTGAGTACTGCTCCCCTATCTAGTCCTCTGTGTCCTCCACCCTACATTCTCAACTAATCACAGCTTAAAACTCCATCTGTCGCCTTGTTCTTCAAGCCCCCTACTCCACCCACCATTGTTCAATCTACCAGTCCCTTGGATGGCTCCCTCTGCATGGTTGCTTTGAGTATGCTATGGGCTGTGTTGTGGACAATCCATTCAGGTGCAGCCAGATGTCCCTCTGTTCCCCATTGCTCACTCACAGAACTGCCTCCAGGTGCCTCAGGATATCCTCAGTCCCTCCCCTGGAAGTACCACGTGTCACCACTTTAATGGGAACTAAAGCTTTCTCTGCCCCCACCCTATGGAACAGTCTACCACTGCCTATTCACTTCTCCCTCTCCCATCTGTCCTTCAAAATGAACCTAAGAGCCTGGCTCCTCTCTAAATCCCCATGCAGTTGTGTACTGGACAACAAGTAGTGCCCACAAACTACCCCAGGTGATATGTATCTCTGTCCTATTCCATCTTGACTTCCTAGCTGTCTCTGGTTTCCTTTCTCATTGACCTACAAGGTCTTCTTACCAAGTCTGTCTGTTAGTCTGTCAGCCAGTTCAGGAAAAATGGATGTTTTGCTTCTAATTATAAAAGTTACCGCTTGTCATTTTTGTACCATTTATCCTCTGTAATCTGAGTTGTTACCACTGCCTCAGCTCAGTTTACATTGTACCCCTATTGACCTCATATTGAGATTTTGTACAGACATGTTTTACTCATGTTTTGACCTTTGTCTATTGTCCATCACTGTGTAATAGCTACTACTGTCTATGTAAATTTATGGCTGTTGAACTATGTTGGCGCCACCTTGTGGCCTGGGTCATGTCTGAAAACAGTCCACTGGATCAGCACACTTACCTGGTTGACAAAGACATAAATAAATAAACAGATCACAGCACCCACGTTGCTTTACCTGTCCATCACTGATAGGTACTTTCCATATAAAGTGTACAATGTACACCTATTTCTTCTTCCCATGTGCATTTTGTTGTATTTGTCTATGTTTAGAGCTAGTTTATTCTGCTCCACCCATGACCCAATTCTATCAATTTCACTTTGGAATAGTCTTATAGCCTCCTCATCACTCACTATCGCTGCTATCTTCACAGTGTCTACAAACTTGCAACTCCAGCAACCAGGGGTAGTCTTCAAAGTTGCAGTGTATAAATGAAACAATAGTCTTGACATGCAATATATGACAAGGACAATAATTTCTGTAATTGTTGTCTATGCCTGAGGTAACTAAAATAGTTAGCCATGCAATTAGACTAACAGAGGGATATAAGCAAGGATTTCAATTCTAATTTAGTGTATTCCCACTAAATGGAGCGGTCCTCATAAAAAAATAATGACAGACTTTCTGGCTGCAGCAAACTACAGTATGGATTGGGTGATCCAAGTCTGCTGTAATAAAGCTGAATTAAAGTGCCATGTACCTGGACCTTGGGGAGGGATTACATGGTGCCCAGCTTGTAAATGTAAAAGTGAATGATCCAAAAATTTTGTAACATGAAGCTCAGCAGAGCAGAATGGTAAGAAGGTGATGATGAGAAAATAATCTATTGTCATAGCTAGGGGATTTATATGGAAAGTGGGATCACAGGTATTAGTAGCAATAACGTAAGCATCAAGGAGACCTGCTGTATTTATTAAATTAGACAGAAAATGCATATCACAGCAGATTTTATTTGTACGACTCCTATCCTGGGAGGAAAGTCCACAGTCAAAATCCCCACCAAAAACAATGTTATGGGACAAAAACAAATAGGGCTGTACTTGATTCAGCAAATCCATTCTATCAGCTTTTGACTGTGGTGCATAGATAGTAATAAATCTAAACAAAGATTGCTGAAACTTGGTATCAAGAATTAAAATCCTACCAGGCACAAGATCAATGGGTTTCAAAGCAGTAAAGTCCTAGGAATTAAATCAAATCCTAACCCCGGAACACTGATCAGGCTCTATCGACCAGAATGCTGGTCCAGCATACCAAACCTGTTGAACCTTTGAAATGTCCTGAACAGTGTCTTGTGAAAAGTAAACACCAGAATGGTGTGAAAGGAGCTGAAAGAAGACTGCATCTCTTTTTCTGGCATTCTTGGTGCTAAACACATAGATGGAGAAAATATGAAGAGTAGAAGCCATAGAGGGTGTGATGTACAAAGCACTACAATAGAAGGACATGGTCAATCAGGTTTTTTGTCCTGTCTTGTGAGCTTTATTTTTCATTTTGGTTTTGGCATTCATTTTCCATTTTTGATTACCTGAAGGTTTAGATTCTTCAGTGTAAGATATGCAACTGAGAAGACCACAGGGAAGAAGCATCAGAGTCAGGTTCTGACTCCTCAGACAGATGCTGTAGAGTAGCATAGGTGTTCGCAACTGTCAACCTGGGCAGCACCACAGCCCTGAGGATGTGGAAGATCCCAAGGTTGGAGGTGTCTTGTAAATATGTAAAATTCACCTAGTTCTGGATCACGGGGAGAGGGGGACATAATGACAGTATCTGCAGTCCAAGATGAAACAACCGGAGAAGTGTCACTCGGGATGAATTTTGGATTGGCAGGAACTGCAGAGTCAAGTGACATGGCAGCAGCAGGGACAGTGTCTGGCTGTAAATGCTGAACAGAAGGTTATCAGCATGTAAATCTCAGTATGAAAGAAACACATAGAATCTTTCAAAAGGGTATGAGCCACAAACAGTCTATCAGGGGGTTTCTCCATATCACCTTTGTAGCTCAACCTGATAGCATTATGACATTTGACAGGACAGACAGGGTTATGAAATAAAAAGGCATACAGTCTAGGACTGGTTTTGTGAAGAAGCAAAAGAGGAGCCTCAGGTGGGTCGAGGTGAGTGGTAATTAGTGGTGTTGTGAAGTTAAACTTCGCCTGTGAAGTTCATGCGAATTACCGAATATTTGTGCTTTGAGGAATTCGTGGAGTTTTCAGAAAACTCCGAAACTTTGATTCACACGAGTTGTGCAAAATATTTGTTGAATTTCACCTTTTTTAATGCAAAGTGCAAATTTTGTGTGTGGAGTGCAACATTTGAGGGCGAAATTTTGTGCTCCACAGCAAAATCCGCAAAATGAGCAGCTGCGAATTTTACAAAATCACTCTGCGAATTCTGTGAAATCTGAAAATTAACTCATGGAGCAAATTTCATGGACTTTGTACACCTCCAGTGGTAATGTTTGATAGGTCAGGGCTACTGTGGAGGCCAGGAAGATTGTCTGTAGGAAGAGGAGTTGTATCAACAGATTGTGCAGCCACCTGAGTCATCACCAAAGTAATAGGAGGGCTTTGGGGAAGGGTGAATTCAGGCTTCACAGAATTAAAGTCAAAAACAGGATTCTGATTGAGCTGCAGTTCAGCCAGCAATTCCAAGAGTTACAGTGCATTAGAGTCAGATAGCTCCAGAACCGTACTACAAGATACTTGTTCAGTAATTATAGAAATAGGATGGGTTACAATAAGTGGTTTACAGTAGTCAGTTGAGTGCAGAATCCAAATAGGGGATGTCCCAGATACCCATGCATTGGTTTCAGAGGAACATTCCCAACCTGCCGAAGCCAAAACCCCTTCAACAGTACTGTGTCAGTTGTCCGTGGCAGAATCAGTCTGAATAAAGGGACGGCCAAGCCAGTGATGACTCTTGTGGTCCTGCACAGACATGGAAGCTTTGGCAGAAGGCTTCCCAACCTGGTTGGGGGAAACAATAGAATTACTTGGAGAAAATGGGCTACATGGCGCAATATGCAGCACTGAAACAGGGGCCCATGGTGAAGCAGGGAAACTAGTAGAGTCAGAGCAGAGCAGCTCACTGTCTATCAGCTCCATAGATGATATTACAACATCAACAGCCAGCGGAGCTTTAGTGTCAGACTGAGGTCAGTGGTCCATGACAGCAGCAATGTCTTTCCATAGCCTAGAGATTTCAGCATGTAGCTGTTCTTTCTACAAATGGTGTAAGTATTCTTCATCAGATGGCTTGTATCTAAGTTAAATGGGCAAGCACATACTAGCCACACTGATTAAAAATGCAACCACCAAACATTTAAATGATAAGGGGGGCATGCAAAAAGAGATGCACAGCACATAAGGTCCACAACATTACAGATTAATATAAAAGAGAATATTGGTAGCAAACCCAAACAAAAAGTAGGGCTAAACTTTTACTTAACCAATGCCAGAAGCCTACAAAACAAAAAGGAAGAACTTGAACAAATCCTTGACCCACAAAATGATATGGATATAGTTTTCATAAATGAAACTTGGTGGACAGGTAATGATGAATGGGGATGAATCATTCCTGGATACACACTGTATCACCTGGCTAGAGAAGATCAGAGGGAAGGAGGGCTAGCAGCATATATATCAAACAAACTTAAATCTACTGAAATCTCTGAAAAAAATGTAAGGTAGTTCAAATGAGTCAATGTGGATAAGAATAGACACAGTGAAACCTTGAATATAATATTTGTGGTATGTTACAGACCCCCTGGAATGAACCAAGAAACCACTACACAAATTACTATGGAACTCGAACAGGCATACGAACTGGTTAGAGTAGTAACAGTGGGGGATCTAAACTTTGGCGCTATCAACTGAGATAACCTGACAGCTAGAAAACAACAGATTGAGACCTTTTGGCAAACAGTAAAGCAATTAGAGCTTGTCCAATGTGTGAAGGCTGTCACTAGAGGAAATACAATACTGGATATTGTCCTAGTCTCAAATGAGATCAGTGTAACACGCTATAAAGTAAAGGGGCCACTGGGCTATAGTTATCACAATAGCATTAGATTCTCACTGATGGAAAATCCCCCAAAGACAAAGGGCTGCAGGACAATTTATAATTTCAAAACTGCCAACAAAACTCAAATTAGTGCTGAACTTCAAAAAATTAACTGGGAAGAATCTCTACAAAACAAACATACAGCTGAAACGTGGGATGTTATAAAATGGAAAATATTTAGTTTATGCGATAAACATATAAAGAAGATAAGGAAGTATAATAGCAGAGGCAACACACCAAAGTGGCTTGTAAACTCATTAAAGAAACTAATAAAAAAAAGCACAAAGCCTTCACCTAGTATAGGGTGGAAGGATCAAACACTGCATGGGATAATATAAAACTTTACAAAACAATGTAAAAATAAACTTAAGAAAAACAAACAGCAGATGGAAATAGCCCTTGCAGCCACTGCTGAAGATAACATGAAGCAATTCTATCGGGATGTGACCAAACTAAATAAAAGTAACACAGGGTTATCCTCCATCATGGTAGACAATCAGCTAATCACCGAACCTGTAGATACGGCAAATAAATTAAATTCCTATTTTGGAACTGTATTCACTAGCAATTCAAACTATGTAGGTGACATCCCTAAGAACTTAGGATAAGAAAACTTCTTTACAGAGGAAAAGATAAACAATAAAATAAGTAAACTGAAGAACTCTTATGCAGCAGGGCCAGATAATATCTCTCCAATAACAATGAAACTTATAACACCACATATCACCATCCCACTGAGACTATTATTTCAAAGATCCTTGACAGACAGTGATATTCCACCTGACTGGCTTGCGGCTTGTGTGATTACCATACACAGAAAAGGTAATAGGGCTGTCCCAGGGAAATTGATGGAATCTATCTTTACAGACCAAATAAACTAGCACATAAACATGAATGGGTAGAGGGACACTGAGCAGCATGGGTGTGTGTTGGGTAGGTTTTGTATGACAAATTTGTTATGCGTTTATGAAAAACTTTCAGCAACACAGGATGGTGGGACACTGGTCAACTGTATTTACCTTGATTTCACGAAGGCCTTCGATAAAGTCCCACACAGTCACATAGTGCAAAGTCTTTGTGAGCTTCTAATAGACCCTTGAATCATAAAATGGATACCAGGGCTACTAAGGGGAAGAACCCAGAGGGTGAGTATAAATGGATACTACTCCGACCTGGTGGCAGTGACTAGCGTGGTGCCGCAGGGATCTGTGTTATAGCCAGTTCTGTTCCAAATAGTCATATCCAGTTTGGGAAAGGGAATACCCAACTGACAGAGTAAATAAGCAGATGACATGGAACTGGCAGGAAGAGTGAGTAATGAGGATGAAATATCTACTATGCAAAATGACATAAATAGTATTCATGAATGGGCAACACAGAAAGGAATGTGCTTCAACACTAACAAATGCTGTGTGATACATTTGGGTAGGCAGAACCTAAGGGGTACATACTTCTTAGGAGATAAACCACTAAGGAAATTAAACCAAGAAAGGGGCTTAGGTATAACAATGAATGAAAACTTCACTTAAGACACCCACTGTGACAAAGAAATAATAAAGAAAAATAAGTACTATGGGCTGTCAAACGTAGTTTTAGAAGTAGGGATAAACAAGTTATTATGCCACTGTATAGATCATATGTTAGACCCTTACTGGACTGTGGCAGCCCAGTATGGGGACCAATTAAAAAAGGCTGTATAAAGAGTATTGAAAGTGTATAAAGACACACAACTAAACTGATCCATAATTTAAAGAATTAACCATACAATAGTTGCCTTGACGCACTAAACCTTACGTTCCTTGAAGCTAGAAGAATAAGAGGTGATATGTTGCTGTGCTATGATACAGTACAGGATGCTTACTTACTAAATTGATTGAATATGGAATTTAAAACTGAAAAAGCAACATTTAGAGGACACCCCTTGCAGTTCAGACTAAAAAATACAGGACAAATAATAGGAAGGCTTCTACACTGAGATGGTGGTGGTCCCCTGGATTAGACTGCCTGTTAATTGCATAGCTAGCAAGAACAAACACCAATTCAAGAGTAGACTGGATGTCTACTTGGCTGAAGGAAATGCACTGATTTATTATGGGTAATGTGATAGGAGCCATTATGGGCTAACCACCTCTCAGTGCTCCTTACACCTTAATACGAACCTCAGTAATAGTAGTATTATCAGCCAGGAGGGCCAAACAATGGTCTGTGTGGTCTGAAGCAGTGGTCGAGAAGTCTGAATGACTAGAGTGTCTCACCTGGCACCCATCTGGGTGTCCAGGAGAAGTAGCAAACAGCTGGTCTGGTATGGCTTACCTGGGATTCATCAAATATTGATGAAGCAATACATCCATATCAAAAAGCCTTAAAGTCTGTCATCATTACCATGTTCAAATATTTCCCTCAACGAAATCAGGTGATATGAGATATACCTATCAGGTACAGTGTAAGACTGTGCTGCTGTGATTAGATGATAAGCAGCGTGTAGTAGTCTACTATTAAGAAGTTTAGCTAAAATCTTAAAATCTGCATTTAGGAGGCAAACAGGTCTCCAATTTTGCATAACTCATTTGTCCCCTTTCTTGTATAAGTATATTAGAATGCCTGAATTCACGTCTATGAGCAACTGCTGGAGGGAGAGGATATGATTAAAAACCACAACAAATTCCCTTTCAATCTTCAGAGCAGTTGATCTCTAGCAGGCCAGCCTCCGAAAAACTCCATGCATTCACCTACACCACCAGAAGTGGCCATCATGGTATCATGCCAGAAGAAGGCCAGAGTGCTCCCCTACAGGAAGAGTAGGGGACTTTCCCCAGAATCCTGGTCAAAATTCTCCTTCCCATAAAACTGGTTCATGCTTTTATCATAGGCTGTGTGTGGGTGTTAACTACAGATGTGTGATGTTGCAACCTTCGCTCCGAAAAAAAATTGTGAATTTTGCCACATTCAAGAAGTGCAAAGCGACAACTTCACAAAGTTTTTGGCAGGTGAAGTGGCACTTTTTAGGTGAAGTTAAGGGGAAGTTAAGGCGAAGTTGCAACTTTGCCTAAACTACAACTCAGAAAGTGCCATTTAATGATGAGAACTTAATGCAAAGTGGCAAAGTGGGAAGTTTTCATAGGTATTAGTGAAGGTGAATTTCACAACTTTGTCAGAACTTCACCTGCGAGATAAAACTTTGCAAGATCTCTAGGGTCAAAGTGTGAAGTGGCTGCCACTACACAATTACCGTCACTTCAATACCAGTCTTTTATTGCTTATTTTGTGCTTTGGGATACCATGTATATGAAAAGCTCTATAGAAATGTTAATAATAATAATATTTTTATTTTTAAGGTGCCTTTCAAATGCTAAGGTGCCTTACAAATTAAAATCAGAAATAAATCAGAATAAAAACAATCTTAAAATCAGAAGCAGACATCATAAAATAACATTGCTCAAACTAATTATTCACCATATACCTGGTGCCACAGAAAAGTCTTTAGGGCTTATATAAAACCCTCCACGGTCATGCACTGGCATAACTGATGAGGAATAGAATTCCAGAGTGTGGGAGCCATGAACATAAATGATATGGCCCCTGAAGATTTCAAATGTACCTTAGGAATCTCTAGCAACCCCTCGCCGGCTGAGCGGAGTGATCGCCCAGGGCAATAAGGAACCAGGAGCTCTTTCAGGCCCAGTCCGTGTAGGGCTTTGAAAGTCAGCAAGCCAACTTTAAAGGTGATCTGCCATTGAACTGGCAGCCAGTGCAGTTCGTGCAGCACCATTGTAATATGACAGGACCGAAGAGATCCTGTCAGAAGCCGGGCCACCGTGTTCTGCACCAGCTGCAAGTGGTGGATTTCCACCCCAGAAAGCCCGAGGTATAGGGAATTGCAGTAATCTAAGCGTGAAGACACAAAGGCATGGACCAGAGCAGGAAAGTCACTGGACGGAACCAGATGTTTAACCCTGGAGATATTCCTTAGATGGCAAAAGGAAGATTTGATGACAGCTGACACCTGCAAACACAGGGTTAACCCTTCATCAAAAATTACGGCCAGGTTTCACACTTGTTAATGCTTCTTCTTCTTTGTCTTCATCTTCTTCTGTCTCTACCTCTTCATTCTCTTCCTCTTCTTCTTTCTATTGTTCTTCTTCCCATTCCTGCATGATCCCAGCAGTGAGTGTGAATATGCATTTGCATGCAAGTGTGCATAGTATGGCACCAGCCAGCATTCTCCCTCCCTCCCTCAAGTAGTGCTGCCTGTTGTTCCACCTGAGCCCACCTAAATTGGTGGCCACATGGCAGCTTCTGTTTCTCCTTCCCCAAAGGAGAGCATCCATAAGAATGTTTGATCCCCCCCCCCAAGCTGGCCTCCAGAAGTTCTGACTCATTCTCCAATCTGAGTCACCAACATCATGAGCAGTGCAAGTACCACAGCACTACACCCGCATGCTTACTTGATGCTGAGAGCTCCAGAGGTCTACACAATATCACTACATGCAACTGAATAGTTTTGAACCTACAAGGTCTCAATGTCTACAAGTTTGTTTGTGAAATGTTGAGCAAATATTGTTTGCCCCATTATAGAGCCCCGGTGAGACTGCTTCTAGAGTATCATGTCCGGTGTTGGAGCCCATACATGAAGAGGGATAGGGCCAATGTAGAGATAGACGAGAGGTGAGATACAAAGATAATGCAGGGGAAGCAAGGAAATGCACGTAATCTGAACATGTACATGATGGCCAGAAGAAAGAGGGGTGACATGACTGAAACAGTCACATTAATGAAGGGAATAAATAGGGGAGATTGTCAGGACCTGCTCAAGTGAAACTAGGGCTCAAACAACAAGGGCACAGTTATAAGCTCTAGAGGACAGATTTAAGAAGAATGTAAGGAAGTACTCCCTTATTGAGATGGTTGTGGATAGGTGGAATAGCTTGTCCAGGGAAGTGGTAAATGCCAAGATGGTGATGCATTTAAAGAGAGGTTGGGACAGTTACAAGGGGTTAGTAACAGCAAACACTGCAGTGAGAAGGATGGGCAGGAGAGGATAGGGCCAGGGTCAAACTACTACAAGGGCACTCAGCCTAGGCCAGACCAGTGATAGGGTGGAGGGTGTCTAGGGATATGAACATGTTTTATTGAGCGACTCAATAAGAGAGACTCAACAAAACCATCCGTGGGAAGACCGACTGGTGCACAATAGTGAGGAGCAGGGGAGAGTGAATGTAGCAGTGAGTGCATTCAGTAGAAGAAGATAAAAGGAGTAGTTTGGCCAAGTTCTGTCAAGCTGGCTGTCTGGCATAGTGGTTAGAGCCACTGCCTAAAAAGGTCAAGGGCCTGGGTTCAGGTCCTGGTGCGGGACAGAATCTTTCTCGTCTTTTTTTTCTCTCTAAGTCTGCCCCCCGGAGTTGGTGATCTTTAAGCTGGGATATGCAGAAGGCTTTCACCCGCATAGGGGGGTGGGAGGGCACGCACCCCCACATAAAGAAGTTTTTTTTTTGTTTAATTAAAGTTATCGACCATCGCTGTTTGGCGGCGGTTGATCTAATGTTGTTTGGCGCTTAGTGACTTGGGGCATTTTTAGCCTCTTTGTGTCAGTGGCATACAAAAACTAGCCCTTGTCAAATTCCCTCCTCCCTCCCTCCCTCAAGTAGCACTGCTCTGTTGTTTCCACCTGGAGACCACCCAAATTGGTGGTCACATGGTAGCTTCTGTTTTCCTTCCAGAAACCACCGAGGTTGCAAGTGCCTGTGAAGCTGCCCTTCCCCACTCCCAGAGAGCAATCACAGAGCCATGGATCCACCGAGGGTCCAGCAAACCGCTGAGGTCGCGAGGCCTCTGAAGGTGCCCCCCCCCCCGAGAGCAATCCCAGAGCTACAGAGCCACCAAGGGTCCAGCAACCCATCGAGGTCACGAGGGCTCGTGAAGCTGCCCTCCCTACCTCCCAAGAGCAATCCCAGGTAAACAGCCGAACTCTGAATTGGCAGGGTGAGGTGACCAGACATCCTAACACTCGCCTGCTCCTGCTACAGAATCCGAATTGAAACTTGTGCTTCACGCCATTTTATGTGAATGCAGGCATCACTCCGGGACTCTTTTAAAAACCACTGCATGATTTAAAAGTAGGTGTGGAAGTGGAGATAGTTTTTGAGGTACAGTTTTAGCTAACTACCTGCATTTCCTCGATATAAAAGGGTTACCTTAATTGATTTCTGACAAAAACAGCTTTTTTTACTTAAAACGAGTTCCCTTAATGATGCAATAGGATCCCACTAAAATATGCATGTGTGCCAAGACTTCAGTAAAGTTTAATTTATTCAGTACTGCCCAGTTTTTATTCAGTAATGCCTAGTTGGACCTTAAGCTAGGAAGCTAGTGAGAAGCTATTACAACTCTGTCCTGTGTGCTGTTTCTTTAACTGTGCCAGATGCAAACACTGTTTTACTCTGTACTGAAAGAAACTGCTAGCGTTTTAACCTGCCCCTCTTCTTGCCAGCATAGGCCCCTCTCTGTCTCCACACCTAAGCTGTCTCTTCCCCCTCGTAGCAGGATATAAAGACTTACCTGCCTTTCTTCTCTCCCCAGAGCCACGGATCTACCGAGGGTCCAGCAAACCGCCAAGGTCACAAGGGCCTGTGAAGCTTCCCTTCCCCACCCCCTGAGAGCAATCCCAGGTAAACAGCTGAACTGTGAATTGGCAGGGCAAGGTGACCAGACCTCCTAACGCTCGCCTGCTCCTGCTACAGAATCCAAATTGCGGACTCCGCCGACGTGTTGCTTTGGCTCCCCACCACCCCCACCGCCACCCTTGCTCAACTCCTCCTTATATAGGAGACAATCGGTGCTGAATGATTAATGGCTGAACCAATCAGCCCACTTTTCCATCTGCATCTTATACCCAGTCACCACTAGAGGCTGCTCTACATTCTTTTCTCTCCACCACTGCTATCACTCAACCTCCAACCCCCCCAACATGCTTCTTTTTCTCCTGTCTCTCTCCTCTGCTCTGTCCTCTGTGCTCATTCCCCTCATCCTCAACCTCCCATATCAGTCAAGCTTCCGGAGCCACAGGCTACCCCTACATCCTCACTTCCTGGCATCTACCGGCTCCCGAAAAGAACTCCAAGGGGAACCTGACCTACATTGCACCCACCCTCCACCCAAGCTATGGGACCTTCCCCCTACCCACATATACCACATGCAACTATGGCCACTGCCATACACGGACTACCCTCCAAGGACACTACTACATCAGGTACCGCCCCTTATGAAACCTATGAACCCTCCGCCTCCTCTCTCATCCCACACTCTCCAACTGTCAGCCCCCTACACACTACCCCTCCCTATCCGCTCCCTTTCCAAATCCCCAGGGGCCGCAACTCATGTGGATCATCGTATACGAAAATCAGCCTGGAACTCTGCACTCAGGTCCTTCCTCTTACTGCTACTCCTTATATCTAGTAATATCCACCCTAATCCTGGCCCGGTTGCAACCTCAGCACCTAGCCATACCCCCAATAGTGGGCTTCACATTGCCAGCCTCAATGTTTGTATTCTACTAAAAAAATGTGACTCACACCAGGGTTGGATCCTCCAACACCAGCCCAATGTCATTGCCGTAACTGAAACCTGGCTCTCCCCCTTAATCCCGGACTCTGGGGTAGCCATGCCCAGTTTCAAACTCTTCCGAGCTGACTGACAGGGAAAGCAGGGAAGGGATTGTACCATCTACGTTAAGGACACAATACACTGTCAGCCACTTCCCCCCTTGCTAGTCCCTGGGCCATAGGTCATCACACTCAAGCACACTATGGGTCACTACCAAACCCCCCTCCTCATCACAGCAGCCTACATTCCCCCTAGAGACCAGAAAGTGTAATTCCGCTCAATTGTGTCACATCTTGCCTCCCTCCAGCAACAAAATGAACAGATTATCCTTGGGGACTTCAACACCAACTGGCTGGCTAAGTCTTCCACCCCACTTTTAGATGCAGCTACCACCCAAGACCTGACACAAGTAGTCCCCTCTTCCACTCGTCTGGACCCCCACACTGGAGCCTCCTCCCTACTGGACCTGGTTTTCACCAACTGTTTCCATAAAATCACTAGCACCGGGAGTCACATGATGCAGTGTTCTTGCTAGCTGCGCTCTCTATGAGCGCTGCCTAAACCCTATCCATATATACACTCTTTTGGTCATCAGTGGGGTATCGGTGCTTACAAAGGAGACATCCACTGTCTGGAAGCATCAGAGTAGCTGGTCAGGACACAGATGGCAGAAGAAATGCCTAAAGCGGCAGCTAAACATACCCCCTCCAGCTACCCCTGAAAAGGCCCCGAAGAAGCCTCGGGCCTCATCGTTACAGCCAGCCCAGCCTATCTGCCATGGCAGCGAAGGGGAAGAATTGTTAACTGTAGCAAAGTTTCTCGAAGAATTTAGACCATTTAAAGCTGAAATGGTCGAAATGACTACCGAAATCAAGAATATCACCTCCACCCTGGAAGATCTGAACAGGAAAATATCAGACAATGAGGCAAGAGTCAGGTCGCTGGAAAACCGTGCAGATAAGATCGATCCTGAGATTGTCAAGTTAAATCAACGCATTGCCAGTCTAGACTCGAAAGTTGAAGATCTCGAGGGCAGAAGTAGAAGGAACAACGTGGTAGTGATCGGTTTGCCTGAAAGGGAAGAGGGAAATGACCCGGTGAAGTTTTTTTCAGAAATTTGTCGAGAGGATTGCAGGCCCTTCACCCTATGGTCACTCCTATAATATTGAAAGGGCGCACCGAGCCCTCCGGTCTATGCCACTACAAGGGGCGCCTCCTCATATCTTCATGGCCAAGTTCCTTAACTATCAATAAAGGCAAGCCTTTCTACAGAAAGTCAGGGAAACTAAAGCCCTGCAATGGGAGGGGGCAAACCTAAAGATTACCCAGGACTTGCTGCTTTCGGTACGGCAGCGAAGAGCAGCCTTTCATCCCCTCGTCTCGAAGATTATTGCAGCGGGTATTAAATTTAAAATGGTATACCCTGCTGTGCTGCATGTTTACATATCAGAGTCGTGGAAAAAGTTTGAGGATCCAGAGAAGGCCTCAACTGCACTCCAGCTCGCACTGCCCAACATTTTTAAAGCTAAGTGTTAGGGTTCAGCTTCCCTGGGCATACTTGTTTCCCTTGACAGTTGAAAGAATCATGAGAGCTTTTCCCAGTAATATGTTTGATTACCTAGATGGCCTATAAAGATGAGACAGGCTGCGCTACTAACATGGATCTGAAAGACCGTATGCTTAATTTCCCGGTGATTCCCCCCCCGACCCCGGACAATAGAGATTCGCCTAATGCGGGCATCTGTTTGTGTAAAGGTGACCTCTTCATAGCCACCTATTTTGGTATTTGCCGGACTCTCCTATGCATTTCGACAGAGTCCTAGTTTCACCGTGGTAAGCTCATGGCATGCAAGCTCCGCGTTGGTCGATTCGGGGATCTGAAATGGTCACTTCCATTTTATTCATAGCAGATATTTGCTTGCTGGTGGAACAATTTTGTGGACTCTGGGAGTTTCCAAGGGAGATCTGCAAACACAAATTAGTGGCAGTTCTTAACATGTCAAAATGCGGATCGTATTGCCTGTTGGTGCCACAACTGACTGCAGTATATTGCCTGGACTATGGTCTCTGCAGGAAGGGATTCACGGGTGGAACTGATGGGGGGGGGGGGGACAATGCTGTTTGTGGATCAGTCACCGGAGCCTCGCATTCTCGTTATACGGCACCTGGGGGGACATCAGAAATATGTGTTTGTTAGTAAAAAGGATGTTTTTTAGATTCTAATGTTGCTTACTGTAGGTTAAGAAAATTGGTATCTGATTGCCCTTGAGGCTCAGGTTGGCTTGACATTATCTTGGGTTCTTTGGGGACGGGGCATTGGGGCTAATCTTTCCCCCTTCTAGGGATATATTAGCAAATGCTAGGTTATAATGGTTTAAAGATATGTAGATAGGAAATGCATTACTGTTGGATGTTTCCTTACACAGGGGAAAACCAATGTTGGGCATAACTCTAACTGAAGATGTGGAGGGGGGCAGGGAGGAGAGTATGCAGTGATGCGAGCTGCCATCATGGACCGTGAAGATGAGGGAGGAGGAGGGGGCAATAGGGGTTGAGACTAAGAAGGAATATATTACTTATGGGTGTTGCTTGGGGGATAAGGGAAGGGTGGGAGCACAGTCTCTAAGATTGGTGATAGAGAGTACCGGATAAGTGGAAGCATACCATTGTTTGAGCTAGACATGCAGGATAATGGCGTCATGTGGGACGATTAAATTTGTAAGCTGGAACATAAAGGGAGCACGACAGAAAGCCAAACAGTACAGTATATTGAAGCACTTAGAGGTGGTAAAAGCAGATATAGCGTTCTTACAGGAGACGCATTTGCTTGAAACGGAATGTAGCTCCATGAGGCGTTTACAAATGGGGACAGTTTTTTCTTCACAAGGTACCACGCAAAGCTGAGGTGTTATGGTGCTTATGCGTAGGTCCGTTCCCGTTACCCCTCTTCAGGTTATTCAGGACGATGAGGGTAGATATGTTTTTGTCAGGGGTAGGCTACAAAATACTGAAATTCTCCTTGGTTCTGTTTATGGTCCCAATACTGTATCCCAAAGGTTTTTTGTCAAACTCCTGGAAGCCTTGACTCCATTTGTACAGATCCCCATGATTCTAGGAGGCGATTTAAACCTTGTCTTAGACCCTTTAATGGATAGAACCAGAAAAATTATTTTGCCCTTCTCACTGGCCCAGCGGGCCTTAGGAGAATTGTTGGACCAGCTCGGTCTAGTGGACGTCTGGAGGATTGTTCACCCGAAGGCTAGGGAATACACGTTCACCTCTCAAGTTCACGGTTCAGCATCCCGTATAGATTACATATTACTCTCTCGTACTCTCCTTCCTGGAGTGCTGGACACTGAAATTCTGCTGGGACCCCCTTCCGACCATGCAGTTGTGGTGGTGTTAGTCTCCTTCTCTTCTCTTCCTAAGAAGGGCAGTAGGTAGAGGATAAACAACCAGATACTGTGTAATCCCAAATCGGTAGAGTTTATTTCAGCACAAATAGAAGAATTTTTAGCTAATAATCTGAAAGACAATATCAGCCCCGATATGGTATGGGGAGTGCTCAAAGCCTTCATGAAAGGGATACTAATTGGACAGGCAACCAAAAGGAAGAGGGAGAGGGTGCAAATTCTATCCGAATTGCTGAACCGAATAAGGAATAGAGAAACTAAATTGACTCCACAGTCTTCAGATGACGAGAAGCTTGAGCTTGTTAAACTGAGAGACCTTTATTTAAAATTGCTTGGGGAACAAGCGGAGTTGGCGTTGATCAAGACTAAGGCTAACTATCTTGATCAGGGAGAAAAGGCGGGTAGGCTCCTCACCAGACGAATCAAACAGTTGGAATCATCTCGTATAATTCCGGGGATTCAATCCAAGGTAGATGGCCAAGTGAAAACCATGCCGGGGGAGATAGTGCAGGAATTTAGATATTACTTTAAATCCCTGTATAGTAAAATGGAGAAACCCCCCACTGAGAGGGAGATACTCACCTTCTTAGAAGGATTGGATCTCCCCTCGTTGACTGAATCCCAACAGATGCAGTTGACGACTGATATCACCCAAAAGGAGATTGAACTGATTATTCAGAGTCTCCCATTGGATAAAACACCAGGGCCAGACGGGTTCTCATCAAATTTTTATAAAAAGTTTTCCAAACAATTATCCCCTTTACTCCTTATGTTATTTAGACACATTCTAAGTCACCAAACGAGGGACCAATCATTGTTTGAAGCACTTATTGTTTTAATACCAAAGCCAGACAAACCTCCTGAACAACCAGCTAGTTATAGACCTATTTCCCTGCTTAACTACGATGTTAAAATTTTGGCTAAATTGCTGGCGGAACGTATAAGTCGGGTACTACCCGGCCTTATTGGCCCAGAACAGGTTGGTTTTATGAAAGACAGGTCCTCCGCTGATCACCTTAGAACTCTGGCCCATGCCTTCGGTGTCCGAGGGTAGTAGTTCACTATGGCTCTGCTGTCTTTGGACACCGAGAAGGCTTTTGATAGGGTCCATTGGGGTTTCTGTTAGCCACAATGGGGAAGTTTAGGTTTCAGATTCATTCTTAAAATGGATAAGCTCCTTTATTCAAACCCTACAGCAAGAGTTAGTTGTAATGGGGCCACCTCGGACCCCTTTAATCTTTATGTAGGTACTAGACAGGGTTGCCCTTTGTCCCCCCTTCTTTTTAATATATACCTGGAACCCCTCATCAGAACAATAGTGCATAAACAAGAAATAAATGGTATTAGAATTCTTGACTATATTGTGAAAATAACAGCATATGCAGATGACCTTTTGGTATATGTTTCCAGCCCGAGGACGTCTATTCCGGCTCTTCTGGAGGTTATTCGGGAATACAGTGGATTGGCTAACTACAGGCTAAATTTAGATAAATCTGTAGTATTTCCCCTTAATAAAAATCTTTTTAGGCAGGAAATCACTGAACTTGGCTTGACCTGGAAATCAGATTCCATAAAATACCTTGATCTTAGCCTAACAAGGAATAGGACTAGAATACGCCAGTTAAATCTGGATCCCCTGGTGCGTATCATTGAACTGGATTTGAAAAGATGGGCAAGGCTTCCAATCTCATTATGGGGGAGGATTAATTTAGTTAAAATGAATGTCTTTCCCCGGCTGTTTTACCCTCTTAGCATGTTGAATATCTGGATATCAGTTTCATGGTTTAGAAAACTCCATAGTATTATAGCTAACTTGTGGGGTTACAAGAAATCTCCAATGGCCTACCATAGGCTGGCTGCACCTAAATCACTGGGAGGGCTAAGACTGCTGCATTTTGCCCTTTATTTCTGGGCGGGCCATGCTTGCAAATATCTGAGATGGGTGAAGGGTACGGATGTTTCTACACAACAGTTGTATACACCTCTATGGTTGCAAATTGAGCTGGCCCTCATCCAGAAACAGGTGTTGAAGCCTGAGGCCCTGCTCTATCTTACTCTGAAACTCCTTCCTCCTCTGCTACGTAGCTCCCCAATTGGGATTTTGGTGAGAACTCACATGCAGCTTTGTGGCTTCCTTAAATATGACTATCTCAGGGATTGGGTGCAGCCTATTTGGGGTAATCCTCGTTTTTTGATTGATAATAAAATTCTCAACCCCACGTGGTTGCCCCTGCCCGGTGCATGTTGTTTGAAGGACTTTCTTACATCGGATGGTAAAGTACTCTCCTCCTCTGAGATTTTGAATAAATTTGAGTTGTCCACCACGGCAGTTTTTAAAGTATATCAGCTCCGACATCTCCTGCTCAGTAAGATGGGTACGAGGGCAATCCAGAGTCCGAAAGTGGACTTCCATGCTGCATTGGGGCCATTGGTGGGCCTACCACATGCAATTTCCAAAGTATACACAGCATTATTTGAATGGGCTTACTCCCAAAACGCGGTTCAAGGTTCATATTGGGCCTCAATGTTTCCTAATGTGGAACTCAACTGGAAGGCTGTATGGCTGAACTGTCACAGATTTCTTCTACAAGATAGGTTAAGATTGATGCAGTTCAAAATTCTCCATAATATTTACTATTCCCCGAAAAAATTGGCTAGATTAAAATAGTCAAAGAATCTACATGTAACAGGTGCCAAGCTGGGGCTGGGGATTTGATGCATATTTTCTGGAATTGTCCAAAGATAACCCCATTATGGACAGAGATTAAAAACAGAATGAATCCAATGTTGGGACTGGGGGACCTTTTTACTCCTGAAATATGCTTACTGGGAGATGCTTCTCATATTCCCGTCAGGAGTAGGAGGTTCCATATGGTTTTGATAGCGGCCACTCTTAAGAAAATCATCCTCAGACACTGGAAGGACTCTGTCGTGATCAGTTACACAGAATGGCTGGAGGAATTGCTCGCCAGTTTGAGGGTTGAGAGAATGATAGCTATCCTCCAGAATAAGCTTACTAGGTTCGATAGGATCTGGGGTCCCTTTTATACTATTTATTCGCTATAGTAGCTCATGGTTTCTTTGCTGATTGTTGGTATGCATTCTCATTAGTCTTGTGCTGGGGTGGCTAAGGGGTAGGGAGAGGAAGGGAGTGGGTGGGGGGTCTTTAGGGGTATGTTACGGGGAATGCATTAACCTACATGTTAACATAAGTATGTATGCATTTGTACATGTATGTACTTGATGTTACTGGTCTTAATCTCTGTAACTAAAAATGGAATAAAAACTTAATGGAAAAAAAAAAATCACTAGCACCACGGTACTTCCAAATACGATCAGCAACCACTCCCCTGTTCTCTGCACATGGTCCTGCAAAATGACCAAGACCCCCCAAGGTAATCATCTTTCACAAACTAGGCCCAGGCAAACTCGCTCTCCTAAGATCTCATCTCAGGTCATTGGACTGGTCCTTCTTAACTAATACCCTCGACCCTGACATCGCCCTTGACCTCTTCATTCGTACTTTCAACACCGTCTGCAAGCAATTTGCCTCACTTTCCAAAAGGATGACCAAAGGCACAAT
Organism: Neoceratodus forsteri; assembly: GCA_016271365.2. NCBI lineage: Eukaryota > Metazoa > Chordata > Ceratodontiformes > Ceratodontidae > Neoceratodus > Neoceratodus forsteri. Next base: position 1,032,363,755 of record CM028135.1, on the reverse strand, counting down.
TGCCCCTTGGATCACCGACCACCTCCATGCCTTGATGCGTACACGTGACTCTCTCTCTCTAGCACCTCTCAAATGAGATGGGCACCTCTCAACTGTCACAAATTATGAGGTACATCACTCATTTTACCTCTCAGAAACCCTTTGTCCATCATGGGGAAGGTAATATTCCACATTCCTCACTGAGATTTTAAAGCAGAAATTCATAATAATCTATTATGCTTAGTTATACAAAAACATTATGAACATTAGTGCACTGATAACTATAGTGTTCTGAGCTTCCAGTGCCATGTTAGACGATGTGTCACACATTTTGCTCATTTGTCACACATCATGTCACATATTTTGGTGGAGAAAGGTTGAGAGGTATGGGCTGGCCAGCTGTTATGCAGAAGTATAGAGAGGCCTGGAACAAATGTACGTGGGCATTATGCAAAGCTAAAGCCGAACACTATAAAGCTGCCCTTATACATGGGGCAGTGGGTGCAAATTCTGGGATAATGGCAAAGAAATCGGTGGCAAAAATCCTAACACCCCACCCAACCTAATAGCAGTGGAAGGGCACCTGACTTCTGACCCCTCAAGCATAGCCTCGGCCTTCAACAAAGCTTTCACTAACCTCAGCCATGTCCTCCCTCCTAAGTTCTTCAACTCACCCCCTGCCTTGCCCCCTACGTAACCCTCCCTTCCACCTGCGGTGCATCACCCTTAAAGCTGCTTAGCCATATCTCAAGAATGATCTAAACCACGCCCGCTATAGTAACAACTCCCTGGACCTGAGACTTCTCCGACTCACCCTCCAAGACGTACTCTTCCCACTCACCCATATTCTGAACCTCTCCCTCTGCCAAGGTAAATTGCCCTTCATATGGAAGTCTGCCTCCATTACCCCTATATTTAAAAGCGGGGACCGTACTGACACCAATAACTACCAGCCCATATCTATCCTCCCTCCCCATCCAAAGCTCTCGAGTGCATTGTCTATGACCAGCTCACTGACCACCTTAACAAACACGATCTCCTCTGTAACTAGCAGCATGGCTTCCGCAAAGGCACAGTACTACCACCGCCCTCCTGGAATTCACTGCGCACATCCACTCTGCACTAGACGATAGCCACACCACTGCTGTTTTTGTCGACCTTTCTAAGGCATTCAACACCGTACATCACTCTCTCTTGCTAGTCACACTCTCCAACATTGGCTTTTCACAGGATGCCATTCACTGGTTTACAGACTACCTAATGGGCAGGTGCCAACAGGTCAAAATCGGCATGACCCTGTCCAATAGTGTCCCAGTTCTCTCAGGGGTCCATCCTTGGTCCCCTCCTTTTCAACCTTTACTTTAACTCACTCCCTAGCACCTGCTCTAGCAACCTCCTGCTATATGTGGATGATTCTGTCCTCTATGCCTCCAGCCATGACCCCTTGTTACTCCACCAAACCCTCCAGTCCTCCTTTAATGAAGCAGAGCAGTGGTTCACTGCTCAATGCCTCATATTGAACTACAAGAAGACCAAGTTCATGATTTTCGCCCACCCCCAAAACGCAAAACAGAAACTTTGCCCCCAGATCCTAACTGCTGACCAAACCCCTCTCGACCAAGTGACCCAATTCAAATATCTAGGCATCACCCTGGACTCAGCTCTCAATTTCCACCAGCACATACACCACCTGTCCACGGCCCTCAACATCCACCTTGGACTGCTATACCGTGTCAAACACTGCATTACCCAAGATGCCCTCCGACTTGCAGTCTCTTCCTCTATCCTCTCCCTCCTCCACTATGGTATTCTCGTTTTTAGCGCTGCCACCACCTCAGCCCTAGTCAGGCTCCATCTCTCCCTCAACAAAACCTGTCGCCTTGTCCTGGGTTGCGACCGCCTCACACACACCTGCTCCCTATATAACTCCACCAACTGGCTTAACCTCAACAATAGGATCAAATTCCACACCTGTCTTATGGCCAAAAAAATCGCCCTAGGTCTCTCCCCCTTCCGGGTCTCACCACCCTAATCTACCCATCCACAACCCCTAAAGTAACTCGTAACTCCAGCAAACAACAACTCACAGTTCCCCAATGCCATACCTCCCAATTCCAAAGGTCTTTTAGCTACAAGGCCCCCACCTGGATGAATGTTCTACCCAGCCTCATCACAACCCAAAACTCGATCGGACTCTTCTAAACCCACCTTAAAGGGTCACCTCCAGTCCCTAAACTGCTGTGACTGTTATTGACCCTGTCACAAGTTCCCCCCCACTCAATGACAATGGCCTCTGGCTGGCTACCCCCCCCCGCCAATTCTTCTTTCTTTCTTTCTTTCTTTCTTTCTTTCTTCCTAAATGCCTACCTGAGCTCCATAAGTCTGTTAGGTCAAGATTGCGAGCCTTATTTCTTACATTTACAATGTATCAAGCGTGTTTATGTTCCCTGCACTGTAAGTTACCTTAACTTTGTACTGTTCAATATATGTGACATGGAACCTTTATAAATGAGTCTCCAACTCAAAGGTACTTTCCGATCTCTGAAATAAATAAATAAATAAAACCAGTGTGGAGCAGCATAGGTAGGAACCGAACAGACACAGTAGACCATGAGCCTTTTTCTGCCAGCAGCTTCCTATGTTTCAATATTTCTGTTACACTACTTCTAACTCAGTCACATTTGGGAGTGGATACCTGAAAATTAGCATTCATAACCTTTTTGGAATGGTCTTAAGAACCGTTAAATGTGCCAAGATTTGGTTAAGTAATTTTTAAGCCAAAGGGATGCATAATTTCACAACTGAATTATTTCTTTTGTGAACATGTTCTGAAAATTTGGATGTGTATAACTCTGCTGCCATTGTAGGTATAGACCTAACATTTGGCATGCATACCCAATATCTTTTGTACAATGCTGGAGAAATTTTGTTTGGGAGTTTTACATTTAGAGTAGAAATATCCCAGATTAATAATAAATAAAATTTACTCAAAATTTGTGGAAGCAGCATAGGTAATTCTACCAGGATTCCACTAGTGGAAGTTTAAATTTATAAAACACATATAGTATTACCACTACATTGAATTTGGCTAGTCTACTAATGTCCCTAGTTGAATTGTTTTCAGTCCTGTAGTGCACCTCTGGTTGACTACGTTGACACCACCCCTCTTTTCTGAGCTTGACCAAATAAGGGTTAAAGAGAGTAAGAGTGAGCTGCTGGGTACAGATCTTCTTAACCCTTAACTCTCCATCCTCTCTAGATGAGTTTGCCCTATGGGTAGCCCCAGTGATTCCTCCACTGGAGGTGGTACCAGGGTTACTCCCCACCCCTGTGGGTGGAACTCAGCCTGTCTGCCAAAGGCCAGGTTGCAGGGGAGGAGACACAGACAGGGTTATGTTTGCTGCAATGCTTAATAAACTTTTTAGTTCTTCACAGTGACACAATCCATTAATAATAGGTCACCTATACCTTTTCCTGTTGGACATATCCCTAACTGGGTGCTCTGCCTAAATTTGGCTATCATGGGGTGCACAAGAAGACAGACAGAGAGAAAGAAAGAAGGAAGGAAGGAAGGGAGGAAGGAAGGAAGGAAGGAAAGAAAGAAAGAAAGAAAGAAAGAAAGAAAGAAAGAAAGAAAGAAAGAAAGAAAGAAAGAAAGAAAGAAAGAAAGAAAGAAAGAATAGATATAATTTCAATGAACTAAAAACTGCACATCATCTGGATTTCTCAGTAAAGGGTGTACCTGTCAGGTCAGATATAGCAAACATACATTCTGCGCTACTTATTAAATTAATTCTAACATTAGCTATGCATGATTTCAGACAAACTTCCAGTAATATACATTAAAATAAAATAACTCAGCAGCTAAAGAAAAATCAGCATGATGATAATGTACACAGATATCTCCAAGATTTTATAAAGCTCAACTTCCAAAGTTCATGTCATGGATCAGAACAAATTGGTCCATGTCCAGGCCCCAAGAATCTGGTTCCTAATCAGAACCTTGAACTTCATTTAATAACTTGCATGCTTTTCAGTCATTCTAGTAACTGTTCTGTATTAATGGAAATGCAACACTTTAAATCAGTCCTTTGAAAGGAAATGGGGAAAAACACTTTGTACTCAGATCATTTACTGTACACTGGAACAGAAAGCCAAAAGACACCACCCCATACTTGAAGTACAGTAGGAACAGTTACATTTATTGAAACTTTTTGCTTCTTAAACCATGATTGAATATGGCAGTAATCATGGGGGGACCATTCTCTTCATGCCATATAGAAGACTGCTCCAGAAACACAGACACAATATTTGTTTGTTTCTGTATAAACAATACAAACAAACCATACACATACATCCAAATGACTCAAACCCAATGCAAACCATGTTGATACCATGTGTAAATCTTTGTTTGAAGAGAAGGATGAAAAGGCTTCACCATAATAAAAGTCACTGTTTAAACAGGTGTTTACATCCTTCTGAAAAATACAAAAAAAAGGAATGAGTAAGAATTCCAAACAACAGTGCAGGGGGCCAGAAATAAGGCATGATGGGAGTGGTGCAGTGCAGTGGCTGTGGAGCAGCAATCTTCTGGGAGACGTCTGGAGGATGCGGTGTTGCCCCATCTGCAGGCACCTCTCTGGGCTGATGGAGGAGGTTGCTCATCTCCAGGCTGAGTTGGCCAGGATTTGTAGGACCTCCTATTCCATCCAGGGACCACCAGGGAAACTGCTGTTGCCTCAGAGGTTGCCAAGAAAGAGGAGCAGTTGGACTACAGTGGGCTCGGGGGAGGGTGAGGGTGGTGGGACAGAGGCACATCCCTCCAGTTGTACCTCTCCACAATTCCTATGCCATTCTGGCAAAGTGTGGTTCCTTTATGGAGGCTCCCGCAGTGGAGACCAAGGAGGATGCAGGGAACCTCCACAAGGGAAACCCACAGGAGGGCATCATGGGACCCCAAAGGGGAAGGAAACAACTCCTGGTGGGGGACTCCATTGTTAGGAAGGTAGAGCTGGGGGAGGAAGGGGAGAGGAAGGTAAGGTGCCTGCTTGGTGCCATGGCTTGGAGGGACAGGGAGCGAATCCTCAGGATCGCTGGAGCAGCTGCACAGGGAAGGGAGCTGGATGTCGTTGTCCACCTAGGGACAAATAACCTGGCTAAGAAAGGGATCAGAGCAGTGCAGGAAGAGATTGTGTAGTTAGGGAGGGGCCTTAGACAAGTAGCACGCATGGTAACCTTCTCAGAGGTGCTGCCTGTCTATGGCATAGGTGAGGCTAGAGTGCTCCACACCATGGGATTCAATCAGTGGTTGAAAAAATGGTGCAGAGCTCAGGTATTTGGCTTCATTGGGGACTGGGGGTCCACCTGGAGTGATGCAGACCTATACTGGCATGATGGGCTGCATCTGTCCAGGAGGGGAACCAGGATTCTAGGTGATAGGTTTAAATGCTTCAATGGCAAGCATTTAAACTAGCCAAGGGGGAAGGCACTGGAAAGGAACAGGGAAATCCTAGCCCCCCCCAAACAAAAGTCAGGGTAGTAAGTGAGGTGAACACCAAGACAAAGATGTCAATAGAGAGAGAAGGGCAGGGGTAAATGGAGAAAGTGACAAAGGCAATAAGGACAGGGATGGGGCAAAAAGGAGTAAGGCCATCAGGAAATGGAGGGTAATGAGTACCAATGCCCACAGTCTGGGCAACAAGCTCCCTGAACTGGTGGCCTTGATGGAAGAGGGATGCCTGAATATTGTAACAGTCACAGAAACATGGTACACAGAGAACCATGATTGGGATGTTAACATACCAGGGTACATAACCTACAGGAGAGACAGAGGGGAGAAGCTCTCTATGTAAAGGAAGGGATAAAAGCAACTGAACAAAAAAATAAACAGGGAGGAGAGGAGGCACTGTGGGTCACCTTAGAGACTGGAAATGGCAATACAATCCACACAGGGGTTGTATACATACCTCCATGTCAGGGGGAGGGAATGGACAAGGATATGATTGAAGGCATTCTTAGGATGGCAGACAAAGGGGAGATATTGTTGATGGGAGACCTGAATATGCCAGATGTTAACTGGAGCACATTTGCTGCAGCCACATCCGATAGCAGGGTCATTCTTGATGCCCTACAGGTGGCATGCCTCAGACAGCTAGTTTTGGAACCCACTCATGAGGGAGCAATCTTAGACCTTGTACTCTCAAATGGGAACAGTGAGAGGATCTCAGATCTAGAAGTGGATTGCCATCTTGGAACAAGTGACCATCAAACAATGTGGTTCACGATAAACTCAGCTACAGAATCAAGCCATACAAAAGTGAGGGTACTGGACTTCAGGAGGGCAGACTTTGGCAAGATGGGAGAGTGCCTTAGAGAAGCACTAGCAAACAGGCTAGAAGGAGGGGTGGAGCAACAATGAGGAAACATCAAAACTGCCATTACAGAGGCAACAAGCCTTTGTGTCAAGCAAATAAACAAATCCAAATGGAAGAGAGAGCCACTATGGTTCTCAAAAGAGGTGGCGGGGAAAGTCAGGGAGAGAAAGATAGCATTCAGGAAGTATAGGGAAACACAGAAGGAGCAGGAAAGAGAGCTGTACCAGTTAAGGCAGAAGGAAGCAGGGATGAAAGTCAGAATAGCAAAGGCCCAAACTGAGGAAAAGATAGCCAACTCGGTTGAAAAGGGGGATAAAACCTTTTATAGGTACATCAGGGAGTGTAGAAAGACAAAGGGAGGGATAGTAAGGCTGAATAGAACGGATGGTGGGTGGGCTGATAAGGACAGTGAAAAAACAGGGATACTGAATGAATATTTCTGCTCAGTATTCATAAAGGAGGAGAAGGGGGAGGTGCCTAATCCAGTTAACAAAAGCACTCTTGATAGGGGGGGTCGATCCCAGTTCTTTCACAGAAGAAAGGTTTCTGAAAGAACTCCTAAAAGTGAAGGTGGACAAAGCAATAGGACCTGATGGAATTCACCCCAGAATTCTTAAAGAATTAAGGGGAGAACTAGTGAAACCACTGACTACCCTTTTTAACAAATTATGGGAGGATGGTGTGGTACCTGAGGACTGGAGGATGGCGGATGTGATTCCCCTTCACAAAAGTGGGACCAAGACAGAGGCAGAAAACTACAGACCTATCAGTTTGACCTCTGTGGTAGGGAAAGTGATGGAATCACTTCTTAAGGAAAGAATTGTTGAGCACCTAGAGGCCAGTGGGGCACAGGACCCAAGGCAGCATTGATTCACAGTGAGAAGGTCATGTCAGATGAATCTAATTGATTTATTTGACTTGGTGACCAAAGTAGCAGACCAGAGAGGTGCTGTGGACATGGCCTACCTAGACTTTAGCAGGGCATTTGACACAGTCCCACACAAAAGATTAATAATCAAATTAACCACCCTGGGAGTGGGTCCCAGGGTGGTAGCCTGGGTAAAACATTGGCTGGACAACAGGACACAGAAGGTAATTGTAAATGGAGTCCACGCTGAAGAAAGAAGGGTTACTAGTGGGGTACCACAGGGTTCAGTACTGGGTCCAGTCCTTTTAATGTCTTTATAAGTGACATTGCAGAGGAACCGGAAGGAAAAATATGCCTCTTTGTAGATGACACAAAGATCTGCAACAGGGTTGATACACAAGGAGGCGTGGAAAGGATAAGAAGGGACTTGGCAAGGTTGGAGGAATGGTCAGAAGTATGGCAGCTTGAATTCAATGCAAAGTAGTGCAAAATAATGCACCTGGGAGACAAAAACCCAGGGCAAGATTACACAATGGGGGGAGGTAGTAACACGAACAAAAATGGAAAGGGACCTGAGGGTAATCATATCAGATAACCTTAAGGTTAGCAAGCAATGTGAGAAGGCAGTAGGGAGAGCTGGGGGTATACTGGGATGTATAGGGAGAGGCATCACCAGCTGAAAACAGGAAGTTGTTATCCCTCTGTACAGACAGTTGGTGAGACCCCATCTGGAGTACTGCATCCAGTTCTGGAGACCCCATCTCCACAAGGACAGAGACAGGATAGAAGTAGTCCAGGGGAGGGCAACTAAAATGGTGCAGGGTATGCAAGATAAGTCATACGAGGAGAGACTAAATGAGCTTAATATGTATACCCTTGAGGAAAGGAGGGAGAAGGAGGACATGATAGAAACTTTTAAGTACCTCAAGGGAATCAACAAAGTCCAAGAGGGTAGCATCTTTCAGAAAAAGAGATGTGCAAGAACAAGGGGACACAATTTAAAGATAGAGGGGGCAGTTCAGCGGCAATGTGAGGAAGCACTTTTTTTCAGAGTGGGTGGCGGACACATGGAACAGCCTTCCTGAGGAGGTTGTGGGGTCTAAAACTGTGGGAGAATTCAAGAATACATGGGACAGACATAAAGCAATTCTTGTGGGGGTTAAGAAGAAATAGGCTGTTGGTTATCTAGGATCTGCAGCTTATCCAGTAGGTAGGGAAATGGGCAGACTAGGTGGGCCAAGTGGTCCTTATCTGCCATCAAAGTCTATGTTTCTATGTCTGAGCTGCACACAGTCACTATCTCATCCTAGTTATTCCCAGTGCAAGTCATACATTTATTGCACTCCAAGGAACCATGGCAGAGATGTTGCTTAGAAAAAGAGAAATAACCATTACAGCTGTGAGGATTATTCAAATTTCATGGAATTCCCTCAAAAACAAAATTCTGAAATTGCAAAAGCAGCATGTAAACCATGGTTAAATTTCTTGCAAACCACAGAATAATATTTCATAGATTACAAAATACATAGAATATTATTCCATGGTTTATATACAAATGTTTTTCAGAATTCCACAGCATTAAACAAAGACAAACCAAAAAGCATTTGGGAAGTCCCCAATCTATTCAATATGTCTTTCCTCATAAAACCTTTGAAGTAAATAAATACATTTAGTGCAGTTATCATAGAATTGTATTTGCAATGCTCCTATGTGTGAGTGGAAGTGAAATGGGTTTAAAGAAAGTCTTTTAACACAGATAATTGTGCTGTCATACTGTGCTTACTCTCAATGCTCCAAGCTGTGTTTGAAAGTGAGCTGTGTTTCAGAAAGTGTTTTGCACAAATGTGTGTACTGTACAGTTACAGTCTGTACACTCTCAGTGCTAGGTGCTGCTATTGGAACTGAATTAAGCAGAGGTGAGGGACTCATAATTTTGCTGTCAGTGTGATATAGGTACATACAGTAGCCCATGTGTGTAGGCCACCACTGTTTCCAAACATTGTACCTAACTGATACTTCTGTAAGCAACATATCTTTGCTGGCAGAATAGCAAGGAGGTACATCGGTCCTGGGGAAGGACATCCATTTGGGTTTCTATAAAGGACGCCTGTCTGACATATAAAAGCAATACAGTATGCTTTTGCTGGCAGAATGGCAGATACAGTGGCTCATGGATAGAACATTGCCAAATCAAAAATGATGTCTGTCTGGCATGTAAGGAGGAGGCTTGGAGTGGTTAAAACAAGGCTGACTGATGTAGTCCCCTAAGGAGAAGGCAAAGGAGGAGGCTTGCAGTGACTGAAGCTAGGCATACTGGAGTAGGACCCTGAAGAGGACAAGCTAGCAGTGCTCTAAGTATGTTTTAGATGGTTTAGCCAATTGACTCCTCAATGTTCAAATCATCATAAGATGTGTCTTTGTAATCTTTTTCATATTGGAACTGCTTCTTGCAACATCAAAATCTAAATAGAAATTAGCTGTTCATCAATGTTTTCATTTTTTGAGTCAGTAATATATTCCTCCACAATACTTTCTGAGGATTTAAAACAAATGTTTTCCTCTAAATCCCAATGCACACCTGTAATAATTCTGACCACAGAGGGTTGATGCTGTTACTAATGTGGCCTTCAGATGTGGTGCAGGCGTCCAATAATTTGTCAGTCAGGATTTAGAAACTGTTTTAATGGTCATTATTTCTGTGGGTTTAATCACGTCTTTTGCTTGCTCACCTTTGTTTTCAGTTTCTGTGCATGCATCATTTCAACCCAGTGATGCTTCACCTTTTGAAATACATCCTGCCAACTGGCATCATGAGGGGCACAGAAGGTACTAAACAGTAGTCCGTATGGTAGGCTGTCAGTGTTGCCAAAATGTAAGCCTGTCTGGCATTTAAAGCAGAATATTTAATGCTGGCTTCATGAGGTGCACAGAAGTTACAGTCCAACTGTCCCCTTAATATGCCATTGCATTTCCAAAAATGATGCCAGTCTGACATTTGTATAAGCAACATTTATCTGACAGACTAGCAGTACAGCAGCCTGTGGATATAGATCATCGGAAATTACCAAATTCATGTCTCTCCGATGTACAAAGCTGCATCTTTAATGCTAGCTTCATGAGGTGTACAGGAGGCACACAGTCCTACAGTGCTCGGGATATGAGTAGAATGCATCTTTGTTGTACTCTGAAGAAAATCAGTGATTGAAATATGAAAGGGATCTATGATTAGGGTTTATATTTTTACTGGCAGGTTGAGATGTACAGCAAGGACAAAAGGGGAAGGGGGGAGGTTTGGAGTGACAGACGATAGGCACACTTCTTTGTTTACTGTAAAACATACATTGTGCTGACCCATGTAAAGTGTCATGTTTTATATTCCAAAAAGATATTTTGCCAGCTGTTGAGTGTGGCAGAGCATTTGAAATGGAACATGCAGCCAAAGTGTTTTTTCACCACTTATTCAGTAGAGGTGCAGTATGACCAATATCCAAGCATTATTGACATATTGCCCAACTCTGATCAGAAGAACTCACCATTAGCATAGAGAATATCTTGCACTCCTGTAACAATCATCGACAATATAATCTGCATTTGATCATGGAACATATTATCTCAAGTTCCTGACCACATGCTGTAGTGTTGCTCTTTCATGTATTCTCAAGTACTTCTAAAGCTGTCCCATCAGAACTACAGTGTATCCTACCCATGTTATGTATTTTGCTTTGTTGATTCTTGTTACCACTCACTGATTTTCTTCAGAGTACAACAGAGATGCATTCTACTCATATCCCGAGCACTCTCATGGATGAAAATGGTCCATTGGATCAGTTCCCTTACCCGGTTATCAAAAACATAAATAAATAAGAATGTGAAAATACAAACAAGTACTTTCCTTTGTGTTGTCATACTATACATTCCCTATAATTGCTAAATGTGTTAGCTAATATTGTATATAATATGCTATATTCAAAACATTGTTTGCTTCCTGTCTTGTGGTTAACTGTTGCTGACTCAGCACTGCACAATGACATATCTTATTCTTGTACAACAACAAAAAAAAAAGCAAAGATAAAAAACATAGCATTGTCAGTGCAAATTGCCCAATCTCAGTTCATGTCCCAAAAAAATCACATATATAACCATTTGGCTAGTCAGAATCAGCAATCTGCACAGCGACCATTAAAAAAGATCTGTAACGGTGAAAAACTAAAATTTTACCAGAATCTGCAGTTTATCCAGTAGGTAGGGAAATGGGCAGACTGGGTGGGCCAAGTGGTCCTTATCTGCTGTCAAAGGCTATGCTATGTTACCAATGAAATTGAGAGCTGATTGTGAGACTGACTTTGCCCTTCTCCCAAGCTCAGCACACACATGCAACAAATAAGCACAGTGCTACCTGTTAGTAATTAAATTGATTTGTAACATGGCAATTAATACAGCCAAAACTAAAACAAAACAATTGGCACAAACAGACATGTGACAAAAATTCAGCAAGGATTAATTCCTGAGTAATGCCGGCAGAGGCAGTACCGCTAAACTCCTGAAAAGGCCATGGAGCACATAATACTGCCCACTCCTGCAATAGGGTTTAAATCCACATATATTTGGCCACTACACAGTATATAAATAGAGTCTTATGAGTTTTTCCCCCACTCACCCACCCGTTTGAAATTCCACTTTCTGCACTTCATATCTCACTCTCTGGTCATATTGCATTGTAGCAGCAAAACCAAGCAAGCAAGTGTTTACAAAACAAAAAGCTGCCAATGCACAAAATCAATCATAGACACCACACAAAGAAACCTCCGACACAAAGAGAGTGTATGCGCAGCACCCTATTGCAGCTCAAAACAAACACATTACCAGAGAGCGTTCGCCTAGGACTGAATGAGGCAGAGGAATTAGCAACCTGTTTTGCGACTTCTCTCACAAGTGTAAATCCTTTTATTTTGTACAGCTTCACAATAAACTACCATGTGAACTTTAAGTAGTACTTGCTGACTAGCAAAGACAAAATACAGTAGAGTCCTCCAGCATTGTCCACAGCAAGCCGAATTAAAATCGATATTCCAAGCGTCTTGTCGATTCCGGTACTTACAAACTATTTTCAAAATATTGAACTCTTGCAAGACAATCAAAAGTTAAACAAAAACTGTATTAGTTTCTAAAGTTTTTGTTCTTGTTGTTTGAATTTAATCGTAGATAACTCAACGTATTATGCTGATTTAGAATTACCTATCCCATAATGCACATCAAATAAAGAAACAACGCAGTTTCTGAGTATCAAATTAAAGCTTTATTGGAATATTTCATGACTAGAAATATACTGTGTGATTATTGTAGTTGCTCTGGTAAACTACAATACCTTGGTCTAAAATTTAAAATATGCAAACCACCATATTAGTAAATATGTTTCTAGTTAAAATGTTTTGCGTCTGTTACTGTTTTATAAAATCTGAACCATACAACTAATAACCACTGTTTCTAAAAATAATAACCACTGCTTTTCCTAAACATTATTTTCTCTCTGTTCTTTACAAGCATGTTAAGCCAGTTAAAAGGAGGCTTCTTCTAGGGAATTAATACATGGTTGGGTGATTGGAGCACTTGACCTTCAGCCTCGTGTGCTAATCCCTCCAACCATTCATTATTTTCCTAGTAGAAGCTTCCTTTCTCGTGGCTTAATACTTGCACGTTTTTCTCACTGCATAAAAATGTTTCAAATCACACCTACAGTATCATGAGTTAACACTCAGACTGACAAAAGGTCATTGCAGTAACCCATTGTTTCTAATTCAACTGTTTTTTTTTCAGAACATAAAGAGACATGGTCCAACTCCTTTTCCTGATATAGTACAGCACACTATACATGGGTCACATGGAGAACTTCCTGCTGCAATGTAATGTACCATGTGACAAACCTGTTGCACAGTAACTCAGTAATATGACCTGCTCTCTGCATGCACTTTCTGAAGAACAGTATAATGAACTTTGGCAGGATGTTTTCACATTCACAGGACTAAACAAAGGCCTAACCCTCTCCACTTTGCAGTGGTGGTGACATACATTTATAACACTGTTTAAATCACCACAGATATTGTATGAAGCACAGTGAGCAGACATTACCCATCCCTATAGATCAGAACTAGTATACTATCTTTAATTTACTTTTTTACTAGAAAAAAACGCCTGAATCCTTCTTTAATACTATCCAGGACTTTGAAACAATGTTCCCATGTCCTGAAAAGGAAATAAATTACAGGATATAGTCACATCCATGATAACAACAGAAAAAAAACAGACTGTTCATCTAGTCTGCCCATATTACCCTATCATACACCAGAAACTGTTGTCTCTGTGGTATCTATGCTAACCCAATTCCCATTTTTGTTATCCATGTTCCCACCTCCCTCATAACTACTATTCCCTTAGCTCTGCCCCAAATGTGTTTGAAGCTATTTATGGTTCATCACTCACCACTTCTACCAGCAAACCATTCCATGGCTCAACCTCTCTTTCTGTAAAATAATACTTCCTGACATCCTTTCTAAATCCCCCCAACCCATCAACCTGCACTCATGACCCCATGTCCCAATTTCTTTGTTCCTGGTAAATAGCTCTTCATAGTTCACCTTGTTTATTCCTTTCAGGAACGCAAAGGTCTCATTTATATTCCTCTTTTCCTGTCTGGTCGCCAGTGAATACAAATTCAGCACCTTCAGCCGTTCCTCATAGATTTGCCATTTTGGCTTTGAATCATCTTCGTCACCTTGGGTTGTACTGTCTCTAGCCTGTCCTTGTTCTTTTTTAGGTGTGAACTCCACAACTAGGCACAGTATTCCAGTTGCGGCCTTACCAGTAACCTATACAGAGATAACAGAACCTCCTGCTTTCTACTGTTGAGCCCTCCCCCAAAAGCACCCTAGCATCCTATAAGCCTTGCTGAAGGCCTTGTTACACTGGTTGGTTTGTTTAAGAGACACTGATGATGACTCCTAAGCCACATTCCTGTGATGTTGGAACCAGATGAACCCCTCCTATTCATTACTCTGTTCTGGGCTTTTTTTCCCTAAGTGCATCATTTTGCACTTCCTAGCATCAAATTTCAGTTGCCAGACTATGGAAGAAGTTTCAAGATTTTTTAGGTCTTTGTACAATTCTATTATCCCCTCCATGTTGTCAGCTCTATCACAGAGTTTAGTGTCATCTGTGAAGAGATACTATCTGCCCTGCATTTTCTCTCCTCTGTCGCTGATGAACAAATTGAAGAGGACTGGGCCCAGGACAGATCCTTGTGATCTCTCTTTCCACTGATCTGCTGCCTCCCCTCCAACCACTACCTATCCACTTTACTATTTCCCTAGCTGTGTCCAGATCCTCCATCTTCTTCCGCAGCCTTTGCTGTGGCACCCAATTAAATGCATTGCTGAATTCAAAGTATAGCAAGTCTGTTATGTGCCCCTTGTCAACTACCCTGGCTACCCAGTTAAAGAATACTGTCAGTTTGGTCTGACAAGACTTCACTGCCATAAACACATGTTGCTTAATATCCTGAAGACCACTGGTCTACAGGTATTCCACTAGGTCCTCTTTGCCTAGTGTCTCTATCAGTTTCCCAACCTCAGACATACTGTAAGGTTGATGGGTCTATAGTTTCACGGCTGCTACTTCTTCCCTCCCTTGTGTAGCAGAACTATATCTGCTAACCACTAGTCCTTGGGAACCAACCCTAACTGCAAAGATCTATTGAATAGTCCCACCAGGGGTTCAACTAACACTGATGTCAGTTTCTTTGTTACCCTTGGATACATCCCAACCAGCCCTTGAACCTTGTTTACCATCAAGGCTGCTATCCCTTTTCTGACTCTTTCACTAGCATATTTCTGCAGCCTCACTTCTGGGACCCCACTATTCATCTGCCTTTATGCTACCCTCTGGCAAGGGCCTGCTGTTCTCCATAGTGAATACCAAGTAGAAATAGTCATTCAGCATAGTTGCTTTCTGCCCATCTTCCTTTACTACCCTGCCCTCCTACTTTAGCTTGACAATCCCTGCTCCCATATTTATTTTTCCCTCACATTTCTAAAAACTGTTTTTCCCCTCCCTCAACCCCCTCTACAGTATGTTGGTCTGTGTCTCCCTTTGTGATCTTGACTGCCCTCTTGGCCTCTCTAGATTTTTCCTGATACTCGGTCCAATCCTTATTCGCCCTGCTTTTCTTTTTACCTTATAAGGGCCTTCGTTTTGGCTCTTAAAGCCTCCCTGACCTTTTCAGAGACCCAAATTGAAACATAGAAACATAGAAACATAGAATTTGACAGCAGAGAAGGACCGCTTGGCCCACCCAGTCTTCCCATTTTCCTGCCTACTGGATAAGCTGCAGATCCTAGTTAACCAGCAGCCTGCTTCTTCCTACCCCCATCCCCTAGAATTGCCTTATGACTGTCCCATGCATGCTTGAATTCCACCACTGTTTTTGACTCCACGACCTCCTCCGGAAGGCCGTTCCATGCATCCACAACCCTCTCTGTGAAAAATACTTCCTTAAATTACCTCTGAGCCACCCCTCCCCATCTTCAAATTATGCCCCTTGTTCTTGCACACCTCTTTTTTTGAAAGATGCTACCCTCTTGGACTTTGTTGATTCCCTTGAGGTACTTGAAAGTTTCTATCATGACCCCCCTCTCCCTCCTTTCCTCGAGGCTATACATATTAAGCTCCTTAAGTCTCTCTTCATATGTCTTCTGGTGCAGACCCTGCACCATTTTAGTTGCCCTCCTCTGGACAGCTTCCATCCTGTCTTTGTCTTTATGAAGACTGGGTCTCCAGAACTGCACGCAGTACTCCAGATGGGGTCTGACCAGCTGTCTGTACAGAGGATAATAACTTCCTGTTTTCTACTGATGATGCCTCTCCTATGCATCCCAATATCCCCCCAGCCCTCATTGCTGCCCTCCCACATTGCTTGCCCACCTTTAGGTCATCTGATATGACTACCCCCAGGTCCCTTTCCATTTTTGTTGTCGTTGTATCTCACCCCCATTGTCACTCTTCCCTGGGTTTTGTTTCCCAGGTGCATTACCTTACACTTCTTAGCATTGAATCTAAGCTGCCATACATTTGACCATTCCTCTAACCTTGCCAAGTCCCTTTTCATCCTTTCCACCCCACTTTGTGCATCAACCCTGTTGCAGATCTTTGTGTCATCTGCAAAGAGACATACTTTTCCTTCCAGTCCCTCTGCAATGTCGCTTATAAAAGAGACATTGAAGAGGGGATCTGGTCCTAATACTGAACCCCGTGGTACCCCTACTAGTAACCCCCTTTCATCAGAGTGGACTCCATTTACTATTACTCTCTGTGTCCTATTTTCCCAGCCAATTTTTTACCCAGGCTGTCATCTTGGGACCCACTCCCAGGCTAGCTAACTTGTACATTAATCCTTTGTGTGGGACTGTGTCAAATGCCTTGCTAAAGTCTAGGTAGGCCATGTCCACAGCCCCTCCCTGATCTACTACTTTGGTCACCCAGTCAAAGAAATCTATCAGATTTGTCTGGCATGACCTTCCTGCTGTGAATCGGTCTCCTATACTTGTTTCTCTTGATATCTCTTCTTCTACCTGTTTTAAATACCATTGGAATGGCACCTTTTATGACCCCCTTCCCCATCTTTCTTCTACTCCCTCAGTGCTGTCTGCCCCAGCTAACCTGCCCTGGACTAGTTACCTAATTTGGTTGAAACCTGCTCTTCTGAAGTCTAGCACTTCAACCTCAGAAGAGGGCTTACTGGTGCCTAGGGCCAACTCAAACCATATAGTATTGTGGTCTCGGGACCCAATGGTTCGACAACCAACACTCAATCAACTTTTTCCATGCTGGTGAGTATCACATCGAGAATGGTTGAATGTTTGGTGGATTCCCTGATCTGCTGCTCCAGATTGCAGTCCTGCAAAGTATCAATCAGGGCCTGGCTTCTGGTGCTCTTGGCTGTGTGATGGCCCTGTCAATGTCTGGCAGGTTGAGCTCTCCTGCTACTACAATCTCCTCTTTTGACACCCTGTTTTCTTCTTCTGCTCTTAGTTCCTTATCTCTCTCCTCTCCATGCTCTGGTGCCCTGTAAACCAACCCCAAGCAAATTCTCTGCCTGATGACTCTGTTAGCTGTACCCAGAGTGCTTCTACCTCCCCGTTCCCTCCAATCAATGCATCCTCTATGACCTCTTTTCCTTCCTGACGTTAATGGCCACCTCTTCACCTCTACCCATCCCTCTATCATGCCTACAAAAGGTGTATCCGGGGATCACCAGGTCCCAGTCATACTACTACAACTACTACTACTATTACTACTACTAGGATTCATACCAGGAAGTGTAAGGAGCATGGAGGATGTTAGCCCATAAGAGCTCCTATATAGTCTAGTCTATAAAATAATCAATGTTATTCTCAGGTAAGATAGATGTATCCAATCTGTTATTAAATTCCTATTTTGTTTTACTTATTATAATGTCTTGAGTTAGTGAGTTCCATACATTAACAATTCTCGTTGTAAAGAAACCATTTTCTTTTATTTGTTTTACATTCCTTTCCAATTATTTGTAGAGGGTGTTCTCTGGTAATATTATTAGAAGGTTTACATTTAATACCTAGTTCTTTTATCAGATAAGGGTCCTGCTTGATATTTTACATAAGTAGGAGGGGTTCTATGTGATATGGCGATCATGGAAAGGCGATCGCCGTTAAGGCGAGTGTACATTGGTGAAAATACATTTTGCTGATGCACACTTACAGCGCAGACCAAAAGGGCACCAAAAACATTGTTTTTTTGTTTATGAAAGGGGCTGCACCCCCACTCCCCCATGCCCCTCCACTAAAGGATTCTCAACTTCAGAGGGTGTATGTCTGGGGGGCGCGGAGACCCCATAAAAAAAAAAAAAACTAAATCCCAGACCACTGCAAAAATATTGATATGCCCAGCATCAAACCCTGCAACCTCCCAACCACAGCCTGCCACGAGCCCACCACACCACATGGCCAGCTTGGTAGCCCACCGCCACTCTACACCTCACAAACCCTTCCTCCCCTTCTGTCAATTGCACAGCGTGCTTGCCCCCCCCCCACAGCGCGAGTACATTTAGAGACAGGATGCCACTATAGCTGCATTTGCCCACCCGTCCCATAGCCCTGTGAACAAGTACTGCTACTAAGTCACCCTTTTAGTAAGCGCTCAATAACAGATGCCCTTATCACAGGATACCAGTAAGAGATCACCCCCTTATTCTCCTAGTTTCCATGAACATTAATTTTAATGACTGCAGACAATGATCATACATTTTCCCTTCCAATCCTTTGATACATTTAGTATAACTTCTTTGTACTTTTTCAATTCTATCCCTGTCTCGATTTTTACTGGGAAACCAAAGTTGGGCCACATATTCCATACAGAGGCATGCATACAATCCCTATAGTGGAAGCATTGCTTCTTTGTCCCTGGATGTATTATTTCTTTTAATAGCACATATTATGTTGTTAGTTTTGGAAATAGCAGCATTACTCTGAAGAGAATTACCCAAGTCATTTGAAAATTGTAACCCAAGGGGCCTGATTCACAAAGCCCTACACTGGACGCAAGGCACCTGCGCCTAACATATATGGAGCAAGGTGCACCTTGCATCACAAAATGCCCAGTTAGCTATTCACAAAGGCAGCCTGCATCAAACACAGACTGTCTGCCCCAAACTGGACCTATGCCACCCCTGTGCCCAGATATGGGCTGTGAAAAGGTGATAGGAGGTATGTGGCAGACACAAGTTACCACAGTCTCAGGAATGCAATTCACATACATCATCTAAAGGGAGAAAATCTAACTACCCTTAGACCAGCTAGAGCTGGGCTAAGGGTACTTAGAAAACATCCCACTTGGTGTGTCGATCTGCATGTGCCATTCTGCCACTGACCCCCCTGCACGATCCTGATGTGGCGATCACCACATGTGTAATGTAGGCCCCCCAGCCCTGATTGTGCCATTGTGGTTATTTAGTCAGGAGTATCATGCCCCCCTTCCTGACTGTGCCATGTACACTATGTAAATACCATAACATGCCCCCCATCCCTGTTTGTACCACAATCATAATGGAACTACCATAAGATGCACCCGATCCACGATTGTGTCACTGACAAAATGCACAACAACAGTCCTTCCCCTTCCCTGATCCATGATGCCACCCCTGACATAAACAACCCCCTTGTCCTGGTGATCTAGTGGCCTCCACCCTCCCCAGGCAGTGCCCCACCATAGAGCCCTGCCATCCCTAAAAGAGCCGGCACCAGCAGATCCCTCCTCCTCACCCTCCACTATCTGCCAACTGCACTGTCATGTTGACAGCTGTACTGTATAGTATACCCACTTTGTGTAAAACTTCAAGTACTGCTGTACACATGACAGTGCAATCAGCACTGGCTGAGGAGATGAGAGGGGGGTTGTGCTGGTGCCGGCTCTCTTCCAGGATGGGGAGGCTCTATGGTGGGCATTGCCTGGGGGGCACTAGATCACCAGGATACAGGTGCCGTTCATGTCATAGGCGGCATTGGGGATCAGGGGAGGGGAATGACTATTGTTATGCATTTTGTCAGCGACACAACTATGGATCGGGGGCACGTACCTGCGGCTTGAGACCCCCACTGTCGGTGCACCCTCCTTTGGGTGCACGGCTCCATTTGCTGCAAGCTACAGGACTTAGCCACCAGGACCCTGCCTGTTAGTGAATTGGGTGCAGGGTCCCTGGCACACTAGGATTCGGCCCAAGCTGCTGTTTGCCACAGCTTGCACTGGTCAAAGCCCGCTTTGAGAATCAGGCCCACTGTCTTTTTCATTTTTTTCTTTTTTGTAAGGGTACTCCACACAGCATATATGTGTAGTGAGGGTTGTCTTTTCCCAAGTGCCTTATTTTACACTTATCCATGTTTAGCCTCATTTCCCATTTTGTTATCCAATCAGTAATGTTGTCAAGACCCCTTTGAATATTTTCATAATGGGAGAGCTTTTCACATGGACCACCAATCTTGGGTATCATTAGCATATTTCGCTACTAGGGATGATGTATCTTTGGTTAGGTCAGATATAAATACTGTACTTTAAAAAGAAATGGGCCCAGTACAGAGCCCTGAAGGGCCCACTAGTAACTCCTCCTGTGCCAAAGGCATAACCATTTACAACCACCATCTGCTCCCTCATGTGCAACCAATCTATAATCAAGTTAATGTAAGCTTCATTTACCTTTGCTAGTTACAATTTCCCAGTGACTGCCCATGGTGGAGTAAGGTCAACTGCCTTGCTAAAATCCAAGTAAATTATGTCACCTGGTGTATTGCCATCCAATAACTGACTCATCTTTTCAGAAAAGCACAAACGGTTTACTGTGCAGCTTGTACCCTTGCTAAATCTGTGCTGTTCTGGATCAAATATACCAACTGAGGATACTAACCTTTCTTAATAATGCCTCTAAGATTTTCCCTGCCATGCTGGTCAAATGTATTGGTCAGTAATTAGCAGCACATTCTTTACTTTCCTTTTTATGTAGGGGGATCATGTGTGCCACCCTCCAGTCACTAGGCACTGTACCAGTAAGTAGATATTTTTCAAATAGCATCTTAAAGGGGATCTCAAGATGCTTAGACATGATTTTTAGCATATTAACAAATGCCTTAGCTCCAAGCAGTCCTTGATCTCATTGGCCTAAGTTTCTGTAACAGCCACTGTATCTAACCCAGAGTCTGCCATCAGTGCCTGAAGTTTGCTGATTTTAATACCCAGACTCATGGCATTGAGGCACACCATCCCCCCCCCCATCTTATGCTCCCGCTCCTCTAGATTCTTGAGTGAATTCCTCTGTCACAATTGCTTAATATCCTAGTTGTCTTGTGTTTTTCCTTTTTTGGCGGTCTATTTTGTCTACAGTCCCCAATTCCACTGAACTTGTTCCATTCTGCTACTACTAGTTGTACACTTTGTCCCCATCCCTGGGTGAGTCCTGTATAATTTTCCCACTTCACCTACCTCAACTTTTGAATCACTTACCCAGCCTACTCCACAGTTAGTTTACCTGTCTGCCAATATAGATGTTAAACTTCTTGCCTAACACTCTATTCCCCTTTCTTGTAAGTTGAAAGCCAACACCTTTGAAGAGCCGCTGTCCCAGAATCCCCAGTTACCCACAAAGTGGTACACCCGGTACTGACACATCCCTTTTAACCACCCAGTGAACTCTTTGATCTCTTCCTTCCTAATTTTGTCCTCCCCTTCTCCCTATGCCAGACAGCGAGGACCTCAGAAAAGGCCATGTGAGTGTTTCTTCAATCTGTCCCCCAGCCTGTGGAATTCTCACTTCACTGCCTGCACAGGCTAATTCACCAGATCATTGATACCAATTTCTACCAGCCCTCCCAGTTCCATCCCCACCTCCACTATCCTCTCTACCCTCTCCTATTCCTGGATGGCTGACACTTCAAACAGGCATCTGACAACCTCCCTCCCTCCCTTTTCCTGCACTGTCTACCCCCTCTCTATGCCTTTAAACATAGAATTACCTGTCACCAGAATCCTCTTTACTAATGTAACCCCCAGGTGGCGCTATCTCAAGGGCTACTACCCCTGCCTGCTTGACCACAGACAGGTTGAGGGGCCTAGGTTCTATGACGGGTGCCTCCACCCAGGGGTCAGGGTTTTTAGTGATTAGACTAGTTTGGCCACAGCCCTCTGGGACACCATGACCCCCTTTGGTTCCTTCTGGTGGCTTACCCAGTACACAGGAGTTACAGTCCCAATACCCCACATATACACACTGTTCACTCATAAGGTACCACTTACCCTCGAGACCGATTCTGCAGCACGTCTCTGAGGACCCCCTGTAAAACAAGGTTAAACAACATACACAGCACAATACAATGCTTGTTCTCTAGGTACTGACACTTCAGACAGTATAAAGTTTAATAACATCAAATCTGGTTTATTTTAGGGGAATGGAAGACGGGAGAGGGAAATCAGATTAATTGGCAATAATAAATCACAGTACTGTACACACATACAGGGTCTGAAAAGTCAGGCTCTGGGTACCCAGGTTGGGGGGGAGGCTAGCCAGGTCCGTTGCTCGCTGGCTGCAGGCAGATGGATGGGGCGCTGTAGAAGAAAATACATGCACAACACCCAATTGTAATCAGGAGCCGAATGGCTCAGTAAATGAAGAAGTGAAACAACATGAATTAGATGACCCACTTGTGATTGAAAACAGGCTACAGGGGAATACCCTGATTTGTACTCACAATACCCAAACTGAGAACCTGATGGTGGATGTTCTTCTGGATTGCCAGAAACAACAAGGCATGGATGCAAGGTCCCTGTGGCTGGACCCCTAGGCAGTTGATAGCAAATGGATTTAGTCCAAAACACACTGGGATTCGCTTCCAGCTTCACTACACAGCACACAGGACAGGGTACAAGAAACAGAGATTCCCCACAAGCTCTACGCACATTCATATGTAAAAGGAAAATACTATACCAGGCAGGCTGCTCCTCGATCCCGATCGCAATTACTGCAAAATACCCAGGAGCATGCACAGCAGTTTCAGTTCCTGACAGACCGAGCGCGATTCAGCAGTATCTCCAGTCTTCTACAGAGTGAGCTTGTTATCCAGTCTTCAGCCTTCCTTCTCCTCAGGAAACTCGAATTCAGTCCAACTATAGCTTACAACAGCTGCAAGCCAACTTTAAGGCCTCTCACGTGCTTGCCACATGAACTGTACACCGCAGAAAAATACACAGCTCCTACTCCTTTATTTATTTTATTTATTTGCTTTTGTTTACCGGGTAAGTCACGCTAGATATCCATGTGCCTATTTTCAGGTGCGACTCGGGAGAGTTAGAGACTTGAATTTTACAGGTACAGTGACTAATATAACTTTTACATATAGTGAACTGGCTAATACAACTTTTACATACAGTGAAGTGACTAATGTATTTTTTACATACAGTGAAGTATCAGAATAGATAGAGGAATGACAGTCAGTAAAAAAAACCACACATAGCCCGGGGGAGGATACAGGTGGCCTGGGAGAATTAAGAGCTAGGCCATACATAGACAGTGAGTGAGTCAGGTTTACATACAATGGGAGTGCAGACAATACCAGTTAAAATAACCCAATTTGTCATTGCTTGACCAGGTTGTCAGGAGAGTAAGTGCGGTGGTCCCAGAGGGAGCAGAGACCCCCTGTGCCAGCATAGTGCGAGGCGAGGCTACGAGGTGCAACAGCAAGTGGAGGGGCCCTTCAAGAAGTTACAAAGGAAAATTTTAAATCCAGTGTGGAAGAGGGTGGATGTGTAAGGGCTGGGATTGAATTCCATAATTTTGGGGCGTAGCTGGTGAGGGCCCGATCACCCGCAAGGGAGCATGTCCTAGGAACTGGGCGGTAGAGTGCCGCCCTTGACCTAAGATGGTAGGTAGTGGTGTCAGGGTTGAGGGGAAGGGCAAGGGCAGCATGGGTGGCTGATCTGACAATGTTGTCAATGAAGTTACCTACTACAAAGGTACGGTGCTTCTCCAGAGGGAGCCACTCGAGACGAGTGTAGAGGTCGCAGCGGTGTGTAAGGGGAGGAGCAGAAAGCGCAAAGAGGCAGATGCTGTTGTAGGCCGTATCCATTTCGAGAGGATGGATGTGGAACGGGGCAAAGGTCACAAGTCTGTAGCAGAGGGGGGGGGGAGAACAGCCCTGGCTAGAGCCACCCGAGCAGCTGGGGTGAGGCAATTTTTTGCTCTGTAGGCGAGACCGAGTTTAGCATTCGTGGCCTTACAGATGTTTCGGACATGTAGGGAGAGGTCCAGCTGGGGGTCCAGAGTGACGCCAAGATACTTGATTATGGGAACCGTTTGCAGGGGCAAGCCGTCGGCCCCATGGATTAGAAGGGGGGCAGGGCAGGATTTAGTTCTGCTCAGGGAGCCAAAGAGCATGGCCTGTGTTTTCTTAAAGTTGGTGGTGAGCTTGTGTACCACCAACCAAGATTGGATCCGCTTGAAGTCGGAGTTTACTTGGGAATTGATGGTGCCAATGTTGCAATCACTATTTAGGATGACAAGGTCATCAGCGTACAAGGTGAGTAGCCCATGGGTGGAGACAGATGGCAGCTCGTTGATGAAAAGGGAGAAGAGCGTCGGACCGAGGACAGACCCTTGGGGGACCCTGCGTTGGACAGTGGTGAGATGGGAATGGATCTGGTTACAATTGGTGTATTGCTTCCTACCAGTTAGGTAATTGAGGAACCAGGCATGGGCAGGGTTAGAGAGTCTGAGGGAGAGGAGAGTTGAGCTGAGGAGGGAGTGGTCTGTCCTGTCAAAGACCTTGGAGAGATCCATGACGATCGCGCCTGTGAGGTTTCCTTGGTCGGTAGCTGTTCTGATCTGCGAGGTGACTACAGTCAGGGTGGTGGCTGTACTGTGCCCCTTCCTAAACCCATGCTGGGCTGGAGAGAGGAGGTTGTGTACCTGCAGGTACTCGTTTAACTGAGAGGCCACAACTTTCTCTAGGAGTTTGGAGGCGGCCGACAGAATGGCAATAGGCCAATAGTTAGAGGGGTCTTTGGAGTTACATTGTTTGAGAACAGGGGCAATTTTGGCTACCTTCCAGAGATCCAGGATGACACCAGCAGTTAAAGAGGAGTTGAAAATATGTGTTATAGGCCAGGCAAGGAGGTTGGCACCCAACCTAAGCAGTTTCGGCTCCAGGTTATTGTGCCCTGCGCCAGTGTGAGGGAAGAGGCTGGCAAGCAGCCTCTGAGTCTCAGCGGTGGATACTTGTTGAAGGAAGAAGGAGGGCCAGGTCTCAGGTCCAGGTCGAGAGGAGCTGGTGGAGTAGGGTTCAGGCGGTTGAGCGTTCGGGGATGTGGGAACGGTGGGGGCACAGGCAACAATGATCTGCCTCTCCAGCTTCAGTTCAGGGCACTTCCCTTAGGTTCCAACAGGTCCAGTTGGAGGGTTCGGCTGTCAATCACTCCAGAACTCCCTCTGTTAGTGCAAAAAGGCACCAAGGCCCAAACTACAATTCCCATGAGCACTAGCCATATATTCCCCCTTGTAATCCGACTCCAGTGAGAGTCCCAATTCTGGTTGGCCCAAGCAGTCTCCATTTTAGGGCTCCCTTAACCCAATTGGCCCAGCACAGCAGTTCAAGTCCAAAATGGAGGGGCGACACACACAGAGTCCCAGCTGCAATAATGGCAGGTTAGACAAACTGCAATTTCACTAATGCTTTAAAGGATTACAGACAAACAGTTATATCTTTCAGACGGGCTCCCTTTGCGCGTTCAGCAACTGCAAAACGGAGCGATTACACCGTAGCTCAGGTGGGATTCGAGCAGGGAAACACCAGTCCCCCTCCATCAGCACTAATTATGTATGCAAGCAGACAGTTCTTGAAGAGACAGCATGTAGAGGCTCTACAAGTACTCAACAGTGCCATTTAAATGGCTTAAACGCTGAACACCAGCAGGCAGGGTGAACACTTAGGCAAGCTCCTAGGAGGCTTTTAGGAACCCCTATTTGTAGGGGGGTTTGCACCAACTTCTGCCCACTCTTGCCCTCGGGTGTCACCATGTCTTCTTTCCCCTCAGCACCAGCTGACTCAATGTTCCCCCCATTAGAGTCATGCATCTGCACCTGTTCCAGGTGTGCAAAGCAATTTACCATTGGTATCTGTTGGGTGTGGATGACTGCTGTGTGACTGCCCCTGCCACCCAAATTCCTCCTCTTCCCCACCATCCTCCATCCCCCAAGCCAGTGGGCCTCTGGGGTAGTGGGGGTTGCTGGATGGGCAAGAGCTTAGTTGAAGATACAGATGGGATATTTTCTACCTTCCATCTGCCAACTGAGCATGGAGCTCCCAGAAGGTCCTACATATTGGGAAATGTCCCCTCCTCCAAAGCATAGCCCTGGAGATGAGTGCCCCACAATCCACAGAACTGGCTACCTCCCCACTCACCCTATACTCCATTATAGCCTCCTGCTGAGTGCTTATAAAACTGCCTGATTTACTTAGTAATGTGTAGACACTGAAGCTTGTCTTATAACCTTACCCTATATAGGCAGAAGCTAAGATTCACAGTATTAGCAGTAATCAGTAACACTCTACCTGAGACACAGTCTAACTGTCTTTCTGCCTGTTTTATAACCTTACTTTATATAGGTGGAAGCTAGGATTTAACAGGTTTAGCAGTAGTCAGGTACATCACAAAGTAGACACAATTAGTGCTTGCCAACTGAAGTTGACGGTCATCACGCCTTCAGAGTCTCCTATAGAAATGCATACTTACCTGCAGATGCCCTGTAGATGTCACAGAACAGATGCCATCCTCTTGCTGTGGGGGTCCACATGCTCCTGGGGGTCGCAGTCCTATGAGGATTAAATGGAAGGCAAGGACAAACCCCTCCCCTTCAGCAGAGCTTCTGGTGCTAACTGTTTCTGCAGGGAAGGAGAGTAAAAGCTTATTCCTCCAGTTCCAAAAGGTCATACACAAATGGTGCTGTTGTTTTGCTAAACTCCTTTCTCTCTCAGGTTAGAACACATCCTTGACTGACTGATATCAGCAGGACTGAACTCTTAGAACACTCCCAAAATGCATGAATTTCAGGGCATTCCATTCTTTATGTACTGATAAAGTCCTTTGCATGAAAAAGGATTTGTTCTCCACAAAGTCCAAGAGGGTAGCATCTTTCAGAAAAATAGATGTATAAGAACAAGGAGGCACAATTTGAAGATAGAGGTGGGGTGGCTCGGAGTTAATGTGAGGAAGTATTTTTTCATGGAGGGGGTTGTAGATGCATGGAACAGCCTCCCTGAGGAGGTCGTGGAATCAAGAACAGTGGGGGAATTCAAGAATGCATGGGACAGACATAAGGCAGTCCTAGTAGGGGGGGTAGGAGGAAGTAAGCTGCTGGTTAACTAGGATCTGCAGCTTATCTGTTATGTAGAAAAATGGGCAGACTAGGTGGGCCAAGCAGTCCTTATCTGCGATCAAATTCTATGTTTCTATGTTTCTCCTTAAACTTCATCTGTTCCTTATGATTTCCTTGCCCTTACTTCATAAACCTTTGCAAGTGATTTCAGAATTACTTCCAAGACAACACATTTTGATCTCAAAACTTAGATGAATTGGAAAGGGAAAATATCCTGGTTTAATGAGAAAGCCATCCAGAATCCCTCTCCATGCCCACAGGGAGTTAGTCATGAAGATGATGATTGCCATCTTTGACTAATCAATGTTTATAGTGCCGCTCCCAAATCCACCCCTGCCCGACTCGACTCCCTCTTCCACACTTCCTGATGCTTTACCTTGGGCTATCCTCCTCATTCACACCACTGCTATGTGTGCACCTCCCTCTCCCTCCCAGTTCTCACACGCTGTGCCACCTTCACCTCCAAATTCTAGTTTGGCTCTCTCTCACCACCTCTCTGCCTTCTTTTCTCCCCCCCCCTCCTTCCCCTACCCCCTCTGGAACACTGCTTCCCATTTCCTCCCTCTCTCTCCCCCAGAAAAGTTCCATAGCCCAAGCTGCCTTCTCATATCATTTTCTTAATCTCTGGTCCGCCCTCCTCCACTGCCTGCACAGTCTCATCCTTCTGTTCCCTCAGATCCTTTCTTCATGACTTTGCCACCCCTTCTGGCAATTATTCCTGATCCCTGATCCATGTTTTCCCTCATCATGTGTTGTTGCTGTCCCCCATGCCTCCCTGACTGTGAACAACTTTACTCACTTGGCTAACTGTGCCTTAATTAGTTAATCTGGTAATATTGTGCTCCTGAGCCTACCTCCTGCACTGGCTTTGTTAACTTATAGCAGTCTGGTTGGTATTAATCCTGCCACTATCTGGCATTAATCCTTGTACTGTATAGCACTTGTAGCTTAACTTACATTATATCTCATCTTTTTTTTAAGCCCCAAATATCCTACTTGTAAATTGTCATGGTTCACTGTTATTTATTTTACTTTATTTTATTGTATGCATTTTCACTGTACATTTTTTATTACTAGTCCACCTTAACTTAAGTATTTTCAATTGTGCCTCATGTACTGCATACACACCTTCTGCCATCCTTCAGCATTTATCGGGAAACTAGCTGTTACAAGCTCAATATATCTTTCCTGGTGAATCCTTTGAAATAACTAGAATAATAGGAGAATGTGTATTGCATAGAAAATAATGTATAGGCAAGTGTGTGTTACAGATTTTTTTTACACAGCTGAGGTGTGTGATGACCTATAAACCTTGAGAGCAAAGGTCAAGAGGTTTATACAGTCATCACACACCAAGGGTGTGTAAAAAAATCTTTAACAACACACTTGGCTATCCTTTATTTTTTATAGTTGCTGGTGCAGGGAGTAACTGCCAACATAAGACAGCATACACACACACACGCACACAAACACACACACACACACACACACACACACACACACACACACATGCTCCCTGTCCAGTAAAGAAATTTTGTTTGTTTTGTCTTTGTTTTTCTTTTTTTTTTTAAATGTTACAGTTCACTAGGAGTCAGAAACGGGAGATTGCTGAAGCCACTACTGAGATTGCGCTGACTGGGATTGGAGCCAAGCGAGAATTTGGCAGGATTAACCAGATAGATTTTTTTTTTGTTCTTATGGCAGGATCAGCCAGATAAATAGTGGGGACAAAAAGAAATTATCTGAGGATGGTGCCCAAGGAATGATAAATGTGGGCGGCAAGAAACTGAAGCGTCATGTTTTTAAGGTGGGGAGACCACCCATGTGCACATTAGAAGCCAGTCAGGTGTGGCGCTAGGAAAGCATAATGCCAATGATCAGAAAGTTTGTCAGAATGCCATAATAACCCAATTTCAGGTTATTACAGCATTTTTTGCTCTAGTAAAATTAGTTATTAAAGGGGATCACCAGTAATTATAAAGGAGTAATACCATCAAGAGGTTCTGGGGACATGGGAACCTTAAAAGTGAAGCTTGAGAGATTCCCATGTCCCCAGAACTTCTCAATGGTATTACTCCCTCATGATAACACTCTGCTATTTATTATTTTTTCTACTATATAGATCTGATTAAAAATGGCCAGCTCTGATTTTTTTCTGACAGCCTGTGACAACACTCCATCTCCCCCCACCACTACCCCAACCCTACAGTCATGAGGTTTGGTAGACAGTCCTACCTGTTAGTTGTTTTTAGAAGAATCTACATGCAGGATCAAACTGATAATGCAGGATCAACCAGAAAATGCTTTACATGTAACAAAAAAGAAATAATACTGGTTAAAGTAGGAAGGGTACAAATTTTATGTAATGGAGTTCCGCTGATGCCAGCTATGGAATTTTGCTGGAACCCAGAAAATCTCTTCAAGTGCTTTAATTCTGTTTATTTTTTTTGAAATTATTTCACCAGATAAACACACAGAGATACAGCAAGAATTTTGTTTACAGATGAGAGCTTGGGTATGTGGATTGGGTATACAAAGCTGGAACATAGGAGCAATCGAGTGATGGACAGTATAACATAATACAAGCAATACAGGAATTTACAGATAGGATGACTGCTATATAGAAGTTATACAACATGTAGCTAAGAGTTAATGGGCCACATATTTAGAGCCAGTCAGTTAGGGTTGCATGTGAGATAGTATACAGCCAGCTCAGGAGCAATATTCAGACAGTTAACTCACTATGACAGGAGAGCACTCTCTGAATATAGGCTGTGTCAGCTCAGTGCATAGTGATTATGTACTGTGCTGCCATATGCCCCTAATGGAATGTGGCTTGCAGGAGCAGCATGAAGATAACACTTCCCAAATGGAATAGCGCCAGTGGTCCTCTAAGCCATTTTCAGCAAGCGGCATTCTAATAAACCCATACTGTAGGAAGCACATAGGGCATTCAATGTGCAATAGGTTATTTAAATGCCCTTTATGGGCTTATTAGCACACTGCACAACTGTGCTTGGGCAATGTGCACAGACATACAGCCTTCCAGCCCCAATCACCAACCCAAGCATCCTATATATGTAAAACCCCATTGGTGGCTAGTGTTCCCCCGATTGCCAGTCCAGGGGTCCTGCATTTGTAGAAACCCCAATTTGTGGCCACTGCTGTGCCCAAACCCCACCCCCAATCACCAATCCAAGCATCCTGTGTATGTAAAACCCAATTGGTGGTTAGTGTTCCCCCGATTGCCAATCCAGGGGTCCTGCATTTGTAGAAACCCCATTTTGTGGCCACTTCTCTGCCCGAACCCCACCCCCATTCACCATTCCAGGCATCCTGTAAATGTACATTAATCTATTGCTGATCTGTGATCCCCCACCACTGAATTCATACCCCCTGAATGACAGTCTGACCCCCCTCCAGTTCTGTCTGCTCAGGAACCCTCCAGCCCCCTTGACTTCTACTCAATAAGGTTGCCATCTGCTACCTTTGACAGTGTTCATTACAGACTCTGCTCCAACCCCCTTATACAACATCTGAATGACACGGGTCATGTGTGTAACTACTGCACATTCTGTGTTTAATGCACTCTGATCACACTGTCTGGTCAGCATAGTGCACCAGGTGCCTTTGAATATGGCCCCTGCATCATCAGATTATACCATTCTTGGTTAGGATGGCACTAACGTGATTAGTACTGCACTAACCATTTGACCATGGTGGGCAGTATGGTTAGTAACAGGTGCATTGGTGGGGCTAATACTACAGTAATTCAGCTTGGGGCATGGAAGAACCACTGTTCCTACCCAATGGGTAATATGAAACCCTTGATTACACCTCTAATTAATCTATTTACAGTATTTGCTTGAAGAAACTCATGAAATTAAATCCCGTAAATGTTTATGGCTTTCAGTTTTATAAAGTTGCATGCATCATTTACACAGGACACATTGGAATACATATAAAATCAATTGGGGACCCCAAATCATGACAACAGATGAGTAAACAGCCCAATTACAGTTTTTATCTGGGGTGCAGACTAGAGAAGTAATCTCTGAACAGTTTTTGATTCAAGCCACAAATCTGAGAATGAAACTGCTAATTCACAAGCATGATGGATGAGATTATAAACCTAATCAGCACTAATCGTTTACCCTGCCAAGTTCACACAGTCCAGTAAATCTGAAAGTGAGCTTTGATTAGAGATCTTGGTGGCAAAGGCACACAAATCACCATTTTCATTTCAGCACATTTGCTCTGAATTGTAATGAACTATACAACTGCAGTGTGTGTGGATTTTAGAGGTTGATCATATGGACACTAGGATCTTTTGTTCCTTATTTCCTTGAGTTCTAAATGTAATTTAAGTAGCAGGTTTAATTTGGCAGGTAGTATGCTCGCCAAGCTAAAGCACACATTTATGAACTGGAATCTTTCGTGGTCAGATTCCAACCTCAGCACTATTACACTGTATGGCCTTTACTATATTTCTTTCCCTAACTGTACAACTGTACACCCATCTGTAAAACTGGTTTAAAGAAGGACCTCACTGAAAAAGAGATGCTGTATCTTAACTGAGTTAACCAGGGTAAATGAACTGTGAGATGAAATTTGTTATCAACTATAAAAGGTAAAAATGAACCTCCTGCTGCTGTTCTATGATGTATTACCCTTTTGTGGAACTAGGGAAAATAATTGTTCATGGAACAGTTTTGTCTTATTCATATCTATAATCTCTTTTTATATCTTCTGTGATTGGCTTTTGAAAAAAAAAGGAAGAATTCAATTCTTAAAAACACTGAGAACATTTTTAGTAGTTAAATGCAATTAGGAGATTTTTTGTTTAACAAGAGCCCCTCCCATCACGGCTGATTTCTCCATACTATTAATTTTTGCTTGGCAATCAAGGAAACTACATTTAATTGCACTCTGGGCTATTCAAATGCAACAGCAAGTAGCAGAATCAGCAAACAAGAAAGAAGCTAGAATTTAAAGTGATGCTAAACAACACCTGATGCTTTAAGCAAAATCCATTTGTGGCTGATATGCATTACTTTCAATTCTGCATGTTATAAATCCAATAAAATAGAAGCCCTGTAGGACAATTCAACTAAAATAAGTACAACTAGTTACAAAGCCCTTATTGCCATGGATTATGATAAAAATATTCTAAATATCAAAAAAGTCAACATCCAGCTTACCAGTGTGTTCAGCATCTATGTTTATTTACAGAATATAGAAAACATAGAAACATAGAAAATTGCCAACAGCAAAGGACCCCTTGGCCCATTGCCCCCTCCCTGTCTGGCATATCTTACTCCCTTTACTCTCTGGTCCATGTAGTTGTCCCAAGCCCTCTTGAATTTGTTCACCATATGTACCCCCACCACCCATTCTGGCAGCTTATTCCTAGGACCCACCACTCTCTCAGAGAACTGTCCCCTCATATTTCCCCTAAATCTGCCCCACTCTAGCTTGAGTGTGTGTCCCCTAATTGATTTGTTTTCACTCTTCCTGAATATGCTTCCTTCCTTCCTTCACCTTGTTTATTCCTTTCAGATATTTGAAGGTTTCCATCATATCCCCCACCCCTTGCCACCTCATCTCCAGCATGTACATGTTAGGTTCCTCCAATCATTCTTTGTAAGACATCCCATGTAGTCCTTGAACAATCTTGGTTGTCCTTCTCTGGACCTTCTCCACCCTTTCCCTGTCACCCTGTAAGTGTGGCCTCCAGAACTGCACTGCGTATTCCAGATGTGGTCTGACCATAGTTTTGTGTAGTGGCATGATCACCTCCCTCCTTCTGCTTGTAATACCCCTTCCTATGCATGCCAGCATTTTTCTTGCCCTCCTCATTGCCATGTTGCATTGGTTACCCACTTTCAAGCTATCCAAAATGATGATTCCCAGGTCTGTTTTCTGCTCTGTTTCCTCAAGTTCCTCCCATCCCAACCAATATTTTGCCCTTGGGTTCTTACACCCTATGTGCATAATTTTGCATTTTTTTGCTTTGAATTGCAGTTGCCACTTCCCTGGTCACTTCTCCAGCCTAGACAGATCCTCCCTCATTTTTGCTACCCCTTCCAGCATGTCCACCCTGCTACAGATTTTCATATTGTCTGCAAATAAACACACCTTCCCACTGAGGCCATCTGAAGTGTTCCCAGTGTATATGTTAAACAGTATGAGACCCAACACTGACCACTGGGGAACCCCACTCATCATCACCCTTCCTTGGAGTGCACTCCATTAACCACCACCCTCCGAGTTCTACCTACCAGCCAGTTCTCCATCCAGTTTGTTAGTTTGCTCCCTACCCCTGAGCTGCCTAACTTGTTTATTATAATTAATATAACCATATCCTGGTCACATAAGCTTGCAACATCCTACTGTTTCATAGCCTCACATGGCTAGTTTTTCAGGATGTGGTCCAGTAATCAAATATTTAATCTTTTTTACCAGATTGCCTAAATAAAATGTTATGTATGTTAGAAGACACGGTATGGTTTGAATATCAGATTGCTTTCGGTCTGTTAACAATTTGAAGAGTTGGATGCCAGACTTTCTGTTCTAACTTTAAAAGGGTTTCAACAGGGAAGCTTACATTTTGCTTTTTCCCATTTTAAAAGGAGCCTTGTGAACTTTAGTTTTTCCTAGACTTAATGCTTTAACATAACAGGTTAAGTGACTGACTGTCACCTGATTTACAGAGTTATTTACCGTACAACTTAACTGTTTTTCAAGCCTTCATGTACTCTTTTATTTTATTGTCTTGTGGGGCATTTGGACATTTTAATATTTTTAAACATAGCTAATCGTTTTTTCCTTAGCTCTGATCACTTAAGTGTAATACTCATTAAGGACACATGAGGTCACCCTAGTATAATTTATTATGTTGATTGCATGCATGAGCAAGAAACATGTTGCGGCAGGTTTCTCCAGAAGCAGGTTGTGGAGGCGTGGCACTGTTGTGCCCAATGCCCCCACAGCCTGCAAAGGTTTGTCCCCCATCCCCCAGTGCTGTGGCACGCTGCTGCTGACACTAGTTCAGCCAGCGTGCCACAACTTTCTAAAAAATCAGCTGCTGCAATCAGGGGCCCCTCGTCATTGCAGCGTCAGTCATCGGCTGCAATGAGGGAGTGACCCGTCATTTCAGGGCGGGATGTAGGACCCCGATGTTCTTTGTGAACATGGCGGCGGCTTGTCGCCGTATTCACAAACAATATTTTACCTCCCCATGTTTATTTGCTGATGGGTAGCCCACTCCCATTGGCATAATGCTTACCCCATTTTATTGTCTGCCGGCCAGGTGCCCAACCCCGTTGGCAGAAAGAAATCCCCTTTTTGTTGTTTGCCGATGGGGTGCTCTAATCCCCATTGGCAGAAAAACAATTCTGCCCTGTTGTTGTTTACCATGGGGTGCCTAATCCTCCATTGGCTACAGCTGCCCCAAAAAAAACGAGTCCGGTGGCATGCTGGGAGCCCACCGCAGCATGCCACATACCCTTTTGTTGTTTGCCAACGGGGGTGCCCAATCCCCCATCGGCTACAGTTGCCCCCCAAAGCAAGAGTCCTTGGTGGCATGCTGGCAGCCCACCCCAGCATGCTACATGCCCCTGTAAAGCTAAAAATGGTCCTGCGATGTTTTTTCCTTTTTATTACCTGAAAAAAAGGAAATGGTTCCTTGTAGTCTCCTGCCCCTCCCACAACCCGCACCCACCCACTGCACACCCTGCTTCCTCACCCTCCCTCACCCCTATACTTACCTCTGTAGCTCGGCGCGACGATCTTCGCCGGACCAGGAACACGTCTGATGTCTTCAAAGCTGACCGCGAACTGAGGAAATGCCGGTAAGCTGTATAATGTAATACACAGAGTTTTTTCAACTTTCGTGCATATCTCGGGCATTTTTGGGAATATTTCCACCAAATTTTCAACATGAGGTTTTTGGGACCCCTCCTCATGAAATCTTGAACTGTCATGGCGATAATCGGCCCAGAAAGGTGGTTTTGTGGTCACTGTGCAGAATCACCCTTTGGGGCTGACTAATGAAATGACAGTGCCAGTGTTCATGAGGTAGGCTCTCAAAAAGCCTATGTTGCAAATTTGGTGGCAAAAATCCAAAAAAATGACTGTTTTACAAGCGTGTTGTGCAGTAGCTATGTAAGCTCGTAACTTCATGAATTTACAATATTTGCATGCCAGATTTTCAACAGTGGCATTTTGTCACACCTCCTTGTGAGCAGTACAGCTGTCATTGTTCACATCCTGGCCAAAATGTGTTTTTGCAGTTCCTGCGCAGAATAGAGCAGTCACTGTGGGAAATCACTGTCTGGGACAGAGTAAGAAAATGACAATGATACTGTTCATGAGCAGAAGTCCTAAAATGCCTATGTTGAAAATTTGGTAATGATACTCCATAATATGACTAATATTACGAGCATGCATTCTTGGTAAACCTCTACAATAACTCGTCTGATTATATGTTTCACTCCAGATTTTCAACATTGCCATTTTCCCACACCTACTTATGAATAGTGCAGCTGTCATTTTTCCCATCCTGGCCGAAATGTGTTTTTGCACTTCCGGTGCAGAATAGAGTGGTCACTGTGGGAAATCACTGTCCGGGACAGAGTAAGAAAATGACAATGATACTGTTCATGAGCAGAAGTCCTAAAATGCCTATGTTGAAAATTTGGTGATGATAGCCCATCAATTGACTGTGTTACAAGTGTGCTTTGCGCACTCTCCACGCACCCTTGTAACTTCGCAGATTTGTAATACTGTCACACCAGATTTTCAACAGTGCCATTTTTTCACACCTCCTTATAAGCAGTACAGCTGTCATTTTTCACATCCTGATCGAAATGTGTTTTCACAATTCCAGCACAGAATAACGTGGTTATTGTGGGACGTCAGTGTTCAGGACAGATTAAGAAATTGACAGTGGCACTATTCATGAGTAGAGGTCCTAAAATCCCTATGTTGAAAATTTGGTGACGAAACTCCATAACATGACTGTGTTACAAGCATGCATTTAACTGTTTCCATGCACCCTTGTAACTTCGTAAATTTGTAATACTGTCATGCCACATTTCCAACAGTGGCATTTTTCCACAACTCCTTATGAACACAACAGCTGTCATTTTTCACATCCTAGCTAAAATATGTTTTTGCACTCCTGACGGACAATAGCACGGTCACTCTGGGAAATCAGTATTTGGGACAGATTAAGATCGACCGAGTGAGAGGGTGGAGTGACCGAGCTCAACTGAGCTCTGTCAGGACTGCTGCAGATTTGTTTAGGGCAGACAAAGGCCTCAACACAAGAGCCCAGTACAAAAGGGCAGCCTGCAGCACTGGGAGAAACAGAATGAGAGAGCGAGTTAGGGAGAGGGAGTGAGCGAACTCACCGAAGCGCTGTCAGGACTGCTGCAGATTTCTTTGTGGGCAGAAAAAGGTGTCAATACAGGCAGAGGCCCAGTACAAAAGGCCAGCCTGCAGCGGTGGGAGAAGCAGTATGAGCGAGTGAGACATGGGGACTTACTGAGCTCAACGGAGCTCTATCAGGACTGCTGGGATTTCTTTGTGGGCAGAAAATGGTGCCAATGCAGGCAGGAGCCCCGTACAAAAGGGCAGCTTGCAGCACCAGGACAAACAGAATGAGCAATGAGAGAGGGAGACTGCGCGACCTCAACGGAGCTCTGTCGGGACAGCTGCAGAATTCTTTGTGAGACAGACAAAGGTGCCAACGCAGCCAGGCACCCCATACAAAAGCGCAGTCTGCGGTGCCAAGAGAAACAGAATGAGCGAGTGGCAGAGCGATAGTGAGCAAGCTCAACGGAGCTCTACTGTGACTGCTGCAGATTTCTTTGTGGGCAGAAAATGCAGCAACACAGGCAGGAGCCCAGTACAAATGGCCACCTTGCTGCGCCAGCAGAAACGGAATGCGAGAGTGACAGAGGGAGAGTGAGCGAGCTCAGTGAAGCTGTGTCGGGACTGCTTCAGATTTCTTTCTGGCCAGAAAAAGCCACCAATGCAGGCAGGAGCCCAGTACAAAAGGGCAGCCTGCAGCACCAGGAGACCCAGAATGAGCGAGTGAGGGAGGGGGAGTCAATGAGCTCAACGGGGCTTTGTTGGGTTTGTGGGCAGAAAAAGGCAGCAATGCATGCAGGGGCCCAGTACAAAAAAGCAGCCTGCAGTGGCAGGAAAACCAGAATGAATGAGTGAGTAAGCTCAACAGAGCTGTATTGTAACTCCTGCAAATTTCTTTGTGGGCATAAGAAGGCAGCAACGCAGGCAGAAGCCCAGTAGAAAAGGGCAGCCTGCAACGCCGGCAGAACAGAATGAGCGAGTGAGAGAAGGGGAGTGAGTGAGCTCAATGGAGCTTTGTCAGGACTGCTGCACATTTCTTTGTGGGCAGAAAAAGGCACCGACAGAGACAGGAGTATAAAGAGAAGCCTGCAGCGCCAGGAGAACCAGAATGAGTGAGTGAGACAGGCTGGAGCGGCGACCTCAACGGAGCTCTGTCAGGATGACAGCTGTGGATTTCTTTGTGGGTAGAAAAAGCCACCAACATAAGCAGGAGCCCAGTACAAAAGGGCAGCCTGCAGCACCAGGAGAAACAGAATGAGCGAGTCAGAGAGGGGGAGTGAGCCACCTCAATGGAGCGCTGTCGGGACAGCTGCATATTTCTTCCTCAGCAGAACAAGGTGCCAATGCAGGCAGCAGCCCACTACAAAAGAGCAGCCTGCAGCACTGGGACAAACAGACTGAGCCAGTGACAGAGGGCCACTGAGCAAGCTCAACAGACCAATGCAATCAACATTCGGCATTGACAAATGCTTGTTTGTGTACTGTTAAGATAGACTAGGTTTGTGTGTGGTCAAATGGGTCATTTAGGTACCATTATTTTGGGCTTCCTGACAATTCTATAAGGTTAAGACTTATAAGAGCCTATTTTCCTAGTAAGTGAATGCCTTTATTGTGCTTGTTGCACTGTTTTTTTGTTCTCAATTTAGTTTTAGGCTTTGAATTTGGGGTTAATACTGAGTAGTATTTAGCAATGATACGAGTGGGTGGGAGGGGAGAGATGGTATTCGTTGATTCTGTACATCACGCACCTTGATATTTTTAAGTTGGTGAGGAGGGGGGTGTTTTTGTCCTTTATGACAATCAAGACCAAGCACAGTTTGGGGCTCAAAGGCTTAAATGCAGGATTTTTGGGTTATGTGTTGTATTTTCTAAAGGCATAAGGGCTTTGGGCATTGGGGGACGGTGTAGGGAGGGTGACCTCAGCTGGATGTTATTAATGACAGGGGCAACCTACTGCATTCTGAACTATAAAATCAATGTCAATGACACACTAAATGGCTGGTAGTATAAAACTACTTACTTGGAATATTAGAGGCACCAGAAAGAAAGTTAAATGCTATCAGATCCTAAAACATGTAAACTGTCTGAAAGGAACTGTCACATACCTACAAGAAACCCATTTACTGGTCTCGGAAGGATCACTTTTTAGAAGGCAATTTCTAGGTCAGATTTTTAATGCAGGGGACAGCACTCAAATGAGGGGTAGCCATATTATTTTCCCGCAGTATCCCCTTCAGCTATGAGCCCTGCATACAAGACCCAGGAGGCAGGTACTTAATCTTGAAGGACTTACTGGACCACACAGAAGTGGTACTTTATTGTATATATGGCCCTAATTCTGATTCTCCAGCCTTCTTTTCTAGGCTACTCACAGAACTACTCCCCTATGTTTCCTTCCCACTGATTTTAAGAGGGGATTGGAACCTCTCTTTTACCCCTGACCTGGATAGATCAGGGGTCAGAAGATCTGGTGTCTCGCCTGCACAGAGAGCCCTCCGGGACTTAGCGGACCAACTAGGATTGATTGATCCATGGAGGGCCTTGTATCCCTCCTTGAAAGAGTATACTTTTCAATCCTCTGTTCATGGTATGTCTACTAGAATTGTCTATTTTTTAATTAGTCATAGTTTTTTACCAGGGATCACTGATAGTGCCATAAAACCGGGAGTCATCTCGGATCATGCAGTGGTATGGTGTTCACTAAATCTGACTCCCAATGTTCCAAAAGAAACTAGTTGGAAGCTGAATAATTAGTTATTGAGAGATAAGATTGTTGTCAGGGATATTTCTAAGGCAATTGTCCAGTACACTGAGGTTAATCTTGGCTCGACAGGCAGAATTGACCTGGAATGGTGTGCCTTGAAGTGCGTTCTAAGAGGGGAACTGATTAGAATAGCCTCTTATAAGAAAAAGGTGAAACAACAAGAAGCCCTCACATTATTTAGGAACATTTGTCAACTAGAAAAAGAGCTATCACCCTCCACCCTGGATTGTGACAGAATTAAATTACTGGGCTTAAGGGCCCAGTACAGCTCCCTTTTGCTTGGTAAAGCTGAGTACACAATAATGTGCACCAAAATTAATTATGTGGATCAAGGGTAAAAATCTGGCATGTTGTTGGCCCTCCACTTAATATCTCAAGAAGCTTCCAGAATAATTAAGGGTGTCAGAGCTAGGCAAGATAACACTATACAAGTGAACCCCAAAAGAATAGTACAGGAATTTGTAACTTACTATCAGGACCTGTATGGCCCCATGTCTAAGCCTCCCGGGAAACAAAAACTAGATAATTATCTTGAGGCCCTCCATTTGCCACAATTATCAGTAGCACAGAGATTAACATTGATGGCTCCCATAACTCATATAGAAGTTGAGAAAACCATAAACTCTCTTCCCTCTGATAAGGCTCCCAGCCCTGATGGGTTTTCGCCCAGTTTCTACAAATCTTTTCATAAACAGTTGACTCCCTTGTTGGGTTGGTTGTTTAAGAGGTTCCTAGATGGGGAAGAAACGGATGACAGTTTCCTGGAGGCCCTAATCATTGTTTTACACAATTCAGGGCGGGATCTAGAAATGGTAACTAATTATAGACCCAATCTCTTTATTGAATTTTGACATGAAAATCATTGCTAAGCTGTTAGCAAACAGACTGGCTGTGGTCATGCCCTCCATAATCCACCCAGACCAGGCAGGTTTTATGAAGGGGAGGAACTCCTCGGACCACTTGAGAAAACGATCACACATTTTTTCCACGTACAGGAACTCTGATGTGCCTGCTGGACTGCTGTCCCTGGACGCGGAGAAAGCTTTTGACAGAGTTGACTGGGGTTTTCTGTTTTCCTCAATGGGTAAATTTGGATTCCCAAAGGAATTTATCGGCTGGATTGCTTCCTTCTATAAAAACCCCAAAGCCTGTATTTACTGTAATGGAGTTTTCTCAGATAGATTCTTTCTTTATTCCAGTACTCGCCAAGGGTGTCCATTATCTCCACTCCTTTTTAGTATCTATCTGGAACCTTTGCTCTTCAAACTCAGAAGTTCTCCCTTCATTCCAGGCATTCCCTTGTATGGACTTGACCTCAAACTATCGGCATATGCAGACAACATTCTGCTCCATTCTACCAACCCTGCTGTTGCGTTTGAGGCCACCCTGCAAATTATTTCAGAATTTGGCACCTATTCTAATTATGAAATTAAATTAGACAGAAGCATGGTCTTTCCTCTAAATTTTAGATTGCTAAAGAGTGATATTCTGCAATTAGGTCTTCAATGGACTCCTAAAAGCTTGAAATATTTGGGTATTTATCTTACTAACTCTGATTCTCTCACGAAGAAACTAAATCTTGATGACACCCTGTGTATTATACAACAAGATATTGCTAGATGGTCATCCCTTCCTATCTCTCTTTGGGGATGCATTAATATAGTTAAAATGAATGTCCTGCCAAGGATCTTCTACCTGTTGCATATGCTTAATGTCTGGCTACCCACTAAATGGTTCAGGAAAGCCCATTCTATTATCCCTTCCTTCATATGGGCTGCCAAGCCCCCAAGAAGAGCTTACCAGAAATTGATTGAGCCCAAGGCTAGAGGTGGCTTGAGATTACCTCATATAGGGGGTTACTATTGGGCTAGTCAGGTCTCTAAGTATATGAAATGGATGACCAGTGATGAAACATTAACTAGCCTGCCATATGTGCCACCATGGTTAATACTAGAGAGAAGAATGTTAGCTGAGGCACATTTATCTACATCCACGCTGAGGTATAGCACATTTAAAAATCTGCCAGCTAATATTTCTTGTTCTCCTATAGGGGTGTCGGTAAGATCCCATGCTCAGTTGTGTAATTTTTAAAAATATAAATACACTCAAGGCTGGAATCAGCTGTTAGTAGAGAACCCAAATTTCAGGCTAGGAAACAAAAAGATTCCTAAGCTTTGGATTCCCCAGCTCCAGAATACGATAATAAAAGATTTCCTAGATCTGGCAGGGAAGAGTATCCCTGCATCTGCTATTATTAATAAATATTCATTAAGAAAGCGACAAATGTTCAACACATTTCAGGTAGCTCATCTCCTGAACTGGTCAAACAGACAACTGTTTACAGAGGATAAGTTTTATGAGTTCTTTACCTCCATGGCCGAAGTAATACATCTTCCCCATGCAATAGCCCAGCTCTACAGCTCCTTCTTGGACCTGACATCTACCGATTAGGAAGGAGGCCCCAAATACTGGGTTAGACAGTTCCCAGATCCTAACATTAATTGGAGTAAAATCTATGAAGGAACCTACATCTACCTATCTCAAGACAGGTTGAGACTTACACATTTGCAATTTCTACATAACTTGTACTGGACGCCCCTCAAACTTTTCAAGATAGGTAAGACCTCGACTCCAACTTGTACCAGATGCAATCTGGTGAAGGGTTCCCTCTGTCATATTTTCTGGGATTGTCCTTCTGTTCAGGACATCTGGATGGAAATTCGCCACAAAGCTGACCCGCTGTTAGGTCTAGAAGATCTGTTTATACCAGAGATTTGTCTCATAGGGGATTATTCCAAGGTTAAGGTTAGAGTGCATAGATATCATATGGTGATGATTGCATTAACACTTAAGAACCTTGTTTTAAGGCATTGGATTGATGCTCAAAAGATTTCTTATATAGCATGGCTTCAGGACCTTTTGTTTAATTTGTGTGTGGAACAATTCAAGGTATCTCCGGGTCATCCCTCTTCTAGATATAAAAAGATATGGGCCGGGATGCATGCTATTTATATGCTACAAGCTGGAGTTCACTTGGCTCAATGATACTCAAGGTTTTATTTGTCCCTCCTGTGGTGTATACATTTTCTATCCCTGGCATCAATCCAGTGCACTTTCTTTGTATCACTTTTGCTTTTAGTAGGAATTGGGGCTTATATACATCCATGCTGAGGTGGGGAGGTATGGGTGGGGGGAATGTTGGGATTGTTTTGGGGTGGTGGGGGGGAAGTAGACATTTTGGGGTGGGTTAAAGGGGGAGGGGACATGTCACTTCACTATACTTCCTGTGTCTGATATCTTGCCTGTATTTGCATCCATGTTATTCTGGTAACTGTGCCATGTCATTTGTTTTTTTTGGAAAATAATAAAATATTAATTTAAAAAAAAATGTTAATGTATGATGCAAACAGAGCATTAGGCAGAGCTCAAAGAATAGATTTATATACAAAGCTCATCTTGGCTTCTAATCTGTATCCCACAACCTGTCTG
Source organism: Neoceratodus forsteri (assembly GCA_016271365.2). Taxonomy (NCBI): domain Eukaryota; kingdom Metazoa; phylum Chordata; order Ceratodontiformes; family Ceratodontidae; genus Neoceratodus; species Neoceratodus forsteri. The sequence continues at coordinate 1,032,320,910 of CM028135.1, read as the reverse complement.
AAGGACTTTGAAAACATTGCTTTGGTCAGTAATCTATCATGCTATATTGTTTCCAGTGCTGTATGTGTTTGTGGTGGGGCCCATGTGTTTGAAGTGACCCCTTTTCAAACAAACTCTGGTCAGAGCTCTCACCGCACCAGAGCCTGCTGTGCCATGCCTTGCACAACCTCCAATAGACCTGCACATTCGTGGTACTTGCACATGTATAGTTTGAGTCAGAGATGCCTGCTGTGTGCAAGATGGTGTCTCCGACAGACCTGCACATGCGTAATACTTGCACATTCACAGTTGCAGTCAGAGCATCACTTCTGCAGTTATGGAAAATAGTGTGCTGTGGGGGGTGAGCACTGCTTAGTGGAGCTCTGTCTACAGAGGTGACAGGAGGAGGAGACACCACAGACAAACAGTGACTTCAGTGCTGTGGACAGCAGACTGCATCACTGTAGGAGAAGACAGAGATCAGTTCTGCTTTTCTTCTATCCCAAAATGACTGTAGGGCTCCAACCATGCAGCTGTAACAAAATGTACATATAGTACTGCATCACTTTGGATAATCCCACCATCTGTATGGTGTGAATTTCAAAAACTGTAAATAACAAAATAAGGTTCTAGAAATAAATACTGATGCAGAACACACTGAAATTGCAGTCTTTTTTTTTTTTTTGCTATGAAGAATGCAATCAAAGTCCTTCTGAAGAGCAACCTCTTAGATGTTTATCTATTATTCAAGGTCCACCTGGCCCTCTAGGGAGCATGAGGAATGGTTTGTGACTAAGCAAGAAAACCCAATGTAGTGCCTTTCTTGCTGAGAGAAAGTTCTGGGATGGTGTGCCAAGGACAGTTGCTATCCTAGGTCATTATTATATGTCAGAGTCAGTGGCTTAGTTAGGAAGCATGCTTGCTTCTGAATCCAGAAGATCAGAGGGTTGGGGGTTCTAGCCACACACAAGGTACATTGTGTAATCAACATACACTGTAGTGTTGCACAAAGGGGACCCTGCACTACTGAGGTGTCATCCTTCAGATGAGGTATTAAACTGAGGTCCCTTCTGTCCATCTCTGGTCACTGTTCAGGTGGACGTTAAAGATAACAAGGTACTGACTGAGGAAGAGTAAGGGAATTTTTATTAAAAGAAAATATCAAATTTGAAAACATAGAAACATAGAACATAGAAATTGTCAGCAGATAAGGACCACTTGGCCCACCTAGTCCGCCCTAAATTCTCTACCTGTAGTGCCACAGAAGGCCCTACTTGGACTCCGGCTTACATCCGCTCTTGCTTCTAAGATTCCCTTGTGTCTGTCCCATTCATTCTTAAATCCTGTGACCATTCTAGCCCCCACTACTTCCACTGGGAGTATGTTCCAAGTGTCCACTACCATCTCTCTTAAGAAGTATTTTCTCATGTTTCATTTGAGCGCCCCCCCACTTCATAGTGTGACCCCTTGTCCTTGAGCATGTTTTTCTTTGGAAAATTCTCCCTTACCGTACCTTGTTTCTTCCTGTGAGGTATTTGAATATCTCTGTCATATCCCCCATCCCCTCCTGTCTTCTAGGGAGTACATATTTAAATACTTAAGCCTTTCTTAACGAGCCACTGACACCTCAAGAAGAACTTTGAAAAGCATAATATTTGGGCACAAAGCAGCTTATATTTCTTATTAGCAGTGTATTTTGTATCCCCAGGATTTATTACTGAGATCATATACATGAAAACAGGACAGTTATTTCTTGAGGGTTCATCAGCGCCTATTGCTTCTTCCCAACCTGATGTCATAATACACTGCTTGTGACTGCACAATTATTCCCACGCTACAGACTGTGATGTCACAATGGAGCATTACGATTTCAAATATGGAGTAAGCTATAAAGGCAGATGATAACTAAAGGATAAAACTCTTTTTTTTGTAGAATTTCCTCAGTAATAAATAATGGAGAGGATCAATCTATTGAACATATATGAAATACAAACTGAATTGTGTCTACATAATTATGTTTTCCAATGTTTTCCAAAGGCATCAGCTGCTCTTTAATAGGGCTTCTGATGCAGGCCCTGTACTATTTTGGATGCCCTCCTTTGCACTGCCTCAACCCTATCTATGTCCTTTTAGAGATGGGGCCTCCAGAACTGTACACAGTACTTGAGGTGGGGTCTCACCAGTGATCTGTACAGGTGTATTATTACCTCCCCCTTTCTGCTGGTGATATCCCTCCCTATGCATCCAAGCATTCTGCTAGCCTTTCCTACTGCCTTGTCACACTGTTTAGCTGCCTTCAGGTTATTGGAAATTATAACCTCCCAGGTCTCTTTCCTGTTTTGTGACTGATAATACCCCCCCCCACCAAGTTGGTACGTTGTCCCAGAATTTTTGTTCCCTAAGTGCATGATTCTGCACTTTTATGAGTTGAATTTTAGCTGCCAAACTTGTGACCATTGTTCTAATGTCTTCAGATCCTTCTTCATTCTTTCAGCTCTCCCAGTATGTCTGCTCTATTGCAGATTTTTGTGTCATCCACAAATAGGCATACTTTCCCTCCAGTCCTTCTGAAATGTCGCTAATAATAACATTGAAGAGGACCGGGCCTAATACTGACCCATGCGGCACCACGTTAGTACCTTGCCTTCTCCAGAGTGTACCACCACTCTTTGGCTCCTACCACTAAGCCAACTCTCCACCCATTTTAATATTTGGGGACCTATTCCTGAGCTACTCAGTTTGCTTATCATCCTTCTATGTGGAACTGTGTCAAAGGCCTTGCTGAAATCCAGATAGGCCAAATCAACTGCCCTGCCGTCCACTTCCTTTGTTATTCAGTCAAAGAACTCAATCAGGTTTGTCTGGCAGGACCTCCCCACCATGACTTCATGTTGCCTCGAATCCTGTAGACCAATGGTAACAAGGTATTCTCCAATCCTTTCCATCAGTAGTGATTCCATTACTTTGCCCACTACTGAAGTCATGGGCCTGTAATTTCCCACCTCCTCCCTATTTCCACTTTGGTGGAGTGGTACAAAATCTGCCCTCCTCCAGTTCCCTGGTACCTCCACTGTTTCTAGTGACAGGTTGAACAGGGCTGTTAGAGATGCAGCCAGCTCCTCCTTCAACTGCCTCATTAACCTAGGGTACATTGCATCTGGACCCATTTCCTTGTCTATATTTAACTTTGATAACTCATTTAGGACTCTTTCCACTATGAAAGAGCTAGTTTCTACCTCTTGACCCTTTATGCCCTTGTCTTGTAAAAAAGGCCCATTTCCTTCCCCCTCCTCCATGAAAACTGAACAAAAGTATTTGTTTAGTATGTCATCTTTTTGTTGGTCCACTTCTAAAGAAATCAAGAAAAACAATAACATTCAAACCTGCATGATATACAAGAAATATATATATATATATATATATATATATATATATATATATATCACAAATTATTGATACTAACTAACTCAACAAAACAAAAAGCAAACATACATACTCAGTGATGGAGATGCTATGAAGTTTTACTTCGCCAGCAAAGTTCCGCAGAAGTCGCAAAATTCGCCTTTTCAAATAACTGCATGAATTGCCCACTTCTCTACATTGTCACTTCACATTTGAGTTTTCCTGAGGAAATGGAACTTGTTCAGGTGAAGTCAGGTGAAGTTCATGTGAAGTTAAGGACTAGATGCAACTTCGCAAGTGGGATAGCATAACTTCTGCTGAAAAAGTGCTACTTTGCCTGCCAAAAACTTTACAAACTCGGCACTTTGCACTTCATGAACATGGTAGACTTTGCAGATTATTTCTGCATAGCAAAGTTCAACAGCTTTGCAAATCTCTACTCACTGGTTACAGAAATCATGATCACGCTCATACCCAACTACAAGGAAAACTGTTCATAGGTAAAGAAACCTTACATTCCTTGAAAACTCCCTCACCCAGAAAAAAAACAACCTCTGCACTCCAGAATTAAGTTATCCATGGCATATTGTCCCATAACTTTGCAAAGATGGTTACAAGCAATGCGTTCCCTTCTCAAGATCTAACCTATTTCATATCATTCTCTTTCAGGCAAAGCAACTGTTGTAAAGGAATGTCCTTCTGTTGCAGTATATATTGACCGTGTGACTGCCATACCCACCACTTGATACAGGCAAATAGAACACTCCGGATGTTACCATTCCACTGTGCCCATATTTGGCCTCTCTCCTCTAAACATAAAGTGGTGTATTTAATATGACTGAAAGTCAGCATATTACAGGAATTAGCAATCAGTCCCCAAATATGGGAAATATAAGTGCACTGAGGTACAGGTGGTCTTCATTTTCTTCCTAAGCAGCACATCAGCCTAGTTTCACACAGTGCCTCTCTGTCACTTGTTTGTGTTTGGCATTCCCAATAATTAAGCAATAATGCACAACAGAGTGTGTGTCGTGCTGGGATAATGTCACGCCTCAGGTGGTTGGGCATGAGGCTACAGGCCGAGTGCGTCCAGTGACTGAGGCATGACGTTATCCCAAACGACATACACCCTGGAGAGCATTATTGCTATTATACAATGGCTCATTGTTATACAGAATAAAAAAATAATTTTAAAGATGTTTTTGTGTGAAAAAATATTTTTGTTTTTTAAGATGAAACAATCAATCAAAAGCTCCATAAAACGTTCATCTGCAGGTTCACAGTGAGGCTGAGACTAGAGCCATGATGTTGTACTGGGATAACATCATGGGTTCAGCCCAAGACAGACCAATCAGAGTCCAGGATTTTTTCTTGCCACTGTATAATATTTAATCTGCCATGGGCAAATAGCCATATCATATCCCACATCTTTTCACCCATCCATGAGAGGACACAAGCAACATGTGTTCACAGAAAGGAGTGGGTGCCTACCTAAAAATCCACAGGAACAACTCACAAAAGGCAGCACTCAAAAGTAAATAAAGCAAGCATTTGTCAATGCCAAATGTTGTCTTGCCGGCATTGGCATTGGTAGTGCAGGAGTTAGAGAGATGCATAATAGGCATGGCAGTGAAGTACTGAACTGTTGCCAACCCACCCCCACCCTGCAGAGACTGACAGGCATTGGGGTGTTCCTGCGGGTGTTTGGTAGTGCAGTGCAGGAAAACATTTTGGTAAGATGTGAAAAATGACAGCTGTACAGTTCATAAGGAGGTGTAAAAAAATGCCAGTGTTGAAAATGTGGCATGTAAATATAGCAAATTTGCGAAGTTACATGGGTGCGTGGGAAATATGCAATGCACGCTTGCAACACTGCCATTTTATGGGCGTTTGGCACCAAATTTTCAACATAGGCATTTTAGCACCTCTGCTCATGTACAGTGTCACTGTTATTTCCTCAAAGTGTCCCAAGAAGTGATTTTGCACAGCGACCATGCTATTCTGCGCCGGAAGTGTGAAAACACATTTTGGGCAGGATATGTGAAATGACAGCAGTACTGTTCATCAAGAGGTGTGGAAAAATGGCAATGGTGAAAATCCAGAGTGAAAATATCACAAATGCATGACCGTACAAGCGTACGTGCAATCTGCCAACGCACGCTCGTGACACAGTCTTTTTATGGAGTATCATCACCAAATTTTCAACATAGTCATTTTAGGACCTCAGCTCATGAACTGTGTCACTGTCATTTTCATAATCTGGCACAAACACCGATTTCCCACAGCGACTGCGCTGTTGTGCGCCGGAAGTGTGGAAACACATTTCAGGCAGGATGTGGAAAATGACAGCTGTACTGTTCACAAGGAGGTGTACAAAAATGGCAATGATGAAAATCTGGTATTAAAATATTGTGAATTTGCGAAGTTACAAGCCTGCATAGCAACTGCACAACGCACGCTCGTGAAACAGGCATTTGTTGGATTTTTTCCACCAAATTTGGAACATAGGCTTTTTGAGAGGCCACCTCATGAAAACTGGCACTGTCATTTCATTAATGGGTCCTGAAAGATGATTTCATGCAGTGACTGTGAAATCACCTTTTGAGGCGGATTAACGCCATGACAGTGATAGAATTCATGAGAGGGGCCCCAAAAAACCCCATGTTGAAAATTTGGTGCCAAAATGCTGCAACAGAAGGTGAAGCCATCAACAAATGGAGAGCAATGAGTACCAATGCCCGTAGTCTGAGTAACAAGCTTCCTGAATTAGTGGCCTTGATGGAGGAGGAACATCTGGATATCGTGGCAGTCACAGAAACATGGTACACTCAAAACCATGACTGGGATGTAAACATACCAGGATACACTATCTACAGGAGGGGCTGGGAGGGTAAAAGAGAAGGAGGAGTAGCTCTTTACATAAGGGAAGGAATCAATGCAACAGAACAAAAGGGTAAACAGGGAGGAGAAGAAGCACTGTGGGTAAATTTGGAGACTGGCAACGGCACCACAATCCACACAGGGGTTGTATACAGACCTCCTTCTCAGGGGGAGGAAATGGACAAGGAAATGATAGAAAGTGTACTTAGAATGGCAGAAAAAGGGGAGATATTGCTGATGGGTGATCTGAATATGCCAGATGTTAACTGGAGTGCAGTTGCAGCAGCCACTTCGAAGAGTCGGTTATTCTAGATGCCCTACATGGGGCATGCCTTAGACAACTAGTATTGGAGCCCACTCGAGAGGGAGCAGTCTTAGACCTGGTTCACTCAAATGGAGATGAATAGAGGATCACAGATGTAGAAGTGGGTAGCCATCTGGGAACTAGCGACCATCGAACAGTATGGTTCACAATAAACACAGCAATAGAGTCAAGTCATATAAAGGCAAAAGTACTGGACTTTAGGAGGGCTGACTTTGCCAAAATGGGTGAGTGCCTAAGGAATGCACTAGCAAATGGGCAGCAAGGAGGGGTGGAAGAACACTGGGGAATAATAAAAACTGCCATCACAGAGGTAACAAGCCTTTGTGTGAAGCAAATAAACAAAATGAAATGATGTAAGAAACCACTATGGTTCTCAAAGGAAGTGGCAGCAAAGGTTCAAGAGAAAAAGAAAGCATTCAGGAAGTACAAGGAATCACAGAAGGAGCAGGACAGAGAACTGTATCAGTTAAAGCAAAATGAAGCTGGGAAGCGAGTCAGAACAGCAAAGGCCCAAACCGAGGAAAAGATAGCCAACTCAGTTGGGGATAAAACCTTTATAGGTACATCAGGGAGTGAAGGAAGACCAAGGGAGGGATAGTGAGGCTTAATAAAGGGAGGAGGGTGGGCAGAGGGTGACTGTGAAAAGGCAGAGATACTAAACAAATATTTTGCTTGGTATTTACAAAGGAAGAGGGGGAGGTACCTAAAACAAACAGTAGAAACACTCTGGATACAGAAGTTGATACCATCCCATTTATAGAAGAAAGGGTTCTGAAAGAACTCTTAAAACTGAAGGTGGACAAAGCAATGGGGCCTGAAGGGGATCCATCCCAGAATTCTAAAAGAACTAAGGGTAGAACTAGTGACACCACTGACTACCCTCTTTAACAAATCATGGGAGGATGGGGTGGTACCCAAGAACTGGAGGAGGGCAGATGTGATTCCCCTTCACAAAAGTGGGAGCAAGGCAGAAGCAGGTAACTACAGACCTGTTAGTTTAACCTCAGTGGTAGGGAAAATGATGGAATCACTTCTGAAGGAAAGAATTGTCGAGTATCTAGAGGCCAGATGGCACAGGACCCAAGGCAGCATGGATTCACAGCGGAAAGGTCATGCCAGACAAATCTGATAGATTTCTTTGACTGGGTGACCAAAGTAGTAGATCAGGGAGGGGCTGTGGACATGGCCTACCTAGACTTTAGCAAGGCATTTGACACTGTCCCACACAAAGATTAATATACAAGTTAGCCAGCCTGGGAGTGGGTCTCAAGATGACAGCCTGGGTAAAGAATTGGCTGGAGAATAGGACACAGAGAGTAACAGTAAATGGAGTCCACTCTGAAGAAAGGGGTTACTGGTGGGGTACCGCGAGGGTTCAGTATTAGGACCCGTCCTCTTCAATGTCTTTATAGCGACTATTGCAGAGAGACTGGAAGGAAAGCATGTCCTTTGCAGATGACACAAAGATCTGCAACAGAGTTGATGCACAAGGTGGGGTGGAAAGGATGAGAAGGGACTTGGCAAGGTTAGAGGAATGGTCAAATGTATGGCAGCTTAGATTCAATGCTAAGAAGTGCAAGGTAATGCACCTGGGAAACAAAAACCCAGGGAAGAGCACACAATGGGGTGAGATACTAACCACAACAAAATGGAAAGGGACCTGGGGGTAGTCATATCAGATGACCTAAAGGTGGGCAAGCAATGTGAGAGGGCAGCAAGGAGGGTTGGGGATACTGGGATGCATAGGGAGAGGCATCACCAGTAGAAAACAGGAAGTTATTATCCCTCTGTACAGACAGCTGGTGAGACCCCATCTGGGGTACTGCATGCAGTTCTGGAGACCCAGTCTCCACAAAGACATAGACAGGATGGAAGCTGTCCAGAGGAGGGCAACTAAAATGGTGCAGGGTCTGCACCAGAAGACATATGAAGAGAGACTTAAGTAGCTTAATATGTATAGCCTTGAGGAAAGGAGGGAGAGGGGGGACATGTATAAACTTTCAAGTACCTCAAGGGAATCAATGAAGTCCAAGAGGGTAGCATCTTTCAAAAAAAGAGGTGTGCAAGAACAAGGGGGCACAATTTGAAGATAGAGGGGGTCAGCTCAGAGGTAATTTAAGGAAGTATTTTTTCACAGAGAGGGTTGTGGATGCATGGAATGGCCTTCCGAGGAGGTTGTGGAGTCAAAACAGTGATTGAATTCAAGCATGCATGGGACAGTCATAAGGCAATTCTAGGGGGTTGGGGTAGGAAGAAGTAGGCTGCTGGTTAACTAGGATCTGCAGCTTATCCATTAGGTAGGGAAATGGGCAGACTGGGTGGGCCAAGTGGTCCTTATCTGCTGTCAAATTCTATGTTTCTATGTTTAAATGCCCGAGATATGCAGCAAAGTTGAAAAAACCCTATTCATTCCATTATACAGCTTACCGGCATTTCCTCAGTTCGCAGTCAGCTTTGAATAGTGCAGACATGTTCCTGGTCCACCGAAGATCGGCGCACCAGACTCCGGAGGTAAGTATGAGGTGAGGGGGTGTGTGGGGAGGCAGGGTGTGCAGTGGGTGGGTGCAGGTGTGGTGCAGGAGACTAAGAGGAACTGTTTTTATGTTACAGGGGAGAAAAAAAAACTAACATCGTGGGAGAGTTTTTTTTTTCAGCGGACTTGGCATGCTGGGGTGGGCTCCCAGCATGCCACCTAACTGTTTTGGGGGAGGGGGAGTTTGCTGCAGTCGACGGGGATTGGGCACCCTCATCAACAGACAATGGGGGCTTGGGGGGGATAATTTATGTCGATGGAGATTGGGCACCCCGTTGGCACACAATGAAAGCAGGGGGAGGCAAAAACCGAGAGGGATTGGGCACCTCCTCAGCATATAGGAAATGGGGGGCCTGCTGTATGCCGACGGGGAGTGGGCTCCTCCATTGACAAATGTGTGCAGCCACAGTAAGCTGCCTGGGGGATTGGTCACCCCCGAAGTCGGCTGTTGGGCTGCCACCCGCCATGCTGCTAATGTGGCACGCATGCGGGAAGGGTCCACTGCATCTGATGAGCTTTGCTCGGATTGCAGTGGACCTTTCCATATAATGCCACCACTTTAGCATGCATGGTGTGGCTGCCGGCATGCAGGCTGATTGGGGAATGAGGGATGCACCTACTGATGCATGCCCTGCATTCGCCCAACAGCGACCGCGCCTCCGAAGCTGCACTACTGCAAGATGTTGACTTGCATGCAGATGCGGCAAGCCAACATAAAAATGAGACAAAGAAGTTGGTATAGCCATCAGCAGTGCCACTGGAAAATTGCACCAGCATTTTTTTTTTACAGAATCAGCAATTTTCACTATTCTACACAAAAACTGACATGTTCCACAATTTCTTGCAACTTTTGAGTTTTTACATTGATATGTGTAAAATGTAGTAACATTTTTAACAAAATACTCTCAAATGTATTAACAATTTTGCATGCAGACTTGGGTTTAGCAGAAACAATGCAGTGCAAGATAGGGCAAGGGTTTTATGTGACACTGCTTTCTTTTGAATCTTTGTCTTGTTTGGTTTCAAAATCCACTGGCCAAGAATAAGTACACTTAAACACATAACATTTGTTTTGTGTTGAAGCAGTCTATCAGAAAATGTTTTGTTGCCACAGAGACTGAAACAAAAGATGGGAAAAAAGGTGCAAATTATTCCAGTCACTTAAATGGGGTGCTAACAATGAAGCCTATTTGTAAGTGGTAGAGCAAGTTTTTCCTTGTGATCATACTTTCATTCAGACTAGTTTTGATTCAAATAGCTGAAGATTTTTGGATGGCCTTTCTGATTTTAAAATTGAAACTTATAAGCTAGTTGCTAACAGTGATCTCACTCTTAGCAATCTACCACCTAGATGCTCACATGCAAAGACTACAATAAAACCCCGACTAAAGTCTAAAAACAAGCTTATAAAACACATAAAATGTATCTGAACATTTATCTTTAAAGGGGAACTGTCATCTACAGGGTTTCTTAATGTCTGAAAGATCATAAAAAGCTAATGTAACTGAACCATTGTGTTTATCTGTGAGCCTTTGCAGTCTAGAGTTATTGTTATGTAAATCAGCCTGTAATTAAGGGCTGGGGGTAGCCATACGTTTTAGGCTCTTGACAGAAAATGATGTCACCAAGGGTCTTGGTCCTCCATTTACTGTAGGTTAAATAGAAAACTCCCTGTTTCATTAAGTGTGTTTTAAGGTGTTATTACAACACATTCTACATTTATAATAATTGTTTTGTACATGCATTGAAACTAGTGTGTTATCACCTTTACATTTCAAACTGCTAGTAAAAAGAATCCATCTTTCGGATTGCTTTAACCTCTAGGCTATACTGCCAGCTGATCATTAAAAACTACACATCTCAAGGCTGGCTCTGTGGTGTCAACAGGTATTGGGGCCCCATGTCTGGATTTCTAAACCTTGTCTGTGTTCATGTCAGTTCAGATTTCTGGGGCTCTCACAGCACCAACTTCTGCCCTGTTCCATTCAATCTCTTACAGCCTTTTATCTTACAATTTCAGGTATGAACTAAGGTCTATAAGATGCAAATGTGGCTACATACCTTTGTGTCGGGCATTATGGGGCCAACCTTGATATGTGTAGTTTTTGACTAGCAGCTGGCAGTACAACTTACAGGTTAAAGCAAAGAGCTATGAACAAGCTTTGTTCATCCAGCAGAATGGGTTTTGATTCCAATATGCACTACTTGTATGTTGGTGTGACCAGAGTAAGTCACTTAACCTCCCTGTGCTCCCAAAACACACCTTGGAACAAGTTGCAGCCGTGTGTCTTTCCTGGACAAAGACAGTAAAACAATCTGAGCATGTGTTATGATTCTGAAACTATTATGCTCTTTCCATCCAGATTTGACTTGAAAAGAAAAAAATAGGACACCAATACCTGTTTATTAATTGCAAAAACTCATAGATGGACAATACAGTTAAAACATGCATAACCTGAAATGCATTATTAAAAGAGTATTTTACTTCTTTTGAAAAAGTTAAAAGTATATCAGTTTCTTACTGAAATTCTTTGGATGGAATGGGATTTTCTACCGTAAAGGAAAAAAATCAATCTGGTTCATCCTGCCGTTCATACACTTCGAGCTTGTCTTACACTCCATAGCTATGCCAACAGACTGCAACTTTCCAGAATGCCATTCCCACTGTAATGTAAAAAAAGAAAGGAAAAAAGGGACAGACTGTGTGTGTGTGTATGTGTGTGTGTGTGTGTGTGTGTGGTGTGGAGTGTGTGTGTTGTGTGTGTGTCATGTGTGAGTGTGTTGGTGTTTAGTGTGTGTCTCTATCTAACAAAAGTGCTTCACTAACTGAACTGTTCTGAAAGCGAAAAAAAATATCACCATTAATTAAATAAAATAATATGTGTCTGGGTGGGTGTAAAAAACAGAATTTTAAACACATCCACCTATATATTATTCCATATTTTAATAATGCAGTTCAGATTATGTATGTTTTAACAAAGTTGTCCATCTAAATGTTTTTGCAATTAATAATTAATGGTGTTCTTTTTTTTTTTCTCTTCAAGTCAAATCTTGATAGAAAGAGCATAATATTTTCAGAATCATAACACATGCTCAGATTGTTTTTACTGTCTTTGTCCAGGAAAGGCACCCAGCTACAGCTTGTTTCTGGGTGTGTTTTTGGGTGCACAGTGAGTTAAGTGACTTGCTCTGGTCACATAATATACAAGTAGAGCATGTTGGAATCAAAACCCATTCTGCTGGATGAACAAAGCTTGTTCATAGCTTTTTGCTTTAACCTCTAGGCTGTACTGCCAGCTATTAATCAAAAACTACTCATTTCAAGGCTGGCCCGTGATGCCAGGACAGTAGATACATAGTGACATTTGCATCTTGTAGACCTGAATTCACATCTAAAATTGTAAGAGAAAAGACTGTAAGAGAGGGAATGGAATAAGACAGAAGTTGGTGCTGTGGCAGCCCCAGAAATCTCTACTGACATGAAGACAGCCTGTGTTTAAAAATCCTGATATGGGGCCCCAATACCTGTTGGCACTACAGAGCCAGCCTTGAGATGTGTAGTTATAATGATCAGCTGGCAGCATAGACTAGAGATTAAAGCAATCCTAAAGATGGATTATTTTTACAAACAGAAACGTAAAGGTGATAACTCAGTAGTTTCAATGCACATACAAAACAGTTATTGTAAATGTAGAAAATATTGTAATAACACCTTAAAACATACTTAATAAAACTGTTGATTTCCTAGTTAACCTACAGGCAATGGAGGGCCAAGACCCTTGGTGACATCATTTCCTGTCAGGAACCTAAAACAGGCATGGGGTCATAATGTCACACAACATTGGGCCGCATGCAAAAATCATGCTGCCAATATGTTGCGATTCTTTGCATGTGGCAAAAGTCTGTATTTTGTGGGGGGCTCTGACCACCACCACCCACCCATGATGGTGGGCTGTGCCCCCAACCCTCCCAATAAAGATTCTCAACTCCGGGGGGGGGTCAGTGAAATCACACTAAAGTGCGAGAAAAAAAAAAGTTCTGGGACCGGGAATTAAACCCAGTCCCAGACACAGCTTCTGGATTCCTTGCTGCAATGGCTCAGTCCATTGAGCCATGGCAGCTGCTTGGTGGAACCCTGTCCCAGCAGAGGTCTTATCCTCTGCCTGGGGTAGTGCGAGTGTGTAATACTGCTTCCAGCAGTATTCGCGGTATTGCACTATATGCTGTCTCGTACAGTGCTATTCTGGGTTAGCTGTAATGCTGTACGCTATTCAGCATATGACATTATGACCCTGTCCCATCAAAACATATGACTGCACACAGCCCTTAATTACAGGCTGATTTACATGTGAATAACTCTTGGCTGCAAAGACTCACAGATAAACACAATGGCTCACTCAAATTAGCTTTCTATGGCCTTTCAGACATTAAAAAACCCTGTAGATGACAGTTCCCCTTAACTAAACAAAATTATTGCAGCCAGACTAAAACAAAGGTAAATTACAGGGTACCCTGACTACTGTATGATGCAGTAAAAACATATTGGTATTTTTTTATATTTCTGGGTAACTGGTTAAGGCCCACTAGGCACAAGTGCCTGTTTTCAGGGGCAACCAAGGAGCACTGAGGAGATTAAGTGACTTGCTCAGAGTCCCACAGTATGCAAGTGGAGGTTGTGGGAATTAAACATAGATCTGCTAGATGTCTTCAGCTCATTCACAGTTTGTTACTCTAACCACTAGTCTATACTGCCATCCCCCAAAAAAACATATTTAATTTTTAGATATGTGATTTCAGAAATAGTGTACAGTACCTACAGTGCAAATTATGAACATTAAACACTTAAACAGCATTTTATTAAAACTAAATTATTTACCACTCTGTCTGCTTATTTTTTCTTTAACCAAAGTAGGTGAATAGCTGGCAGAGCCCTGAAAACATCTATTGATTAGGCTTCATTATTCAACATCCAGAAACAGAAAAATATATTTCTTCTGGATGTATTTAATATTGATTTGCTGTGGTTTATTTTATAGAATCTATTTAGCTTTGTATAAGGCAGATGCTTTTAAATTTTGGAAGATAGGCAATGCTTACAATAGTTTATCAGTTTAGTATTCATTTTAGGAACATTGGGCCTGATTCCAAGAGGGGCTATGCCAGCATAAGCTGAGATATGCCAAACCCCATGGCGTATTTCGGGACTTACACCATGCATTATGCCAGACCCTATTTCAGGAGGTGTCCTGCGCTATGTTAGATGTGGGCTATGACAAACATGGATTATGCCATCCACTATGCTGCCACCTGCAATGATATGGCGCAAGTGCAGGCTACGACAGCAACTTCGCCCAATTCCAGGAGAGCAGCTGTCATAACCCACCGGTGCAATTCCAAAAGCCTCACTTGCATAGCTACCTTATGGAAGCTCAGAGCTGTCCTAAGGGGCAGCCGATGGCTGGCATCATCAGATGCCAACATGCAAGCACCGCAGCAGTGATGCCATACAGCTCCTACCCCACCAATCACCGGGGACCCCTGGATTCAGATCTATTGTGCACCCCCCGGTTGCCTGTGCCATATGTCCTGCCCCCCATGCCCCCTGGTGTGTGCCATGGTGGTCAAGGGCTGGGGGGCTTGGGAGGCTGATCGTCACCACCCACAATTTGTGACATGTGGAGCATACATGCCATACCTGTGACATTAGCCTCCACATGGCGTATTCTGCATGTCAAAAGTGCTGGGACCCTGCCGCTCTTGGAATATGGTGTAGAGTCCCTGGCGTAGTGGCGAATGGCGTAACTCGCAGCCACATGCAAGTTATGCCATTCATTCAGGAATTGGCCCCATAAACTTTTCTTTATATTTTAAACATATTCAAGTGGCAGTGTATTCATTTAGCAGTTTATACTGACTAATACATGCTGCAGAAAACATTAAAAGATTTATTGTGAAGCACTCAGGGTCTATAGTAGAACTCCCACAATTTCACCACAATTTTTGCAAAAAGCTCCACAATGTTGGGTAACTTTTTCCACAATTTTCCAGTGGCCCTGGCTATCAGGTACAGTATGTTTTCAAACCACAAAGCACAGAATGAATACCCTGGCATTTTGTGTCATAGACGTGACACTTTGTCAGGGGTGGGGCTTCAGTGTGACGGTCCACAATTTATTTTCAAACTTTAAAGGTATAAACTAACAATAATACCAATAGGGTAGGTGGTATTGGACATTACCAGACTGCCCAGGGGCGTAATAAGGCCCTACACCACAGGTGGAGGGCCTTATAGTCCCTGGAAAGTCTGGTATTGCCCTTACCACCCACCCTGGATTATTGCGCTTAGAAAATGGGCAACCAGTGGTAGTTTCATGTGGGTTTTTACAAAATTAAAGAAAAAAAATATATAGTAAGACTGAATTTTAAGTTTTTAGCTTGCAAAATAGTCCCTTCCTTTATGAGCTATTCATCTCTTGTTGTCACTCCCCCGACAGCACCATTCTGTTGTACTTCCCCCATCACAACCACCACCTCCATAACAGGACATTGAGTATTTTAGTTTTCCTCCTCAGCAGTCTGCAAAAAACAAACAAACCAAGAAAAACAACACAAAACAATTTTCTGCGCCACTTGAATGAGTGTTTTTTTTTTTTTACACTTGGAACTTACGGCTGTTAGGTGCATGACCTTACCTGACCTGCCACATAAACCAGCAAGTGCAGAGAAACACATACAATGCTGCAGTGCAGCACTGTAAATGTGTTTTTAACTTTAACTGTGACACAATAGGGTGTTACATTTTAAATCTGAGCCGATGACAATATGAAAGCCCATTCTCGCTGACGTGTATCGTTTCCATGCCTCCAAAAGGATCAGTGTCGGGGATCTGTTTTAATGTGACAGAGTTGCAGACATGAAAGAAAATGTCTGGAGATTGATTGCAGAGTACCAGGTTTGACTGTTGGAACACAGCACTACAATCTCATGATTGGGGAAAAGGACATTAGAAGTAGAGGTAATTGTATCAAGTTAGCAGAAGAGGATCTGTGTTTAAAAAAAAATACAGAATACAGATCGATGGATGTTTACTGGAGTGGTTTCTGTGAGGTGCCCAGTATCCTGGAAGCAGCAGTTGTGTTATTCATATATGGAGAGGTGTGTACTGCGGTTTTAAAAAAAGTGCTGCTGACTACTGTTAGGGGAAGCTGATTGCACTGACAGCTTGTGCTTCTTTTTCAAATCTGTGGCTTTGGTGTAATTTTTTCATGTTGTGACAAGTGAACCCAGCGGAGGCTGGTGTGTGGTTTCTTGTGGCAGCTGGCAATTAAGTTAGGAGTGCTGGTTGGGCAGTAGTTCTCATTACGCGAGAGAAAAAAAGGATGGCATTTTCAAATTGAATGGGGTGCTTTCTGCCCATAGGCAAGCAGGGTGTGCACAAGGATTCTTGAATGGGCAATGGGGCACTTGGACTGGTACTTTTTATTTCCTGGGCATCTATTGTGAGTTAATGTAACCCCCTGGCAAGGGTCCAAGCCAATCAGATGCCAGGGAATATAACACCCATTTTCTAAGATTTAAAGTACACTGGACCAACAAAGTATCACATCTAGAAAGACATATTTAAAATCAGAAAGTTCCAAGGAAAGTCACAAAAGGTGGTCCCTGTAAGTTAAAAAATCCCAATGGTAAAACAGAGTTTATATAATAATTCCAGTAACAAAGGTTACTGCAGTATATAAGTGCTAGTAATTTCAGAGAGAGAGAGAGAGAGAGAGAGAGAGAGAGCGAGAGAGAGAGGGGAGGAGGGTAGGGAAATAATGAAATAGTAGCAGGTGAGTGAACCTCATGGACCAAAAGTGGAAAGAAATAAACGCTAATGTTACAGAACAGGTATGGAGAGCATTATAATTATGAAATTACTATGAGATGGAGCTGCTAAGCAAAGAGGAAAATAACAAAAATATAAGGAGATAGGATGGGGCATGGGGGGGGTGGCAGAGGGATTTGCTCCACTGATCAAAAGCAGCAAAGGGTAAGTACTAATGGTATTATACTGTACATCGCTAGAGTAGTTAAACACATTAGAGAAGTAAATCAGTTTCAAGGTATCAGTAAAATCAAACTGCAAGAAGAGAGGAGCAAGTGTGGAGAGGGGTGGGGGGAGAAGATGTACAGGAACAAAATGAAAAAGGAGAAGAAAAAGATACGAGGCATCACATCTGGAATGGTTCAATATTGTATATAGGCAAATTGTTGTGAATAAATAAATAATTTCCCCAATATGACATATTAAGGTAGAAACATATAATCATAGAATTTGACAGCAGATAAGAACCACCTGGGCCACCTAGTCTGCTTGTTTTTACCTACCTACTGTGTCACAGCAGACCATACTTGATCTCCATCTTATCCACCCTTACCTCATCTCTAAGGTTCCTTTATGCCTATCCAGTGCTTTCCTGAATGCTGTTACAATTTTTGACCCCACCTCCTTTGCTGGGAGGCTGCTCCAGGCATCCACCATACTCTCTATGAAGAAGCACTTTCTCACATCTCCCCTGAGTAAACCCCTCCATCTTTATGGCATGAACCCTTGTCCCTGAGCATATTTTTTTCTGAAAAAAATGCTTCCCTCTTGCACCTTATTTATACCTGTGAGGCATTTGAAAGTTTCTGTCATATCTCCTCTTTCACTCCTTTCCTCCAGGGTATACATATTGAGGTCCTTCAGTCTTTCCTCATAAGGTTTTTAATGCAGACACTGCACCATTTTGGTTGCCCTCCTCTGGACAGCCTCCGCTCTTTCTATGTCCTTCTAGAGATGAGGTCTTCAGAACTGGACACAATACTCAAGATGAGGTCTCACCAGTGATCAATTCAAGGGTAACACCACCTCACTCTTTCTGCTAGGGCTATCTCTACTTATGCACCCAAGCAACTCGCTAGCTCTTCCAACTGCCTTGTCACACTGGCTAGCCACCTTTAGGTCATCAGATATGATAACCCACAGGTCTCTTTTCTGTTTTGAGGTTGATAATACCTTTTCTTCCAATTTGTACTCCACCCCTGGGTTTCTGTGCCCCAAGTGCATGATTTTACACTTTTGTTTGCATTGAATGCTAATTGCTTTACCATTAACCACTCCTCTGTTTTTTCAGGTCCCCTCTCATTTTTTCCACCACCTTCTGATGTGTCTACCCTGTTGTAAATTTTAGTGTCATTCCCAAAAAGGTAAACCTTCCCATCCATCCCCTCTGTAATGTCACTAATAAAGACATTAAAAGGACCTGTCCCAGTACAGATCCATGTGATACTCTGCTGGTCACCCTCCCTTCCTTAGAGTGAATTTTGTTTACCACCCTCTGTCTCATATCCCTTAGCTAATTTCTTACCCAGTTTACCATATTTGATCCCACTCCTAGTCTATCCACTTGCTTACTAATTTCCTATGTGGAAGTGTGAAAGCCCTTGCTGAAATCCATGTAGGCCACATCCAACGCTCCTCCCCGATCCAATTCTCTGGATACCCAGTCAAAGAACTCTATTAAATTAATTTGACAAAATCCCCCCCACCATGAATCAATGCTGCCTAGGGTCCTGTAAACCACTAGATTAAAGGTATCCTACTCTGCTCTCCATCAGTAGTGATTCCAAGTGTTTCCCTGACACTGAAGTCAAGATGACTGACTTGTAGTTGCCAGCCTCCTCCCTACTACCACTTTTGTGTAGTGGGACTATATTTCACCTCCTCCAGTTTCCTGAAACCACTCCCGTTGAACAGCACCATCAGAGGTACAACCAGCGTCTCCCTGAGTTCCCTCCGTATTCTTGGATGGACTCCATCTGACCCCATTGTTTATCCACTTTAAGATTTGCAAATTCCTTTAGGACTCTCTCCACTGTAAATGGTCTAGTGTCCTCCTCCCTTCCTTCGATGCTCCTGTCCTGTTTTTGTGATCCTTCACCTTCTTCTGAGAACACTGAACAAAAGTATTTGTTCACGCTGTCTGCTTTTTCCTGGTCCCCTTCAACACAATCCTCCTCTTTCCATCTTAGTCCCTCCCCTGGTCTTTCTCTTTCACTTACATACCTGAAAAACATCTTGTCTCCTTTCCTAACATCATGAGTTATTTTTTCCTCTGTTTGTACCTTTGCACTCCTAATCAACTTCTCTGCCTCCCACTTTTTGCCCTAACTTTCCCAGCCACCTCATTTGAGAAATGCTAAACATTTTCCAATCCAATATTTCCAAAAACAGGGATGAAGACAGCACAATTCCAACAGAACAGTCTGGAACAAAGAAATACTGTACACATTTCAGAGAAATGGTAAAATATCAATATTTTCATAAAGACCAAGAGAATAATGAGCTTACAGAGCACAAATCCTTTTGGATTTATATTGTAACAGATGTTGTCTGTCACCACCCATTAAATTAATGGGTATGTGTTCCAATTCAATGAATTTAAAGACAATGGGATTGCCACCATGAGGGGTGACAAAGTGCTTGCCAACCAAAGTGCCTGGTTGTGCCTTGGTTCCTCAGAGCAAGTACTATTGCATCCTTTCCTTCAAAGCATAAACATTAACATTAATATTACCTTGTCACCCCTGGGTGCCAAATGTTTGATCTTGTACCAGTGAAACCATCCTTTTATTTTGAAATAGGGACATTTCTTTTTTGATTTGTGTAATCTGATTGTAAAGTAATGAAACACAACCAACAGCACCATCTAACTGTGTTGCTCAAACAAAACAGGAACAATGGAAAAAGCAGAAAGGCTGGCACTCGAGCTGGACTGCAGCAGTAAATTAATGGATGATTACAGCAGGTACAAAAATCTTCATTTCATGTAAAAATGTACACAGCAGGAGCTGCTAGTATAGAATCTGAGTTGCTGTTAACAGCTCAGGCTGTGTGGTTTACTTGGAGCATAGTTTACTTTACATGGAATAAATACTATATTTTTGTGCCTTGTACATGCTAGCCCTCTTTCCCCTTTAATCTGTGGACTGTAGTCAAAAGAAGAGTGTTTTGATATTGTAAGAAGCTTTTGTAGTTGATGTCTTAAATCACAGTATTTCAGAAAGGCTTACCACCTCTTGTACTGGTTTCACTACCAGGATTTTTAAATCACACTTGAAAGTGTCCCGCCACTCCAGGGGAGTATCAAACATTTCTACCAACATAATTTTGTCATGAATAAAACTTCTATTTTTTCTTTCATTATGTTGTCATTCAGGAGAAACACATTAAACCTCCTTACACTCTTACCTACAGTAGCACAGGAATTGTTTTTTTATGGTAATGTAAAGTGCCTTGTGGTCAACGGTTTCTGCTGGTACCAGACTATCAGCTGTGGTGATCCAGCCAAGGGGACAAGAAGAAGAAATTTGCTCTGGTGGTCAGAGACCCTCTAAAAAGTATTCTTATTTACTCCATGACTAACAGCAGCAACACACCAGGATCACAGAAGTTAACATAGCAGATAAGAAAGAGGGGATACAGCAGATTTTCTTTTTCCCTGGTATATGCTGTATCTTTGGATAGGTTCAATTAAATTCATTTCCAAGGATGACCCCCTGTGATGCAAATAAATAAGGCTGTTTGGCCATGACAAGATCAATTCTACCAGCCTTTGCTGGGGGGGGGGGATATTAATAAGCCTTAGGTTCAAATGATTAAACAGGACATCTAGAATAAGGCTATACATGGGACGAAACTGACCACATGTTGTACTGCTACTATATATGATGAGAACAGGACTACAATCCTGAGCACTTGTCCTCCTCAAAGACCAGAAGGAAGGATGCAAGGGCCACAGTGTCTTAGTCTTGGAGGTATTTCTCAATATGTGCAGCCTTGCGTGTTGTAAAAAAAACAATGTTAGCTAACAGCTGTTTTAAAAAAGAAAGCATTGTAAAACATTGGCTATAAATACTGTTCACATTTCAGTGTTGTAATTTTTGTTCCAGGCTCCTGTGTCAGTTTCATTTAGCAATGCAGCAAAGTTTTATTTCGCTGGTGGCGTTTCCAGCAAAATCGTGAATTTCACTGTGTGAAATATTTTATGAAATTCCACGCATTCTGTAAAATATTTCACTGGTGTGAAATGTGAAATTTCACCTGTGAAATGTAGAATTTTGCTGGTGAAATGTGGAATTTCATGGGTGAAATTTTGCATTTTGCTGGCAAAATTCTGCATTTTGCCTGAAGAATTTTGCATTTCGCACCCACTAAATATTTTGTGAAATGTGCGAATTTCATGAATTCCCTTACAGAAGTAATTATATGAAATGTGTTCATGCAGCACACATAAAACTACTCAAGTGATATGCGTGCTGCAAGTATGATTTAAATGTTAAATTTGAACTGATTGCAAGCATATGGCATGTATGAAACAAGCAAATTTGGAAACCATCATTTTTGTGTTAAATTGGGAAAGACTGCATGCTTGTGGCATGCGTGCAAAAAAGCAAGTGGTCACTGATAACTGCACACAGAAAAGTTAAGTGACTTGCTCAGGATCACACTATACACAAGTGCAACTTGATGAGATTCAAAGCCAGGTCTTCATGCCTCCAAGTCTCCTGGGGTACAGTTCAGTGCCTTTAACCACTAAGCCATAATGTCTATACACATATGGTTTGCTTGTACTTCAATACATACTGTATCTGAACACATCTGCATGTATGCGGCATGCTTGCAGACAGTATATGCTTTTCAGTTTTCTTCTGTCCCTCATCTCAATTTCACAGTTGAACTGTAGCACACATACTAATGGAAAGACATGTTTTTCCTACCCCAATACAAAGACATACCCACAAAACCACTTAATTACTTCTGTCTGGCCTGCACTTCTACTATTTTTTCTCCATAGTTTTGAATGCTTCCACCCAAACAGACTTTAAGGTGCAAACAGAAACATAGCAATAACTTGACACACGCATCCACCCACATGGCCTGTACCCCCCATGCACGCACACTGTAGTGGGTATGGCCATGCTGCTACAGACAACCCACCAGTATAGATATAAGTGAAGAGTCTCTTACTTGAGTATTATTGAGCCAGAGGCTGGAGTCTTTAAGAGATGATGTCCATGGGTCAGAGTGCTGGGTCATACCAACTTGAAATAAATGGAGTTATTTTCCTTTACTATTTTCTACATTTTGACTGTGAGTTGGAGAATAGTGAAGGCCACTGTAGTACTAACAAGGCTCTTGTAAATCGAGCGGTGACCTTCATTAATCTTCAACTCTCCATCAATAATATATGAAATAATTAAAAAATACCCCTATTCATTTCAATAGTGCACACCCCTGCAGTCTCCTTTGCCCTTTGTCATAATGTGCCTGAGCATGAGGATGTGGAGGTCAACTTCGGTGGGAGGGGGGTATAAGACTGACTATAGTGGGTTTCCAATATTATGTGCATACCTTACTGTGTAACTGTCAATGAATGTAAGGGGCAGTTCTAGAATGTTTGCAACATCTCTAAAAGGTACAATTTATTTGGTTTGATTGAAATGTGATATTCAAATCAAGAAAAATGAAAATGTCTAGGGTTCACCTGTATATACCCTAGAGCAGTGCATCAGATTTGGTCTTAAACCCACCCAGTTACTAACCAATTTGTTACTGACTGAAGTTTGGCTCCCCCCCAAAAAAAATAACTCTCCCAATTTTTCTCCCTGATGCTATTTCATTCAATACCCTTTACCTATGAGTCATGAAGCCACCCAAAGGTGAAGAAATGTTAAAAACACATCAATATTTCAGTCCTTCCTCCTTCCCCAATCCTCCTGTAAAAAAAAAAAATACTTTTATTTACCCAGCCATATGGCCAGAACCTGCAGCCTGGCACAATGTACAGTCAGCCCAGTTTTTAGTCCACTGCCTCACTCTTCTTCACCAGAAGCTGGATGCTAGAACTGACCATCACAGGTCTCTAACGTGGTCCACGGCCAAGTTACCTCACCATACGAATCCACTCAACCCGGGTTGCTTCCTTTTTGCTTGGTTGCTGCTGTGGCTGCTACCACACTACACTGATCAAGGCCAATGAAGGCCACCCACACCGCTGTCACCACTGCTGCTAAGCCTAGCTTGCTTCCGTGGGGGGGTCTGTACTGTTTTTTTTGTAAGGCAAGCCTAGTAAAGTAAGTAGGTAGCCTAGTCTTGAGTTAGCTTCTTGCTCACCCTCTGCCCCTTCAGCCACCAGGGGAGATGGAGACTTACTAAGAGTAGAACAGAAAAAATAGGCCACAAACACTGCAACTGAGAGTTCAGTCCTCACTGTCTCCTCCAAGCTGTAGTGTTCAGCCTGTCTACTCTGTGATTGGAAAGACAGTGTCACACTTGCAAGGCTTATGTTCTCTTTTTTGGCTGGAGCTCATCCACATCACATGTGATTGTGCCACCGTTAATAGGTGGAGAGAGTGGACAACACAGTACAGACACAGTCAAGTCCAGAGAGTACCTGCAGTATGAGCACACACAGGCCAGGTGGGCACTTATTGTACAAAAGATTAAATCCAAATTTAAAGCCATTACTGCCACACCATAAGAACAACCTAGGCACAAATCCGGGGGGGGGGGGCAACTGCACACCTCTACCCTACCTAAATGGCACCCCTGCTTAATGGCAGAAATTCATTCTCAGGTGCTAACACAATGCTATCCACTGTGTTCTGAGGTAATGTATCTCCATGTTTCATGATGCGTCTTGATCATCATGTGGATTAGTGTCCCTCATTTTGAGTGTCCATGTCCTTCATTTCAGTGACAAAATATGAGGTATGGTGCTTGCTTCCAAGACCCTACTCTGCACAAAGAGTGCTGAACATGGCCATGAAGTATATGCTCTGTACAGAATGACAAAGGGAAAGTAAGTGAGATGAAACAGTCATGGAGAAACACATTTGTAGCATCTTATTTATTTGCATCACAGGGGGTCATCCTTGGAGATGAATTTAATTGAACCTATCCGAGAAGAGAGCATTTAATGACAAAAATCAGAAGCCATTAAACTACTTGCAAAAGAAGCAGAATTAATATGTTTACCTAATTTTTTTATGGGAATTCAAATAAAAATGTATTTTAATGATGAATTGCTAGCAGAAGTATAAGAAATAGAAACTGATGTGTTTTTTTTAGGTGAGATTTGAACCAGCTTAGCTGCTGCACACATGGCAAACATTCAACACGTGAACCTGATGTGATGTTTAAATGATATTCACACTAGCTTAACTACTGCACTCATTTCAAGCATGCAACACACAAACCTGATGTAATTTTTAGACGATGTTCACACCAGCTTACCTGCTGTGCACATGTTAAGCTTGTAGCATGCAAACCTGAGTTGTCTTTTAGACCTGGTTTGCATATGTTCACTTAGTGCATGTGAACCTCATGCAAACATTGCATAATTAAGCAAGTAGCATGCATTCTGCATGTACACAGCACACCTATATTTCTGTAAGGGATATTTCACGGAACAAAATTCCACAATTTCACACAACACTAGTTTCATTACACCAAGAAAAAAGAGGACCATCTTTAACAGATACATCATTGCACCCCCCCACCTTCCCCTAGCTCTTCTAGTCTTTAGTGTTGCTCATATAGTATCCCAGAAACTAGAATACCAAATCATACCTCCCATTTGGCCACATAGATGCTGTGGTTGAATAGCAGTGCTATTTGACCATGGATCCTACCCTCTAGGGTCCAGTGCATGGATCCCACAAATATTTCCTAACAACAAAAGTTGTGGATCCTGTGGATCCTAGTGACAGATCCAGCTCAGATCCTAACTATCTGAACAAGGATCCCTTGACCTGACGTAGGACCCATCACTATCTGACCCCAGATCCTAACTATCTTACCTAGGATCCCTTGATCTGACCTAGGATCCCTAGATCTTAACTAGGATCCATCGTTATCTGACCCTGGATCCTAACTATCTGACCTAAGATCCCTGGATCCTAACTAGGATCCATCATTATCTGACCCTGGATCCTACATCTGTCTTTGGTAGGATTTCTGGTAGAATGCTACAGTATGTAGGATACCAGCACTATCTGACAGATAGTGGTAGGATTCACAAAAGCACTATCTGAGCAACACTACTTGTCTTTTTCCATTTTTGGAGGTTGGGACAGAGCCTGTATCAGATGCCAAGTCCTACATCTGTAAGAACAGATCTTGTTGGAAAGAAAGGACTGAGAAAGCATTTATGTCCACTCCTGTGTCACCCCACTCCTTGTGTTTTAACAATGCATCATAAGGATTTGACATTTCCACAGTATCTGTTTTATAGACAGCTTCAAGCTAGTCTGGCCTCTTCTGTTTCTATGCCTGTTTACCATCTTGAATGTTCCTGCCTTGGGGGTTGATGGCGGAGACATCTCTACAGGTTCCTAGGCTAATCCACCATTTGCTTCTCCTAGGCTATGTCATGTTTCTGACATCTGGTGTTTCCTGCTATGGGGCTTGGATTTCCATCACCGCCTCCTCTGTAACCATAACAGGGACTCCTTCTCTTGCATTTCTGGAGTCTACCTTATCAATCTCCTGTGGTGCTGGGTCTGATGTTTCTTCTGTTTAAGAGGTATGAGCACCAGATTGTGGCACGGGGTCATAACGTCACAGATGAAACCGCACACTCCAAGACCGTGCACCAACAAACAGTGTGCAGCAACACCTGAGTGATCTTCCTTTGTTTTGCAGGGGGGGGCTTTGCCCCCCCCCGCACCCCTCACTTGGAGGGCTTTGCTCCCACACCCGTCATAACTATTATAATCAACTCCAAGGGATCTGGACACAGGGGCAAGAAAAAATAATTCAAGTAAAAGGTTCCCTAGCAGGGACTCAAACCATGCTCCTCCCAAGCCACACACTCCACAGTCAGGTGCTCTAGCCACTCCACCATGGAAGCAGCTCAACTAAGCACCCAACCAGCAGTGGCTACATCCACTTCCTCCTCCATGGTGAGTGACAGGGGGTAGCAATACTTTCACATCTCTGATATTCCCCAGTCACTCTAAACCCATATGTGCTGCTGACAATGCAGTCTTTATGTGCGTGGTTTAGTCCACACAATTATGACCCAGTACACCAGATTGCTGGGGCATTGGGATATTCAAACTGTTGGATTGGGGGGGTCTCTTGCAGCAAAGATCGTGGGGGTCAAATATTTTCTGGGTCCTGATTTTGGTGCTGTGTTGACACAGAAGTCTTGTTTAGCTTGATCCATGTCATCTTCTCTATTATCAGACACCCAGAGATATGAGCAAAAGAAATGTCCTTCTTCACATAGATTGCACTGTACTTTGTCCCTACATGCATTGCTTGCATGGCCCACTTCAGCACAGAATCTGCATTTGATTACATCTGGGGTATTCCTTAAGTGGGTTTCGAGCCACACCTTTAGCAGGCTGTACTGGCTGTCCAGACCACTCCCTTGTTAAAGCCTAGATGGAAGTAGTTGGGAAGATGATTCACCCTAGAATTGGTATATGCCAGTTTAATTCTGGCTCCAGCCTCCCATCCAGATGCTCTCAGAATCCATGACTGGTTAAAAGGAGTTTAGAATAGTAAACTTCTGTTTAAACCTGTGGACAATGTCGATGACACTGACTCCTTTATTAATTAAGACAGCCACCATTTTAATTTCAAGCTTCATTAAGGGGATAAAGAGAAAAGGTGACCAAAGGGGAGGTATGCTTAGCTGGTGATATTTTGCCTAGAATCTTTCCAAACATTCCACTGTTTTAAAATTCACATCAAACTTGGTGTCCCCTGGAATATGAACGAAGGCGTAAAGCTCTGTAGTGAAAAGCCTTATACTATCTTTGAGGATGCTCCTTGCCATGATGAGTAAGTTCAGTTGCTCTAGTTACACTCCTTTATATTTAATCAGTATGGCATTATGCCGGCATGCTGGCTATGTATTTTGTCTAGAGAAATCTGAATGCCACTTTCTTTTGAAAGAGTTTCTGTGCAACTAAGAATCCTCTTCTTACTTTCCCCATGTCCTTGCAGACCTGACTAAGGGGAAGGGAGTGTAATCTCCTTTTAATTGGATGACCTGGTCCCCATTATCATGTGACATCACAATCAGAGCAGCAGCAAGGGAAAGCAAGAGAGCAGCAGCTGAAAACAGGACTTGCTTAGACTTGCCCAACCACAAAGTATTTAAATTCTGACAGAGCCAGCAAACTAGGAACACAGCAGAGAGGGAAGAAGGGCTCAGACTAGGGCACGTGTTCTGTCTCTCTATTATAGACACTGCTGCCAATGCACCAAACTCTGCTGGAAGCCACACAGTCCTACCATCTTGGCGGAAACTTCAGTACTCATTCTGGGTGCAGCTGAAAGTCTTGAGGGAGCGGCCCAGAACCTCCACATCAGCGGTGCTTCCGAGGAGCATTGCAGGCTGAACTGATTTTTTTTTTTTAATCCCATAGGTGGGGAAGCACAGAATCTCTGGTCTCGGCAAGGGGTAAAAGGGTTGTCGTCAAGCAGTGATGTCCACCAGATTGCCCAATCAGGAAATTCCACAGAAAGAGTGTCAATCACATCAAAGGACAAGGGGAATTAAGTTGAGATCCCCTGTCCATCATGCTTGAGAAGGCCTCAGACTAGGAGACACTGCTGCCAATGCTCCAAACTCTGCTGGAAGCCGAACACTCCTACCATCTCGATGGCGACTTCAGTTCTCATTCTGGGTGCAGATGAAAGTCTCAGGGGAGTGGCCCAGAACATCTGCATCAGCAGCACTTGCAAGGAGCATTGCAGGCTGAACTCATTGTTTATTTCTCACTCCCATAGGTGGGGAAGCACAAATTGCCCACCTCCTCCCCTATTCCCATCCTCCCTGGCCATCTACTGATAAACACTCACTGGGACTGCCCATCTCCACGACAGGAAGGGGAACTTGTAGTGTCAGTATTTACATCTCATAAAATGCCATCATTTCCTTCAATCCTTCTCCCAGGCACATCTTAATTTTGTTCCACTCATCCACGGTTACAGCCTAATACAACAAAAACATCTTTAAAAGGAAAAAACAAATAAGAAACAAAAGAAAAGGTGCTACTCTCTCAGGCACAGCACCTTCCTGCAGCACTCACAATTGCACAGTTCCACATCTCTCCATCACCAACACTTCCTATCCCAGGGCAGATAGAGGATCTATTTGAAAAAAAAATTCCCCTTTCCTTTCGTCCACACCTCTTCCAAAGGAGGAACCATCCATCCACTCCTCCTGCAAAATACAAGAGCACAAAAAGCTGATGTATTTGTTTGTCTGTTTTTTTCTCTTTCATCCACACCTCAGCCATCAAGGGAAATGAGTTTCATGAATTGCCAATGGTGAGGCTCTTATTTACAGAAGGCATGTATACCAGCACTAGGGCACTGTCCAACATGCTGGACAATAGAGGAACTAAAAAAACAGCTCACAGAGGCCTAGAACCACATAACATATCCCCATCACCTCTTAAGGAACAGCTGACCCATTAGCCCCCGTTCAGGACACCACCTCCACCAGGGAAGTAGCCCACACTGTCCTCAGGCATCTGGTACTGGAGAATAGCAGATGGTAAGAAGAAGCATTGGCAGGTTCCATAGGTCTCAGCAGCAGTCCACAAATCAGAATATATGCATCCCAACATCAAACAGATTTGCACCCTTGGCTGGTACAATTAACAAGGAGAGCAAACCTAGTCCAGTTAGCCAACGTACAAGTTCAAAACAAAAAGGAAGCACTGAAGGTACCCCAAAGGAGCAAAACATCAGTGAACATAGGAAAATTGTTATTGTTGGAGATTCCATGATTTGAGGAGTGGAATCCAGCCTAACTCAGCACCCTGATACTCAAGTAACTACCAGGTGCCTACCTGGGGCATCTGCAAGAGATATACCAATTGTATTGACCATCTCATACACAGAGAAGGAGAGTGCGCTGATGTGTTCGTCTACCTAGGCACAAACAACCTGGCAAATCAGTCAGTTGAGGAGACAAAAAAACATTTATCTCATCTAGAGAAAAATATTATCATTACAATCACTGATCATAGCCTTCTCAGAGGTCCTACCAGTATGAGACAAAGGAGGCAGCATGCAGGAAATCTGCAAAGAGGGAATCAGGGAGCCGGACGTTTGGCTCCAAAAGTTTTGCCTGGAAAAAGGATGCTTCTTCATTGGGAACTGAATGAACTTCTGGGACAGAAGTCTCTTTCATTATGATGGCCGGCACCTGATCAAGGAAGGTGTTAGAGCTCTAGGGCAGAAATTCAACATCTTCATGGACCATTTAACCTAGGCACTGGGGAGAGAGTGGAAACACAAACACAATTCACTACCTTTCCCCATAAATTCACCCTATCAGAGGGGACAAACAAAGAATGGAACAGGAAACGGGATAGGTTGTGTTCAGGGAACAATAGTGAAAAAGGCTCAATATTGCAACAGAGCCCTAAAAGGGGGGGAAACCATGTCTGGAAAGCCATGTACACAAACGCACATAGCCTATCAAACAAAATGTCTGACCATACACCTATTTTTGCACAGGCTGATCCAGACTGGGTCGCCATCATGGAAACATGGGTTAAGGACAACCATGACTGAGAGGTAACTATTCTGGGATACTGCCTTTTTCAAAGAGACAGACCTGGAAGAAAAGGGAGTGGGATGGCAATGTATGTTAGGAGGGAATAAAAGCTACCATGGCCCAGGACACTCACACTGAAGCTGAGGCTGTTTGGGTTACTCTCAAAGCCAGAATAGGTGCAGTTACTAGAGTAGGAGTATTGAACAGACCCCCAGCAATCAGCTTGCAGGGGGACAAGAAGATACTAGAATCCATTTACAATATGAGTATTAAGGGGGATGTAGTATTGGTGGGTGACTTCAATCTACCAGACATAAATTGGGGAAACCATTCTGCTGCTACAACAAGAAGCAAAGACTTCCTTGACATTCTGCACTTATCGGGCCTAAGGCAGCTTGTCAAGGAACCCACAATGGGGGGAGCCAGCCTTGACCTGTTACTCACCAACAGTGACATCTTATCAAGGGTCGAAGTTGAGAGCAACCTAGGATCTAGTTACCACCAGATGATGTGGTTCCCGGTTAAAACAGAAAAAGAAATCAAGCATGCTAAAACTAAAATCTTGGACTTCAGACGTGCAGATTTTGATAAAATGAGGGAAAAATTCAGACTTAACCTGCCTAAATTAACACAGACAGAGGGAGTAGATAAGTATTGGGTATCTCTAAAGAAAACTATCATAAGAACATCAAAACAATATATGAAATGAGTGAGTGAAGTCAAGAAGGGAAGAAAACCCCTATGGTTCTCCAAGGAAGTGGCCGCCAAGGTCAGGGAGAAATGGATGGCCTTCAAAAGATACAAGCAAACAGGATGTGAAAAAGACAAAGACACATACAAGGAGAAACTGAAGGAAGCAGGAAAGCAAATCAGGGTGGCTAAGGTGCAAACAGAAAAAAGGATCACCTCGGAGGTCAAAAAGCAAGACAAGACCTTCTTTAGATATATCAAGGAGAAAAGGAAAGCCAGTAGAGGTATAGTCAGACTTAAAGGGAAAGATGGGAAATGCACAGAGGATGACAAGGACAAAGCAGAAATCCTTAACAGATACTTTTGCTCAGTATTTAATAAGGAGGAAGAAGGCTGTGGTCCTACCTTGACAGAAAAAAGTGCAGACAGCAGCAATATGAATTTGGCGACTTTCACAAGGGATAGTGTCCTGAAGGAGCTAGAAAAACGTAGAGTTGACAAGGACATGGGCCCTGATGAAATACACCCCAGCATACTAAAGGAACTTATGGAAGACCTGGCAGCACCACTGACTGAACTGTTCAACTTTTCACTTGAGGTCGGGGAAATTCCTGTGGACTGGAGGAAGGCCACAGTTATCCCTCTTCATAAATAAGGCAGTAGGGAAAGTGCTGGCAATTACAGCCCAGTAAGCCTGACCTCAATTGTTGGCAAAATGATGGAAACCCTAATTAAGGAAAGAATTATATCCTTTCTCAAAGAAAATGATATAATGGACTCAAGACAGCATGGCTTCACCACAGGAAGATCATGCCAGACAAACCTAATAGATTTCTTCAACTGGGTAACAAAGACAGTAGATTAGGGCAGCGCTGTGGATGTAATATACCTAGACTTCAGCAAAGCCTTTGACTTGGTACCACATAGAAGACTATTGAACAAACTTGCCAGTTCAGGAGTTGGGCATAAAGTGGTAAACTGGGTGCAGAGATGGCTTAGTGGAAAGACTCAGAGGGTACTGGTAAATGGCCAACTATCAGAGGAGAGAGGTAACTAGTGGTGTGCCACAGGGATTGGTGCTGAGGCCTATCCTCTTCAGCATTTTTATCAATGACATATCTGTGGGCCTAGAGGGCAAGGTGTGTCTATTCACAGATGACATAAAGATATGTAATAGAGTACACACTCAAGGGGGAGTAGAAAGGATGAGGGCTGATATTCAATGACTAGAAAAGTGGACAAAAACTTGGCAATTAAATTTCAATGCCAAAAAGTGCAAGGTTATGCACCTAGGGAAGAAAAATCCTTGTGAGGAATACCTCCTATGTGGAGTGAAATTGGAAGCCACGAAGCAGGACAGGGATTTGGGGTTGATTATAACAGATGACCTGAAAACATCCAAACAGTGTGAAAAGGTAGCATTAAAGGTGAACAGTATGTTAGGCTGCATAGGAAGAGGAATTACAAGTAAAAAGAGGGAGGTGATTATTCCAGTGTACAGATCAATGGTAAGGCCTCACCTGGAGTACAGTGTGTAGTTCTAGAGTCCTCACCTCAGAAAAGACATTGACAGACTGGAGACAGTGCAAAGGAGAGCTACAAAAATGATACTTGGACTCCACATCAATACATACGAGGAATGTCTGAACAACCTAAACATGTACTCCCTGGAACAACACAGAGAAAGGGGGGGGGGGGCAGGATTGAAACCTTCAAGTACTTGAAGGGAATAAACAAAGTCCAGGTTCAGGACCTATGTCAGATTAAGAATCATGCAAGGACAAGGGGGCATAGCATGAAGCTGGAAGGAGGCAAGTTCAAGAGTAACACAAGAAAGTTCTTCTTTACAGAGGGGTGGTGGATACTTGGAATGGCCTTCAACCAGAGGTTGTGGATACTAGGTCAGTTGGATCATTCAAGAAGGCATGGGATAGGCTCAAAGGTAATTATAACACTGAATAGCAGTTAAGGGAGTGGGGCTAGGCTTATGGGCAGACTAGCTGAACCATGCAATCCCCTTCTGCCATCACTTTCTATGTTTCTACAGTATGTTTATATGTAACTGGGGGGTTCATTTCTGAGGTTGCAGGATTTCTTCCATTTGTGCAGTACTAGTATATGGCAAGCTGGACCTTTCATTAGGCTGTGCGCTATTTTCCAGTATTGTAGTGCATACAGCAGTCAAGCCAGTAGTGTCCTCTTCTACATTTGGGTTGGGTTCTATCACAGGCACAGTGAGCATCTCAAGACTATTGTTTGGTGTT
This sequence comes from Neoceratodus forsteri, assembly GCA_016271365.2. Classification (NCBI taxonomy): domain Eukaryota; kingdom Metazoa; phylum Chordata; order Ceratodontiformes; family Ceratodontidae; genus Neoceratodus; species Neoceratodus forsteri. The sequence continues at coordinate 1,032,288,219 of CM028135.1, read as the reverse complement.
TCACTCATTGGGGGAGGAGTCTGTTCCTACTCCTCAGCAGCTGAATACCTTTCACACATATCTCGAGAGGGGGTCCACCAACACTGAATTGGCCCAAGAAAAAGCTGGTGTTCCTGACTGCCATTAAAGTCAAAACTGAAGGGGAAGGATATTTTAAAGGGCTGATCCTTCCCCCAAACCCTCTTTCTTTATACCCAGTCTACAAGGATTAGAAACAACATTAATGTCTGATATACAGTATGCAAGGATATAGCACTTCCAGCTGGACCCACAGTAACAGTATTAGCACACTCATCATTAGCAGGAGATGTTGCCTCACACTGACCTGCATGTGGAGGGCTGACCTCCCCTAGATGTGCTGTGCTGATTGGGCCAGGAAAGAACCATCCTTTCCCTGCTGGAGACCTGAGCCACCTGGCTTGCAGTAGTGCTTCTTTCAGGGTTAGTGGAGAGAGGTGCAGTTCAGACATTCTGTGCAGCCTTCTTCGAACTGCTTCACCAAAGTGACTGTTTTTACTTGCCTCCAAAATACTTTGTGAAGCTGATGGCTTATCAGTGTATGAGCATTTGATGTTGCCTGACTTGTGCCCACTGCCATGCTGTACAGACAGTGTTCCTCTGACAGTTTCTTCACATGCTGCCAAGGAAACTGGCGATTTTGGATGACCACAGGGTGAGTTTTGTGGTATTTTCAGGGCACCAGCTGACAGGTCAGTTCTAGCAATGTCAGTGCTGTCTTGGAAGTCTGTAAGGGGCATTATAACTACATGGCTGATGTCCATGTTTTCTGTGCTTAGATCATGAACGGGGGAGATAGCAGACCCAATACTGTCAGACCCTGCTGAGTGTCAAGCCTTAGCAACTGCATTTTTCTGCTTCATGTCCAGGGAAGGATCAGCTTGTTCAGCAGCACATATCAAGCACTGTTTTTCTTGGTGACAATGCTCTTCATCTTCATCCATTAACTACATTAATGCTGCCTTTTTCTTTCTTAATTCTAGATCTATTATTTGTTTTGCCCTCCTGTCCCTGGCTAGGAACTCTGTCTTCTCCATGAACTGCTATAACTGAAGAAGCTGTGGGATTTCTCTCCATATATTGCTGCCTTCCTTCATCTCTGTGGTTCAAGAAATCCATCTCAAACTTCATCACTAATTCAGGTACGGTGGATACATTTCTAGATTGTGGTTTAAGAACCATATCACCCAGATTTGATGTAGTAGCCTTCCCCAGCTTTGTTGCTTGAGGGTTGTTCTCACTAGCCAGAATTCCAGCAGCAGTCACTTCCAAATTGCTCCAAGTGGGGAAGGAAGCAAGCTCCACCGCTCAGAGCTCCGTTACACTCTCTTCCCCCTGCTTCTCCATCCTCCAACAGGAAGCAAACACGGCACCCTGTAGGAAGAGTAGGGGCATTGTATTGAGTAAGACAAGAGATCAATCTTTTACACAAATACATCAACACCTTAGAGAGATCATCTTTTGTAACAATTCTCAATGGTTCCTGAAGATACTAAGAAATGTTGTAAAACATTTACATGCTCTCTGTAGCATGGGCTCTTCCTCTGCAGTATAAATTATTTTCAGTGTGGACTACACATATTTAGCTATAACTTTTGATTCCACATACATCAGCTATAAACACAAAAGACAATGAGATTGCCATAAGTAATATTTACAACAGGCTATACATACTTGTAATATGCTAAATATCATACTTTCCCCATGCTCTAGGAAACAAACACAGTGCTATTTCTTGATATGATACTCTTTTAAAGAGTGAGTTCCCACTCGTTTCCCTGAATGTTGTGGCATATGGACACTGGAACAAAACGTGAGATTGTGTTTCACTAATATCTATACATAATTCCCTTGGTCACATATGCTCTTCAACATTTTTATGCTTAAGAGTGACTTTAAACACAACTTTCAAATGGATTCTCAACCAACAAATGGCCCACATTTGCCTCAGTATAGGAATATTATGGAGTTGAGGCATCACTTCTGCCTCACATCCTTGTGAGCATTCAGGTAAGGCCTCTCTACTACTGTTAGGTACCAAGTATGTGTCCGTACAGATTTTTCCTGGACAAATGTTTGACTGTTTCAACCTGTAGTTTCCACTTCCTAATACAAACCGTTACTTGGAGTTAATGTATGGGAGACGCTTATTACCTGTAGAAATCTCACAGTTTATAATGCCATTATGATATCATTGTTATGTCAAGAGGTTATTAACCTCCCTTGACTATGTCACAATGATACCTTATTAGCAGGAACAGATTGGCACATGTGTCACTTTGAACGAATGGTGCACAACGAATGGCTGTGGCGGTGAGAGCTGGTCTTAAGGCAGAAAGGTACTATGGGGAATGATAAAAAGGAAGGACTATCTTCTTTTAAACTGGTGCTCGCTTGAGTTTTTATCCACACACTCTAAAAGTTAATGTATGGGTTTTGATTGGTAGCCACACTGAAATTGCTTCTCAAGGTTACCATGACAACCGAAATCCTCTCGAGCTTCTCTCTCTCAAGGTTTACAAAGTTGTCATGGTACCCCTCGAAGTGATTACATCGTAGTTACTGATCAAAACCCATACATTGCCCTCTATAATATAGATGAGGATTACATGAGATACTGAGTTGTTTAAAGCAAAAAAAAAATGTTTTCTCCAAGTTGCACCACCAGGAGACTAACCAGTCTTCCAGCAGAGGTCTCCACACTTTGCCCTCACCCTTCAAAATTTGAGTTATATTGAAAGACAGAAACATTGACAGAAAAAAAAATTGTATGTACCATATTAACACCTGATACTGCTTAACTCTGTATGTCCATTCCCTCTTAATCAGATTTAATCTACTACCCTAGAACCCATGAAAGAATAACAATAAATTTTTGTGTCTAGCTGTTCTGGTATGGGGTATAATACACTAACATACAAAGAGCATGGTATTAGCAAAGTCCTTATCAAGTACACTCTTGGATTTAGAAAGCAACATATTCTTCCATAAGGATCGTTTCATCTCTGCTTTTTGAAGAAATTGATTCCAATTCACTAATGCTGCATCTGAAGAACTGAGGTCAGCCTCTAGCAATTTGATGGGGGGGGGGGCTAAATGAATGCCCACTATACTTTCTCCTATGGTAGAGGTATGTGCATCCCAGTACCAGGTCAATATGTTGAGGTGAATAACGTGCATGAAAGACAGCACCATCAAAACAGCAAAAAGCGATATAGCTACAGGGACAGAATAGCGAAGTTATGTTACCACTATCCCTGTAGCTATGTTGCTTTTAGAGAACTAGGTGAAAGCCTTTGGTTGACGGTGTGCTGCCAAGCAGCTGCTGTGGCTCAGAGGCTAGAGCCACAGGTGGCAAGGGCAGTGACGGATCAGTGTCCAGGTGTTTAAATCCCTTTCCTGGGACATATTTTACTTTTTTACTATCTTGTGTCCTTTTCCCCTCCTTAGGAATCCAACCACCACAGAGGTTTCTCCCCATCCCCAAATTGATGCAAGAGACATGCCATTATTTTAGACAAGGTCTTGAGTCACAAAACTCTGATTTAGATGCAAGATGCCTGCATAAAAAAGAATTGATGCAAGGGGCACTTTGCATCAAAACATGCAGAGTTTCCAATTCTTGAAAGCTGGCTGTGCCAGACCGGGGACCCCCTGCACCAGACCCATCATGTTCCAGATATACGCTGCGGTCAGAGATGCACCAGGGAGCTAGTGGGCTTACAGTGGATACTGGCTGCCACATCCCCTTAAATGGGATTCTGACAGCCAGCAGGACCCGCCAGGACTTAGACCATCCAACAGGTGGTCTTACTGCCCTTGTGCCACCCCTGCAGGCAGTGCTGGGTGGGAGCATGGACCGGATCAGTGCCTGGAGAAGAGGGAAGCTGAGCGATTAGCACTATGGAGGACCGCAGCCATGTGACTGGGTGCAGACTGCACTAGGAATGGTGCGACCCACACCCCTGATGTGTGCCCTTTCTGCCTACTGGACTTGCAGCAGGCACACCTGTTGTTAGCACTATGCAGGTCCTGAGCATGATTTGGTCCCCCTTCCCACTGCCTGTCCCTCCTCCGGCACTGTGGCCTGTGTCAGCTTCCATGGACTTTTGTGTGTCCCTGTGCTGTGAGGTGGGATTGTTGATCCATGCCACTCTGCCACTCCATCCACCAAACTCTTCCTGTGTGCCAAATATGTGGTGCATGGGAGCAGCTGCTGTAGCCAGTAGGTGCTTGGTGCCAGGACCTCTCCCATATTTGAATTGGATGCAGGGTCCTAGGTGCAGTGATGATCGGTGCAAGTTGCCATTGGTGTTGCTTGCCCCAATCTTTGAAAATTGAGCCCAAGATCTTTTGGTCTGTATTCAGGAGACTCAACGGCCTCAAACTGGTAATGTCTTCTTTCTGTCCTTTTATACAAATGTATCAAAAAAGCTGAGGTCATGGAGTCTCATAATGTTTCTTCAACTAAAATGTTATTATATAAGGTTTGCAGGACTCAGACAAAATAATCCAAAAACGCTTTAGAATCTTCAGGGGGCAAGCCATCTCTTCCTTGGGCAAAGTTAGTTTTCAAAATGTTATAGCTACTGTAACTCTACTTCACTCTTGAGTATTGGAGCTGTCAGATGGGCAATGTCACCCTCTGAGAGCTGCAGTATATCCAACAAGGACATGAGCTCCTGATCCTAATCTACTTCAGGAGCAGGATTTTCCAAAGCTTGTGAATGCCGCAAGCCGCGAGTGCACTGTATGTACAGGGCAAGGAGCTTGTGGCATTCACCTGCCAACAATGGGGATTTTCTATCCCATGCAGCAATTGCTAAAAACTAGACCAAGTTTTTGTGGTCTAGCTTGTGGCAATCCTGAGGACCTTTTTTACGGAACTTGCACCAGATACGTGGCAGAAGCTGCTGTAAATTATGGGAACTGTTGCAACTGGACCTGAGATTGTAAAATAGGGTGCAGCGGCAATGAAGGAGTTTGGCACACTACCAGATCCTAAACACCTTGTCACAAGCCCTGCTCCACACGTTGAAAAGCCTGCACCAGGTGTTACTCCTGTTGTATGAGCAATATGCTCCATCACTGTGTCCACCATCTTTCCCATTCTGTTTCCACAGGACCCCCAAGGGATGATATTAAACCATCCATCCAATGCTTTTGTACTCTGTCCTGGCAACTATTAAACTGGTCTAGATACTGTGATCCCCACTATGTGTCAGACCTCAGTTTCTATTCTAATGAAACATAGAAACATAGAAATTATCAGCAGATAAGGACCGCTAGTCCCATCCAGTCTCTCCATAGGCACTATGCATGTATGCATCCACTCACCCTAAGTGGTCAATGGCTTTTCATTACTCCCTTCCCACCCAAGGTTTCTCTGTGCTTGTCCCAGGAATGTTTAAACCCCTCCATTGTGCTTGCCCCTACCACCTCTTGTGGCAGACTACTCCAAGCATTCACCACCCTCTCTGTGTAGAAGAACTTCCTTACGTTACCTCTTAATCTCCCTTCCCCTCATATTTCATATTGTGCCCTCTTGTTCTGGTATCGTTTCTACATTGGAAAAGATCTCCCAACTGCACATTGTTTATGCCCCTGAGGTACTTAAATGTTTCTATCATGTCACCCATTTCTCTTCTTTCCTCCAGTGAGTACATATTGAGGTCTTATAGTCTCTCCTCATATGTTTTGTGGTGCAAACCGTTCACCATCTTTGTCACCCTTCTCTGGACAGCCTCCACCATGTTTATGTCCTTACATATGTGTGGTCTCCAGTACTGCACACAGTATTCCGGGTGAGGTCTTACTAGAATTTTATACAATGGCATCACCACTTCCTGCCTCCTACTAGTAATACTTCTGCCTATGCACCCCAGCATGCCACTAGCTCTCCCTGCAGCCTTTGCATATTGCTTTGATACCTTCATCAGATATGATAACCTCTAGGCCCCTCTCCTCTTTGGTGATGGTCAGCACTCCCCCTCCCCTGTAGGTCTCTCCAGGATTCCCCGCTACCCAGGTGCATTATTGTGCACTTTTTTGCATTGAGCCTCAGTTGCCACACCTCTGACCATCTTTCAAGCTTCTCCAGGTCCCTCTTCATTATCCGCAACCCTACTGGAGTATTCACCCTGTTGCAGATCCTGGTGTCATCTGCAAATAGGCAGACCTCTTCTTCCAGCCCTTCTCCAATGTCACTAATGAAGACATTGAACAGGACTGGTCCCTGTACTGATCCTTGTGGCACTCCGCTGGTCACCCCCTCTTCCCAGGTTGGATCCAATTTACCACCACTCTTTGCCTTCTGTCTGTCAGCCAGTTTCTAACCCACTGTTATCACCTTATGCCATATGCCAAGACAACTCATCTTGTTAACCAGCCTTCTGTGTGGGACAGTATCACACGCTTTGCTGAAATTCAGGTAGGCAATGTATATGGCCCCTCCCTGATTCATTTCCCTAGTCACTCAATCAAACATATCTAACAGATTCATTTAACAAGACCTTCCTGATGTGAATCCATGCTGCCTCAGATCCTGGGCACCAGTGGATTCCAGGTGTGCCGCTGTCCTTTCTTTCAACAGTGTCTCCATGATATTCCCCTGAGGCTAACTAGCCTGTAGTTCCCTGCTTCCTCACTACTGCCACTTTTGTGCAGTGGTACTACATGTGCCCTCCTCCAGTCCTCTGGAACCATGCCTCTGTTGAGTGACTCTGTGAACTGGATGGCCAGAGGTGCTGCTAATTCCCTCCACAGGTCCCTTAATATCCTTAGGTGTATGTCATCTGACTCCTTGGCTTTATCCACCTTCAACTTTGTGAGTTCCTCCAGAACTCTCTCCACTGTGAATGTACTGGTGTCCATTTCTCCCCTCTCCCTGATTGCCTCTGCTCCCCAACTGTGGTCCTTGACCCTCTCCCTCCTCAGTGAATACTGAACAGAAATATTTGTTCAGTATTTCTGCCTTGTCTAGATCCCCCTCCTTACACTCTCCCTCCTCACCTTTGAGCCTTACAACCCCCCCCAGTTTTCTTCTATTGCTGATGTACCTATAGAACGTATTGTCCCCTTTTTTCACAGACTGCACTAAACCCTCCTCTGTCTGTGCCTTAGCTTTCCTAACAGCCTTTCAGGTCTTTTATGAGACATTCAAGGTACATCTCCCTGTCCTCCTCCCTTTGGGTCCCATTATATTTCCTGAAACTTGCTTTTTTAGCCCTTACTTTGTCTTCCACCTCTTTAGATAACCATACTGGCTTCTTTCTTCTTTTCCCTTTGGCCACTGTCCTAATACATTGGTTAGATACCTCCAGAATGGCTCCTTTTAGTCTCGTCCACTGTTCCTCCACCCTCTCCATTACCTCTACCTTCAACAGGGATGCTTTTAAACATCTACCCATTTCACTGAAATCTGCCCTCCTGAAATCTAATATGTTTGCCCTTGTGTGGCTTAATTAGAGCCCCTGTGTCCATGTCAAACCACACCATGTGGTGTTTGCTGGATCCCAGCTGCACTTCCACCTGGATTCTTTTGACTCTGTTCCCATTGGTCCATACCAGATCTAGAATCAATTTGTCCCTGGTTGGCTCATGCACCAGCTGTCTGAGTCCAGCTCCCTGCAGGGATTCCAGGATGGCCGTGTTTCTTGCAGGAGCATCTGCCTGGGTGGTCCAATCCACATCCGACATATTGAAATCTCCCATCAACAGAATTTCACCTTTAGCTGCCATGTCATGAATTTCCTCCACTAGTATCATGTCCACTTCCTCCCTCTTTGCTGGAGGTCTGTAGATCACCCCTGTATGTATTGTTTTGCCATTTCCTGGTTCAAGGGTGACCCACATTGCCTCGGCCTCCCCCTGCATTCCCTGTACTTCTGTAACCTTTATACCTTCTCTGATGCACAGAGCCACCCCTTCCTTTTTTACCTTCCCTATCCCTTCTGAACAGTGTACAGCCTGGTACATTGATGTCCCAGTTGTGAGAAGCAGAATACCATGTCTCTGTTAGATATCCCGTTAAAATAGCGACTAAACAATCGTGACCGAAAAATAAGCGAATGCAAAATAGCGATGTATACAATGGCGACCAGACATAATCGCTAATTTACAATTACAGTGACTACCATTGCCATTTATACTACCACAATTGCGACTGCAGAATCAGCAACATACTTCAGCTGGTGAGTTCCGAATTCACTAATTTACTATTACAGCGACTACCACTGCCAAAATCGGTAGTCCCCCGTGAAATTCCCCAAATTCATAATCACACCTTTCCACGTATATTTAAAATGCATTTGCATAATCTATGCCATCATTTCCATACCGGAGAATCAGGGGAGCTAGTCGGGCAGTCGGGTCAGCTGAAAGCATGTAAATAGTCACATAGTAAGTCATTGTGCTGGAGTCCAGAAACCTTTTCACTATTTCATAGAGGTTGCACAGAAGAACCAAACCAAAATGAATTGATTTAGACTCAGAGAGTACTGAGAGTACTGTGATCTGGGCTGGCTGTGCCAAATCTGTGAGTGAATGAATGCCCCACAGGAGAAGCGGTATTACGTATTAGGTGCTATTTTGACATTTTAGCTATATTTGCATCGCTATTATGCATGGTCGCTAACTTGCCAGTTGCCGTTCTAGAGTCACATTTTTTTTTCTGGCGCTATTTTGCAGTCGCGATTTTAACATGGAACCCTCTGTTATTGCTGTTATGTCAAGGTCTTATCCATCATCAAGGCTTCCAGGTCTGGAACCTTATTTCCCAGGCTGCGGCATTTGTGAACATGACATTCCATGTTTTACTCCCTGCCTTCCTTCTGTTCCTGTTTTCTATACTTTGTCTCTTCCCCACACCCCAATATTCATGCTCATGTGCTCTTGCCCCCCTTGTCCCCCCTTATAAAAGTTTCCCCTGCCTGCCCCTCACTACTCGCTTACATTGTCCCTGTTGTCAGTTTGTACTTTTGCATGTTCTTGCTCTATTATACTGAAGAGATTTCAAGTTTGTTTTAATTTCCTCTGTCTGAGTGGTGACATTCCTTAATTGTAAGTACTTTAAATACTGTTCTGTGTTGAGTTGTATGCTTTGTGATGGAAATAAACGTTTTGAATCTTTCTTTATATCCTCCCACCTTTGTGAAAAACTATTATAAGCTGCTAGTACAGTCAACAGAAAACAATTGCTGGCATTTTCCTCAAATTTTAGGATGCTTTAATAGTTTACTGTTTAAGTGCTTTGCAGGTGGGGCTGGGGGAATATGCTTACTATACTACATGTACAAGTGACCGCCGCATGATCTGCGGTCTCTGCTGCCACAGTTCTGTCTTCTCTAACTTGGATATTATGTGTCACAAGGAGGAAATCTATCTTAGTGGTGAGGAAGCCTTAAAAAGGTTGCCAAATCCACAGTCCTGTAGTCCAGAGACTGCTACCATGTCACTTAAATATTCTGAATCACTACCATATATTTTTGTTGATTTCCCTTCTCTATCAGATAGTGACATACCGCAGTTAAAATTTCCTCCTATTATGACAGACTTCTTAGTATGCAAATAAAGGTGGACACCACAAAACAAGGCTACTCTGGCAGATTTAGTCTGTAGAGCATACACATTGATAAAGCAAAAAGCTTGTTTATTATACTGGATAAGCACCAGAAGGGCTCAGCCTGGTTCGATTTCTATTAGCCTTATAATCTGAAATTGATATGCATGGGACAGGCATAGGGGAAACCTAGCAATAGGAACTCAGTGGTAAAGCTAGAGATCAAGTAGGATCTGCGGTTTTTGCAGTAGCCAGGGTAAATGGGAAGACTAGATGGGCCTAGCAGTCCTTATTTGTTATCAATTTCTAGATTTCTATGTGTTAAAAGAGAAACTGTAACCCCTATACACATGATGGTCAGTTATTGAGGGAAAGGGCACCTTTCTGAGTTTGTGATTGGGCTCGCCTATCATGATGTGTTCCTTCTGACCTAGGGCTGCTTCTTCATGTTCTGATGGAATGCCCCTCAATGAGGATACATATGAGGCCTCAGAGTACCCATCCCCTTTTTCCATCTCCTCATTTCTGTTTCTTCCTTAAAGTTTCAAATCTATTTTTAATCACAATAGGATTAGATGGACTCTGCTTAAATTTGTTTTTCCTCCTTGATTTCCCTTGAATAATCTCCATAGGTTCTTCTTCTGGGGAAGGAAAGGGAGGCATATCACCCTCTTGCACAGCAACCATGTGTTCCACGTTATCCATCGTCCTCTCACCTTGTTCCTCTTGTTCTATTTCCTGATTTCCAAGGTTCTCCGAATTTGGATGTCCCATTACAACTGTGTCTGCTGCAGTCCTGGGTTCTTCCTGTACTTAATCAATACTATTAGTTCTGTTATGTGAGTCCCAGGAACACTGTTGAAATGGGTGCCCCTGTTCTTCACACAAGTTACACTAAGAAGGATTTGGACAAACTTGGCTTGAATGGCCATATTTAAGACACATGTTGCACCTTTCAGAATTGCATACTTAACTCACTGTAAATATAATCGTGACCCACATTTGTAACAAAAACAAGGCTGCCCTGGGTAAAATCATATGCCCCTCTCCCATCCCAGAAAAGAACTATTAAGTAAATGACAAGTTCCCATGTTTGTTTGCCTGAGTTTAATCCACATCTTCCACTCCCCATCCACTCTTCTCAGTATCAGTTATAGGTCCTGGTAATTCTAGTACCTTACATTGTTGTTTAAGACAATATAGTATATCTGAGATTTCTGCACACTCTTTTCTAAATAGCACAGTAATTGTCTTAATAGCAGGTTCAGTGAGGGGTATAGCCACAAATGGAGACCACAAATCTATATCTTTATGTTTTCCATATTTAACCCCAAATCTATCCAAAGCTTTAACAGTTTTAAAACTGATATTAAAATTATTTCTCCAGACAAATGTATTACAGTGTATCCGGTCAATTTGCTTAAACAAAAATTGCACTGTCAAAAGCGCGTGGGAATAAAACTGAGCGTGGTCACAGAGTTGGTATATAAAATCTAGTGTGGTTTTGTTCCATGCTCATATTACAGGACAGCACTGCCAGGTTTTTGCTGGCACCGTTTTTTATTTCAGCAAATTTACCTCGTACCGTATAACAGCATACAGTTCATGAGAAAAACATCCCATCAAGTTTTTTCACAAATTCCTCATGATAAACACTCTATGAGGCGGATTATCAAATTGTCCTATATATTTTAAAAGAACAGTATTGTGCTGCTGTGCTGGTTCTCCACTCGTAGTGAATAAATCAGCCATTCTGAATGTACAGTATGTTCTTACTGAAGAGGGTCAGAGTCAGTATCTGAATTTCCCTCTGAGTCAGTTCCCTTCTCTGTTTGTGACTCTGTCATATTATCCATGGAGTAATACTAAACATGCTCATTTCTGTTTAAATCAGTCCCTTGTTGTCACACAACATTATCATGTGCAGTTCGAGGGGTTGACTTAGCAGTAAGCATTTTATTTTTATTCCCTTCTTCCCTCAACTTTTCATGTTCAAATGCGTTGCACTGACCATTGTCCTTAATTGTATCAACAGACAGTGTATTTTCACCCCCCGTCCATTTCAAGTTGTCAAAAGTCTTACAGTACTTTGCTTGTTCTTGCTGTGTGCAGCCCATTCCTGAATCTTCAGTATTTGGCAGCCACTATAATCCATCTGGACCTCTCTGCCAGCCAGACACTAATAAAGCTGCTTCTACTGACCAGGAGGTATCAGTCTATTTAGGCTCTGTCCTTCTTCCCCATCTCAGTGCCAGTGCTCTACCCAATGCAATGTAACCCATTGATCCTGACATCATTGGAACTGCACCATCATCTTAAAACCTGCTGCAGCTTCCTTAACTGTTGATTTTGAAAAAGTTGTGTGATAATCTCCGTTCTCAATGCTGTCACTGTTATGTGTTCGGTCTCTCCCAGATTTTAATTCACAACCAGGCTGTCATTCCCAACTAGGAATTCAGAATCAACAATTCCTGCCACAAATTTATCAGATGTTCATTGTACTACACACACTGCAGTTTGGTTGTCAAACTCAGCTGTTTCAGTGTCTAGCCATTGATGCTGTCAGGAGTTTCACCTGAGCTGTAAGCAGAGATCTGAGTGAGCAGCTGAGATAGAAACATAGAAGATGACGGCAGAAGGGGATCATAGGTCCATCTAGTCTGCCCAAGGTTTACTGAGACCTTCTATGGGTCCCGGGACCTAGCCCCCCCTACCCTCTTCCTGTACCCACTGTACCTTGTTGAGCTCTTACTATGTCCCCGCCTCTATTGAAAGCTGTCACTGTTTTAGTGTCCATCAGCTTGGTGGAAAGTCTGTATCGTGATTCAGTGACTTTTTCTGTGAAGTAGTACTTCCTCAGATCCCTTCTGAAGCTCCAACCCCCTAGCTTCCATTCATGTCTTCTGGTGGTTGAGCCTTCTACTCTATTAAACATTTCTGAGTAGGGAACTTTGTTAATGCCCCTCATGAATCTGAATGTTTCAATCATATCCCCCCTCTCCCTTCCAGTCTCTAGAGATTATATGTTGAATGTCTTTAGTCACTCCTTGTATAAGAGCCACTAAGGCCATAAACCATCTTGATTGCCCTTCTCTGCACAGTCTCCAACCTATCCATGTCCTTCCTAAGCTGAGGGCTCCAGAACTGGTCACAGTATTCCAATTGGGGTCTCAGTGGGGTCCTGTTCAGTGGGAGGAGTTCTTCCTTGTCCTTACTGTCAAAACCTCTCCCTATACACCCCAACATTTTATTTGTTTTACTATAAGCTTTGTTGCATTGGCATGACTGCTTAAGGGTGTGACATATGATGACCCTGAGATCCCTTTCCTCATGTGAGGTGCTGAGTAGGATGCCATTAAGCCAGTACTGTGCTCTGGAGTGCCCCTTACCCAGATGCAACACATTGCACTTTTTTGCACTGAACTGTAGCTGCCAAACCTTGGACCATCCCTTCAATTTTCTCAGGTCATTCTGCAGGTCATACACTGCCTCAGTGCTGCCAACCCTACCATCTAACTTAATGTCATCTGTGAAGAGGGCTATTTTGCCTTGAATTCCTTTCCAATGTCACTAATGAACACATTAAAAAGGACTGATCCCAAGACTGATCCTTGTAGCACCCCACTAGTGACCTCCCTCTCACCTGACCTCACCCTGTTGACTGCCACTCTCTGCTGCCGGTCCTTTAGCCAGTTTCCCACCCACCTGACTATAATCCCAGCAGTGCCTAGGTCCTCTAACTTCTTAAATAGGTGCCTATGCGACATTGAATCAAAGGTCTTACTAAAATTTAAGTATAGGAGATCCACTGGGTGGCCTTTAACTAATTCCTTAGTCACCCAGTAAAAGAACGTAATGAGATCTGTCTGGTATGACCTCCCCACTGCAAACCCATGTTGTCTCCCATCTTAAAGTCCATTCTCTTCCAGGAATTCTACTAGGTCCTGCCATTAATTTCCTGACTATAGATAAGAGGCCTACCAGCCTGTAGTTGCCGGTCTCCTCCCTATCCCCTCCCTTGTGAAGAGGTACAGTACCACATCTTCTCTTCTCCAGTCCCTAGGCATGGTTCCAGTCTGTAATGAACAGTTGATCAAATGTGCCAGGGGGTCTGACAGTTCCTAAGGAAGTTCTCTCAGCACCCTCAGTTGCAGTCCATCCAGTCCAGGTACTTTGTCCACTTTGAGGTGTTTCAGTGATTCCCTGACCCTGTCTGTGGTGAATGTTGGTGTCTCCATTTTTGAGACCCCTATCTTCAGCCTTTATACCTCTATCTGGAATGGCCCATCATGCTCCTTGGTGAATACTGAACAAAAGAAGTTGTTCAGAGCAGATACCTTCTGTTCATCATCCTCGATGATCCTATCACCATCTAAGAGCCAGACTGTCCCCCTCTCTTTTTTTCTTCTCCTGAAAGTACAGTACAGTATCAGAATAAGTGTTTGTCCCCTGATTTGATCCCTGCTATGATCCAAAGCTCAGTTGCAGCTTTTGCCAGTCTCACCACCCTCTTAGCTTCTTTGCTTTTCTGAGTGTAGTTGTCCCAGTCATTGTTCCCTTTGTTTGTCTTATATTTGTGAAAAGTTCCCTTCTGCCCCTAATTGCTTCCTTTACCTTGACCATGAACCAAATGTGTCTCTTGTGCCTGTTCCTTTTTGTCACAGTCCTTATGCACAGGTTGGTGGCCCCTAGAATGGTTTGTTTAACCTGCCTCCGGATGACTTCTACTTCCATTTTCTCATGGATCCCCGACAGTCCCCCCCCCCCGACTATCTGTTTCAACCTACCAAATTTGGCTCCTCTGAAGTTCAAGACCTCGGTCCTGGATTTAGATTTTACCTCCTCTAGGGAAAACTTGAGCCAGATGGAGTTGTGGTCACTATTAGGTAGTGGTTCCCAAACCCTGACAGCACCAATCACCTCCGAGTTTGTGAGGACCACATCGAGAATGGTGTCAAGCCTAGTTGGGATGTTTACTAGTTGAGTCAGTAGGCAGTTTTGTAAGGCTTTGACCACCTTTTGATTTTTTGAGGATCTAGCCAAGGGGATACCCCCAGTCAATGTCTGGCATGTTCAGGTTACCTACCATCACTGTTTCTTCTTTCTGTGTCATGCCCCTAATCTCTTCCAGCAGTACCTCCTTTTTTTTCCTTTGCTTGCCCTGGTGGCCTGTATATGACTGTGAAGATCTTGTTTCCTGATGCCGAGCTGATTTGCACCTACAGGGAGTCTACCCGTTCTTTTTTGCTGACCTTGAGTGTCATGGCTCTCACCCCTTCCCGAACATAAAATGCTATACCTCCTCTCCGCCTGACTTCGTGTTCCTTCTATAAAGTGAATAGCCCAGTATCGAGAAGTCCCAATCATTGTTGTCCATAATCCATATCTCCAATATTGCCACCAGGTCTAGAAGGATGTTTGCCATTATTGCCTCTAGGTCACTCACTTTATTCCTAGACTTCTTACATTGAAGCACACTCCGCTCCTGGTATCTGCCGGAGCACCTTTTTTTCCCTTCTTTTGGTTTTAGCTGCCTCCTAGTGGATCCTTAGTCTCCTATAAGGTTTCTCCATGCACTCTTTTGTACCCTACAGTTGTTTGTAGTTTGAGGTACAGTGTTCCATGTCTCTTGTGGAGTGTCAGCTAAGTTCATATCTTCCATGCTGTGAACAAAAGGTTCCTTAGCCATGAACTCCCCCTTCCTCCCTCTCTCCAAGAGATGGGATTTCTTTGGAAGCTACAGTGGAAATTGTACTCACACTCACATTTTGTTTTAATTGACTTACATTTTAATGATTTAATTTGCTATTTGGCTTCTTCTTCAGCCATAAGGGCTTTTTTTCCCCTCCAAACATTCTACTACTCTTCATGAGTGTAGTGCCAGCACCTGCTGGATGATCAATATGGCGGTCGTGCTGGACTAGCCTTTACCTCGTCACTACCTTGTTTTTGTTTAACTTGGTTTTATTTGTTTTTAATACGTTTTATACATTTTTATATGTTTAGTTTATTTTCTAGTTTCTTTACGTTCGAGTTTTAGTTGTGTTGCGTTGCCATGTCTATGTTTGCTGTGCTCGTCCTGGCGTGGTCGTGGTTGAAGGGCGTTCTAGCAGGGGAATTGTACCCCTTTTTTGGTTGACTGCTGTTTCGTTTTCCCTACAGCAGCTTTACTCAAATAATTTTCACCCTTGCTTTGTAGAAACTAGCGAGCAAATTCCTTCTGTGAATTAGATTTGGCTGCCACTCCACCGCTTTTGCAGCTGTTCTCTTGGTGTTTCGTGTATGGGAGTTTTGGGGATACGAGCGAGTAAATTCCTGCTGGGAACCAGATTTTGCTGCCATTTCATCGCTTTTGCAGCTGCTCCCTTGGCGTCTCTGTGTGCGGGAGCTTTGGGGGAAACGAGCGAGTGAATTTCTGCTGGGAATCAGATTTCACTATCAGTTTACTGCTTTGCAGCTGCCCCCCTTGGTGCTTCTGTGTGTGGGAGCTTCGGCTCAATTGAATGTTTGCTGGCCCCAGTCCCAGGGATTAATGGTCATCATTTGATACAGGATTCATCCTTTTTTGGCGCTGGATATACTGTGAAGGTTTCTACAGTGTCGTACTTGGTGAAAATCTGGATTAGTTGGTGTCATTTGCTGTGACTGCTGTACGACTTTGGGCATGAAAGAATAGTTTGTTTGCTTTAGATGTATCGTGAGTACTAGGACTCGATTCATCCATCGACATCCTCTGTTTCTCTGGGACTCTAAATTTGATTTCAAGTCGGTGTTTAAGGTCTCTTGGGGTAATATTACCACATTGTTGGTATTGGTTTTGGGAGGTCATAACCCCCTTTTCTCTTTGCCTGGGCATTTTGTGTGGTACTGCTTGGGCCAAACAGGAGCTTCTCCTGTTCCTTTCAAGGAGTTGGGGGTTATTGGGGTGGCTTGTAAGTTACTCTAGGGCCGGCCTTATTAGTCCGGTCTGGGGGTATCTGAAGCTGTGGGTCTCAGTGGTATAACTGGGCCTGATTAGGCAGTTTGGGGGTGTTGTGGGGGGGGAAGCCTCCTGTGCCTTACACTTAAGTCGATAGCCATCTTCAGCTTTACAAGAGACATTTTTTCTTTCCATCTATGAACTTGCACTGAGTCTGCATACTGTTGTTTTTTGAATGTACATTTATAATATTTTGGATTTTGACTTGGTTTATCGCAACACTACTGGATTTTCATTGGAAGGACCGTGTGTGCAGTGAGAGGGCCTCACTGTCCTTACATATCTGGACTTTTCAACATTATATTCATTGGCAGTGAGAGTGCCTAAAAATAATTGCAATTTCATTTTTTATTGGATCCTGTTTCATCATATGAAGGACAGTGGGTGCAGTGAGAGGGCCTCCCTGTCTTTATATATTTGGATTCTTTAATAATTGCTTACAGATTATTAATGGTTGTGTAGTTCGGTAGGTTTTATTAGTTTTGTTTTGTTTATTTGTTTTGGGATTATGTTACTGGGTGGGCTTTTAGTCTAATTGTAATTGTGGGTATTTTATTTAAGAGGTATTCAGGATTTTTTATTTACCTGTTTGCAGCCAGTTTGTTTCCCGCTTTTGTTATGTGTTGTTTAATTACCCCGGTTGTGCATTATTCGTCTTCCGATCTCCATGCCCTTCGCCCTTTTTGCCCTCCTCCCCTCCCATTTTCCATCTACCAGCGCTGTCGGGTGCTTGGTATTGCTACGTGGGAGAGGGGGTGGGCGTGGTGGGGGCCGTAGACTTGGTAGGACGAATGAACGGACCTTTCGTATAGGGTGGTTAAGCCCAGAAGACGCCCTGGGGTGAAATGGAGCCTGGAACGTGGTGATCCATGTCTAGTCTCCATATCCAAGGGCTCCACCTATTCGGATGGGCAAGTAGTCGGGACAGCTCCGGAGCCCTGTCCAACTCGGGCGGTGTTGTGCAATGCCAGATCTGTCAAAAACAAATCAGCCATTATTTCTGATTTTGATGGGACAGCAGATCTGGCTTGCATCACCGAGATCTGGCTGGATGGAAATGCTGGCCCCATTTTGGAGGCGACTGTTCCAGCTGGGTACTCGGTGATTCACTGCCCGAGATTGGATCGCGGGGGGGAGGGAGTAGCAGTCTGTTTCAAGACCAGGTTGGGGCTCACCGATGTACCAGTTGAGGAAGCTGAATCCTTTGAGTATACCGTAGTGGCTGGTGTGGGTTGCAGGATAGCCCTCGTCTATCATCCACCAGGAGACGAGAGATGATTCCTGCAGGAAGTGACAGACTTCGTTGCTGATATGGTGTTGGAGTCACCCAGATTGATGGTTCTGGGTGACTTCAATGCCTGGGTCGACGAGGAACTTTCTGCCTTTGGTCAGCATTTCCTCCAGTTGATGACATCACTGGGCCTTACACAGATTGTTTCCTCAGCCACTCATAAGCACGGTCACTCTTTGAACTTAGTTTTTCTCCTGGGGATTGAGGTCTCTGATTTGGTGGTGGAACCTGTCAGTTGGTCTGATCACTACACCGTGGGCTTCAATTTTTGTGCTCCCCTTCATAGGTCTGCACCTGTGGAGATGGTTCGATACTGCCCTTTATGGGATGTGCGCCCTGAAGACCTGATGGCGGTGTTGAACCTCTCAGAGTTTCCGATTGCCAGCTTGGGTCCAGAGGCCATGGTCTTGGCTTATAATCAAGCCATTTCCTTGGCCCTGGACTCAATTGCTCCTGTCTGTGTTCGTCCCCTCTCTCTCCGCCCTCGGGCCCCATGGTTCGATGGGTCCTTGAGGGAGTTGTGATGTGTGGGATGACAGTTAGAGCGCCGTTGGAGGAAATCTGCCCTAGATGCCGACCACCTTAGTTTGGAGGAGTATTACCGGCTCTACCAATCAGAGATCTCCCATAAGAAGGCAGAATTCCTGTCCAGGGAGATCTCTGTTGCTCAGAATCGAACGACTCAGCTCTTCAGAATTGTGGACAGGCTGTGCAACCCAGCCTGTCTCCAGCTCTGTTGAGCCTTTTCACAAAAGGAGTGTGATGAGATCGCTCAATTCTTTGCGAATAAGGTTGCTGACATCAGATCCGAGATCCATCTGACATACTCTAAGGGGGAAGCTGTTGGTCGGCGTTTGGTCACGGAATCCTCTGCCTCCTGGTGTTCCTTTGACCTGCTGATGTTCAGTGATATTATGCGGATCATCCAGGGGATGCGCCCTACATGTTGTAGTCTAGATCCGGGTCCTATCTCCCTGATTTTGGGTTGTGTTGAGGTCATCGGCCCGTTTCTGGCTCAAATAATCTGGTGCTCCCTAGAATTGGGTGAGTTTCCTAGTTCCCTAAAGGAGGCTGTGGTGACTCCCCTTTTGAAGAAGGCTTCTTTGGACCCAGATATTTTTTCCAACTACAGACTGATCTCTAACCTTCCCTTTATTGGGAAGGTTATTGAGAAGGTAGTGGCAAACCAGCTGGAGGACCATTTGACCATCCATAGTATCTACGAACCTCTCCAGTCTGGTTTTCGTAAGAGGCATAGTACCGAGACTGCTCTGGTTCGGGTGCTCAATGATCTTTTGATGGCGAGAGATCAGAGGAACCGCTCTATGTTGGTCCTCCTTGATCTCTCCTCAGCCTTTGACACTGTAGACCATGGGGTTTTGCTCGAGCATCTGGAGTCCATCTGTGGACTGTCTAGTACAGTGCTCAGATGGTTTTCATCTTTTCTATCTGGGAGAATGCAGAGAGTTGTGTCGTGAATTTTTTCCTCTGACCCTTTTCCTCTACAGTGTGGTGTCCCCCAGGGCTCGGTGCTTTCCCTCATGTTGTTTGCAGTGTACATGCTGCCCCTCGGAGACATTGTAAGAAGGTATGGGCTGAGATTTCACTGCTATGCTGATGATACCCAGCTCTACCTGTCTTTTGCCTCCAACCAGGTTAGTGCTCTCTCGGTATTTAATAGCTGACACGCTGAAATCCAGGACTGGATGAATGCGAGCTGGTTAAAGTTGAACGCCAGTAAGACTGAGGTTATGGTTGTGGACCCGGGTCGTGGGACAGGGCGGTTGGGGTCTGGTCAGTCCTCTGGCTTATTGCTGGGGGATCCGATCCTTACCTCTGAATGGGTGTGTAACCTAGGAGTGGTACTTGACGACGGGCTGACTCTTCGTCATCAGGTGTCAGCAGTCGTTAAGTCCACATTCTACCATCTTAGGAACATTGCCAGGGTGAAACACCTTGTTCCATCCAGCGATTTACCCGTGTTGGCCCATGCTTTCGTGACATCACGCCTTGACTATTGCAACTCCCTTTACTTGGGGCTTCCTGGGGTTGATATCCGCCGCTTGCAGCTAGTGCAGAATGCTGCTGCAAGGTTAATGACAGGGGTGACTAGAAGGACACATATTACCCCTATGCTGCGCGATCTGCACTGGCTGCCCATACAGTGGTGGATCACCTTTAAAGTAGGTCTTTTGACCTTCAAAGCCCTGCATGGACTCGGCCCTGACTACTTGAAAGAGCTTCTGATTCCTTACCGCCCCATACGACAGCTCCGTTCAGTCGACGAGGGGTTGCTAGAGGTTCCGAGGGTTATACTGAAGTCTTCTGGGGCTAGGGCCTTTGTGTTTGCGGCCCCAACCCTCTGGAACTCTCTGCCTCGCCGGCTTAGGGAATGCACGACCATGGAATCCTTTAAGCGGGATTTTAAGACTTTTTTGTGGAGCAAGGCTTTCATAAATTGATGTTGCTGTGAATGCTGATTTTATATGTATATTTTGATTTTACGACTCATTGTACAGTGCCTTGGTGCTTGAAAGGCGCTAAATAAATAAAGTTTCATTATTATTATTTTATTTATTATGATCATCAAAGGGCATTGCTGTTGTTATTTTCGAGCCATGCATCTCTGGAATATCAGCTGTATCTTCTACCTTGTCCACATCCATTTGCCTCACTATGCAACATCAGTCTGGGTCTCTAAAAGCACAGGTATGGGAGAGGAAACCCTTTCTCCCATCCCCTCTGCTACCGCAGCAGCACTCTTTCTTTCTTCCTTGTCAGCCATCCTGGCACAGGGCCAAAATGGTCAGGAGTTCCCACTCCAGGAACAGTAAGAGAGTTACTCCAATGTCATGCCAATGATCCCTATCATCAAAACAGTTCTATTTTACCCACTCCAAGACGCTCCCAAAGGAAAGCTATCTCAGCTTAGTTAGTCCTTTCTGGTCAACAATTACAAAAAGAAAAAAAAGATTATAAAATCAGGCCCACTATGGGGGACCTTCCTACAATTGTAAACCTGATGACAGATCTTTTTTTTTAATTTTTAAGATGTATCTAATTTACATAGAAACATAGAATTTGTCCACAGAAAAGGACCACTTGTCCCACCCAGTTTGACCAGATGTTCCTTGCCTAATCTTTCTTTGGAGACCCTAACTGGAGTCTGGTGACCATTCCTCCCTGCCTTTTTAAAAATCTTCCCCTATGTCCACCCCAGGCATGCCCAAAGCCCTCACTATTTTTGCATCCACCATTTCTGTTGACAGTCTGTTCCAGGCATCTGCCACTCTTTCAATAAAATAGTACATTGTCACATCCCTCTTAAACCCTCCTTCAGCTTCATCTCACACCCCTTGGTCGTAGTGTTCTTCCTCATTTGAAAGAGACCCCCTCCTGTACCCAGTTCACACCTGTGAGGTACTTGTTGGTCTCTATCATGTCCCTGTCTCCTTCCTCTCTTCCAGGATGTACATGTTGGGATCCCTCAGTCTCTCTTCATTGCTTTTT
Source organism: Neoceratodus forsteri (assembly GCA_016271365.2). NCBI lineage: Eukaryota > Metazoa > Chordata > Ceratodontiformes > Ceratodontidae > Neoceratodus > Neoceratodus forsteri. The sequence goes on along the minus strand of CM028135.1, from coordinate 1,032,266,862 downwards.
TGTGCAACCCCTGCACCATTTTAGTTGCCCTGTTCTGGACTGCTTCCACCTGACTGTGTTCTTTCTGAGGTGTGGCCTGCAAAAGTGGACACAGTACTCCAGGTGGAGTCTCACCAGTGAGTGATACATTGGCAACACCTCCTCCTTTCTCCAGCTGGAGATATCCCTCCCTATATATCCCATATGGCTGTGTGAAATGTATCCTCCATCAGTGAAATTGTGGGGAAATTTCACAAAATTTCCACAAGCATTTTGTAAAATGTTATCAAAACTGTGATGCCACATATTTCTCTCTAATTCAAAAATGTATTTGTCTAGCCAGCCCGGTGATGCTGAGGATTGAGGTGCTGGATGCCACACCTCACACCACACCAGCGACCTGGGTTCGGGAACAACCTCGGGTCACAGTGGAGCCAGCTAGGGGGAGGGTTGGAGCAGGATTTCCCCTCCAGGGGTGGAAGCCTGCTTCTCTGTAGACCTGCACCCATCAGCTGGAGGCGCAATGAGTGCACAGGTAGTAGGAGTGGTGACGCAAGTCTGGGGTTGGGTGGAAGGGATCAGCAGATCCTGGCGTGCGTGCGTGCCTCCTCGCACGTACATGCATGTGCACACCGTGACCCCAGGAAGGGGAAGAAAAATGGAAAAAGGAAAAAGTGTATATGGAAAAAAACATGTATTTGTCTAACTTGCACCTCATTTGGTAGGCTGATTTTACCAAAGTTCATATAGAACAAGTCCATACAGAACTTTTCCCAGATTCAGATCTGTACCTTTAAATGTGACTGAGTTATAAGCCTCCACACTTTCGGAAATTTTAAAATGACATTTTGCAATTATGTAAACTGCGGAATGTTAAGCCCCTGTAACTTTAAATTAGACAACAGAATATCACCAGTTTTGTTAGGTTCATTAACCCTAAATATTAGGCTTTCAGACTACCCCCATTGCCCAGCAGCAGAGCATCACATTGCTATGCTGACAGCTTGGTTTCAGAAGTGAGCCAGGGGAAGTCATGTCCAGAAGCATGCCATGGTCTAGACAGCTGCTGCTTGGCAGTGCATCTTGGTGAGGGAAAATTGGTAGTGGGTTCCAAGAGAGTAATCTTTACAGTTATGCAAAGGATCTTGTTCCTCCTGCAGGGGAAACTGCTGCTGTATGAGGCTAGTAGAAACTCCACTCACAGCAGTAGAGATTGGAGGGAAACAAATGTTGGAGAATGGAGGAAAACCCGATAGCCAACAGAATGATGGTTGACTTCAGCCTGATTAGGGTATAGCCCTGTGAAGAGAGTGTATCTCTGAGAGAGGTTCTGCCAGCCTGGAGAAAAACCACTGTGGAAAAAAAGAGGCTGTGTTTTCAACTTTGTAATCTCTTATTCAAAGGCTGGCCAAGTTGTAAGCAGACAAATATCCCAAAATAACATCAGTAGTGAAAGTTGAATTTTGTGAGCTTTTGTGAAATTGCAGAATGCTGTGATAATTTTGTTGAACTCATCCCTTACCAAAGCAGATTGCTACAGTATATTAACAGTATATTAGCATGCAAATGGGTTTTTGACTGGAAAAATAGAGTTTCTTAGTAGTATTTTAGCAATCAGCTTATCATTCAGTTTAGCAGTCATTCTGAGTTGATTTTAATGTTAAAAACTGCTAACCAGGTTTCCTGTTATTAACAGATCCAGAAGCAAATGATTTGATACCTTTTAATGGACCAACATAGATGTAACAACAAGAACAAAGTGCTTGAGCTTTCAGACCAACCAGTTCTTCTTCAGAAGTCTAATGGCCATTGTTTAGAAAAAAACAATACTTTTAACAGCTAGATCATGCAGAAAAAACAGGAAAAAATCCCCATTAGTTTAAAATACTCATTTAAAAAATACAGATGATGATGTCAGAGAAGTTTAACAGTACCATATTACCTTCAGGCAGGAGGGTCCCAGGGTCAAAGGTGCTTGGTACAAAACACATACAAAGAATCCTACTGCATATAAATTCAATTGGCATAAGATAACACTGCTGGAGCAGATGACTCTTAAATCAAGCTATGAGTGTCACAGTGTGTATAAGTATGTGATTACTGAAAAGCAACCCCCACCCAGATTAAAGACATACTAAGATTGTTTTAGGACTCCAAGAAGTTTCAATGCATGCATAATAGACAAGAAATTACCAGTGAAGCTGTCTTAAAAACATCAGTGCACACTGTATGATGTGTGAAACTTAGCTAGACCTATCATCCAGCTGTGCTTTCCAGCTAGATATCATGCCGCATAACTTCAAAAACCTCTAGTATAGTGACAGGACTTTATAAATGATAATTTAAATATAAATTGACAGTATTAGTGTCAAACAAAAAATTCTAGCTGAGGACCACCTAGGAATTAAGACCATGTAGCCTGATATGTACTGGTGTCAATATACACTGAGAATTAAACAACTTGATGTACCAGAAGTGTCTAAGGAATCTGAAAAAGTGAGAATTTTAATTTCTGTCCTCCGCTTCACACAAACAATACACCCTACCCCACCCCACATCCCCATTATGTGGGGGGTGGGTGGGATAACTAGCTTTAAGGAGGTACTCTCCCTCTCTCACACACACACACACACACACACACACACTCTCCTAATGAACCTTTATTCATATCAGTTGCTGCAATTGTTCCCCAAAGGAATTCAACTTGTCATGAAATCCTAAGTAAAAGGGCTCATGTATCCTAATACCTACAGAGCAAAAATGTGGCACTATTTAACTGTACTCCTATCTGCATAGTAACATTTCCAAGATTCTGGATAGAACTACAATGAAATAAAACTACCACCTTCCCCAGGATAAGGTAAATAGAAGTAAATATAAAGTATGTGTGTAAGCCCAGAGGTCTAACGTACCTACATTTCCACAAATCACTACAATATTACTCTAATGTAAAAAGATCTGTCCAGGACCCCCTTGCAAATGAGTTCTTGCATCCCAATATGTACAGAGTTAAAAAAATATGTGACAGTCTATGATAACACTCCTGTATGTACAGTAACAGGCTTTGGTAATCTGAATATGGTGCAACAGAATGAACCCCACTCCTGGGCAAAGATAAAAAGTAAGGAGGAATTAATATTCATTGTGTGTGTGAAGTAAGAGTAGTAACACACTGTAACTTCATGTATCTAAATAGAGGCCTACCTCAATGAGACAGCAAGCCCCACACTGGTTATATCACGTACCTCACAACACATACCAACACACATACATACTGACACGCACCCACATCCCACACATACTGAAGTCCTATAATATGCCAGTCTGAAGAAGAAGTCTGTGGATGTCCATATCTGTAATGTCCCACGAAACCCAGATCAACGTTCATCCCATCTGCTACCATATTAACATGTAAAATAAGCTTAATCTCAAAAGCTCGTCTCTGTTGTGTGTTTTCCAGATTTCCTTTTAAGACCATTACTGACATATCCGAAATTGAGCGGTCAGGCTGGGAGAAGTGGTGCCCCACCAGTTTTTCAGTCTTCTTTCTTCTAATAGTATGTCTGTGAGAGTTCATCCTTGTGCGGAGCTGTTGGCTTGTCTCTCTGACATAACCTGTTTGTGGACATCTCTTGCACTGAATGAAATAAACAACATGTCGTGATGTGCATGTAAAACTCCCATGTACCTTGAATTGTCTGTTTTGTGATGTAACCACACAGTCCGAGGTGGAAATGAGCTCACAAGTCTTACAGGTGTGTTGATTGCAGGGTCGTGTGCCATTGTGTGACATAATATTCTGTTCTGGTGAAAGCTTGCTCCTAATAATTAGACTGGCTAAATTTGGTGGTTGTTTAAAAGATAGTAGTGGACGTTTCTTAAAAATACAATTAAGGTTTTCATCCTCACTAAATATTGAGTGGAGGTCTTCAATAATCTTACGCAAAAGTTCAAGGTCTGGATGATATGTGACTACTAAGGGTATTCTGTCTGTAGCTGTCTTTTCTTTATATTGAAGTAGTTGTTGTCTTGGTACTTGCATTGCACATTCTGTTATCCTATCAATTTCTCTGGAAGAGTGTCCCTGCTCCATAAAGGTGTTTTTCAACATAGTCAAATGTGCATCTCTGTCATCCTCATTTGAACAAATACAGTGACATCGGAGTGCTTGACTGTACATGACAGATTTTTTTGTATGGTTTGGGTGATTACTTTTCTTGTGTAGATACCTCTGTCTGTCTGTTGGCTTCCTGTAAATACACGTATGTAAGGTTCCATCCTTAATGGTGACTGTGGTGTCCAGAAAATTAACATTGGTGGTAGAATACTCCAGGGTAAGCTTTATGGTAGGGTGGAGGTTACTCAGTTCATGATGAAAATCTTTACGTGCATCTGTGCCCTCCATCCAGATAACAAACAAATCATCAATGTAATGGAAATAAACTAGTGGTGTATGGGGACAGTGCATTAAGAAATTCTACTCCAAGTCTGCCATAAAGAGGTTAGTATACTGTGGAGCCATTTTGGTGCCCATTGCTGTTCCCATAGTTTGAACATAATGTTTACCATTGAAGTTGAAGTTGTTATGTGTCAAAATGAATTCCATAAGTTCCCCCACCACTTCAGGGTTGATGTTTTGTTCGGGTCCTTTCTCCTGTATGTATTTAAGGCATGCTGTAATGCCATCTGTGAGCGGAATATTAGTGTAGAGGGATGTTACAGCCATTGTCACTAAAATGGTATCAGGTGGTAAATCCTTATGACCAGAAAGTACACGCAAAAAGTGTGTAGTGTCCTAGATATAACTGTCTCTTTCCATAACCAGTGGTTTCAAAATGGTCTCTGCAAACCCTGAGATCCCCTCAATCAAGGTACCATTACCAGAGACTATGGGTCTTCCCAGATTGCCAGATTTATGTGTTTTAGGTAGCATGTAGAATGTCCCTGGTCTGGGTTCAGCAGGGATGAGGTCAGTTAGTTTTTTTCGGACATGGTCTGGAAAAGTTCCAATTAAGTCACATAGTTCATCTTTATATCTTGTAGTGGGGTCACTCTCCAGTTCTCTGTAGTATGTCAGATCCGTTAGCTTCATTAAGATAATCCTCTCTGTTTAAAATCACCACTGCAGAGCCTTTATCAGCTTTTTTGATGACAATGTTGTGGTTTGATTTCAGTGTCCTTATAGCTCTCCGTTCCAGTGGAGGAAGGTTATAATGGGCCTGTTTTTGCCTAGTAAGGATCTGACCACTGACTTGTTGGCAGAAACAATGAATGTAATTGTCTAGGTTTTTGTTACGTCCACTTGAGGGGGTAAATTCAGATTTCTTTTTCTTATCCATTAAATTATTACTGATTACAATATCTTCTTTACCAGTGATTTCTTCCTTGCCATGAAAGAATTCTTTAAGTCTCAATCTATGGAAGTATTCCTCCAGTTCACCACAAAACTGGATTTTATCCAGTGTTTTGTTGGGCAGAAAGTGAGGCCCTTTGAAAGTACATTTAGTTCTCCAGTGGTCAGTGTGTGGTTGGACAAATTAACAACTGAAAGGTGCCTATCAGTATAGTGTGGTTGTTCAGTGACTCCATTATGTTCTTCATGGTTGTTAGGAAGTACAATATGTTGAAGTGCATCCAATTTCCTATTTTTCATAAGCATGGCTTTTCTTAAGGTCTTTTGGTAGTTAATGTGTATCTCTCGCAAAATTTCCTGAATAGGTTCCCGAGACATCCTTTCCAGAGTGGTAACAATTTCCGCAAACTCTTTGTTCAGAATGACTTTTTTGGCATATGACATGTGAATCCTGTGATTTCTTAATTTCTCAGAGGTCCTACGACAGAGTTGTTCTGCATATATAGAATTGTTGTATTTTTTAATAGATTCCAAATAGTAAGACCTTTAGGAATTATGTTTCTCCTCTTGCACTGGGTTAGAAAATAATTGTCACTGTCTAGCTGTGCCAATTTCTTCTCGAGATTATGTAACTGCCATATTCTACAGCGAATTCCAGTATCACCAGAGAACTAAATGTACTTTCAAAGGGCCTCACTTTCTGCCCAACAAAACCACTGGATAAAATACAGTTTTGTGGTGAACTGGAGGAATGCTTCCATAGATTGAGACTTAAAGAATTCTTTCATGGCAAGGAAGAAATCACTGGTAGCGAAGACATTGCAATCAGTAATATTTAATGGATAAGAAAAAGAAATCTGAATTTACCCCTCAAGTGGGTGTAACAAAAAACTAGACAATTACATTCATTGTTTCCGCCAACAAGTCAGTGGTCAGATCCTTACTAGGCAAAAACAGGCCCATTACAACTTTTCTCCACTGGAGCGGAGAGCTATAAGGACACTGAAATCAAACCGCAACATTGTCATCAAAAAAGCTGATGAAAGCTCTTCAGTGGTGATTTTAAACAGAGAGGATTATATTAATGAAGCTAAAGGATGTTACATACTACAGAGAACTGGAGAGTGACTCCACTACAAGATATAAAGATGAGCTATGTGACTTAATTGGAACTTTTCCAGACCATGTCCAAAAAAACTAACTGACCTCATCCCTGCTGAACCCAGGCCAGGGACATTCTACATGCTACCTAAAATACACAAACCTTGCAATCCGGGAAGACCTATAGTCTCTGGTAATGGTACCTTGATTGAGGGGGATCTCTGGGTTTGTAGAGACCATTTTGAAACCGCTGGTTATGGAAAGATACAGTTATACTCAGGACACTACGCACTTTTTGTGTGTGCTTTATGGTTATAAGGATTTACCACCTGATACCATTTTAGTGACAATGGCTGTAACATCCCTCTACACTAATATTCCACACACAGATAGCATTACAGCATGCCTTAAATACATACAGGAGAAAGGACCAAACAAAACATCAACCCTGAAGTGGTGGGGGAACTTATGGAATTCATTTTGACACATAACAACTTCAGCTTCAATGGTAAACATTATGTTCAAACTATGGGAACAACAATGGGCACCAAAATGGCTCCACAGTATGCTAACCTCTTTATGGCAGACTTGGAGTAGGATTTTTTTAAGGCACTGTCCCCATAAACCATTAGCTTATTTCTGTTACATTGATAATTTGTTTATTATCTGGACGGAGGGCACAGTTGCACTTAAAGATCTTCATCATGAACTGAGTAACCTCCACCTTACCATAAAGCTTACCCTGGAGTATTCTACCACCATGTTAAATTTCTGGACACCACAGTCACCATTAAGAACATAACCTTACATACATGTATTTACAGGAAGCCAACAGACAGACAGAGGTATCTACACAAGAAAAGTAATCACCTAAACCATACAAAAAAATCTGTCATGTACAGTCAAGCACTCCGATGTCACTGTATTTGTTTAAATTAGGATGACAGAGATACACATTTGGCTATGTTGAAAAACACCTTTATGGAGCAGGGACACTCTTCCAAATAAATTGGCAGGATAACAGAATGTGCAACGCAAGTACCAAGACAACTACTTCAACATAAAGAAAAGACAGCTACAGACAGAATACCCTTAGTAGTCACATATCATCCAGACCTTGAACTTCTGCATAAGATTATTAAAGTCCTCCACCCAATATTTAGTGAGGATGAAAACCTTAATTGTATTTTTATGGAACTCCCACTACTATCTTTTAAACAACCACCAAATTTAGCCAGTCTAATTGTTAGGAGCAAGCTTTCACCAGAACAGAATACCATGTCACACAATGGCACACGACCCTGCAATCAATGCACCTGTAAGACCTGTGAACTCATTTTACCTAGGACTGTGTGGTTACATCACAAAACAGACAATTCAAGGTACATGGAACTCGCACAGACATACGATTAGAAGAAAGAAGACTGAAAAAGCAGTGGGGCACCACTTCTCCCAGCCTGACCACTCAATTTCGGATATGTCAGTAATGGTCTTAAATGGAAATCTCGGAAACACACAACAGAGACAAGCTTTTGAGATTAAGCTTATTTTACATCTTAATATGGTAGCAGATGGGATGAACGTTGATCTGGGTTTCGTTGGACATCACAGAAACTGACATCCACAGACTTCTTCTTCAGACTGGCATATTATAGGACTTCAGCATGTGTGGGAGGTGGGTGCGTCCGTATGTATGTGTGTGGATATGTGTTGTGAGGTACGTGATATAACCGGTGTGGGGCTTGCTGTCACATTGAGATAGGCCTCTATTTAGATGCATGAAGTTACAGTGTGTTACTACTCTTACTTCACACACATAATGAATATTAATTCCTCCTTACTTTTTATTTGCCCAGGTGTGGGGTTCATTCTGTTACACCACATTCAGATTACCTAGCCTGTTACTGTACATACAGGACTGTTATCATAGACTGTCACATATTTTTTTAACTCTGTACATATTGGGGTGCGAGAACTCATTTGCATAGGGGTCCTGGACAGATCTTTTTACATTAGAGTAATATTGTAGTGATTTTTGGAAATGTAGGTATGTTAGACCTTTAGTCTTACACACATACTTTATATTTACTTCTAGTTACCTTATTCTGGGGAAGGTGGTAGTTTTATTTCATTGTAGTTCTATCCAGAATCCTTGGAAATGTTACTATGCAGATAGTAGTACAGTTAAATAGTGTCACATTTTTGCTCTGTAGGTATTAGGATACATGAGCCCTTTTACTTAGGATTTCATGACAAGTTGAATTCCTTTGGGGGAACAATTGCAGTGACTTATATGAATAAAGGTTCATTAGGAGTGTGTGTGTGTGTGTGTGTGTGTGTGTGTGTGTGAGAGAGAGAGAGAGTACCTCCTTTAAGCTAGTTATCTCCCCCACCCCCATATTATGGGGATGTGGGATGGGGTAGTGTGTATTGTTTGTGTGAAGAGGAGGACAGAAATTACAATTTTTATGACTTTTTCAGATTCCTTAGACATTTCTGGACATCAAGTTTTTAAATTCTCAATGTATATTGACATCAGTACAGATCAGGCTACATGATCTTAATTGCTTGGTGGTCCTCGACTAGAGTTTTTTGTTTGACACTAATACTGTCAATTTATATTTCAATTATCATTTATAAAGTCCTGTCACTATACTAGAGGTTTCTGAAGTTATGGGGCATGATATCTAGCTGGAGAGTACAGCTGGGTGATAGGTCCAGCTAAGTTTTGCACATCATACAGTGTGCACTGATGTTTTTAAGACAACTTCACTGGTAATTTCTTGTCTATAATGAATGCATTGAAACTTCTTGGAGTTCTAAGACAATCTTAGTATGTCTTTAATCTGGGTTGGGGTTGTTTTTCAGTAATCACATACTTACAGTATACACACTGTGACACTCATAGCTTGATTTAAGAGTCATCTGCTCCAGCAGTGTTATCTTATGTCAGTTGAATTTGTATGCAGTAGGATTCTTTGTATATGTTTTGCAGCTAGCGCCCTTGACCCTGAGACCCTCCTACCTGAAGGTAATATGGTACTATTAAACTTCTCTGACATCATCATCTGCACTTTTTAAATGAGTATTTTAAACCAATTGTAATTTTTTCTGTGTTTTCTACATGATCTAGCTGTTAAAAGTATTGTTTTTTCTGAACAACGGCCATTAGACTTCGGAAGAAAGACTGGTTGGTCCAAAAGCTAGAGCACTTTGTTCTTGTTGTTACATCTATGTTGGTGCATGGAAAGGTATTAAATCATTTGCTTCTGGATCTGTTCTTGCAAGGACCAATACGGCAAATGCTAAATCTAGATTTCTGTTAACAACAGTCATAAACATTCAGAAACAGTATAATGATTCCACAGAACAAAATTATAAGTCTTCAGTCAAATTCCTACTTTCCTTGAGCCATATATCAACCATCCACTGAAGCCCTCACCCTGAAAACCATGTTATGCTGATGAGAAGTAAGGGAAGAGACATAAAATGATGCCGATAGGTATACAGACCCATCGGGGCAGTGCTAGTCTTTAAAGATTCAACTGTACATAAGGGGTAGTGTAGTACAGTACACTCTTAACATATACAATTGCCTGCAAATTAAAATAACTATGTTTAAATAGGGCCGGCACTACCCCGGATTGCTCTGTATTCCTACTAGCATCACTGCAGTCCCTCCCCTACTTTGCATCATCATAATGTAGTTTTCAGCAGTGGTGCTGCAGTGAACGGTCAGTGCTTCAGAGAAAAAAGAAGTATTACTGAAGGCTTTGTAAGTTAAATGTATTCAAAAATCCTTTGGTAAATGCTGGCTGATTTAGAGGGACACTGTCAGCTTTGAGCCCAATTTTACAATGTGTGCACTGAATGTGTGCATTAACCACTGTTGCTATAGAAAATGTTCATGGGAAGAGATTTTAAAATAACCCCAAGATAAGTCTCATTTTCTCTAAAAGTATATTATGCTCGGTCCATTTGAAATACATGCGGTGTGCATCCATGAGAAGGAATAGCACTAAACCATGGATAAACTCATTCACAAATGACTTCAATATCTGATATCAATAAATGGTCAGTGCTCCTACATTTCATGCCAGTGATTCAGAAGTAGTCCCCTTGAAAAACGAGCATGCTGTAAAATGTTTAATTTTGTTTATAAAAGTTAAAAGCTGTGCTTTCATTCATGAACATTAGGTTTGACACTAATGCACATGCTTAGAAGTATGGTTTCAACTTTTATAAACAAAATAAAACATTTTGGGAAATACTTTTGAATGGATGACTGTCATGAATGGTAGGAACTCCGAGCTTTTATTACTATGTGACGCCAAATTTTGAATTTATGCTCCCCCCCCAAGATCATAGCCAAATTATTTTTATTAATGTTATTCTTGAGGTGAATCAGCATTTCCGGATTCATTAGTTCATGTCAAAAACATAGTTCAACTGACCTGCGGTATCTCAAGAAGACTGTTATTCATAAACTAAAACACTCCAACGCAGTGTGAAGAAACAAAATCAACAGGCTGCTAGTACATTGTCTGGGTTTTTTAAAGTTGCTTCAAACTCAGTGTCCCAGTGTTCCTAGTGGCCCACACCACAGTGCTTATGTGCAAGGGCAGACACTGGGTTAGATGGGCACGTGGTGCATGGGCTCCAGCAATATTTTGTGAAGCAGGCCCAGTCCCATGTAATTTGTAACAAATAAAAGGCTTTTGTCCTTTTTCATTTTGGTTCTCTTACCTGGGTGCACTCAACTGCCGTCTGTGACACTCCCTCCACCTGGTAAATGAGCAATCCATCCCAACACCTACCCAGTGGAATTATTTTTTAAATTGGTGCTGTCTGTTTTTTAGCAAAAGCCCTGTGAACAGCGTGCATGTGCCCACAGAGAATGGGCAATCTCACTGGTCAGCACGAGCAAGCAAAAAGTTGAAGTCGGCGGCCACGAAAAAGCCACAGTGAGGAAGTCCATTGAGGTGGGCAGGAACTTTGGAGCACAAATTAAGGTGAGGGAACAACCAGTCCAGCCCAGTGGTGCAGCACAAGTCCCACAACTGAGGGACTGGGAGTTGACCCTGAGTTTAATTAATCATGCCTGGTGGGGTAGGGGATGCGGGTGACTGTGGCCCCAGAGTCGCTGTTGTGAGTGGCCAGGCAGTTCATATGATGGAGTGCCGGTCATCGCGCAGGCCACGGCCGGCAGCCAGCCAGGTGCTGAAGGGGTCAGAGGAGGTGGAGGAAGATGATCAGTCCAGCAGTCAACCAGAGGAGAGCACCGCACCACACCAAAGGCTAGAAAGGAACAGCCCCCTTCCTGAGCCGACTACAGCAGCAGGAGCCAGGTAAGGTGAGGAAGCTGAGGTGGGCCCGAAGGCTGTTTTTTCATTTTCTTGGATGGCGCTCTGGTGGTGGGAGGGAGATCCAGACCAAGGCTGGCTGAGTCAGCTGACTGTTCCTAGGTTAACCAGGCCACTAGGCCAGCACAGCAGCACTGCACAGTGGCACAGATAATTTAAATTGCAAAGAAGCGGACCTGCCCTAAGTGCCATATTCTGCCCCTGCCCTGGCCTGGCAGTGAGGAAGAGGAGGTTGAAGTGTTGAAGATTACTAGGCTGGGATCATCATGTGGTGAGGTTATCCTTTGTCTGTGTGCTGGCCATGGTGGTGGGCTGGGCTGCTTGTGCTTGGTGGCCGAGTGGGGATGGGGAAGGTAGCATTGTTGGAAATTAAGGAGTGAAGACTGGAGACTGTTTAAATCCTCAGTGCCCCTACCTAAACTTATGGTGCCCTGCCAACTAGCTGCCTATCTTGTCTTGTACCATGCCCTTTCAGCTTAAATAAACTGCATGAACTTATGTGGGGCCCATTTTGCTTGAACTGACTAGCTGAATTTGTGCAGTGTCCTGTTACTCAAAAGAGATACCTGCTAACTCTGGTACCTTCTACTTTCTCAAACAAAGTACATGAACTTTTGCGGTGCCTCTTTTTGTTGCCCCCCGAACCAAACTGACCACAACATGGGACAAACCCTCCTACTCCAATGGAAGAAGGGCCCCTTGTTTCCACTGGTGTAGGAAGGCCCACCACATGCCAAGGGGCAGTCCACCTCTGAGGGGGCAAGAAGAAGTGCTCTCGGTGTTGAACTGGAACACCAGGATACCTGGACATTAGTAGCAACCACTAGTACTATACCCCATGAGAAAATCTACTTGTTTTTTGTCAAACAATTGTAAATATGAGTATATCAGAATCTTTCGGAAAAAGATCTGAGTCAAAATCAGAACTGAGTTGCAGCCATTTTCATCCTTAAATAAATATTGTTTTTACTGATTTAGTGGCCTTGCACTGGATGTGTACCATTCAAGAGGATGCTCTATAGGCCACTGGGTCTTTTCTACTGACATCTGCCATATTATATACATCTGTGGAACTCTCCTTGCACTAATAGGGTTGCCACCTCTCTGGTTTTGGACTGGATCATTTGGTTATGAAAAGTTTTTATCCAGTCGCCCATTTTTTTCTGAGGTAGACCAGTTTTTTCCTTCAATGATTTTGTTACAATGCGAACAAGTTCTGGTGCTGTAGAGACTTTTCTTCCTAAACCAGTCAATCTTTGATGTATAATGTAAGGTTATTAAGACCATTAGAATTACATTAACCTAATATTTTCCTCTCTGCATTTTTACTGCTCCATTAAAGTCTTCTTTGACACCACAAATTGGTTTGCAGGAAAAGGGATACACTCATCACTAATGAAAAGAGGTGGGGCTAGGGGCAGAGTTTGGGGTTTAGTATATTTGGCTTTCTCCTCTTCTAAAAGGATCCTGTGTGATAGACATTGTGTATCACCACAAGATGCAGGCTACTGTATATCTCTAAAGCTTTTCTCTGGTTCAAAACATGCATCATTGTGATGACCAAGATGAAAGTTGTGAGAACATAAGACAAGCTCTGGTCAGAGCCAATATGGCTGTGGAGAGCTTTTGGGATGCTTTTACCCATTATTTCTAATGCATTTGCACAATGCAGATCTGTTGAGAGGCAGTTTCAATGTGGTCTTCCTTTTACACATTTTTACAATGTATTTTCCTAGAGTATGCCTGCTAATTGCTATATATTTAGCCTGGATAGTTCACAGAAGAAATGGCATCTTATTTTCAGGAGGTGAAGCACTAGCAGTAGGACGCTGGAATGTGTCATACATACGTACAAGATGTGTGAGGGCAATAATGCCCAGTGGCCATACACCTCAGGCACTCGCATGTGAATCCATCATTCTGGTGCCGTTACACTACTCAGTGTGGGTGAAAGCCAATGCTGTACTCACTCACACAGGTCCCAGACAGGCATGTTACAGCCTATCTATTTGTTTGTACAATTGGGGAACCACAAACGCACTATCCATAGCCTGGAGCGTGCACTACAAATGCCATTGCAGGATACCGCACCCCATGGCACCCAGGATACCTCAGCAGTCCAGAGGGTAGCATGTTACACAGGGGAATGGGGAAGAGTATATGACAGCAGGAAGATCCAGCACTGATATGGCACACATTGGAGGTATGTCAATTCCCTCTTACGGTTTGCCAGGGACATACATACAGCTGCATACACTGGTGGGTCCACAGTTTGTGTAGTGCCCTAATATTTGGTATAGCCACGTGGGTCATTCTGGAGTGAAGTTCCCAGCTCGGGTCCAGTGCAGTTGGTTGCTGGCTGCTGCAGGGCATGGAGGGCAGTGCCAGTCTCCACAACAGCTTGGGTATGGGAGGAGCGGGGTTGTCTATGCACCAAGGCACTGGGTGGGAGTCCTCTATGCTATGGATATGGACCATGGTTTCCTCTGGTGTGATTGGGTCCAGGGGGCCCTACACTATAGAGTTCTTCGGGGATGGAGTTGGATCGATCGGGGATTGGAGGGGGTACCTTTAGTCCTCCAGGACTGCCAGGCTGCTGTGTACATTGGGTGCACTTCCACGGCCCACCTGTGGGTGACTGGCCAGCTTAGGTCAGCTATTCATGGCCTTGGTGTGGGCCACACTGCTCTGGACTGTGAGGGGTGAATTTCCCATGGTGTATGCTGCAGCATGGTATATGCATGGGAACACCCTGTCAACTTGCACAGTATACAATTTGTGTGCATGCTGGCCCATTCCCTTGCTGCAGGTGCATCCTGCATGTTTGAATATCATGCTGTGGTGCATTGTTGGAGTTGCGCGGCACAGCTCACATTTCTACCAGGATGCGCTGTGCATCTCTTTTGAATAAGGGGGCCCTGGACTTGGCTACACTGAAGAAATACATTATCAAATGGAATAATCATGACCTGACTAAAAACAAGATATTGCATCTAATCTGGGACAGCCTGAGTAAATGAAGTGCAGAAATGTGTAAATGAAGATCCCTATGACAATGAAATGTAGCAGTTCCCCTGCACTATCCAAGATACAAAATATAGGATAAGAAATATTTAAAGGAAATCTACTCTGAACTGAACTTCACTGTGGTCACTAGAAACATAGAAACATAGAATCTGATGGCAGATAAGGACCGCTTGGCCCACCTAGTCTGCCCATTTTCCTACCTAACAGATAAGCTGCAGATCCTAGTTAACCAACAGCTTACTTCCTCCTACCCCCTACTAGGACTGCCTTATGTCTGTCCCATGCATTCTTGAATTCCTCCACTGTTCTTGACTCCACAACCTCCTCAGGGAGGCTGTTCCATGCATCCACAACCCTCTCTGTGAAAAAATACTTCCTCACATTACCTCTGAGCCGTCCCCCCTCTATCTTCAAATTGTGCCCCCTTGTTCTTGCACATCTCTTTTTCTGAAAGATGCTACCCTCTTGGACTTTGTTGATTCCCTTGATGTACTTGAAAGTTTCTATCATGTCCCCTCTCTCCCTTCTTTCCTCAAGGGTATACATATTAAGCTCCTTTAGTCTTTCTTCATATGTCTTCTGGTGCAGACCCTGCACCATTTTGGTTGCCCTCCTCTGGACAGCCTCCATTCTGTCTATGTCTTTGCGGAGATGGGGTCTCCAGAACTGCACACAGTACTCAAGATGGGGTCTCACCAACTGTCTGTACAGAGGGATAACAACTTCCAGTTTTTGGTTTTTGTTTTGACATAAACAAACAGTTTCTTTATTGTAACAGTCACACAGGAATCTGATGTGCATATTTTATGGGACATATGCAAACAGAGATGAGAAAGAATATGTGCCTCACCTGGGACTTGAACCCAAGCTGCCCAGAATACTGTTCTGATTGCACTAACCAGCTGCACCACTGAGGCAACTGGAAGCTGGGCCATCCCCGAGCACATTAATCTTTCTCAAATGCACAACCCAAGGTAACACAAATATTTACTTGTAACAATCACACAGGAGTGTGGTGTGCATATTTTATGGAACACATGCAAACAGAGGTGAGAAAGAATACGTGCCTCAGCTAGGACTTGAACCCAGGCCTCCTGGCAGTATTGTGGCCATGAGGATGGTGCATAGTGTGTGTGTGTGTTTGTGTGTATGTACACAATATAAGATAAGAAATATTTAAAGAAAATCTACTCTAAACTGAACTTCACTGTGTTCACTGACAAACTTTTTTTTTATAACATATTGGAATGCAATATTTATTTTGAATGTTGTGGCTATGAGGATGGTGTGTATAGAGAGAGTGTGTGTGTGTGTGTGTGTGTGTGTGAGTCTGTTGCTGTAGCTCAATATGTTTTTTTCCCAAAATGATAGTAAAAATGGCTTATTATTGATACATATTTAGTCTAAGCAATTCACTGAAGACCTGGCATATGTCTGAGACTACTCATCCGATAGTGTCTGTAGAGGTAAAAAAACAGTGTAAATCATGAATTTGCTTGGGAAAGGGTGACATTTATGAGGTATGAATCTTTCTTGAAAAACTATATACCTTGCAGGGGTTAAACTGCACTGAGAAGTAGTGGAATTTCTAAATTGGTTTCTGGTTGCAGATTAAGCAACACTAGAGAGAAAGGAATGTGTGACTGTGAAATAGGAAGTTCTTCGGACACTGGAACCAGTGGGCCTGTAGCTTAATGGTTAGAGCGCTGGAACGGCATACCAGAGGTATGGAGTTCAAATCCCGGTGCGCCCACATTTTCCTTTCTCATTTCCATCCTTGGTTTAAAAAACTATATACCTTGCAGGGGTTAAACTGCACTGAGAAGTAGTGGAATTTCTAAATTGGTTTCTGGTTGCAGATTAAGCAACACTAGAGAGAAAGGAATGTGTGACTGTGAAATAAGAAGTTCTTCGGACGCTGTAACCAGTGGGCCTGTAGCTTAATGGTTAGAGCGCTGGAACGGCATACCAGAGGTACGGAGTTCAAATCCCAGTGCGCCCACATTTTCCTTTCTCATTTCCATCCTTGGTTTGAAAGACAATACATTCCCAAGTTAAACTATTATCAAGAAGCTGTTTCAAGGCTTAGTATTTAATATGCAAATCTCCAGTTTCATAGGCAACCAATATTTAACAAATATTTAACAAGCTGTTTCAGTTTTCTAATTGCATCTGATAAGCAGCCTGAATTTATGTCTCCAACATTCTTAACAGAAAGAAGATAATATTTTATTTCAGTTGGCATTAAAAGATACCTTGAAAAGTTTAAAACAAGTGTTCCAGGATATTCCATTTTCCAACTACAGATAGCAAGAGGGCCGTAGGCTCCAGAGGTTAAAAAATCTGTGTAAATAATAGACTTGCTAGGGAAGGGGTGACATTTATGAGGTATGACTCTTTCTTTACAGACAATGCATTCCCAAGTTAAACTAATATCAAGAAGCTGTTTAAATGCCTAGTATTTAAATGTGCAAATCTCCAGTTTCGTAGGCAACCAATATTTAACAAATATTTAATAAGCAGGTTCAGTTTTCTAATGGCAACTGATAAGCAGCTTAGAGTTATGTCTCCAACATTCTTAACAGAAAGAAGGGAATATTTTATTTCAGTTGGCATGGAAGGATACATAGAAATGTCCAAAACATGTGTTCCATGAAACTCCATTTTCAAGCTACAGATAGCAAAATGGCTGTAGACTCTGCCCACCGCCATTAAAAGGCCAGAAAAGCTTCTTTTAAGAGAAAAAAAATAAAATTAATTGTTTTGCTGGATGAGGCACACTGAGCAGAAGCTTACTAGTGCATCTTTGTAGCAAAGGTAGCTTAAGTGACTTGCTCAGGCTTACAAGGTATGCAAGTTGTGGTTGTGGAATTCAACCTCAGGTGATCTGGAGACAGTATAGCACAGTGGGTTAAGGCACTGAGCTGCAGCTCTGAAGACCTGAGGTTGAATCCCACAGCCATCTAGGTGCATACTGTGTGATCCTGAGCAAGTCACTTAACTTCCTTGTGCTCCCAGGTTGCATCTGGAAACAAGCTTTGACTTAGTGTGCTATTCCTGGTTAAACAATGTTCCCTTTCTGGGTCTCCATGATAATAGTCCACTACTCTAACTTCTCAGCCACAGTACACTGCCATGTGAGGAAAGATAGATGTGTGGAACAGACTGCCAGCAGAAATGGAGAAAGCAAAACAGTAGGGAGCTTCAAACATGCTTGTGGGATAGGCAGAGGGGTGTTTTAGAAAAAAGGCAGGGAGAAGGGATGATAGCAGAGGACTTGGTATGGTCCAGAGAGATAGATTAGGTAGGGAAAATGCTGGGCAGACTGGGTGGGCCAAGTGGTCCTTTTCTGCTGACAAATTCTGTTTATATGTTAATGTTGGACTTCTTGAAACTGAGTGCAGAGTGATATATCAACTTAGCAAATTTATATCATATTGTATGATGCTTATGCAGGAGGCAGTATAGCACAGTGGGTAAAGCCACTGAGCTGCAGATCTGGAGACTTGGGTTTGAATCCTACAGCCATCTAGGTGCATACTGTGTGACCCTGGGCAAGTCATTTCACTTCCTTGTGCTCCCAGATCACATCTGGAAACAAGTTTCAGCTTAGTGTGCTACTTCTGGTTAAACAATGTTCCCTTTCCCCCTTTCCTTTCCTTATGCATGCTATGCTAAATGTAAAGCCAAACTCTGCCCAATAAGTAAATGCACATGACTTGTTTCCTCAAGCCAGCATTCTGAATTTACATGTATGCTTGTTTGATCAGACTTGAGGGTGTACCACATTATTTATTTAATAATTTATTGGAATCTCGGATTAACACCTTTGAGCTAAAATTTCATTTACAAAGGTTCCATGTCATAAGGCAATAGACAAGATACATTGGCCCTGATTCTAGAGGTTACGCCTGATGTAACAGCACTTGCACCAAGTAGAATGGCGCAAGTAGCAACTTACGCCAGCAGTTGTGACTTGCGCTATTCTACAAAGTGGCTTGCGACATGTCGCAGGCCACTTGAGCTGAACAGCTGTTACACCGGCAGTTGCGCCATAAACCCCCTGTGACATGGTGCTATGGGGTTTATGGCAGCAGTTGCGCCCCCATTACAGAAGGACAGCAATAAAGTCCCCAATGTCAGCATTCTACAAGAACCCCCAGAGGAGAACTGGCAACTTAAGTTACACCTGCATTTAGCTGGTGTAACTTACATCTGTCCTCTGAGGGTCCTGTAGAACCCAGTCCATGTGCCCCCTCATGCCCAGTCCACCCCTGTTTCTGCCCCAGTGGGCATCACAGCATGATCCCACCAATCTCTGTACTGTACATGCCTCCTGTACAGTAATGGCCCTGCAGGGCTGCCCACACCAACTGCCCCCCTCATGCCTATGTTACATGCCCTGCAGGGCTGCCCACACCCCCAGCCCCCTGAATCACCCATTGTAAAACACCATGCAGGGTGGCACTGTAAACCCCCCACCCATGCCCCCGACCCCTGAGTCTCTGGCTGCAAAAGCGGCAAATAACCCGATAAGCCCTGGTAGTCTAGTGGCCCCCCACCCAGCTGTGCCAGCCAACCCAGCACCCCCCACCCATCCCCAGCCAGCGACAGGCACAGCTCACCTCCATGGCCAGCCACCGACTGAGTGCTGTAGGAGCACTCCTGTAAAGACATGCTCAGAAATTTGTGGCCGGCGATTCGGGGGTTGGGGCACTGGTCGGGGGATGACAGCGCTGCCCTGCGGGGTGTTTTACAATGGGAGATTCAGGGGGCTGGGGTTGTAGGCAGCCCTGCGAGACATGTAGCAAAGGCATGAGGGGGCAGTTGATGTGGGCAGCCCTGTGCCACCATTACTGTATGGGGGCATGTACAGTACTGGGATTGGCGGGATCATGCTGTGATGCCCAGTGGAGCATCAATTTCTGAGCACGTCTCTACAGGAGCGCTCCTACAGCACTCAGTCAGCGGCTTTCCATGGAGGTGAGAGGTGGGCTGTGCCAGTCACCAGCTGGGGATGGATGGGGGGTGCTGGGTTGGCTGGCATGGCTGGGTGGGGGGCCACTAGACTACCAGGGCTTATCAGGTATTTGCCACATTTGTGGCCGGCAATTCAGGGGTTGGGGCATGGGTGATGGAATGACAGTGCCACCCTGTGGGGCATTCTACAATGGGGGATTCAGGGGCTGGGGGTGTGGGCAGCCCTGCGGGGCATGTAACATAGGCATGGGGGCCAGTTGGTATGGCCAGCCCTGCAGGGCATGTACTGGTGGTTTTGGGGGCCAGTTGGTGTGGCCAGCCCTGTGGGGCAATTGCTGGGGGTTTCAGCGGACAGTTGGTGTGGCCAGCCCTGTGGAGCATGTACTGGTGGTTTTGGGGGCCAGTTGGTGTGGCCAGCCCTGTGGGGCAATTGCTGGGGGTTTTGGGGGCCAGTTGGTGTGGCCAACCCTGTGGGGCAATTGCTGGGGGTTTTGGGGACCAGTTGGTGTGGCCAGTCCTGTGAGGCGATTGCAGGAGGCTTGGGGGGGGGTGTGGGCAGCCCTGAGGGGTGGCTGTTGTAGCTTGCTGGGCGGGGGGTGCACTTGCGACCTGTGGCTACAGATTGCGACATGTTGGCCAGGTAAGCCCTCTGTGTGGCATATCTAGCCACATGTCACAAGTCACAGAACTTTGCTGCAGAGACCCTGCCCCTTCTAAAATAGGGCACAGGGTCAATGTCAAAGAGTTAGTGGTGGCGCAGGTTATGCCTCGTGCAACTTGCACCACCCCTTCTAGAATCGGGCCCATAGACTTTACAAAACAGATAGGGGGTTTACATAGCAAGCAAATACATAAAGGTACATGCAGATTGGGAAGAACATGTCAAGCAAGTACAGTTAAAATACATCAGGTAGGAGAGGCCAACTTTTTTGCAACTGTACTTAGAGCATACCTTAGGTGGACAAGCAATTTATAGTGGTAGCTGAGCCTTAGAGCATACAGGTTGAATTAGGAGGGTCAGAAGTAGCAGTGACCAATGGAGGGGGGAGAACAGAATAGATGAGAGCAGGGGGAGGGTGGAGGCAGAAACAAGGGGGCGACAGATAAAAGGGTAGAGTGGTCAGAGGGTTGGGCTTGGATAGGAATCCACCAATGGGTTATATAAGTAGGGGATGGGGCAGGGCTGGGTAGTGTGGGGGAGAGAGAGGGATATGGGAAAGGGTTTTAAGGTGGAGGGTGAGGTGAGGGGAACCAGAGGGGAGGGGTGAATAAGAGGGGAGGTAATTTTTGTGAAGAGAAAGCGGGACTGGTGGGGGGGATAAAGAGGGGGCATTGGGGTAAGTGCTCATTGGGCAAAACCAGGCAAGGGAGGAAGTTGGGGAGGCAGATGGGTGCTCTGCAAGGCAAATAAGTTGTCAATAAAGGTATGATTAGGCACAAGTGATGCAGTCGCAGTTAACTAAGAGTGGCCAGGTACTGCAGCAGCTTGGTTTTAAATGTTCGTAGTTTTGTTTCCTCATTCAGCTCAGAGTTAAGGGTATTTAGCTAGAAGGGCGTCCTGTATGCAAAGGACCGTTGCCCTAGTGAGGTCCAGGCGAATGGAATAATGAAGGCAGCTTTACTCGACCCCCTAGTTAGTCTGGAGTAAGTGAAGTCTCTTAGCAGTTGCCTCACTCCAGGGGGAGCAAGACCGAGGGGGGAATTTTTAGTTAATAGACAGGCTTGGTACTGCTATTAAAGTTTAACCAACCAGTGCTTGAGTATAGTTCACAAGTGTGAGTTAAGCAGTCCACACCCAGGACTAGTCTGCAGGCTTTGTTTAAGACGATAAAGAAACAAAATGTTGTTGCGCTCAGGTCTGAGGACAGTGGGTGCCAGGTAGGATAGCCAGTCCAAATAGTCACAAATAAAGAATACCAGCACTCCAGAAGTCAATTAATCCACCAAGATAAAGGTTTATCACCAAAAGTATCCCCTGTCAGGAAGGTAACAGAAAGAGAAAACAAACCCCCAGAGCCTCAACCATTAGGTCTTCCAGGGGGCATGGTTCAATACTAGCTAATTTCTCCTTATATACACACAGTTGCATTCAATTAAACAATCAAACCAATAATTATATTATTGCTCATATACAGAGTTAAAAATAAAATCAGCACAAAATAAAAATTCTCTAAACATTCAAATTAGTGCTGATTAAAAAGAAAATAAAGCAATAACAAAGGAGAAAAGGAGCACGTCTGTAAGTCTGAATACAAAACTGCATTAAATATCATATTTAATTTCAAAGTCTTTTTAAAACAATATTCATTCCTCATTATACTTAAATGCAACAAAGTAATAAATAAGCACAGCTTACAGAAAGAGAATTAGCCAGAAAATCTCTAAGCAATGTGTAGATAAAAATAATAACTTTATCTCTAATACATTTATTGTAATGCTATCTAATCCATATATATTATTAGTCTAATATAGGTAGGTCTGCAAGCATATTCCCCTATTATATCTAGGGCATCATTATTTGATTTGTGATTCAGTTAGTAATATAGCAATTCAGCAGGAGGTCACTGCCAAGTGCAAAGGGTCAATGTTAGATATAAAAGACAAAGAACCTCTGCACGCAAGCACTGAGGCAATGGTTACCCCAAAGGGCATTTAGCCGGGAAGTTCAAAGAAATACAAAATCACACATGCCCCCACAATGCAAAGCATCATGGGCTGCATATGCAAATCACCACAGAATATTATGCTGGTTCAACTTTAAGCAGAAATGTATGGTGCCGAAAGGCCTCTCACACAATTTGCAAAGGGTACCAACAGAAGACATAGACACATGTTTCATCCTACCTGAACTCATCAGTATGCCTCATCTGTTTGACACCCCAGTGGAATGAACCAGCTACCCTAAGATGGTCTATCTGGGTTATGTTAGATATGTTTCTTTAAAACGTTTAAAATAAATTGTGCTGTAACATAATCAAATCTTTATTTAGAAAAATAAATAAAATAAAGCGCAGGGCAAAAACCCATAACCATTAATCACAGCAAACTGCAGGCACCTTGTACAATAAGATCTTCACATTTTAATTTCGGATCTGCCAGGGTATGCGCTGCTGCCATTCGAGCACAACGATCTTGATTCTCCTAAGTGCTGTATTGGTACCAGCTGCGTAGACTACTAGACCATAATCTATGATAGAGAGCATGGAGCTGTTAACTGCAAGTTTGATGGCACTTTTTGTGAGGCACTGCCTGTGCCGGTAGAGCTGACCTAGTCTGGCACTAGTTGCTTTGGCAACATGGTCTATGAGCTGGCTGTAGGAGAAAGAGCTGTCAAGGTAGACACCAAGGTACTTAAAGGTGGTGATCATTTCAAGTGTATTGAACTTGTTATTGTAGATATTGAGGTGATGGGACTTTTGATGGTTTTGATGGGAGGCAAACAACATTATTTTAGTCTTAGTGTAGTTGAGCAAGAGCTTGGACTGAAGGAACCATTTTTTCATAGCAGTAAATTCGACTTGCATGCCTTTTTCCGGCTCTTCTGTGAGTAGACTGACGAGTAGAATACAGCATTATCTGCATATAGAAGGATCTTACTCTAGAAGACTTTGGGGAGCTCATTTAGAAACAGGTTGAAAAGCAGCGGGTGCAAAATGGAACCTTGGGGCACCCCTTTGTTGACATGCCGACGGTCAAATAGAATGTCTTGAATCTTGACCTGCTGGGTCCTGTTAGAGAGGTAACTCTGGAACCAGCATAGAGAGACAGAGGATATACCAATGTTAGAGAGCTGGGTGAGAAGCAAGTCGTGGTTGACCGTGTCGATGGCCTTGATGAGGTCGATGAAAGTGGCCCCCACCAAGAGCCCTCGGTCAAGTGCTTCATGGATATGACCGGTAAATTCAACCAATGCCGTTGAAGTACTGTGTGCCTTCCAAAAGCTATGCTGTTCCTGGCATTTAAGGTTGTACTTATCAAGGTGCATACCTAACTGATCATATACTATCCTTTCTAGTGCCTTGGGGGGGGGGGTAGAATTGAGATTGGCCTTTAGTTGGCAAGGCAAGGTCTGTCCCTGCTTTTAAAGACTGCGGTGACCACTGCTGCTTTCCAGCATTGAGGGAAAATGCCTGTGGTTAGTGAGAGATTTAGGATCCAGGTTAGAGGGGAGAGTAAAACATCCAGGGTGAGAGCCACAATCTTTAGGTCAAGCGAGTCCTCACTGGATCTAGTTTTCCCGAGGACTTTTCCAAGTGTTTTTTTGCCTCAGTTGTAGAGATTACCTTCAGGTAGAAGGGAGGTGCTATGTATGTTGGAGGGATGTTGGTACAACTTATGGAGAAGCTAGGCACAGGCTGGAGATAGTCTGGAGGAAACACCACTAAGGTCTGTGAAGACCTTGTTGAAGCCATCTGCGATGGTTTTGGGATCCTGGGTAATCGCACCCTTGATGTTTATTTGTGACAGAGGTGATTTACTTGCTCTGCCTGTTAGGGTTTTGATATTGTCCCAGAATCTGTGGCAGTCACCTCAGGAGTTGTCCAATTCACTTTTAGAGTGAGATCTTTTTTGCAAGGTGGATGGCTTGAGTGCACTTGTTACGTGCTGCTTTGTATTTCTGTATGTCAGAGGGGGACCCAGTTCTCTTAGCCCTGTGCCACAGTTTATCCCTGACCCCCATAAGCTCAAGGAGCTGTAGTGTGATCCACAGTTTGCTGGTTCCTTTGATTTTCCTCATTTTTAGAGGGGCAAAGATGTTGCAGGCCATGTTAAACTTGTCGATAAAATACTTGAGAGCAGCATTCACATTAGTGGCAGCATAGACCCCCTCCCAGTCTATCTGGAGGAGGTAGGTTTTTAGTGAGGCAATTTGTCCAGCTTTTATAATTCTGGAGGTTATTGTTTTTTGGGGGGTTCGGGGTCTTGTTTTTCCAGGAGCATAAGACTGGCGAGTGATCACTGATAGAGTCGGCTAGCACCGTGGTTCTAGATATTCTTTGTGGCCGGTTGGTTAGTACCCAGTCTATGAGAGTACTTGAACTGGTGCAGTAGTTTACATGAATGGGGGTTTGAATGAGTTGGACCACGTCTATGGCTGCTATTGTATCCTGGTAAGGTGCAACATCTGAGGATAACCGGTTTATATTGAAATCCCCTAACATTATGATTTCTGAATGATGGTGATTATTAGATAAATAATCAAGTGCTAGTTTGAAACCAGCCTCTTGATCTTTAGTGGGTATGTACACTGAGATTATAGTTAAACCCTTTCCCTGGGATCCAAGTTGAGCATGGACTGTGACAATTTGTGATCTTTCACCCGTGGGTGGGGTGGGGAGTGCCCTGCACTGAAGTGAGTCATTAAC
This sequence comes from Neoceratodus forsteri, assembly GCA_016271365.2. Taxonomy (NCBI): domain Eukaryota; kingdom Metazoa; phylum Chordata; order Ceratodontiformes; family Ceratodontidae; genus Neoceratodus; species Neoceratodus forsteri. Next base: position 1,032,241,693 of record CM028135.1, on the reverse strand, counting down.
ATAAATGACACAGCCTACCCCTTGTTTCCCTCGCTGGTCCACACTGAATGTTGTGTAGCCCTCAAGCTGGGTAGCTGAATCGGGGTTTCTTGGAGTGAACCAGGTCTCCACAACTGAGATGACAGCTGGTTTATGTTGGGTCATCCATACCTGGAAAGCATTAAGTTTTGCTAGCAGGCTGCATATGTTGAGAGATGCAATTGTTATTACCCCAGTCTTGCAGACTGTTGGTGGTATTGAGGTCTCCAGTACCAGGTCCAGGGTTTGGGTGAATGTTCCCTGAGAGTAGAAAGAGTAGCCAGGTAATTCTAAGAGCTTGTAGCTTTAAATGTTTCATTAGATAGGATTTGCTGTGGGAGTTGACTTTGTTATTGCTCACTTTTGTGGAGACTATCAGCATTACAGTCATAAGATGATGCAAGTCAGTGCACACAAGAAGCGATTTCTTTACATCTATTTAAAGGGCAACAGTGTGCAAATTACAAACCTGGATGGAAAACAGTGCAAAAAAGATGCCAAGAACTCAGAAACCCTGTGTGCATTCAGTATTAGGACATCTTCATCAGTGGGTCAAACTGCCCCTTGTGTGCATGCTCTCCTTGGCTTGCAGTTTTAGTTTAGTGAGCATGACACTTTGAAAGGTTTGTGGTGCTGAGGCTTCCTGTTGGTATCACATTATGATGAGCCTCTTGAACTTCAGTGTCCTTTATTTATTGTGTTAATATAGAAACATACAGAAATATACACAGTGACAGCAGAAAAGGACTAATAATCCATACAGTTATAAGCAGCAGTGTATGTTGTTCATGAATGAACCATAAACACTGCTTTGCTTATTAATTTTAACAGCAATTTTGACCGATATAATGTTTATAAATTGGATAAAAAAACAAATAAAGCTTTTAAATAGAGTATTTTCTTTTTTTTCCCTACCTGAGGGGCTTAACGCTCAGCCCCCAAGTATAGAGAGCTTTGCTTTGTCCTCATACACCCCTGCTGGGGGCTTTGCACCCGACCCCTGGGACCCACCAAAAGTTTTACAAACCCAGCTCCTATCATTAGAGAGAGGATGCCACGCTTGCTAGCTGCCTTGTGTAAAGGTACGTCAACCGACATACTAGAAAGCACCGAGTAGAGTGACCAACCTCGTAGAGGGCAAGTTAGCAAGTTTTGGCAACTAAAAGTTTCTGAAACTGGTTGAGTTGCACTGCAGGAAGTTGGAAGACTTTGCTTTGCTGTGTGACCCGATCTAAGACTGTCTGCAACTGTAAGAATAATAGTGACTGTGGCAGTAGTGTGGGTGTGCCAGATTCTGAAACATTCCTCACTGCGACTGCGAGATGATGCAGGGCTGCAGCCAGGTTTTTTTTAAAGTGACTGATGGTTCTGGGCCACTGTGGCCTCAGACTTGCCTCACCACCTGCTGCTGGAAGGAAGAGAGAGGAAAAAAAGCTGCCTTGGGCCTGGCTGGCCTAAAGAAATCGGACTCTGGGATTGAGACACTAAGTGAGAGTCGGCTGCTGGCTGCCTGGAGCTGCCTGGGAGCAAAGAAAACAACAAACCACATTGCACAGCCCCAGAACAGAGGTAAGTGGTAGTGAGACACCTTTTGAGCCCTAGGGGAAGGGAGGGGAAGGGGGAGGTAGGGTGTATTTTTGGTTTGGGCCTATCCTTTTCCTCTCCATCCTATCCTCCTTCCCCTACATCCTATCCTGCTGCTGCAACTTTCAAGCCTGCACTGCACAACTTTACAACAAACCACCTCCCTCCTCCAGCTCCACAGTAGCGTAGCAGCTCTGTTCTGCTGGGTGATTGCATACACAGGGCTGGGCTCAGACGGGAAGGGAGTTGGGACTGGAGCCAGTGCATCCAAGGACAAGGAGGCCCTGGTTGGGCCCAGTACTTGTGGCAGTGGAAGGGGTTGGCCACGTGTCTTTCTAATTTGGCGTAACTGCCTGGAAGAGGAGGCAGTGGAAATGGCTGGAGACATGTCTTTCTGACTGGTTTATCAGGGAGGGGGGCCCTGTCCCTTATTTTTAAAATCTAATGCTGGCAATCCTATGATGTCATGACATGCCAATGACCTGATTCCTGTATGAACATTTGGGTCAAAAAGGGTGAAGGGCTCACTCAGAGGACTGGAAGGAGGGCAGAGTGGCACTGGAACTCTCTGGCAGATGAAATACTTGGTGGTGTCCTGTGACACCCCCAACCCCTGATCTCCCAGACCATGCCCTCTATACATTCCCTGGCATCCTGTGGTATCCACACCCCTGAATGCTGATCAACAAATGTAAAGGTGCTCATTAGTGGTCTAGCTGCCACCTGCCTAAAGGTGCTCATTAGTGGTCTAGCTGCCACCTGCCTCTACCCAGCACACTTCTATTCCAAGCTTTTCCTTTAGTTGGGGTTGGTGCTGTACTGGGGGCAAGGTAGGTGGGGGGCTGCTGGACTGCTAATGTGCACTGGTGCATTTGCATTTTGTGACCTCGTGTATTTGCACTGGCATTCAGGGTGAGGCAGGGGTAACCATGGGACAACCAGGAATGTATAGGGGACATGTGCCACCAGCACACAGAGTGGTTCAGCAGTCCCCTACCTGTATCCAACACAGCACCATCCTCAGCCCTCCCCTTACCACTTTGTATGGGAAAGGGAGGGTTGGGTTAGGTGCTTTACTGGGGAGGGATGGGTGGGGGCTGTTGTACTGCACTGCTAATGTGTGCCGGTAAGTTTGTCAACTGGCATTCAGGGTTTGTAGGTACCACATGATGACAGGAATTGTATAAGGGACATGTGCTGGGAGACCAGGGATGGGGGGGTGCCTTGGGACACCATGAACTATATTACAATGCACTCTATATATATGTGAGTAGCCACTGTAGACATTTCAGAGCTGAGAAGCTAGTTTGGGACTAAACCAAATGAGTCCCACAGTGATGTGGTGGTTTGGCTTGCTCACATTGGAATTCCAATCTGAAAACTAAGAGGACCCCCTTTCTTTCATGGAGTTTAAAGTAACAAAAACCAATAGGCAATTAAATTGTTTCAATTCTAATTTGTACCATGTTGCTTTTTTTTGGGGGGGGGGGTTGTGCACTGGAATTTTGTTTTTGTCTGTTATATACCACATACCAGTAGCACCCCTAAGCAGAAATGTGAATTACACTTTGTGAGAAATGCAGAGGTTAGAGCATGCTACTTTGGGGAGGTGTGGCACCCCTTTCAACATGCTGCCTTCCACCACCTGTGAAATTGCAAGGGACATGTGCTGGGAGACCAGGGATGGGGGGGGTGCCTCGGGACACCATAAACTATATTACAGTGCACTCTGTATATGTGAGTAGCCACTGTAGGCATTTCAGAGCTAAAAAAACTAGTGTAGGGACTAATCCGAGGGGGTCCCACCATGACGTGGTGGTTTGGCTTGCTCACATTGGAATTCCAGTATGAAAACTAAGAGGACCCCCTTTTTTTATGGAGTTTAAAGTAAGAAAAGCCAATAGTCAGTTAAATTGTTTCAATTCTAATATGTACCATGTATTTTTTTTGGGGGGGGGGGTGTGCATTGGAATTTTGTTTTGGTTGTTGCTTGACTCCAGGGTAAGTATAGGGGACAGGTCTTCAGGAGTTGGGGAGACAACAAGACACTGGGATAAATATTACCATCAAGGTGATGGGTGTATGAGTGGGAGGATGCTTTAGACACCAGGTAATATATTCACAGCAAGGAGACTGGACAGTTGCTCGGATGGGGCAGTGGGTGCTGGTATCCACCAGTGATAGATGTAGTATACAGGACAGGTGCTTGGAGGGTGGGGGCTGCCACTAAACACAAGAGCATCATGTAATACCCGAGACAAGGATCAGAGATTGGGTGGTGCCACAGGACACCAGGGCACATGTTCGCAGACCTAGGCGGGGGATTGTAGGCTTGGGTAGGTGCACTCGACACCAGGTCTAGGGCTAGATATATGCAGGATGAGTGTTTGGGTGGGGTAGGTGGTGCTGCTAACCACCATGGATGGTGTTAAGACAGGTGCAACTCAGCCACTGCTTCCCATGCAGATGTGCCCATAATGAACACTCAGATGGCCCCTTAGCACTATGCAGGCACAATGGGCTCTTTTGCATGGTGCTGCTGAATATCGCAACATGACTACTGGCAGAGCCAGTCTGGGGGCACAGTTCCCTGTGGGCTGGATGCAGCCCAGGTCCCTGCCAGGGCAGTGCACATTGTGACCCCAAGTTTTCAACATAGACTTTTACTCACACCACCCCATGTAAGTGATGGGTGTTGTTTTTTTCAAATCCTGGCAAAAACGGATTTTCCCATTTGTGGAGCGATATGACCTTTTTGGCCAGGATTTGACATTTTTCACTTACCAGATTCATAAGGTGGGGTCAAAAGACTGTGTGCAAAACCCAACTCAGATAGTTTCAAATGTCACAGAAAAAGAAAAATTATGAAGTAACATGTTTGCAGGGACAGCCGTTGATCCATTGGGGACCTTGCCTTCCCATGCCTATGACCTGACTTTGAGTGCGACCTCTGTGAGCTAGCTGAATGGTCTGAGGCTGGGGGGAAGACACAGCAGTGTGGCACTGGCCCAAGCCTGAGGAGGGATGGAGCTTAGAAACCTAGAAAAGTGTTAGCAGATGCAGGCCTTGTGGTCCATCTAGTCTGCCCATAGTATTGTTTTAACCCCCCACCCAGGAGTCAGTTTTCTTATTTGATAGTATAAGACCTATGTGTCTATCCCATGCAGACTTGAATTCCTTGACAGTCTTTGTCTTCAACACCTCTGGAGCCTACAATACGACAAAACCCTGAAAATGCACCAGTGCAGTATAACACAGCGACAGGGTGCAATACCATGAATGGGTCTGTGTGTGGTACTGCACTCTCTCACTGTCCCAGACAGAGGATAAGACCTCTGCTTGGGCAGAGTTCCACTGATCAGCTGCCATGGCTCGATGGAGTGAGCCACTGGCATCAGGGAAACCAGGCAATGCTTTTGGGACCGGGTTCGATTCCTGTTCCCAGAAGCATGGACATTTTTTTTTTTTCCACACTTTGTTTGGTATTTCTGTTACCCCCTTCCAAGTTAGTTATTTTAGTTCCGGGCACAGACCCCCCCCCTTAACAGGGAGGGGTGCAGGCGGGCAGAGCCCCTCACAAACAAAAATATTTATGCCACATGGCATATTTATTTTAGTCTTTGGTAACCGGGTTAGGCCCACTAGGCACAAGTGCCTGTTTTCAGGGGTGACGTGGGAGCACTGGGCGGTTAAGTGACTTGCTTAGAGTCGCATAGTATGCAAGTGGGGGCTGTGAGAATCAAACCCAGGTTTGGTCTGCTGGATGTGCCAAGCTCATTCACAGCTCATTACTCTAACCTCCAGGCTATACAGCCAACTGTTTTGGCTGCACGGTATATGCATGCGGCATAATGTCTTGTGACATTATGATCCCATGCCAGTTTTTGGCAGTTCCATGCATTTGCCAGTCTTTCAGTGATGAACTACAGTACTTTCTTGTGTTTTCCCTAAATTTTCCCCCTTTCAGTCTCATGTTGTAGGACTTCTGGTGAGGACCCTGAACCATCTTGGTGGCCTTTCTCTCAATAGTCTCCACTCTCTCTATGTCCTTCTTGAGGCGAGGTCTCCAGAACTGCATGCAATACTCCAAATGGGGTCTCACCAGGGACCGTTACAGAGGCATCATCACTTCTCTTTTTCTGCTAGTGATACTCTCCCTATACAACCCAGCATGCTACTTGCTTTGCGCACTGCCTTTTCACATTGCTTGCAAGTCATTAGTTATAATAATGCCCGGTCCCTTTCTTGCAGTGTTGCCTCCAGTTTCTCTCACTCCCCATGTATTACTGCAGTTTAGGGTTTCCTTTTCCCAAATGCATGATTTTACACTTTTTTGCATTGATCTTCAGCTGCCATGTTCTTGACCATTCTTCCAGTTTTTCTAAGTCTGATGCCATTTTACTTACTCTCCTGGCTTTGTCCACCCTGTTGAAGATCTTTGTGTCAACCGCAAACAGGTGCACCTTGCCATCCAGGCCCTCTACAGTGTCTCTTATGAACACGTTGAAGAGGACTGGTCCCAGGACAGCTCCCTGTGACACCCCACTGGTCACCTCCCTCTTATTTGACAGAGTCCCACTGACCACCACCCTCTGTGTTCTACCATTGAACCAGTCTCTCACCTAGTTTACGACTTTGATCCCCACCTCCATACTGCTGAGTTTGTTCCAAGAGTCTTCTGTGGGGGACTGAGTCAAAGGCCTTAACTGAAATCCAGGTAGGCCACGTCCACTGAGTCATCTGGAGTACATGCACATATGACACCCAGTGGTGGGTAGGGGAGCCTTCCTTCACAAGAGGTTGACATGTATATTGAGGCCTGATGGGCCCATGTACTATGTCAGGACAGTGGTGGCAAGAAAAATTGGGAAGAGTGTACATGACAGGATGAAGGTCTGATCACTGAAGGCCCTGCATCAATGATGGGCCCCCTACTGCAGTCAGTTGCCCAGCACCATCATCCTCCCTCTCAGGAACTTACTTGTACCTTTGGTACCCTCACACACAGATTCTCTCCCCCCCATGACTGGGATAGAAATGGATGAACATCCACCCCCCTGACTGTCAGCCACTTTGACAGTCTGTCACCCAGTCAGTATTGCAGGTGTGCAAAAGCTTTCAGAAAAAGAGATGTGCAAGAACAAGGGGACACAATCTGAAGATAGAGGGCGGACGGCTCAGGGGCAATGTGAGGAAATATTTTTTCACAGAGAGGGTGGTGGATGCATGGAAGAGGCTTCCTGAGGAGGTTGTGGGATCTAAAACTGTGGGAGAATTCAAGAATGCATGGGACAGACATAAGGCAATTTTTATGGGGGGTAGGAAGAAATAGGCTGTTGGTTAAATAGCATCTGCAGCTTATCCTCTAGGTAGGCAAATGGGCAGACTAGGTGGGCCAAGTGGTCCTTATCTGCCGTCAAAATCTATGTTTCTATGTTTCTATATCCCTATTGCTGACATCCATGAGAGGCCCAAGTCTGTTTCCAAACCCGGGTCTCTGCTGTGATACTGGTATCTACCCCTCCCGACGAACCCACTTTACTCCCCCCAAAAGAAATCCCGTTCCACCCAAAACAGCTGATTGGTATTTTTATTAATCATACTAATCCATTTTCCACTTTGTCTACAGGTCCAGTGGAATGATAAGGATACCAGCCCAGACACTGGAGAGCACTGACCACGCGTATCAGATAAGTATTGTTTTATCATTACATTACCTTGTTTGTCCAGTTAGCTACTAAAGAGCAGCAGAGTCTTTGTGACCCTTTTGCTATTCTTGTTTTACAGGTACAACTGGTTGTTTCCTCGAGTCACCCAACCCCTGTCCCAGAATCCCCAGAACACAGGTTTCTTTCTTTCTTTCTTTTTTTTATGAGGTTCAGTTGAAAACAATATAGTAAGGGATTTGATTTTTTCTGATATATGGAAGTACCAGTTGACATGAACCCTTATTGTTACACCATCATACCTCCTACACTACTCTGCACTGATGAGCCAGGATTCTTATATTAATTTATTTTTAATTTATATTGAAAGTTCTGCGAATGATTAAACTACCACTGAGTTTTTTTTCACATTTTTATTTATTGTATACCTTGGTGTATTTGGATTTTAAAGGGTTTCAATATTTTTTCGAAGAGACCATCTTCGCCCATTTTCATGTATTGTACTGGCTAAAGCTGAACGCGGGAAAGACCATGGTGATGGTTGTGGACCCGGGGTCACCGTGTAAAAGGGATGAGCTCTGGACTTTATCTGGGGGGCTCCCAGATCCTTTCCTCTGAACAGGTGCAAGACCTGAGGGTGGTGCTTGATGATGGGATGACTTTACGATCTCAAGTGCTGGCGGTCATCAAGTCTTCCTTTTACCACCTTAGGAACATCGCCAGGATTAAGAACCTTGTTCTGTCTGGGGATCTGCCTACATTTGTCCATGCCTTTGTGACCTTGTGCCTTGATTACTGCAACTCCCTGTACTTAGGGCTACCTGGGGTTGATATCCACTGCCTGTAGTCAGTGCAGAATGCTGCAGTGCATTTGTTGATGGGGACATCTCGATCCTCTCATATTACGCCTGTGCTACGTGAGCTGCACTGGCTGCCGATTCGGTGGTGGATCACCTTTTAAAGTTGGTTTACTGACTTACAAAGCCCTACATGGACTTGCCCCGACTACTTGAAAGAGATTCTTGCACCCTACTGCCCTGAGAGACAGCTCCATTCGGCTGACAAGGGGTTGCTGAAGATTCCGAGGCTGTCTTTAAAATCTTTTGGGGCCCGTGCATTTATGCATGCGGCCCCTTCCCTCTGGAATTCTCTACCCTGTCAGCTGCGGGAGTGCGCAGCTGTGTGGGGTTTCAAGCAGGCGCTGAATACTTTTTTGTGGCGCCAGGCCTTTTATGGTATCAAATAAAGGGACTTATCAGACTATATTTATTATCTTATTGCCATCTGAGTTGATTTTATTATTGTTGTCTAATTTTATTGTAAAGCGTCTTGATGCTCTGAAAGGCGCTTAAGTGAAATAAAGTTATTATTATTATTAGTCTTTCTAATTTCATAAAATGTATCCAAGTTTCAAAGATTGGTGGGTTTGAGTCTTCCATTTGCCCAATATACATTTTGTGGCTAATGTCATGGCAGTTGCCAAAAAAATTTGCTGATATTGATCAATATCTGTAATCTCATCTTCAAATGCAAATAAGGTAACTATTATAGAAAATGTTAGTTGCTTATTCAATGTTTTATTTATTATCTGAAAAATTTTAAACCAAAAAATGGTGAGATATGGGCATTGATGGATGAGATGAATCAATGTTCCTGTTGTTTTTGAGCATCTAGGACATTTATCAGATATATTGGCATTCATCTTATGTAATTTATATGGGATATATAAATATATATATATATATATATATATATATATATATATATATGTATATATATATATATATATATATATATACACACACACAGTGACTTGCAAAAGTATTCAACCCCTTGAAAGTTGTCAGATTTGTCTGAATTACAAATGAGAGACTTACATATATTATTCTAGTCAGTATTTTTATTGCAAACTCATATGCTCTAACAGTATATCCTCAAAGCCAAAATTAATTATCCGTCAGCACATCTTTTAAAGTAAATTAAAAACTGGAAAATGCTGCTTGCAGAAGTATTCAACCCCTACACATTAGTATTTGGTAGAGCCACCTTTTGCTGCAATAACAGCTTTAAGTATTTTGGGGTAAGTATCTACCAGCCTTGCACACTGTTCGGGAGTGATTCTTCTTGGCAGATTTGTTCCAGGTTGCTCAGGTTGGTTGGGTGACGCTTGTGGACCGCAATTTTCAAACAGTGCCACAGATTCTCGATGGGATTGAGATCCGGACTTTGACTTGACCACTGTAGAACAATCGCCTTTTCGTTGTTCAACCACTCCTGTGTTGCTTTGGCCTTGTGCTTGGGATCATTGACCTGCTGAAAGGTGAAGTTTCTCCCAAGCTTCAGTTTTTCAGCAGACTGAAGCAGGTTCTCTTGCAGTATCTCCCTGTATTTTGCTCCATCCATTCTTCCTTCAAGTTTAACAAGATGCCCAGTCCCTGCTGATGAAAAGCATCCCCACAGCATGATGCTGCCACCACCATACTTCACTGTAGGGATGGTGTTTCTCGAGGCATGGGCAGTGTTAGGTTTGTGCCACACATAGCACTTTGAATTTTGGCCAAAAATCTCTATCTTGGTCTCATCAGACCACAAAACCTTGTGCCACATCTTATCTGGGTCACTCTCATGCTTTCTGGCAAACTCCAGACGTGCTTTGATATGGTTCTTTTTGAGTAATGGCTTCTTTCTAGCCACCCTCCCATACAGGCCAGTGTTATGCAGAGCTCTTGATATGGTTGACTGGTGTACCTTCACTCCACTCAGCCACTGAACTCTGTAGCTCCTTCAAAGTGATTGTTGGCCTCTCTGTGGCTTCCCTCACTAGTCTCCTTCTTGTTCGGATGCTGATTTTGAGGGACGGCCTTGTCTAGGTAGTGCCTGGGTGGTGTGATGCAGCCCACTTCCTCACTATTGATCCAACAGTGCACACTGGATATCCAAACACTTGATATTATTTTGTACCATTTTCCTAATTTATGCATGTCTATTACTTTATCTCTAACTTCCTTAGAATGCTCTTTAGTCTTCATTTTCACACCCTTCCTTCAGATTCACAGTCTGACCAATGGTCATTAAACTGAAGGGGGGGGGTTTATCCAGAAAATGTGAGCTACTTTAATGTTTCAGAGGTGAGGCCAATAGTAAGCCAATTGTATCCTCGTTAGGGCAATATTTTTCATCTGTGTAAACTTGGAGCTTCCAGAGCACGGGGGTTGAATACTTATGCAAACAACATATTTCAGTTATTTATTTTTCTTAAAAATATTTTCTAACATAAAACCAATGTCACTTTAAAATAATTATTTTGAGGATCAGTCTTTTTAAATAAAGTATTACACAGAACAAAATCTCAATATATCATTTGTCATTCAGACAAATCTGACAACTTTCAAGGGGGTTGAATACTTTTGCAAGTCACTATATATATATATATATAGTATATATGGGGTATAATATACCCTGTGAAGTATATTATATTGAATTTGTTGCATTTTACTTGTCTTAATTTTTATAAAAGGAGTAGATAAGATTAAAGACCATAATTCCTCTGATATCTCAATGCTCAGATCTTTTGTCCATTTATGTTTCAATGCTGTAATGTCCTTTGTTATTGTAGATAATAGACTAGCATATAACTGATATTAGAGATTTATTCTCTTTCTGTTCTGAGAATATGTCTAAGATGGGTGTAGACTGTAATTTCAGATTGCTGTTGGTTTTGTAATAAAGTTCCTTATTTGTAATTATTTATAATAATGATTGTCTGAAATATGATATTGTTTTTTTAACTGCTCAAATGATTTAAATTGGTTATTGGAGAAAAGTTGGCCACATTCATATAATCCTAGTGTCCGCCATTTTTATAGGTTTCATCATTTATTGGAGTAAAGTAATAGTTATTATATATTGGTGAGTAATGTGCAACCCTTATTTTAAAATTTAGAATCTTATGTATTGAATGAAACTGATGTCTTATTGTACCTTGTATGTATTTCTGTTCATCCTCTGTTCCCTACCCCCTCAGGATGCACTGGAAGATGAGCAATGTATTGCTTAGTGTGCTTTCCCGGTGAAACATTTCAATAAATAAATAAAAGTGCTCTCTTTCATGCGTGCTAGTATATAATGGTTCATCTTAAAGCACCATGCTACCCATTACCTTCACGTCATTTGCACAGCAAGAGGCTTGGCCCAGTTGGCAGGCGGATATTGATGTCAAGATGATGAGGGTCCAAACCATATGGACAGAATTTGCCTATATTCTTCCACTCCCAGTTATGGGTGTGGATTTAGTGGGGCACAGTATTCCTTACAATTTTGCCTTTAAAGGATTCAGGGAGTTGGTTTACATAAGGTGGGATGGGGAAGGAATAGCAGGGTAAGGATAGTGGTGAAAAACTGTTGAGGGGGATGGGGTAGCCATACAAATCCAAAGTCCTACAACCTGGCAGAGACAGAACCTCACCATTATGTTCATTAGAATAATATACCAAAGTATACATAGTGGTGGGGAAGGACATAGCGTCTATAAGCAGATCTAAGGTGGGAGAAAAGTATCCAGGCATCATGCGCTGTAGGGTGGGATTTTAGCACTCAAGTTTCAGCCATTGGTTGGAAGACATGGGGCCCGATATTCAAACTTTTTCCAGGACGCAAGGCCCAGTTTACATGTGAAAACAGGGTTTGTGACCAGGCAAAATGTGGACGGGGGGGTGCAATGCAAATGGAGGGACAGGGACTTGAATTTTAGCGCAGTCCAATATTCAGAGTAATGGCACCTGACCATGCAAGTTCGGTTTGTGCAGTCCCCTTGTTCCAGTGGTCCCGATCCCATGCCAGTGTTTTAAACCTATTTTCCTGGTGTTCAGCATCCCCCCCACTCGCACCCATGCTTGATGAACACACACAAGAGCAGGCAGTATAGTGCAGTGGTTTAAGGCTCTGAGCTGCAAATCTGGTGACATCCAGCAGACCAGACCTGTGTTTGAATCCCACAGCTTCCGCTTGAATACTGTGTGACCCTGAGCAAGAGCAAGTCACTTAACTTCGCTGTGCTCCCAGGTCGCACCTGTAAAAAAACTTTAAGCTTCTTGTGCCACTCCTAGTTAAAAAAAATTAAAAAAAAAAAAGGTCCCAGGTGTCCAGTGTCCAGTGGTCCCTCACCCCCACCCAATTCCATACCAGATACCTGAGTATTCCCATCGCCAAGAAGCTGCTTTGATGGACCGTACACCATTCATGTGGCCCCCCCCCCAGAGGTTATCAAGGTAGGCATACTGAGGTGAAATGCCTCCCCCCTCCTCTCCTGCAACTGGTCTGCAAACGGTACCAGTAGTACCAGTAGTGGTACCTCACCTTCCAGGAATCCTCCCCCAACCCAATGTTCCATGTCCACATTTCAGCAGCTACAACCAGTTCCCAACAATGGGGTGCAAAACGAGGTCTGTTGCGGTGCAATACAATGGAACATTCAGTTACCAGTCACAAGAAGTCTTACCCCCCCCAATGTATTGCAGATCACAGTTCAGGTCCCCTGGCATCTAGTGGACCTACCCCCCCATGCCACTAAAAGACAACCCCTTTCCCCCCAGCCATCCCTATCACCCAAACAGCTGGTGCATGTGAACTACACAGCTCTCCTCCACATATCATCTTGGTCACCCACCATCTGACAGTAGCATGGTGCATGCTGTTTATTTATAGGGCAAGGCACGTGATTCTTTGCCCCAAAAATAAGCAGCATGCTCTCTGAAAGGTTGGTTTAGGGAATGGGTTGAGAAAGAGGGGTTGGATGTTTGGTGCTGTGGGGGTTGGTGGATCCACTAGATGCCAGGGACCTGGACCATGTCCTGCTATAAATGGGGGTAGGGGTGGGGTTCTAGTGACTAGTAACTGAATACTCCATTGTGTGGCTCCACACCAGTCTCTGGTCTGTACCCTCTAGCAAGGGATTGGTTGTGGCTACTGAAATGGGGATGGGGATCATTAGGTGGGGGTTCCTGGAAGATGGGGGTACTGCTACCGGTACCAATTGCAGACTGGTTGGGGGAGACACTTCAGCTCAGTACACCTCCATTGGCAACCTTTGTGGGGGAAAACAAGAACAGCCTTCAAGCTGTCATAGTGGCTTCTTTGGGACGGGGATACTGGGGGAAGGGCACTGAACACCAGGGAACTTGTGTGCGTACATCGTCATGGGTGGTGGTGAGGGACCACTGAATACCAGGGAAACTGGTTTCAAACATTGGGAATGGGATCAGGTGGGGGACCACTGGACACCAGGGAAATTATTTGCATGTACCAGGCAAGGGATCAGATGGAGGAGAGGACTACTAGCACCAGGGATAGTTCTGTGTCTGGGCCCAGGCAGTTGATGGGAGGGGGGCTGAGCTAAATCATCTGGCTACCCATGCAGAAATGCACCTTAGTGCCTTGCATGTCCAATGGCCTCATTTGCATGGGTCCGTTTGAATATTGTGAATTGTACTTTGGCACAAACTATTGTGGGGGCATACTTCGGGAGCCATGTCAGGGCAGTGCTAAGTGGCGTAGCCCTGGGCCAACATGGTCCTATACTCAATTGAATAGTGATGGTGCATTATTCCATTGAATACAGCATCTTCAGTAACCCGAACTATCGCAATGCAGTGTGCAAACATCTGTGCTCCACTTAGCACATTTTTGAATATTGGGCCCATTGTGAGATAACACCCATGCCATACTCCAGTTGTGCCATAGCTGTTGCCAGAAGAGAAGGCTGCCTACACCCTCCTCACATACAATGCTATGCTCCAGCTGTGCCGTAAGTGTCACCAGTAGAGCAGGCTACCAACACCCTCCTTTTCCAGAGTCATGGCACATTATCTCCACATTCTGTAGTAGCCCCTCTGATCTGGTGGATGGGAATTGGGATTGGGAGCTGGTTCTGAGTCTCCCACATTGAAGTGTAGCTCACTGTCAGCACCATTTGGGTCAAAAAATGAGACCAAACTGGGCACAGAACCCAGGCCTCCAGAATGCTACCAAGTGTTCTGTTGACCTGGCTTTTCCAGAGTAACGATTTTTGCTGTAGGATGGCTGGATTCACTGTATGTTTTAATATGATATTTATACAGAATTTTTATTGTTAAGCACTATAATCAGAGTAAATAGCACTCTATAAATAAAGCTGAATTGAACTGAATTGAACTGAGATCAAACCTGAGCTCAACTCAGTGATTTAGGATGTTTTGTTTCATATGGAAGTTTAAAACATTTTCCACTTGCTTTTCAGATGAATACATTAAAGAATGGTGAGGACACTTGGAGACATAGCCAATCATAAAAAGTTCAGGTAAAGATATTTTTTTTACCACATACTGTGTGCTGTACATCCATTTTTTTGTCTACTTCTCCTTTTGTTATACATCCTACTCTTATTTTTTTATTTTTATTCTATTTCTTCTCCTCCCATGGTGGCGTTCCTTCCAGGTCAACCACCCCAGCCCTGTCAGTGCCTTACCTCCTGCCACACCGGTAACCTGCATTCATGGTGCAAGCTGGCCAGTGTGGGAGAGGTTTGAGGGTCTGGAGGTCAGGTCTCCTCTCCCAGGGAGGGTGGCTTGGAAGCGTTGCCAAATGACTGCTCCCAGGTGGAGGCCAAGGGGTGATGCAGTGAGGACTCCAACATAAGGGAGGGCACGGTGGGACCATGTACGTCCGAGCACCTCCATGCTTGAGCAACGACATACGTGCCCCTTCAAGGGGGATGAGGAGAAAAATGTAAAATGTTCGGCAGCAACAGGATGAATGGTCAGCCTCTTGCAGGCTCTGCACCTGTGGCCAGGAGCTGTTCCCACAAGCCAGGGACAGTACAAGGTAAGACCACCTGGGGAAGCCTGGTGATGGGGCGGGGGGGCAACTGGGAAGGAAGCTGCCGCAAGGAGGAGGAGAAATAAAATAGGAAAAAATAAATAAATGATTAACTGCTGAATCTGTTAAGAATTATTTATGGCACTCAGCCATGTCATGCCGTTTGGCAGATCAAGGTCTGATGTGATGGATACCACCCTCGAAGACAACGCTTTTAACATCATTCAAGCACCCTCAAAATGGTACAAAATCCTGGGATCTAGTTGCAGCAGGACCTGCCGTCACTCTGGGCACAAGCGGTGGGCACCAATATTTTATTCAGTTATTATTGGCAACTTTTTTTGCAGAAGTGCAGACACTCTGAGGTGTGGGTTATTGCCTGATAAGTGCACTTCCAGGTGCTAAAGGTACTTAGTGCAAGTACATCATATCACATGCACATGGGGCAAGCTGTTATCTGGCAATAATGCACATTCATTTATTATTGTTTACACTCGGCATTATTATATGTTTATATATTGAGGCATTGGACCATAAGTCACAAAATAGGCTGTGTCACAATGCATACTTTGAGACACTATACTATATATTAAATTTATACAAAATAAATTTATATGTTAAAATTTAAATATCTCATAGGTACACGAATTACTCAGGGATTACCATTCACTTATCAGTCACAGCCCAGTCCTAAGTAGTACTTTTAACCTTAAATATATTCGTCATTTAATAATTTATTAGCAGTAAAAGCATACTGCTGCAAAGCAGTCCTTAACCATCATCCAGACTGCTGTGAAAATTGCTATCTTAGCCTTCTAATTTGTATCTCATTTACATGTTTTGTACTATATGCAGGCTGACTTAAGGCTTCTGACTGTGAAGGACATTGTGATGGCCCATTATAATAGAACTGACTGTTAAGCATCACAAAAGCAGTTCGAAGGCTAATTTAATGCTAATTTCATGCTAATATACTGCGAAGGTGAACTGCAATGTTAAGGTTAAAGGTGAAAGAAAACCGTTTTTACATATTTAGATGCCCTCTAGTTGTTCTTTTATTGGTTACTCAGTATTCTGATGTTTTTGACATTTTTTGTTAAACTAATAATCTAATTTTGTTTCCTTTGTAACTACCCTAAATCCCTCTCTCCTCAGTGGTAGCTGCTGTCTGTGTTCATACTGCCTGAACATTCTACGACATCACAAACACCTTACCAGGCCATTCAGACAAATAGCATGGAAAGGAAGTTATTGATGTCATAGAATGTCTTAGAAATATGAAAATCAAGAGCAGTAGCTGGTATGGTCAGCCCGTCAGCGCAGCGGTTTGATTTCTGCTTGCAACGCCAGCTACCCGGGTTCAGGAACAAGCCTGGGAGCTGGAAGGTTGGCCGGGGAGGGAGAAAATTTGAGCATCCCAAGGACTACTTGTCTTCTCTGGGGGGAGGAGGGAGTCAGAGCTTGGGTGGAGATCTGAGGTACACCAAGTCTGATGCTTAACAGGGGGGCAGCGTGCCAGACGTCAGCGCTTAAGCGCCTTGACTTCGGGGACATGGCACATCGAGAGAACGCTGGAAAACACCTCTCAGCACTCCGGGTAGACGGAGCACCAGGCCCCAATCCTCAATGCCTCCACCAGCCTGGCAACAGCATCCCCACGAAAGATAGATGCCCAGGGTGTAAGGGCCCCCACCCTGTACCTGCCTGGGGGTAGAACCACAACTCCATGGGGGATGGACTGCACCGGTCACCAGGTGGGTGAGCGAGGACTGAAAAAGGCCGTATGTGTCTTCTGAGTTGCGAGGAGGGGGAGCAAAAAAAATAGAAAAAAAGAGCAGTACAGTAGCTGGTGAGGAGAGTGGAACTCTATTTAGATCAGAGGGCACCACAAAACTCGATTATTTATTTATAAAAAAAAAATCATCAAAGCATGTCAGAATACATAACTGGCATGGAAAGGATGATGGAAGGGCAGTTAACTATGTAAAAATAATTTCCTATCACCTTTAAGCAAAGGCTTGCATTTTGATAAGGGATGTCCATACATTTTGCCCTGTCACACACTTGAGTTGCTACTGTAGAGGAAGGCAAATTCTGGGTAAAGTGGCAATAAGGTAGCATTCAAAGGAAGATGCATAATAAAAATATAATTGTGCCAAGTGTCAGGTCACTATGTTGAGTGACAAACCTTGAGGAATAGTCCTGAACATCACAGTGCACTAACTTGACTTCTTGCAATATTTATGCCAGATAACCTCTATAGCTCACTGTCTTAATGACTTGTGGAAGCACATGCATGTGCAGCATTGTTTCTGCACTATGCCATCTGCAGACTCTTTAACAGCCCTCTAGATAACAATGTATATTTTTACTATTTGAAAACAGCGGCAGCGAGTGATGTCAAACCTCAAGCCTTAAACTAATTATGACTTAGACCATTGTGATGGAAGTATCTTAATATCTTTAGCCAGCAATAAGACATGACGAGTTGTGGGTTATGGACTGATAAGAGCACACCCCAGGTGTGTTATGAGACATGAGGTGCTTGCCCATTACCATCACACCTGGTGCCCCCACTTCCTGTTCCCGGACCACCAAGGAGCTCTGTAGTTTGGAAATTTTTCAAGACACCGGGAATGATCCCAGTGTAGTGCAATGCAGTATTTGTGGGATTCATGTCCAGCATGGGAAAAAGGAAAGCCACTTTGGCACGGGTGGGCAGAGAAGCCATCTTATTAATCACCACCGTGCGGAGTGGGAGGTCAGGCTGCAGCAGGGAGCAAAAAATCCTGTTCCTGTGGCAGGGGATGTACAGTAGCGGGACAGGATAGTGCCGGGCAGGGAAAATGTGCCAGAAAGAGGAGGAGGATAGAGAGAAGAGCTACATGTGAGAGGGTGATGGAGTCTGTGTCATCATCTGCACAATCCATCTCATCTTCTTGTCCTCCGTACACTCCAGGAGGACCCGTGACTCAAGCTCACATTGCCATTATTTGGTTTGGGATAGTGGATCTCTACAAGAAGATCACAGCAGAACATGCAGACACACAAAGGGTACTGAGAACCAAGAGACAATAAGTCTCCTGAGAGAGACCCTTGATCATCTTTAGTTTTTCTTTTGTTTCTTTACGCGTCACATTATGTTATTTTGCTTTCAGTGTATTACTGTACATGAGAATTTTTTTATTCTCACTTCCCTTCCCTTCCCTCCTCTCCTGTCCCAACACCACAATATATAAACAGCAAAAAAAAAAAAGAACAGAAATAATATGAAATAGTAATGGTTGTACATACGTTTACTTCTCAAACTTCTTTTCATTTCTAAAGTACTTCCTATTATATTTTTCTTATCCTTCTGAAGTCTCATTTTTTGAGTGTTGTTGAGAGTTGTAATCCCCACTCTCCCCCAAAAAATATTAAAGCAGCAGTGCAATAATCAGGTGAAAATTTTGACCTATACGTTGTTATGCTATTTTAGATTGCCACTTACCTCATGACTTGCATGATACCCTTCTGTCCACAATTTGAGTCTGTTTTAGTACTTTTTTTCATGTTTGATATAATAAAAGGACCGCTCCTTTTAGTATGGCTCAGAACAGGTCTTCATTGGTATTCTCAGCTGTTTTTGTTCATCAGTTGTTTAAATATCACTTATGTTGTTACCAAAAGAAAGCATTATGCAGGGGGCAGTGCTCCCTGACCTTATGAAACAATAGGTATTCAACTACAGCTGAGAAGACTGATGAAAACCTGGTCCAAGCCGTATTAAAATGAGCACGCCTTTTATTATTTCAGACATGAAAAAAGTACTAAAGTAGACTCAAATTGTGGAAAGAAGGGCATCATACAAGTCAGTACTCAGGAGGTAAGTGGCAGTGTAAAATAGCATTAAAAAGAATAGATAAAGATTTTCATCAGATTCTTGCACTGCTGCTTTAAGCAGTAGCATATTAATGCTGTGGAACATTTGGCCTACACTTTTTTATTCAGTGTTATATCACCCCTTACCTACTGAGTTGTATGTGATACCATTCTTTCTCAATTAAGAATCTGTCTTCTATTGTGGTTTCACATTTGAAATATTAATGTAAGACTTGGTTCAATATGGCTCCCATCTGGTTTTCATCACTCCTTCATTGCAGTTTTTGAACACGTACTGTCCCATATAATGTGATGGAGCAGGAGAGGTCACATGAGCACCTGTTTGGTATGGCTGCCTAACTTCTCTGCTCTGAGCCACCTTCTCAATATTCCCTGCTGTATACCAACATTTCTGCATTGGACCTCGCTATTTTAACATACCTGATTTGTTGAATCAATGCTCCAAGAGGAACTTGCTTCGATGGATCCACAGTTGCTGCAAAAACACAAAAAATCTATCGACTCATCTCCCCCTAGAAACCTACTGCCTGAATGGAAGATGGCTGCCACAGGAGACAGCCGACCTACCTTTCCTGTACCAGTCTGCCAAGCACAGCTAATTGACCAGATCCCCAAGTCAGTAGAAGCAATCCATCTTATAGTCACCGAAACCCAGAATAGTATTTCTCTCCTGACCAGCCAAGTTGAAAAAATGGAACTGACCTCATTGGCTACAGTGGAGAAAGTGGCCAACCATGACCGATGGCTGGCAGAGGCGGAGGCCCAGATGGCTTGACTGTCTGCAAAACTGGAGGACCTAGAAGGCCATGAGTGGAGGATGAACATATGGCTCATAGGTATCCCATAGGGGCTGGAGAGGAAGAATCCAGCTTCCTATCTCAGAGATCACCTCTCAATCTGGCTGCAGCTCCCACCAGATGAGTATCTTGTTGAAATCAAGCGTGCTCATCATATTAGAAGGGCTCAGCCCCACTCTGCTAACAAGCCTAGGCCTTTCATATTCAAATTACTTTGCTACCAAGATAAGGAACTCATACTTACAAAAGCTTGGGATCTCAGGGAAATACATGTGGGTGATGCCCACATATCACTGAATCTGGGCTACCCCAAATCAGTACTTGAGAAGTGCCAGGCATTTGGTTCTGTGAAGCAGACACTTCAGAGCAAGGGAATCATTTATGCCCTTCTGTATCCAGCTACTCTGGTGTTCCCTTGGGATGGCCACCCAGTTCAATTTACCTCTCCTGCAGAAGCTGATCTGTACTTGCACCAGCACATGGAGTCTCCCTCCTCCCATTCTTCGCTGATATTAGAGCCCTCATTTACACCTCTGGCTGCTGCTACCTCTGCTGATACCTCTTGGCATGACTCCTCGAATCTTCAGTAGGGCTGACCTATTTAGGACTTGCTGCCTTATTTCCAATTTACTACTCCCTTGCTCCCCGAGGTAAGACAACTGCGGTTTCTGTTACTTCTACATGGGACTTTTGGCAGATAGCCGATACTTGAGTTTACTTTCCTTTGGTGTCTTCGTATCTGAAAGTGCTCCTACTCTTAATGCTCCCGAATCAGTTCGAGTGGAAATACTCCTTGGGAGCATACTGTAGAGACTGAGGGGACTGCTTTGTGAACAGCTTACCCACTTGAGGGGCTTAGCAATTTATTTTGGTGCTCCTTGCCTTCTACAACTGCTGCAATTGTCAGACCTTTAATTTGGAATTATCAAATAGGTCTGAGAAATGGAGCTTTCTGATTGGCTGCAAACATTCTAACTGCCTTATGTTAATCTTTTATTAACATACATGAAAAGCTCAACCATATGCTGAACAAGGTTAAACACTGTTTAATTTTTTTTTTTATTATAATAGCAATAAGGCACTGCCAGAGATTATGTTACTGGCCCGTTAATCACCCTCTAGAGGCATGTGGCACTCGGCTACACCTCGTGCCACAGTACACCCCTAGAAGGTGTTTAACAGACCATTAACATAACCTTTGATCATGCCTTATTGCTTAATTATCAGTGATAGTCTGGCTATTTACTTCAGTTCTGGACTGCCTTGAAAGTTGCTTCACAGATTGTATTCAGGACTTGGGGAGCCTAATTATGCCATCCTCCTCGTCTGTATTTATTGTTTCTTTAGCCACTGTTTTATCCCCTAGTCTTGGTTTGAAGCTATTTAGGCTCCTCTTTGGACTTCTTCTATGTGGCTGTCTGAACTCTCATTAGCTGCTGCACCCATCACACAAGTATTCTTATGCTTTGTTATGAGCTCAACAAGCTCCTAAGAGCCAATGACTTTATTCCTGGTTTAGGGGTCTGTTTCCAATGTTTATTATGCAAATATTATGCTGATCTCCTTAGAGGCTCTTACTGTTTGTATATGTTCTTAGTGACAGCAAGTTCTTAAAGGTTATACTGTGGCATTAGTTTATATAGCTGGTTATTTGGTTAGAGCCGGTTTATAGCATTATTAGATTTAAATGTTTGGAGATTGGAATATTTAAATATTTTGGGGCAATGCAATATAGGCTCAATCTGTGGGGTGGGTGTATGTGACTGAAGCACTATTTTACATATTCTATTTGTTCTATCCTTGCTATTCTAACTTTTATATGTGCTCCAGCTTTCAATCTGAGCCTGTCTCTTGTTTGTCCCCCTGCAGTATGATTTCTCCTTCATTGTTCTTTGACAGCTTCCTCCTCTATTTCATCCCCTGTGTTTTTCCACTTTTTATCATCCTCCCTTGCCATCTACTGGCCTGTCCTTTTAACTGCCTTTCTGTCCTCAAGCTTGGGGGTTAGTTTCTCAGATGGGCAGGCTGATTCTGGACAATTTTTTATTTTATTTTTTTTTCCTAACAGCCCACTGTTTTTTATGTGCAGCTTCCTTTGTTTGGCCAGTCCTTGGTCAGATAGGAAGTGGGGGCACCAGGGGGCAATAGGACTTCATGTTTTGTTTGTGCTTCCCCAGGGTCATGAGAGCACTGGCTTACTTGCCCCACACCATCTTCACTTAGTAAAGTGCCCAGTGTGCCTCCACTGGGATTGAGAACACTCGTTCAACCCTCCTTTTGGGTTGTGTGTCTTCCTCTTTTCTTTGTTCATTGTTTGTAGTTTACTGTGTTGTTTTTGTTGTTTAATTTTATTGCTTTATTGCATTTCTAATGCTTCATTTCTTCTCTGTTTTGTTCTGGGAGTGGTTGTCTTCATTGAGGAATATTGGGGAGAGGGATGGGAAAGTGGGGAGGGGTACATCGGGGTACATCGCTATTTTTTAATTTGGTTGAATCCTAGCTGTACTGGGACAATGTCTAATGTCAATCTTTTGAAAATTACATCTTGGAATGTTAGAGGGCTTAATGATCCTAAGAAGTGTTGAACTGTGTTGCAATATGTCCAAGATGCAAAATGTGACATAGCCCTAATCCAAGAAACACATTTGTTAGAAGAAGATGTGACGTGTCTGGGCTGAATGTGGGTAGGCCAATATTATTTTAGTACCTTCACATCTCATCAAAGGGGGGTTGCTATTCTTTGTAGGAGGAATTTACCCTTAGGTATCTCCTGGGAGTATAAAGATTGTGATGAACACTGTGTCCTAATAGCTGTCATATACCTAGGGCTGCCCATAGTCCTGGGTAGCTTTTATGACCCAAACTCTCCTGACTTGCCCTTTTACCAGGACATTTTGATGGAACTGCCACTCTCTCCATGATAATTTTGGGAGGTGACTTAAATTTAGCTCTCGACCCTTCATTGGATAGAAAAGATACTGGTCCTCGATATGAACCTTCTCTGGCACCTTTAGTGTCCTCTCTTTTCTGGAATTCAGGCCTCATAGATATTTGGAGGACTCTGCACCCAGAGGAGACAGATTTTACTTGCTACTCTACATCTCATAGTTCGAACAGCAGCATAGACATCCTTCTCACTACCCCTGACCTCCTTTCATGGACCTTGGACGCTTCCCTTGGGAACAGTCTCCTTTCTGATCATGCCCCTGTTATACTTTCATTCTCTTGGGACATGGCCATGGGTAGACGTAACACTTGGAAACTCAATGCATCACTGTTGTCCCAGGGGGAAACCTGTGCATGGATAGTCCAGGCTATTCAGGAATATTTGCTTTTTATTGACTCTCCAAAATATTAATAACTCAGGACTACTGAGTTTTTCACTGCATATGTTTCCCAGTTATTTCCTCTGTGCTCGTTAATTCTCTGTGGTTGCCTTAAGGTACTTTGGTGTTATTTGCTGTTAGTGATTAATTTTGCTGCTGACCACTGAGGCTGCTTTAAGCAGATCCAGCAACATGCCTGGGGTAATTTTATTTTATTGCAAATGTTACACTGGCTGCTTTTATGCAGTACTGTGGTAATTTAATTCTTTAAAACACCAGATCAGAGCAGGACCCTGCATCTACAAATTAATTCAGCTTAGGATTTTGTTACTGTGCTGCAAATTTAAACCCTGTACCAGCCTAGGTTTAAGATACTGTTTCTCATTAAGTTAAAGTTTAATCCAGCTGGGCTACATGATGTTCTAGGAAATGTTGCTGCTTTATATACTGTTCCAATTAAGTATTTTAATCTAGCTGGGCTGCTTGATGATTTTAGTAACTGTTGCTGCTATATAAACTGTACTGGATAACAAATCCCTGCTACCTGCTCCAAGGCTTTCTTGCCAAAACTTACTCTGCATGTAAATCCTACTGTGCTGCTGATTCGGATTAGTTTAATTCTTAACAGCTATGTTCCTAGCTAATTAAATCCCTGCTAACAGCTAACAAAAAAATTAGGTCAGCACACAAATTCTCATACCAGCACTGTTTTGGCTTGTTCTCTCCGGTTGACAGGGACTAGCATTCAGGAGCAGCCTCTGAAACCCCACTCAGACAGTACACAGTCCCTCCCCTTGTTTTAAGCCAGCCCCCTTACCTGCAAATAAAAGCTTACCTCCCTATTCCTTTCTCCACAGCTCCCTGCGCCCATTTCAAGGCTGTGAGGGCCCCTGCAAAGCTGCCCTCTCCCCAAATCCAGGAGCACCCAAGAAAGTTACGGAATTCCACTGTGTAGCAGATAGCTCTGAGGATTTCCCCACCACCTCCACCCTTGGTGATCCTCTCACTTTATTGTGGTGGGTCACGTGGAGGAAATAACCTATCATATTTCCCCACTAGTGGCTGTTATTACTTAACCCTACAATAGAAGCCTATTCCAATCAGCACACCATGCTACCACTCTACCTTGCTCTACTTGCCTCTCTAGTACCACTAGAGTCTTCCCTTCCTCCACAAACCCCAAGGAGCAGAGCAGTAAATTGTGACTGCATCATTTTAGCCTATAGATACATAGATACATAGACAGTGTCAGCAGATAATGGCCTATTTCCCACCCAGTCTGCCCATTTGAGCTTATAAGTTCAGTTTATGTTTTCCTAGAAGTCTGTTGCCCCATACCCCTGACCTCCAGAATTCCTTTATGTTTATCCCATGCATTCTTAAATCCCGTGATTGTTTCACCTCCTACCACTTCCTCTGGCAGGGTGTTCCACTTGTCCACTACCCATTCTGTGAGGAAATTCTTCCTCACGCTTCCTTTGTATCGTCCCCCTCCAACTTCATCCCATGCCCTAGTCCTGGAACATCTTTTTCGCATAAACAGAGTATTCCTGCACCCTGTTCCTCCCTGTAAGATACTTGTATGTCTCTATCATATCCTCTCCTCCTTCTCCACCAGGAGTACATGTTCAGTTCCTTCAACTTGTCCTCATAGGACTTGTGATGCAATCCATGTACCATCTTTGTTGCTCTCTCTCTGAATCTTCTCTACTCTGTCTATGTCCTTACATAGGTAAGGTCTCCAGAACTGTACACTGTACTCAGGTGGGGCCTCACTAGTGTCTTGTATAGTGGAATTATGACCTCCTTTCCCGTTGGTGATGCCCCTGCCTATGCATCCTAGCATCCTATTTGCTTTACCTGCTGTCTTGTCACACTGTTTCCTCACATTGAGGTCATCAGATGATAACCTCAATCCCTTCCTGCTTGGTGCATGCTATATCCTCATCCCCCAACTGATTTATTGTGCCAGGGTTTTTGTGCCCCATATGCATTATCTTGCACTTCTTTGCATTGAATTTCAATTGCCAGACCCCTGACCATTCTTCAAGTTCCTGCAGGTCTCTTCTCATTCTGTATACACCCTCTGGTGTGTCTACTCTGTTACAGAGCTTTGTGTCATCAGCGAACAGTGAAATTCTGCCTTCTAGGTCCTGCACAATGTCACTGATGAAGATGTTGAATAGGACCGGTCCCAGCACTGATTGCTGTGGTACCCCACTGGTCACTCTTCCCTCTGTGGAGTGACAGCCATTTACCACCACCCTCTGTGTCCTGCGACCCAGCCAGTTACCTACCCACCACACTACTGTCCTGCCCACATCCATATTCCCCAGTTTGTCTAATAGTCTTCTATGTGGCACAGTGTCAAAGGCCTTGCTGAAGTCCAGATAGGCCATGTCCACGGCCCTCCCCTGATCCATCTCCCTAGTCACCCAGTCAAAAAATTCAATGAGGTTGGTCTGACATGACCTCCCCCTGGTGAAACCATGCTACCTTGGGTCCTGTAGTCAACTGACAACCAGATGTTCCACCAATCTCTCCTTCAGTAGTGCTTCCATGATCTTCCCCACTACTGAGGCGAGGCTGACTGGTCTGTAGTTCCCTGCTTCCTCTTTGTTCCCACTTTTGTATAAGGGGACTACATCTGCTATCCTCCAGTCTTTGGGTACCTCCCCTGTTTCCAGTGATCAGCTAAACAGGATAGCCAGAGGTTCAGCCACCACCTCTCTTAGTTCTTTAAGGACCCTGGGGTACACCCCAACTGGCCCCATTGCTTTATCAACTCATTACTTCCAGTTCCTTCAGGACCCTTTCTCATGTAAAGGGACTTGTGTCCATTTCTGCACCATTCTCACCCCTTGTACTTCCTTCAGACCTATTACCTCCTCTTCCTCAGCAAAGACTGAGCAGAAATACCTGTTCAATATGTCAGCTTTACTGTTGTCATCCTCCACACGGCCCCCATCCTCCCCTTCAGTCTAACTATCCTCCCTTTGTCTTTCTTTTTCACTTATGTACCTGTAAAAGGTTTTGTCCCCTCTACCCACTGATTTTGCAATGTGTTCTTCTGTCTGAGCTTTGGCTTCCCTTATTGACCTCCCTGCCTCTCTTTGCTTCTCCTGGTACTTCTCCCTATCCCCTTCTGCCTGTGTCTTTTTGTATCACCTGAATGCAATCTTTTTGGCTTTCACGTTCTCTGCTACCTCTTTCAAAAACCATAATGGTCTCCCTATCCTTTTCCTCTTGCTAACCTGCTTAATGCATAATTATGTTGCTCATGTAATCCCCATTTTAAATACTGCCCACTGTTCTTTAACCCCTGATTCCTGCCCCATTCCCCTTAATGCCTCTTTCAAGCGTCTCCCCATTTTCCTAAAGTCTGCCCCCCTAAAATCCAGGATACGTGTTTTTGTGTGGTTTGGTTCTGCTCTTTCTGTGATTTCAAACCACAATGACTGGTGATCACTGTTTCCAGGTGCTCCCCGCTGTTACCCCATCACACTGTCCCTGTTTGTGAGCACAAGGTCCAGTATTGCCTTCTGCCGAGTTGGTTCCATGACCAGTTGTTGAGGAAGGCACCCTGAAGGGAGTCCAGGATAAATCTGCTCCTAGTTGATGCTGCTGCTGGGAAGCTCCAGTCCACGTCTGGAATATTGAAGCCTCCAACCAGTACTACCTCACTCTTGTCTGCCATTCTTTGGATGGCTAGCATCAGCTCCCTATCTGTTTCTTCCTCCTGGGCTGGTGGTCTATAGACCACACCTGAGCAGATGGCTGGCCCCATTTTCCTTTCCAGCTTAATGCACAGTATCTCTCCCCCATTTTGTTCCTCCTGGATCTCTGTTGCCCTTATGTCATTTTTCACCCTGTCACCAACCTTTGCCACCTCCTCCATTGGGCTGCCCCCTGCACCCCCAACTACTCAAATGGTCAGGTTGCCCCTCAATCCTACCACCCAGTTTCCATGCTGGTCTCATATCCTAAATTCCACCACACAGTGACCCCTTGTGGAACCCATACAGCAGCAGCTCCAGCAGCCCAAGCAAGTCACCAAGCTCTTGGTAACACTACTACTCCTACTTTCCAGGGACGTTGAGCAAAATCCCAGACCAACCACCCCCCTTCCCTTCTACCACAAAGCCTAAAATCAGGGCAGCTTAATATCTACAGCCTACTGTGTAAACTATCCATGCCACAACCAACTGTATTATCCATAAGGCCTGACATACTGATTATTTCTGAAACCTGGCTAAAGCCTCTTAACAAGGATTCAGAAATCACCATCTCTGACTACACCGTTATCTGCCATGACCACCCAGGCAACAAAAGAGATGGTGGCCTAGCTATGAATATCTCATCTGCCCTCCAGTTTACATTATCAATCTACCCCAGCCAACACAGTCCATTGATGCCTTGCTTATTAAACTCTCTGAGCAATTCATAGCTGGCTCTTACTGCTCTCCTGACTCCCCTACGTCCTCCATCCTGGACCATCTGAGCACTTTGAAATCTAGTGCCACAGGGGTTGAGTTCCATATCCTGGGGGATTTCAACTTAAATTAGCTCTCCAGTGCCTCATCCATGTTTTGCAACCAGGTGGCCACCCTACACTTGTCAAAACTGATTATTGAACCTACACATCTGAACCCCAAGTCACAGAACCACTCTCTTCTGGACTGGCCCCTTACCTCCCACCAGCACCAGATAATTGCCTCAGGCCTCCTACTTGATTCCCTAAGTGACCACCACATGCTATACATGGTACAGAAGGTATTCAGGCCTAAGTCCCCCCCCCGGACCATTCTCATCCAGTCATACAATTCCCTGGATCTTACCTCACTGCTAAGTGATCTGGCTGCCACAGACTGGTCCTTCCTCCCCTGTGTGACCTCTATTGACTCCACTCTAGAGCACTTCAAGACCAAGTTCTTCACTGTATGGGACTACTATGCCCCACTTAGATGGGCTCATGTGAGGGGCGCTCACCTGCCTTGTATCACATCTGACACTATGTCCCACATCAGAGCCAGAGAACGGGCTTGGAAATCACTCAAAGTCTCTGGCTCCCCAACAGTTCACTCAAATTATTGATCCTTACGTAATGCCTGTACTAGGCTAATCCAGCAGGCTAAAGCAAACTTCTTCAAAGATTCCTTTAAACCCAACTTAAATCACCAGGATAAATTCTGGAAGGTGGTCCAATTCCTCTTCTCCCCTTCCTCCCAACCACCCATCCCTGTCTTAAACGCAGGCAATACCACCGTTATGGACCCTCTTCCAGTAGCCCCAGAATTCAACTCCTTCTTTACAAGTTGTACCTCTATGCTGCAATCCGCCCTCCTCTAATACCAGCAAAAATCAGCCACCCTGCCACCACTGGCCCAGGCCCCTTCTCCTGCTCCATTTTTCTCCTTCTGTCCAGTCTCCCCGGCAGAAGTTTACAACATCTTGAGTTCCCTAAACACATCCAAGGGCAAATGCCCCTCCGGGCTCGACTCCAAGATGTTTTATCTGTCTGCACCTGCCATTGCCACCCCTCTGGCTGCCCTTTTCAACCTTTCTTTCTCCCTAGCCTCAATCCCATTGGAATGGAAGCATGTAACTATTATCCTATTTCCAAAGGGCAATGATTCCTCAGCCCCCGGTAACTACCATACAATTTCTCTCCTCCTCATACTACCAAAACTCCTGGAACACCTTGTCCTCTCACAGCTCTCTTCCTTTCTAAACTCCTCCTTTTTCTCACCCTACCAGTCTGGTTTCAGGAAGGCTCACTCCACCGACACTTCGTTTCTACGGTTCACAGACTCCATCCTTGGTGGCATGGGCAAAGGCCACATCACCGCAGTGATTTTTGTCAGGCTGACAAAAGCATTCAACACTGTCTCCCATGCTCTCCTCCTGGACAAGCTGGTCTTGCAGGTCTCTCTACCACAGCCACCAGCTGGTTCCACTCCTACCTGAAAGGTAGGTCCCAGTCTGTTAAAATCAGAGAGTCCACCTCCACCCCACTTCCAGTCATCACAGGAGTCCCCTAAGGCTCAGTCCTCAGCCTGCTCCAATTCTCCATCTTCTTAATGACCTGCCCACACATATCCATACACATGTATGTGGATGACACAGTACTGTATACATCAGGCCCCTTGACCCCTGATGTGGTGACCAGGTTACAGCAGGACTTCAGTGATGTTCAGCTTTGGTTTCACACCAACCAGCTTTTCCTCAATGCCAAGAAGATGGTCTCAATGACCTTTGGCATGAGGGAGAGACTCTTTCAGCTCCTCACCACCCCTTCATTCCACATCCTGGATGGTACCACTCTGGAGGCGTGCTCCTCCTTTCGATACCTGGGGGTCTGGCTTGATCAGCACCTTGACATATTGATGCCATCCACAAAAAACTCCACCCAAAGTTGGGTGCCCTATATTTCAACCATGGGAGCATCCCGCTGCCATCTTACCACACACTAGTATAGAAAATGAATCTATTTTTGACTATCAGGACATAGTCTACAGTAGCACTCCAAAGTCCACCCTGGCCAGACTGCACCCCCTTTCCACTCTTTCTGCTGTTTTGCCCTTGACTGCCCACCAACCATGAATACCACCAATTGAATGATAGAAAAACCTGTCAAAACTAAGCATAACAAAAAACAGATACAATTTTTACTTACAAATGCCAGAAGCTTGCATTATAACAAAAAGGATGAATTTGAATTCACCTTAACATCCAAAGATATTGATATTGCAGCTATATGTGAGATGTGGTGGGGTGATAGGTCTAATTGGAATAAAGCAATTCCAGGTTATAACTTGGTATGTAAAGATAGGAAAAATAAAAGAGGTGAGGGAGTAGCCTGTTATATTAAGAGCTATCTGGAATATTGCCATCTGAATGAAACTATTAACGGAGACAATGAAGGCATCTGGGTAGAAATTAAAAGAAAAATTTTAGGAATATGGTCATGGGGGTGTGTTATAGGCCTCATGATATTAAAATTTGTGAGCACAATAAATTGCTACAGAATATCAAAAGTCATCTTAAATCTAAGAACATCATTTTACTGGGTGACCTTAACACATCAGGTATAAATTGGAAGACACACATAGCATCCACTTTCCAAGAACAAAATTTCCTTGAGTTATGTAGGTCCAGTGGTTTACAGCTAGTGGTCACCATGTCAGCTAGAGGGAAAAATACACTTGATCTAGTAACTACTGATATTTCAGACAAGATAAACAATCTCAAAATCCATGAGCCATTGCTTAACAGTGTTCATAATATCATAACAGGCAGTATAGCGCAGTGGTTTAAGGCTCTGATCTGCAAATCTGGTGACATCCAGCAAACCAGACCTGGGTTTGAATCACACAGCTTCCACTTGCATACTGTGTGACTCTGAGCAAGTCACTTAACTTCCCTGTGCTCCCAGGTTGCTCCTGTAAAAAGACTTTCAGCTTAGTGTGCTACTCCTGGTTAAATAACTAAATAAAAAATAACCTTTTCATTGGACATCCATATTAATAAAGAAATTGGTATCACTACAATCAAAAACATCAGAACTGTTAATTTTAGTTCAATGCTAGATGAACTTTACAATTGGGACTGGACATCAAATAATACTTCAGCCAATCAACTGTGGCTCAAAATCAAAAATAAAATCATTGAGCTCAGTGATAAATATACCCCAAATCACAAATTGTACAATAAAAAGGGAAAAATACTTTTGTGGTACATAAAAAAATATCAGAAATGTAATTTCCTTCAAAAGAAGGACCTACAGAGCATTAAAAAAAAAAACAACAATGACTATAATAAACATAAGTATAGGGAGGCAACTAGGAAGTATAAATTGAATATTAAGAAAGAAAAATGTAAAATGGAATTTAAATTAGCTCATATGAAAGATGTAGGCAAAAGTTTTTATTCATACATTATTAACAAGAAATTCATCTCAGAGAAGATAAGTCAAATTAAGAGTGGTACTGATATTATTACTGACCATAAAGAAATGGCTAGTTTAATTAATAACTGTTTTGCTCTATATTTACCCCCAAAGCAGTCGATAAATAAGTCAATATGCCAGGAATCTGAAAATGGCCACTTCCAAATAGATTTATTTTCTGAGATCACCCTGGAGGATATTATTTCAAGGATGAAAAATATCAACAGAAATACATCTCCTGGACCAGATGCCAAAGAATCTTAAAAGCTATTGAGCAATGGTTGATAGAACCCTTGTACGCACTATTTAACATGTCTTTAGAGTCAGGGGAAGTTCTCAAGTAGTGGCGTCAAGCTGAGGTAGTACCCATTTATGAAAAAGGTTATCACTGTAATACTACCTATTATAGAGAAATAAGCCTGACCTGTATCCTGGGAAAGGTTATGGAGGCAATAATCAAAGATCAGTTGGAAGTTGACATTGCTTCCAAAAGAATGATGGATGAAACACAACAAGGATTCAAAGCACAGAGGTCTTGTTTAACTGCTAACCTGATGTTCTATGAAAGGGTCGGTGCCCTATTAGAGAACCATAAATCAGTGGATATCATCTACCTTGACCTATGCAAGGCTTTTCATAAGGTACCTCACAATGCTTTGACTGAAAGCATGGAAAGGCTAGGAATTAATAAGTCTTTTATTACATGGATTGCAGCTAGGTTGGGATATAGGAAAAAATAGTTAAGGTTAGAAGCCACTGCTCTGAAAATGATAATGTCACCAGTGGAGTCCCCAAGGGCTCAGTTCTGTGTCCACCCCTGTTTTCTAACTTTATTTCAGATCTCAATAAAAACTTAAATAGCTTCACCATCAAGTTCGCTGATGACACCAAATTAGTGGCTGATGTTAGTACTATAGAAGGGTTTTATAAACTTAGAGAGGATCTTCTTAAATTGGAAGGCTGGGCCAGGATACATGGTATGATGCTTAACCCTGAAAAATGTGTTCTCATGCACCTGGGCCAAGCCAACCCATGCAATGATTACTTTATGGATGTCCAATGTCTAAAATCTGTCACCAATTAAAAGGACCTCGGTATCCTTGTCAGTAATGATCTTAAGTTTAGTAATCATTGCACTGAGATAGTTAAAAAATCTACTAAACTTAAAAATTGCATTAAGAGGTCAATCTCTACTAGAAATAGAGCAAGCATTATCCCTCTATATCAAGCAAATGTATGCCTGATACTGGATTACTGTTCCCCATTATGGAGCCCCTACATGCGTACGGACATAAATAGACTGGAGAGCATACAGAGGAAACTCACTAAACTGGTGTATGACATTCAGCATATGCTGTATGATGATAGATTAAGGGTACTGGAACTGTATCCCCTGGAACTCAAATCACTGAGAGGGGATCTTTTGCTAATGTTTAAAATAGTAAGTGTAGTGTAACATTGAATTGTAGTATAACATCTCACAACATTTCATACAAATATTCTGTAATAATCTTATTAGGAAGGTGGGTAACAAAGAGAATGTTGTGCAACACAGTTTATGAATAACATGTTGTCCAGCACCACAGTCTGTAAATAATCTGTTGTGAAGCCACATTTATGAATAACACGTTTTCAAGCTACACAGTCTATAAATAACCAGTTGTGAAGCCACACAATCTATACTTATCTTGTTTCAGAGAAAAAGGTACATCATAGCTTAAAATAGACATGTTCTTTGTTTTATGATTGGTTTATACTGGGGTGTTGGCTTTTTCAAGATAACAGTTTTATATATAAGCACTGCATGTAAACTGAATAAGCAGCACCACTATTGAAGAAATGAAATTAACTTGTATGTGAAGATGAATAACTGCAATAAACTTTTAGAAGTAATCTGAAGGATCAAGTGAAATTCTTTTGCAAACCCAACGTAAACCTTACAGTAAGGGATAATTAATTATTGGCAGAACTATGACTTATAATTAACCATTGAGAAACTAGCCTCAGAAACCATCATCTACAGCTTATGCTTATTAATCCAAAAGGACTCTTAAGACAATTTTTCTTTACCCAATGCATTATAACCCTTTGGAACTCTCTTCCAAGTGAAATTGTTGATGTGAGTACCTTTGAATCATTTAAAATGAAATTGGATAGATTTTTGATTAAATATCTTTCTAGGGATCATTAACCCGCATGCGGGAGAAGTGCTCTATGGGCAAATAGCCTTCTGCACTCCTTAAAACTCCTAGTATGAATCCACCACTCACCACTGCATCCTCTACCGCACTCTCAACCTCCCCTAACTCTAGGACTGCAGAAAGTCCTACTGCACTAGGCTCACAGCCAAGTTCTGGTCTCAGTCCCTGCCAATGTATCTCGACTCCACCCTAACAACTCATGCCCCTCTAGTATACTTTGTCAGGAATTTCAACACCTGTCTCCTGACTGTGCCACACATGTCCTTCTTGGCTGGGCAAGCAGCCTTCAGACATCGCATGCCCAAATTGTGGAACTCCCTCCCCACAGACATTTGGCATATGTCTTCAACACTGCACCTCAGATCCCTCATCAATGCGCATTTCTTCTCCACCTGTGCCTGTGGCTAGAGGAGTCTGTTTAATGCACTATGGACTAATTCATCATTTTTTTATCTGGTTGTTAGATGTTTCGCTTATCCTCACTTTACCTTGCCACCGTATTACATGTATTGTAATGTATTTACTTAACTGTTCTGCCATTTTCTACCTCCAACCTGTGTTATATTCCTTTGTCAGCACTAATTTGTATTCTGTATATAGTATTCCGTATATATGACATGTCCATTCTCCACTGTCCCCATCCCGCAGGACACACCTGGAATAGAGCAGTACTCTGCTTAGTGTGCCTTCCTGGTAAAACATTTAAATAAATAAATAAATACAATATTCAGAGCCAACCCTCTGGAAAGCTCTTAAAGTAATATTAAGAGGCTGTTTGATAGCCCATGCTTCACACATCAAAGGACAATGGGAATCAGCCTTAAAAGAGCTTGAGGCCAAGCTGAAAACTCTTCACATCCAATCTTCCCAGATCCCTGGTGTTGACCCAATCCATAAGCACAGACTACTGTCCCTTAGGGCTGAAATTGAAAGCAACCTACAATATTGTACCTAATATGCTTTATACAAACTTAACCAGAAGTACTGGGAGTCTGGTGAACGTTTGGGAAAGTTGCTTGTCTCTCAGCTGAGGGCACAAGCTTGGGAAAAATATATTCCAAAAATTCAGAGGGCTGATAGGGTTACTGTTACCTTCCCTGGGGATATTAACCAGGCCTTTCCTGACTACTACCAGCAAATTTACTCTTCAGAAGTGGACCCCTATCCTGACCAGTTGGCATCTTTCTTCTCTGGAATCTTGCTCCCCAAGGTACTGGAGGCTTAGTTTCCCTCACTGGTGAGCCTCATTCAGCCTTCTGAAATTACTGCAGCTATCCTAGATATGTCACAGGGTATATCCCCCAGCTCTGATGGCTTTCTGGTAGAGCTCTATACAACTTTAACAGATCAACTTGCTCTCTGCCTAACATGGATCTTTAATGAGGTGTAGGAGGCCAGCAGACTCCCCCCCAGTGTTTATTGAGTCTATCATTACCCTAATCCCTAAGAAGGGCAAAGATAGTATTCTCTGTTAAAAGTTATGGCCAATTTCGCTATTGAACATTGTTGTTAAGATTTTTGCTAAGATAATAGCTAAGAGGTTGGAACCTATCATCCCACTCTTGGTCCATCACACCAAGTCAGTTTTGTACTAGGCCATCTGGGCTCTAATAATTGTGCTTTTACTGTAGCAAAGAGAGTCATTCTCAGGCACTGGTGTTCCCCTGATTCTCTCTCCTATGATGAGTGGCTCTATTTATTATCCCTGATGGCTAGATATGAACAGACCTCCCATCGACTATTAGGCAAACTTCAACTTTTTGACCAAATCTCACAGCCCTTTTTCACCAAATTCTCTAGACCTGCCCCCAATGGCAACTTGATGACTGACCTCTGTATTTATAGTGCCTCTAGGACTTCGCGTTTTCTGCCTCCCCCACTGTGAGAGTGGACTTGAGCTCATCATCTCCTCTTTGTCACCTAATATTGGTCTGAAGCCATTATTGACAGCTAATTTAATAGCATATGCCTTGATGCCTTGCACTACTCTTTCTCCCCTTAAGTACCCTGTAGTAGATCCATTCTAACCCTTGTTCTGGAGATTTATATAAAATCTGTATTTGGTTCCTGTTATACAGTATTATTTTTTGACAAAGGGCTGAGTAGTTTCCCCCAAATGCAGTATATTTATTTGATTGTGCTGAGATACTTATCTTTATTTGAGTCCCAGAATATTGACTTGATATTAGAGAGCTATGTTCACTGTTTATTGGCTGGTACCTGTATGTTATTCTATGATTGCTCATTTACCTTGTGTATAATTGTTTTGTGTCCTATTTTTGAAAAACCAATAAAAATTTTGATGGCAAAAAAATTAATGTGATGAAGCAGTGTGTGCTGCGTAGCAGTTGATTTCCATCAATGCAGAAGTGAGTTTCAAAAATCCATGTACAGAAACAGCTATTAGAACTGCAGAAAACCTGGTCCTGGCCATATTCAATTGAGTGCTCCTTTTTCAGGGCTGCAGGTATGCGGAGCCTGCAACCCTATTGTGTCAGCTCTAAAAATGAGCTACAGGATTCAGACTGAAGAACACTTCCTTTGCAGTTTTCAAATGATCCTTCCACTACTTTGCAGCCCTTCAACTTAACCCTTGCAGTGCTGCAGACTAAACAACTGTGCAGAGCTCAGTCAAATAGATAATTAATTTTGGCAGCCTTGCAGTTCTTCACTGACTACAATAAACACTTTTTATTTTCAATCCAACTAGGTAAGTAGCATTTGTAGAGCTACTGCAAGACAGACAACAGCACCTAACTGCAGAGCAGTATCAAATTACATGCTTGGTCATCTCTCCAGTGTGTGTGTGTGTGTGTGTGTGTGTGTGTATATGTGTGTGTGTAGCAATGATTTACAATACTTTTGAAACGTAACAGAAGATTACTTCAGAGAAGCTAATTAACACCAGTATGCTTTTAAACTGAGAAGCCCATGAAGGGCAAATTTTATCAAGAGTAATCAACAAGTAGAGAGCTCTTCTCACATAAATTTTAAACTGTCTCAGTAAGTTTCAAAAAAACATTCTGCTGATTGAAAAACCTTGGGATACTTTTCTCCCTAATACATGTATGATGAGCTTACAACATTTATTGATAGTGTCCTTGTGTTTTAAAAAGCACAGTCAATGAAAGACAAAATGCTGAAATGAGGCCTAATTATAAGTTGAAATTCAAATAAAAGTATACATCTATCTATCTATCTAATCTATCTATCTATCTATCTATCTATCTATTTATCTATGTGTGTGTGTGTCTGTGTAATATATATACATACATATATATATATATATATACACACACACACACACACATTTACATACACACCTATATACAGTACACACATACATATATACACGTACATATACACATACATGTACATCTATCTATATATATTTATACATATATATATTTATATATATATATATATATATATATATATATATATATATATATATATATACATACACACACACACACATATATATACATATACATATATGTAAGTAATAATCCATGACAGGTGTGCAGTAAAGTTTTAGTGCATGCCCCAGGGGCATGTTAAGGCACAAGGCCAAAGGCCGAGTGTCCTTATGCCCCTGAGAAGTGCATTAAAATCCTTTAATGCACACCCTGGAGTGGCTTATCACACTTATAAAATGGGACACTATCATAAAAGAATTAGTTTGATTTACTCGTATAGGGATTAAAACTTATTTACTATTTTCAAAAGAGTGTACAATACATTACCTCTAAAATCTGAAAAAAGTAGTCCCTATTAATGAATAAAATAGCACATTTCAGCAATAGGTTAACTAGAACAGTACTTTGCAGTAAAAGTATTTATTAGTAGAGTTGGTTGAAAATAAATATTTTCTCTGTAATGTAAATTATCATATACATGCACTGTAACATCTGTAAATTTGTAAAACATAAGTAGTGTTTAAAACTTAATTTTCATTACACTGTAGTTATATTCTTTCATTGAAGGCAACCTTCTTTATTTTTGTTTTTTACTTATGTGTTGTGGTCTAATGCATAAAAGGAAAACTGCTATAGGATTGCGGTGAAAGGTTAGTCAGAAAAAAAAACTTTAAACCTGCCAAGTTGCCTTTTTTTGGTGGTGGTGGGGGGTAGATTTCACCTGAAAGCACCTATATATGATTAAAATGTATGCGTTTTTATAAACATCGGCAATGTAGTTGATCAGTTTGGATCTGCCTCTGCCTATGTAACTGTGTTTTCCCATATTTTCTCTTTGTTTATAAAGTATTACTATATTGCCTACTTTCTTCATTCTGTTTTTTTTTCTGTTTATCCCCACTTTCAAGACATAGAATGTTTGTCATGAATTATACAATGGCACAAAATAATCCTGACTCCTGATTGGTCAGTTGACCATCACAGCAGAGATGTTATTCTGGCATAACATCTCTGATGATCAACTAGATGATGCTGACTATTTCCTTTTTCCACTTGATGATTGTTTGCATCTTCTCTTATAAAAAATACTTTTAAACACTAAACAAAATTCTTTAAAATTATTTTTTTCTGTATAAAACAATGAGCCATTGTATAATAGGAATAATGCCCTATAGGGTGGGTGTTATGCTAGGATAACATCCCTTCCTGGGTGTTGGATGCCCTTGGCTGGTGACTTCAGGCCCAACCACCCAAGGTGGGATGTTATCCCAGCATAACACCCACCCTGCCAGGCATTATTCCTTTAATGTTTACTATGGAATACAGGGATTACAAATTCTGCTCAGTTTCACTGGTAGAATGTTACTCTCCTAATATACTGTACACACAGACAACAAAGGCCTGTTTTAGAGCCAGAAACTAAATTGTCTCACTGTCAGAGCAAGCAGAAGAGATTTCCCTGATGAGCAGGTAAAGACAGAAGGGGGATTTTTCACTGTCAGTAAAGAAACAGTTGTAATGAAAACTATAAACAATACTTAATGTTTCTAATTTGTTTATGTGTGTAAAGAGAGTGTGATGATCAGGTAAACAACATTTAATTAATTTGTTTTAATTTTTATTTAAGGTAGTTTTATTTTTAGGGCCCAGTTGAAGGTTTTTACAGTGTTAAGGTAGCAGCCATGTTTGTGATGGAAGATCACTTTTGGTTACAGGGGATCTGACAGAAGATAGTTCTGGTTGTAGGGGGACTGATTTGCTCATTGTGTGATGTGATTTAGGACCAGCATGACTGTGTGTATATAGAGATTTAATGTACAGTCAGCTGATGTCTCTTGGCCAATTAGATTTCTAGATTTTTTCTTGCCATTTTTATATAAATATATATATATATACACACACACATACACACATATACAGTAGAACCTTGATTATCCAATCTCACTGGTGGACGTAAGATCAGTTCAGATAATTGAGGGGTTCGTAAAATCAAGGGTTGCTCACACCATGTTCCTATTAGCTTGGGGGACTTAGTATGAGTTTGGATAATCCAGAGATTCGTATAATGGAGGGTCGGATAATAGAGGTTATACTGTACAAACATACATACACACAAACATGTACACACATACACATACACATATGGCATACAGAGGGTTTAAAGTGAAATTCACTCAAAGTGAGCAAATGTTTCACACAAAATATAATATAGAACTTAGCTTGAGACATTTTCTCAACTATACTCTCAACCAGTTAATGCACTACATAAACTTTAAAGTCTTCAGTGTTGTAACAGCATTTAATACATGATAATATCAATTGTAAGTATAAATGCTAAATAAAAAACAAACAAAAAAAACTACTTGTCAAGGACCCCCAAGAAAATGAGACCATGAGCCTGATATGTACATATTTCAATACAGTGTCAATGTATAACAAACATGTACAGAACCAGTCTAAGGAATCTAAATAAAAACTCATAGGAATAAAATCCCATAGCCCCTTCCCTCCTTTCTCTGGGAAAGGTAACTAGTAGGAATGAGATATATGTACATGAGTCCTAATACATCATCATTCTCACCAATCTTTGCAATATTTACCCAAAGGAATTGAAGAGTTGATTTATATTAACCTTTTCAGGACCTATGTAAATAACGGCATTGGAACTCTCATAGTTTTATACTTTTTGGAAGGGTAAATAAATGCTAGGCAGCTAATTTTTAGGCATTTCCTGAGCTTGCAAGGGGCATCCTAGGAAATTACAAAGAATCATAGCAGTGTCAACTGCAGTACTCCCAGACTAAACAAAGCATTTCCCCATAAAGCAGCCTCCTTTTCCTTGTATTTTCCAAATAAAACTGTTGGAATCTCTCAAGCTTTGCTCCCAATGTCCTTATATCTCCACAACCTCTTGATGGTATTAATAGCATTGTTGCAATATACTGGTACAGCTGGATAGCCTGACTGAGATGCAGCATATCATATTCAGTGGGGTCATACTTTTATCCATTTTGGCATAGTACTGACACAGGATAGCATTGGTGAGATGCAGGCTCTCATTTTCAGAGGGGTCCTAATTTTACCGATTTCTACAATGTACTGATACAGGTTAGCCTTGCCAAGATGCAGTATCTCATTTTCAGTAGGGTCTTACTTTTACCCATGTTTGAGTTCCAACAGAGGATACAGCATCTAACTGCAGAGCAGTTCCAAATTACATCCTTGGCCATCTCTCCCAATGTGTGTATGTGTGTAGCAATGATTTACAGTATTTTCTCTGAAGAGTTGATTTATGTTAACCCTTTCAGGGACCAATCTAATTAGTGGCATTGGGACTCTTATGGTTTTATATTTGTAGGAAGGGTACATGCTAGACAGCTAATGTTTTAGGGGGTTTCAGAGGTTCCAAGAGGTGTCATAGGGGATTACAAAGAAATCATAGGGGTGTCAACTGCAGTGTTCTCAGACTGAACAAAGCATTTCCCTGTAGGGCAACCTGACTTTCCCTGTGTTTTCCATGTAAAACTGGGACACAACTCCTGTACATTTTCCTGTATACTTAAATGAATACATGCACGCAACTAACTTCATTATGCCTGTCAGTAAAATTGCTATAACAAATGTTCAGGCTGTGTTATGTGCTCTTTAGTCTTGTTAAAATGTACTGACATACAATATCATGGCTGAGATGCAGGATGTCATATTCAGTGGGCTCTTACTTATATCCATTCTGGCATAGTACTGACACGGGTCAGGTTTGTTGAGATGCAGTATCTCATTTTCAGGGGGTCCTAATTTTAATCATTTTTACAATGTACTGATAAAGCTTAGCCCGGCTGAGATGCAGTATCTAATTTTCAGTGGGGTCTTACTTTTACCCATGTTTACATCTGCATGCAATGTACTGGCACAGGGCAGATTTGCTGAGATACTAATGGCCACTGTGTGCAACATGGCAGTGCTGACTTAAACTATGCATATGTAAGTATTGCCCACATGTAGTCATGTCAGTGCTGCCATGGTACGGCTGACTCCAGAGCAAACTGCACATGTGTGAGTATCAATCATGTGTAGTTCTGTAATCACAGCAGTATCAGTTACATCTGACTCTGGTGTGGCGAGAGCGCGGCATATTCTTTTCAACACTCTTGCTGCTCCTAAAAGCTCTCCAGAGCTATATTGGCTCAATGCTGGCAAAGGCTAATGGTTGGGTAACACTGGGGACCACTTAACTGTCTTCATGTCCACTGGCTCTATTGGCAGGTCACTTTAGAAGGTCACCATCTTCTGGAACAAAATATGCTTCCTAATGTTACCCCTAAACTTGCCATCTGTTACCTACAGAGCTCGTCTCTATGTCCTGCTGGAGAACATATTCATATGTTCAGTTCTGTCAATATCCCTGAGATTGGGAAGACTGAGCTCATGTCCCATCTCAGTCTGCTGTTCCACAGGGATAAGCAAAAGGATGAGAAGCACCCACATATGTAGAAAGCACCAGGACCACAAAAGTATTATTCAAAGTCCTTTATTTAACTAAAGTGCATAGTGCACCCACACATGGTGAGCATATAAAAGTGGCGTCTGAGCCTTTCTGCAACTATCATTTCTCCTGACTCCTACCAGGTGTCATCAGAGTGATTCACTCTGATGATGCCTGGCAGGGGCTGGGAGAAGCATTACTTTCAGAGTGGCTCAGTCATCACTTTTTATGCTTACCATGTGTGGGTGCACTATGCACTTTACTTAAATGAAGAACTGAATATTTTTGTGATCCTAGTGCCTTCTGCATATGTGGGTACTCCTCATCCTTTTGCTTGTTTCAGTTTTTTCATTGCTGAGCACCATATTACTTGTTCTGCCACTCCAGATCCATTTTTGCTTTGTTCCACATGGAGAAGACAGTAATAACTACTAGTAAACATAAATGTGGATATTATCTGTTAGACCCTTCCAGGTAGTCCTCTTTTGAAAATGCAGCTTCCCATTAACAAAGATATCCAAAAAAGAAAGCCTACCAGCAAATTTATTTTTCTTTTTAGTGCTGAACACATTTTCTTTACTGCTACAGTAAATCTAAACACTGGAGGATATATGAAGAAACTGACAGAGGGAAGCTTACGTAAGTTGTAAGTTGGCATTTAACTGTATGGGACTGCATAAATACACAGAACTAAAAAATGCTGCATAAATTCACTGCCACTAAGTAAGTGGCAGATGGTGGTTTTGGTGGTGGTAGTGGTAGGGAGGAGGGGTTTGTCAACACAAAAAGGGGGCTTGGTTTGCATTCAGACAGGAGTGAGAAGATCAGCTTTCCTATGTGGGACAGTGACCCACAGGGTGTAAAAAGTTGAGGTTATCGAAAATATGATGGATCATAATGATCTACATAGCCCATTTTCTTAATGCAGTGATTTTTTCATCAAAGAAGAAAAAAGGTGGGTTGGAATTGACAACTATCTGACATTTTTCACAATCCCCCACTCCAAAAAGAATACCGACACCAACTTGCTGCACTATAAGACCGCCTCAAAGAATTTAGCAACTATGCCAAGCTCCATGCTGCATTCTTTCAGCAGAGTCTTTATAGAGTATAGTACCACAATAAATTTTCTTTACCTTATCCTCACTTTCATCTGAATGCACCCTGACCCACTTTCTGCCCTGATATCATGATATTTAGGGCTTGATTACGTAAAGCTGTTTCCAAAGTTCCTCACCATGGACCAAGTTAAACTATTCAATGCCAAAAAAAGAGTAGCAATGCATTCCATGGCTTTGAATAAATGTAATATGGGGTAGCATTATACTTTGTGCATTCTTGTATTCTATGAATCTAGTATGTTCACCTATTAATTTATGAGGCTATGTATAATTTTGCAAATGCAGGCTCATAACTTTTGTAATATTCAATATTTTTACCACAACATTTCAACATAGCCATTTTGAAACAGTGACTTATGAATGTGACAGCTGTCATTTTTCATCTCCTGCCCAATATGTGTGTTTGCAGCCCAAAATCTGATTTTGCAGTCCCTGCACAACATCACCTTTATGCCAGGAGTTAAACATTTTTTCTGCCTTTCTTTATGAGGCAGGTTCATCACAAGGCTGTGTTGAAAATTTGGTGTAAAAATATTTATTAAAAAAATAATTTTCAATATTTTAAATCCAGATTCCTCCCCTGC
The DNA here is from genome assembly GCA_016271365.2 of Neoceratodus forsteri. NCBI lineage: Eukaryota > Metazoa > Chordata > Ceratodontiformes > Ceratodontidae > Neoceratodus > Neoceratodus forsteri. Next base: position 1,032,198,813 of record CM028135.1, on the reverse strand, counting down.
AGCCCAATTGGCTCTGGCCAGAGTTTGTTTATATTTCAAACGTGAAAACAAGTTCTGAAGCATACTTAAATTGTGTGAGGAATGGTATCACAGGATTTTAGTTAGTAGATAAGTGGCAATTTAAAATAGAATAACAAATTATAGGCAAATATGTTGTCATAGTATTTCCTTACCCACCTGTTACCCACCCCAACCCCCCATGAAAACCAAAACACAAAAACATTTCTATCTTATGTAACTAGGCACACTGCCACATCAGGCTACATGCTGTGTCAATGATTGATAGAGTTTAACGGGAAATGCGAACCACTAATAGTAGTGTATTGTTTAAGAAGCCATTAACTAAAAAAGCATACGGTAATGTAAAATGGTAGAGCAAGCTGGTCACAAAATTTATTTTATTTATTTTTATTTAATTATTAAAAGATCGGAATTAAAATCCTTTGAGTCAGAGACTCATTTGCAAAGGCTCCTCATTAAGGAAGTACATTCAGAACAGGACAATACACATATTACAATTAGCATGCAGAGGGTAACACAACCCGGAGTCAAACATGGTGAAAATTTGTGTGCAGTTTAACAAAGATTTTAGCAGGCACAATACAGTAATTCTGCAAGGGTTCATACATCAGATCAGTTATTAGTTGTAACAGGTACAGCATCAATAAACAATTAAACAGGTGGACCAATGGTGCTGAGGGTTGAGGTGCCAGACTGGTGACCTGGGTTCAGATGCAAGCCTGGGATGCCAGGGGTTGGCAGGGGAAGGATAGGATTGAGCATCTGCTCTCCTATCCCGGGGAGGGATTCAAGGAGCCACCGCTCTGTAGTGGCCCCTGGTGATGACCGGGTGCACTACTAGAGTGGTGCCATAAGGGGGAGGAGTGTGGCAGACATTGGCACGATGTGCCCAAATGTCATTGCACACCAGCACTCTGCAGGGGAGGAAAATAGAAAAAGTGGTGCCGGTCGGGAAGCATGCACTTCTGACCCCCCACAGCCCAACCCGAATGGTGCCTCCTCATCCAGATCCTGCTCAAGTGAGTCAAGCTAGGAAGGGGAAGGGAGCTCCTCACTACCCCACCACAGGGGGTAATCCAGGGGAGAAACGAGGATGTTGGCCTGATGTCAGGTGTCTGGACTAGGAGGGTCAGTCAGGATGTCCAAGTTGACCGGAGCCTGGGGGGGGATAATATACATATAAAAAAAAATTAAACAGGGTAAAGAGGGGGAGGAAGGAGAGGTTGGGGGGATGGGCTGAAAGAGATTGGGAGATTGGGAAAATGCACACAGAATACCAAGAAACACAATATGAATCCTTATGTCTCACCTGGTAAAATAATTGGTTAAAAAAAAAATGTTGTGCTGTGCAAAAGAAGTCAAGAAGACACACATGAGAAAATGTCTTATTATGTGAAATACATTGTGGAAATTTTCATGCATGATTTCCCCTGCTAGCTGCATTAGTCAAAAGCTTGCCCAAGTGTCAAAAATTAATTCCTGCTGCTGCGTGCCTACTGCTGCTGTGCTGTGCAACTATCCAGAGAAGTTGAGAAGACAGAAATGAGAAAAATGTCTTAATAAGTGAAATATATTGTTGAAATTTTCTTGCACGATTTCCCCTGCTAGCCACATTAGTCAAGTGCTTGCCCAAGTAACAAAAACTAATTCCTGCTGCTACCTGCCTAAAGCTGCTGTGTTGTGCAACTCTCCAGAGACGTTGAGAGGACACACATGAGAAAATGTCTTCAAAAGTGGCATAAATTGTGGAGTTGAAGACTGCAAGATGGGAACACCAAGGGGCTGATTCCAGAAGGTGGGCACAGGGCATGCCGCAAGTCCCACATCCACCGCAATGTTAGATGAAGTTGTGCCACAGCCCCTCAGACACAACCAGATATGATTCTGTAAGGGCTGATGCATTTGTGACAGCTGACCTGATTTATGGCACCTTGTGCCAAAGGATTTGGCCCAAGTGCCGTGATTCCGGGTGCAACACTAGACCTTGCAGTAGGTAGTCTACCTACTTGCATCTTGTGTTCCAGACTTGCAGTTGGGTCTTTTGCATCAAGCGTCTTCCAGAATCATGCTTGCCGCAAAGTTTGACAAACTGTCAGGTTGTGTCAAACTCACTGCTGCACATTCACTGCAGCAGCGCAAATCATTTCAGAATCAACCACCAAGAGTTCTACAGTATCAAACTGATGATGACCAAATGTCAAGTTGCTGTGCTGCCTGCAACTACTACTACTACTGCTGCTGCTGCTGAGTGCTGCTGTGAAGTTTGAAGACGGTACATTGTCAAACCATGGGAAGGTAAGAAATAATTACTTATTTGCATGGTGTGGGTTGCTGTTATTTGTACCCATATCTAGATATCACTAATATTTTCCTTTTTCAGTTACAGTTCATATCAATGAAGTGACATACTCATCCAAACTACATTACATTATGCTTCTTGGTACCCAGAAGGAAGTCATTATTAACCACATCTCACAAACATGGTATGGTAAGTGTGTATTCTTTGTATGTTTCTCATTTTGGGTTGGTGGCCTTTTTTAGGTGTGATAACCATGTATTTTTACTTTTTCCATGTCCAGGTAAGATTATGATGACATATGCCACTCTGCATCCTGTATCTGTGTGAATTCAGCAACAACAACATAAAGGTAACTTATTTTTTTTACACCATGGTTGGGGGGGTGCTGGTTGAAGTATGCATATTTTTTTTTTAATGTCAGACTCAAAGAAGTCTGAGTCATAGTATATTTTGTGTTTCTAGTGTTTGATTTCACGTACTTTCCAAGATATTTCTGTGTCGTGTTGTCTGGCCAGAAGAGGAGAGAGTAGATGACATGTCAAAGGCTGATAGGAATGATCATGATGAAGCAGAAGCAGAGCTGCATTGACCTGCAAAATCAAAACAATATTATTGCTATACAGTGAGGAAGATGATTAAAAAAAAAACAATACTTATCATTACTTGAGTAATAGTGATGCTGGCTGTGATATCGTATGTCATCATCACTTGTTGCTATCAGAACCGCTGTTGCTTTGCAAACCTGCTGTGCTTGCTGATGTCACTCATATTAATCTGAAGAGCAGTGACACAACTGTTTTATTATTGGGAGTTCTGAAATTGCATGTTTATGCTGCATCACACCGTATGCAGCCGACAAACCATCATGTTTGTGCCTGATCATGAAGGAGCAACACAAGTAGGCCTTAGTAGTGTAGGAGGAGGAGGCTGATGAAGCAGTGACATGACCCTCTGTATGGAGCAGGTATGTTATGTGGACATCACAATTTGGAGGTGGTGGACAGTACTCCATCAAGAGCAATAGTAGCATCAGAAACACAGTTATGTAAGGATGAAGACAGGTGATGAGGACAGGGTCCATTTGTAATGTTGCATCAATGTGGATTAGACAATGTTTATCACTGGATATAATAGAACAACCCAGTCCACTGGTGGAGGAAGTGCTGTACAGTATGGTGCAGTGTGGAGCAGCAAGAAATGTCAGTGGTGTTGGAGTGTGAGTTAGACACTGAATCTGGTGGCAGACAAAAACAGCAGAACATTTTGCATGGGAGGGGGAATTAGACATTGATCAAAGTAAAGAAATTGCTAGTCATGACATCAACACATGAATGAAAATAAAGTAACAGAACAAGAGATAATTAAAATGTTTATACTGCTGAGGACCAGGGACTGAAAAATCATGCTGTATTTTAATCAACATCCACACGGAAGAAGCCCTCACAGTCCTCCAGACTGGAGCTGTAACCAGTTGGAAATTCTCTCTCCTATACAGCTCCTCACTTTATCTCCTACTCCTGAGTGTGCTGACAGTACCTTCCTCTTCATCACTGCTGTCATGTGGCTTGAACATAGACAGTATTGATTTTGTTGGAATGTGTCCTTGATTCATTTTAATAAATGTTAGCAAGCTAACATTCTTTGTGACAGATTGGCGTGACTTTCTCGCACTATGGCACTGGCTGAACTAAATACTTGTTCAACACTTACACTCGATGCTGGAACTGGAAAACTCAGGTACTTCATGGCCACTGATGTCAGTGCTTTCCAATCAGAGACCTTTGTGCTTCAGTACATCAGGGGCTCATATCCAACGCTTAGGTGCCTTCTGTCCACAAGATATGCATCAATCATGCGTTGCGCTGCTTGTATTCCTGCTGATTCATCATCAACCTCCTCTTCATTATCTTACATGTCTGCCACACCCACCTGATTTAAGACATCCCTTACGGGATCATTATTTTGTTCATTCATGGTACAGGTTGTGAAAGAAACATACAAATTTGAGGCCTGTGTGGCGGTAGCAACACTGGGTCTATTAGCGGCATCATGTTTTACGAGCATACGAATGTGCCAGCAGAAACAGACCACCCGGTCTATCTAAGTCTGCTCAAGTGTGCAGCTAGCACCCTTAGTTTGCAGCTGCCCCACCCCCTCCCCATTGTCATCCCACTGCTCCACCACCTCCCCACCCTCACTCTCCCCTTCCCTGTCCCATGCCTTTTAAAGCTGTTCACAGATTTACATGATATCACCCATTCTGGTACTGCATTCCATTTTTCTACTGCCCTCTCCATGAAATAGTGTCTCCTCATTTCCCTCTTAAATCTTCCCCCTATTTTTTTAGCCCGTTACCCCAGGTGTCCCTCCCCCTCCATAACATAGAGATCCCATCTGCCCCATCCTTATTGATTCCCTTCGATTACTTGAATGTCTCTATTATGTCCCCCCCCCCGTCCCTTCTATCCTCCAGGGTGTACATATTCAGGTCTCCCAGCCTGCTCTCATAGTGTCTCCCCTCCATTCCACATATCATCTTTGTTTTCCTCCTCTGTACCCCCTCCAGTAGCCTGATATCACGCTTCAGGTAGTGTCTCAAAAACTGCACACAATACTCCAAGTGTGGCCTTACCAGTGACTTGTAGAGGGGCAAGATCACCTCTTTTCACCCTGATGAAAACCTCGTTGCTATGTACCCAAGAACTTTGTTTGCTTTTGTTTATGGTCCCTGTCACCATTACCCCAAGGTCCTTCTCCTCCTCAGTAATCCCCAGTTTACTCCCTCCCCAAGTCAGTATTCGATTCTTGGGTTCTTCTCCCCGAAGTGCATAACCTTACACTTCTTTGCATTGAACCCCAGCTGCCACCTCTCTGACCACTCCTCTTGCTTACTTAAGTCCCCCTGAAGCTGCTTCCATCCCTCCACTCCATCCACCACTGCTCCCATTTTGGTGTCATCTGCAAACGGACTTACCTTGCTCACCACTCTGTGTGCATTGTCTGATGTGAAGAGCCCAAACAATACTGTTCCCAGCACATAGCCCTGTGGCACCCCGCTCATCACCTGCTTCAGAGTTGAGAGCTCCCCTCCCACCACCACCTGTTGCAGCCTCCCACTCAGTCAACTTGTAATCCAGTTCCTCATTTTTGCCCCAACCCTACATCAGTTACCTTCCCCCCAAACTGCCCATGAGGCACTGAATCGAAGCTCTTGCTGAAGTCCAAGTAAAGAACATCCACCACATGACCCTTATCCCACTCACCTGTCACCCATTCATAATATTGTATCAGGTTGGCTTGACAAGACTTCTCCAAAATGAACCCATGCTGCCTCATATCTTGGAGGTCATTGTCCTCCAGCTACGACACCAGACTTTCCTTCAGTATTGTTTCCATGAGTTTGCACACTATTGAGGTGAGACTTACCTGATGATAATTACCCAGTTCATTCCTTGGTCTGCTCTTGTGTAACGGCTCTACATGTGCAATCCTCCAGCCCAGTGGCACAGATCCTGATTCCAGTGAGGAGCTGTTCAGATCTTCCAGCATCTCTGCCAACACTCTGCCATATCTCTCAGCACCCTGGGGTGGATGCCATCCTGCCCTGGTACCTTGTCTACCCTCAGTGCCCTCAGTCCCTCTAGGACTCACCTCCCTCAATTCTGCCATCTGTTGCCTTCGCTCACTCTGCCTTCTTCTGAACCTGTGTGTTTATTCACATCTGTGCACCATGTACCCTTCTTATCAGAAGGTCTGTCAACTTCTTAACCTGGCTGCTGGCACCCACCTTCAATGATTGAAACCACACCACGTTTATATTGTGGGTCAAGCATTGTACTGATGTCAAACTCTTCAAAGTGCAGAATTCTGTTAATATGTGTGTTGGACTGAAATACATTTAGCATGTGATCCATCAAGTCACAAGTACCAGGGTCAACTCCAGCTTCGAGCTGTTGCTGGACATTCAACAGTGTTTGCTGCAACACACACAGAAGCAGAATTGTTTGAGTCATACAGGCACTGTCAATGCTCATGGCCTGAGTGGCATGTTCGAATGGCCTGAGAATCATGAGAAGTCCATCTATCTGCCACCACTGATCCATTGTGAGACTCAAGGATGCACCAGTACTCTCCCAGATAGCTTGTACCAACATATATTCAGGAATCACATTGTACTGCTTGTATAAGTGATCCAACATGTACATGGTGGAGTTCCATCTTGTCACCACATCCATTTTCATGTGGTGCCATGGCAAGTAGTTGCTGCGAATCTGCAGCTCATGCAGCAGGTCACGTGCCTTTCTGGACCATGCAAAGTGCACACAGATGTGGCACGCAATAGACAAAATCTCCTAGACATCCCGATGGTTGAGAAAGTGCTGGACAATGAGATTCAGAGAGTGAGTCAGGCATGGTCATGGAAAAAACTACCATCACTAATGTACTTGATGACATTAGACCCATTATCACTGGCAATACAACATGCCTTCAATGAGTGTGGGTGGAGCCACTCATCAATTTCTGAAAGAAGTGCTTCCAGCATCTTCTCACACATATGTGACCCTGCTATGCTTTTCATCATCTTTGTGGCATGCTGATGAAGACCCAGAATGTTGCTACCAGCACATTTTGACTTGCTGCAACTTTTGCCACTGCCCAAGTCTAACAGTACCCCAGGTAGCTGTGCCCAGTGACCTGTAATGCACAAATATGAACTGCCAGCTGTTTTGCCGCTGGTCCACATATCCATACTCAGATGTATATAAGACATTGCTGAATGAATAATGGCATGATTTAACATATCTGATACTCTACCATATAGTTCCAGAATAGCACATTTTGCAGAGTACGTTCGAGATGGTATCTGCCATTTGGGACATGCACGGGCCATGAACCACCGGAAACCATCATTCTCAACAAAGGAGTATGACCAGGGCCCTGTGTTTTCTGTGATTGTGCAGCTGCAGCAGTGGCCAGAGAATTCAGGTCTGACCGCAGAAATTAGCGCTTGCCACAGAAATCAGAAAAAACAGCCACACAGCTACAGAAATGCTAGCTATGCTATGCAATCACACAAGGCAAGGGTATAGCTATTGATGTATTAAGCACGCCATGGCACACATGCTCATTAACAGGAGCCATCCACTACAAAGCTGAAAAGCTAGTGGCTGCATGGCATCTTGACTCATGCTGATTCTTGTTACATAACTCCTTCCAGCCAGTATTGTGTGTGTGTGTGTGGGGGGGGGGGGTGACTGATGCAATAGTAGCAGAGCTTGAGTAGGTCCACGGCAGTTATGGTTTGCTGCTGTGTAGGTGTGGGTAGCTCAGCCATGTTAATTTTTCATTATGAGACTGCTCATGGTGCACGCTGAATCCTTGGAAGATGAATTTGGAAGGAAGAACTGGAAGGCAAGCTGTAGTCAAGAAGTGAGAAGATTCAGTGGTGCCTGTGGAGGTGGAACTGATCTCAGTGTGCTGAGTGACAGGTATCAGAAGAGGAGCTGATTGCAGAGACATAGGGCTGGCAACAGACTGAGCAGAAGACTCGGTCCCCGCTGGTGGATATCTATCACGGTTTTGATTTTTGGGCTGCAGTTCTGTACCTGCAAATGTGAGAGTAATTTCTTGGCAAATCTGAACCTGCAGCCTAAGTGGCAGCATCAAGCTCAATTCTTAAGGAGGGTCAAGTTGCCCAGCTGCAGCAGAGTTGGGGACCAGGGTATACTAGAACTGGAGCAAGCAGGTATGGAAAAAAATCAGAATGGAGAGTTTGATTGCTGCTATACATAAGTGAAATGAGGGTCTCTGACTGAAGAACACCACCACCCCGAGTTGCGAGAAAAGAACATGCTAACCAAGGTTACTCTAGCATAATAAGAATGACTTGCTTGCATTTTTTAGTTTGTCCCCTGAAAGAAAAATCAGAAGTCAACGAATCCTACAGACACTGCAAGTCAGACTCTCCATCACTATTATGGGAAGACAATCCCCACCCCCCAAAAAAAAAATCACACAGAAACACAGATTTGTACACTGCACTCAACATGTTTGTTGCAAGGCAGTTGGTATTCCTAGTTTACAAAAATAATAATTTAAAAGAACATTGATCAACTTCAGAAAAAAAATGGTCTTCAAGTTGAAGTCTCTCTTTATATCTGCTAACTGTCATTATAAACCAGAAGAAATCCAAGCAGATTTTGCCTTCTGTGTAGTTTCAGCTACTGTAAGTGGGCATGTCCTCCTCTAATTATAACCTGGGAGAACAGCAAAGGCCACCAATTTCCAGAAGAATAGATGAGCCTTCAAATTCTGGGTGGGAGGGGAACATTCATTAAAAGAGAATACTGATGCAAATGGCTGTGCCAGGTTGGAGTTACTGCTGTTTAATATTTGTGATAAGAAGACTACATACTGTTAAATGGCCTGCTGTTCTGCTTTCAGTGTAGCAGAGTGGTTGCACAAAGGCAGAGAAAGGGTTAACTAAGACTTAATCCCTTTGAAGGTGTGCCGCTTAGCCACAATTTATCTGCCACAGAATAGCCACAGAATCAGCAGTTGTTCTGCTGCACAAAGTATGGGGGCCTGCCACAGAATGTAGGTCCACTTTGCTGCAGTAAACACAGGGCCTTGAGTAAGACAAGAGATCAATTGCCAACATTTCAGCAGCTGCTGCATTGAGCTCCCTTGCAATCATTTATTTGGTGGGAATTTTACATTACGATCAAGCGTGGGGTGTGGGCTGGACCTTTCTTTGTGCAGTTGAAGTAAACAACTTTAATCATCATGGTAGCATTGCTGGAGCGCTATTGGCTGGTGCTTCAGTACTAACTTTAGCTGCATTATGCAATACAGTGATTATGCTTCTATGACTCAATGGTGTGGTACTAGTAGCACTACTGCTATGCCTCATACTACTAGATAGAATGGAATTGTGCCCCTCCTCTAAGTAGTCCACAACATTTGACATTGTGCATCCTCCAACCACTTTCTCAACTGGACTAATGCTGTGAACTCCACCACTACCTTTCTTTTCATGCTCATACCAACGTGCAGGGTGTCTGTTCTTGAAGTGGGTGAGTTGCCTACCAGAGCCTAGATGGCTTCCCTTTTTACCCCTGCATACCCATGCTTGATAGAGCTGACAGATCGCAACTGACTTATCAGCAGGGTCAAGAACATAGAAATCTCACACAGTGGATTTAACTACCCTTCTTTTTCCATGGTGCCAGAAGGGGAAGGTGTAGAGACATTTGTTTTTTTTGAAATGATTTAGGCACATCAAAAATATTAGGTGTGCTTTCTTTACTAGCTGTGATGGTACTGGATGAAACATCCTCCTCAACAACATCTGAATCATAAAACTTATGTTTTTTACTGTCATGCTCCGAAAGTGGATTCTGCACATCATCATCATAATCATCAAACTGCTCTCATTCTCTTCAACATGTATGTCCTCCTCAACCTCGTCAGCCTGTACGTGTGCAGTCTCAACTGCATTCTCTTCATCTCTAGTATTTACCATTGTCTCAACACTGTCTACTCCAGAAGCATGACTGTCAACACCACCCATGGGTACCCAGACTACCTTCACTTCTTCCACTGTTTCCTGCCTGCCGGTACTTGTGGCGCTGCTACCTTTCTCCTAAAGTGTCACCTCACACGCCATCACTGCCACCACAGATTTAGCTTTGAAAAATGTTGTGACAGATATGCTACCACTGCTAACAACTCCAGTACTCTCACTGATATTTGCCCCTGAGCCCACAGGAATTGTTAATGACCTGCTCAGACATTGATGTTGCTAGTGGAGTATTAATTGGTGCCTTTGGTTTACCAATCCTATTTCCTGAAGCACAGGAGCTCATCTTTTTTCCCACCCAGTTTTTGCCAGTCATGATTCCTGTTTGTGTTTTAACGATAAGGTTTTCTTTTTATAGATCACAACACTGATAATTCTTTGACTGGGAAATGAAACTACATATTGAATCTGTATTTCTTATGCCCCAAAACACAGGTCTGTTTTTCAAGCACTGGGAACTCTCACAAGTGCAACTGAACACTGAATCAGTATTTTATATGCCAAAAACACAGGTCTTGTTTTCTACCACAGGGAAATCTGTCTGGTGAAACTGCACACTGTATCTGTATTTTATATGCCAAAAAGACAGATCTGAATTCCTAGCACAAGGAAATCTAACAAGGGAAACTGAACACTGAATCTGTATTTTATACACCCAAACAAAGGTCTGTTTTTCTACTAGCACAGGGAAATCTGACAAGTGAAACATCACACTGAATCTGTATTTCATACTCCCCAAAACACAGGTCTGTTTTTCAAGCACAGGGAAACCTCACAAGTGCAACTGAACACTGAATCAGTATTTTATATGCCAAAAACACAGGTCTTGTTTTCTACCACAGGGAAATCTGTCTGGTGAAACTGTGCACTGTATCTGTATTTTATATGCCAAAAACACAGGTCTGGATTCCTAGCACAGGGAAATCTAGCAAGTGAAACTGAACACTGAATCTGTATTTTATACGCTCAAACAAAGGTCTGTTTTTTTACTAGCACAGGGAAATCTGACAAGTGAAACTGCACACTGAATCTATATTTTATACACCCAAAACTCAGGTCTAGTTTTCTAGCACAGGGAAATCTGGCAAGTGAAAATGAGCACTGAATCTGTATTTTATACACTCAAAACAAAGGTCTGGTTTTCTACTAGCACAGATAAATCTGGCATGTAAAACTGAACACCGAATCAGTATTTCACACACAAAATTCACAGGGATTTAATTTAGCAGTGGGAATATGGCAAGAAAATAAACAAAAGCAACAAATACAATGAAAACACAGCTTAACTAAGAAAAAAAATTTAAAAACTGCAGACCTTGATTGAACTTAGCCTATTACAATGCTGCTGCTCCTCTCCTCCACACACAATCCACAGACACAAAATATAGAAACTGAAAAACATAACTTTACACTATCTAATCGATGAGTGAATACAAAAAAAATGCTGTGTATTCACAATGCACTCACAAACAAATTTTGATCAAAAGTTTGTCAAAATGGAACAGTTATGTTTTAAGAGGTTTTTATGAACAGTCAGACACAATGTGCTCTCTGAGAGACTTAATTACACTGTCCTCAGACACGATATATGCAGCTTCCTGTTGGTTATTCAGCAACATGTGACCATCCTAGAATGCCAGATGATATCCTATCCCATACTGCAGTGCGCATTTCACATCAAGTGCAAATTTAGCCAGCAAAATTGTCATTTCGCATAACAGTAATAACCCAGATAGTGGCACAATAGAAGCAAAGTCTGCAATTTTACATTTTTCATGAAATCACCAGCAAAGTCGAAACTGAGGTATCACATGACATACAATTTTGCAGAAAGTCGAAACTCCGTGAAATATTATGCTGAGTGAAATTTGTTGAGTTTGCACACCTCTAATTCCAATACTTCAGATCTTATTTGTTCACCAGAGTCCTTCTTACCTCTCTTTCCTCTATTTAACACATCTGTGTGCCTAACCCATTGCATGCTTTAGCCTCCCCACTGTTTTCACCTTAACACCTCTTCTAGCAGGTGGTTCCAGGCATCTGCCACCCTTTCGGTGAAGATGTATTTTCTCATATCCCTCTTAAAATTTCCTCCCTCTAGCTTCATTGCATGCCTCCATGTTCTGGCACTTTTTCTACTCTGAGAGAGTCTCCACACTGTCACCTTGTTTATCCCTGTGAGGTACATATAGGTCTCAATCATGTCCCATCTCACTCTCCTCTCCTCTCCTCCAAGGAGTACATGTTGAGTATCCACAGCCAGTCCTCATATGACTTCTTGTGCAACCCCTGCAGCATTCTGGTAGCCCTCCTCTGGACCATTTCCACCCTGTCTATGTCCTTGCAGAAATGTGACCTTCAGAATTTGACACAGATCTCTAGGTAGGGTCTCACTAGTAAGTAATCCCATGGCAACACCACTTCCTTCCTCCTGCAAGAAATCCCACTGCCATATGTACTCCAGCATCCCACTGACCATGCCTACTGCCTTGTCACACTGCCCTACCACCTAGAAATAATCTTTGAGGACTCTTGCTTGGTGACTGTCAGTATCTCCCCCCCCCCCATCATGTACTCAGCTCCCCAGTTTCCCCACCCCAGGTAAATGCCTTTGTACTTTTGGCATTGAAACCCAGCTGTCACAACCTAGATCACTCTTCTAGTTTCTCCAGTTCCCTTCTCCTTTTCTTAACCCCTTCCTGACTGTCCACCCCGTGCAGATTTGTGTGTTATCTGCAAAGAGACACACCTTCCCCTCCAGTTCCACAGCAATGTCAGAGATGAAGACATTGATAATTACTGGTCCTGGTACTGTTCTCTGTGGCCCCCTGGTAGTCACTTTTCTGTCTCCAGAGTGTCTGACATTTATCCCCACCCTCTGCCTCCTATCCTTCAACCAGCATCATATCCAATTTACCACTTTATCCCCAACCCCCAGGCTGCTTAATTTCTTTACTAGCCTCCTGTACAGCACACCGTCAAAGGCCTTGCTTTGGTCCTGCTAGGTCACAGCCACTTGCCACCCCTAATCCACCTACCTAGTCAACCAGTCAAAGAAATCAATGAGATTTGTTTGGCATGACCTCCCTCCTGTGAAAACATGCTGCTGGTGGTCCTGTAGCCCATATGCCTCCATTACCTTCATCAACCTCTCCTTCAGCAGGGTCTCCATTAATTTCCCCAACACAGATATGAGACTGACTGGCCTTTAGTTGCTAGCCTCATCTCTGTTGCTGCACATGTACAGAGCGACCACATCAGCTCTCTTCCAATCCTCTGGAACTACCCCCATCTCCAATGAGGTGTTGAACAGTGATACCATGGAGGGGCTAGCACTGTGCTCAGTTCTTTTTGAACCTTTGGGTAAATCCCGTCTGGTCCAATCACCTTGTTCTCTTTTAGAGCTTCTAATCTCTTCTGGACACTCTCCTCCAAAAATGGACTTGTGCCTATTCCCCTCTCCCCTCGATGCCTGCTGATGCATGTTGGTCCATCTAGTCCTCTCCCTCTGTGAAGACCAATCAGAAGTACTAATTTACAATTTTTGCTTTTTCCTGATCATCTTCTGTACAGTTCCATTGCACTTCTGATTCTCACTGTCCCTCCTTTTGTTTTCCTGTTTTCACTCACATAGCTGAAGAAAATCATATCCCCTATTTTGACCTTATTGGTGATCATCTCTTCTGTTTGTGCCTTAGCTGCCGACACCCTCCTTCCAGCATTGCTTGGCTTTTCCAGATATACCTCCCTATCCTCCTCTGTCTGGGCCTCCTTGTACTTCCTAAATGCTGTTTTTCTCTCCTTCACCACCTTAGCCACATTCTTGGAGAACCAGAGTAGTCTCTGCCTCTTCCATCACTTTATTACTTCCTTTAAACAGCATGGTATTGCCTTAGCTATTCCCTCCTTGATCTTTTTCCACTGGGTCTTCACTCCACCCCCAATGATCCCCCTTCAAGGTAGTGTGTTTCTTCTCTTGCCCAATCCATATGCCAAACCTCATAGTACATAGTTAACTCTGTATATATCCCATCTTATTTATACCATACTTTTTTGTATAATGTGCTTCCTCTTTCAGTTTTCTACTCTGTTTTAGATTGTAAAAATATCTGTACAACTGGATGTTTGAGAAAACAGAAATTTTTGCTCACATACTGTCCAGTACCCTTGTCATAGTGTGTTTCTTCTCTCGTCCAGTCCATATGCCAAACCTCACAGTACATAGAAACATAGAAAAAAAGATGGCACAAGGAGACCAAGGGTCCATCTAGTCTGCTAATGTGCTTCTTGGACCTTCTCAGATCCAATTATGTTCAGCAATGGCTCTCAGTATGGAACACAAAAGGTAGGGCATCCTGCAGAATGTAAATACTAACAGAAGCATCGTACTGGAACAAGGCTCGCGAGTAACATGATATGAAAACTGGGTGCCCTGATTCATGATGAAACTGATGATAAAAAAAAAAAAATAAGGTTGCACCAAAAAAAGTTGAAATGATGTGATTCATGATGACCGTGAATATGAATTGTCATGACATGAGTCATGAACATGGCACTGGCAGTGCTTCTCAGGGCACCAGAAACTGGATGGAACTGAGCTTCCAAAAACAGTTGCCATTTAAAATTAAACATTTGAAATACATACAGCTGTACTTCTCTGAACTGCCTGACTCAGAAACTCACAAATAATACTATAAATGCTATAATGTTCAATCTGAGATTATAGCTACAGGATTAAATACAGCTGGATTATGTGGACAAATATTCAAGTCCATCTGCTACTAGGGCATCCTACAAAACATGGAAACTAACAGAAGCATTGTACTGGACCAAGGCTCATGAGTGACTGACATGATAACTGTGTGTCCTGATTTGTGATGAAACCAAAGATAAAAAAAAACAGGGTAGCACAAAAAAATCTTTAAGTGTTTTGATTTGTGATGACAGTGAAGAATAATTGTTCATGAGTCTCATGATGTGAGTCATGAACTTGGCACTGTCAGCACTTCTCAGAGCACCAGAAACTGGACGGAACTGAACTTCCACAAAGAGTTGTCATTGAAATTTTAAAATACCTATGGCTGTACTTCCCTGATGACAGATGGCTGATTTCTTATCGGGGGGGGGGGTTGTCACACAGACAGTATGCAAGAAGTGGCACTGGTGCACTGACTACTGGCTGGTACATTTTTTTCACACATACACACACATACACAGACACACACACAATTAATTCACACACTACCTATACTAAGGGCAATGCAGCAGGCACTGCTGCTACCCATAGAGATTCAGGGACCCTGCCTGGTCCAATCCTCTCAGATGCACTACTTTCCCTTAAAGGATTGTATTTCTTTCTTTTTATTCTGCCTAATGTGATGGAATGCCCCGCCCACTAAGCCAAAGCTTACAATTCACTGAACGAGCACAGGGAGGAAGATGACTTGTTGGGGTGTCACACAGTATGCAAAAAGAGGCACTGGTTCACTGATGACTAGCTGGCAGATTTTATTACACACACACATGCGTGCACACATGCACACACACACACAGAATTTATTTCACACACCATCTTCACTAAGGGTGATGCTGCAGGCATTGCTGATATCTATACAGATTCAGGGACTCAGCCTGGCCTAACTGTCTCTGACACAATACTTTTTGCCATCAAGGATTTTTTTTTAATTTATTCCACATGATGTGATGGAATGCCATGCCCACTGAGCCAAAGATTATACCCCACTGAATGAGCATGGGGAAAATATGACAGATAACTGACTTCTTGGGATGGGGGGTCACAAAATATACAAGAAGTGGTACTGTTGCACTGACGACTAGCTGGCAGATTTTATTTCACACACACACACTTACATGCACACACACACACACACACACACACACGCAATTTGTTTCACACACCACCTATGTCAAGATCAATGCTGCAGGCACTGCTGCTAACCACAAAGATTAAGGGACCCTGCCTGGCCCAACCCTCTCTGGCACAGTACGTTCCCTTCAAGGACTTTTTTTATGTACTCCACGTGATGTGATGGAATACCCTGCACACTGAGCTAAAGTTTATACCCCACTGAGTGAGCACTGGGAGGATGATAGATGACTGACTTCTTGAGGTGGGTTACACAGTATGCAAGAAGTGGCACTGGTGCACTGATGACTGGCTGGTAGATTTTATTACACACACACACACACACACAGAGTTTATTTCACACACTACTTATGCGTTAAGGGTGATGCTGCAGGCATTGCTGCTACCCACACAGATTCAGTGACCCAGCCAGGCCTAACCATCTCTGACAGAGTACTTTTCATCTTCAAGGACTTTTTTTAATTTATTCCACATGATGTAGTGGAATGCCCTGGCCACTAGTGCTGTGTGGAATGCAGAATTCCACCAGCAGAATTAGTCCAAAATGACCATTCCACCCAGCAGAATTTCCACCAGAATTTCACTTGTTTGCCTGCAGAATTCCTCCTACTGTGATCCTCAGAATAATATTCCACAGAACAGCAATTTTTCCACTGAAAATTATTCCACAACAATTTCCCCAGAAAATATTGAGATCAGTGGAATAACATTCCATGAAACAGTGATTTTTCTGTGGCAAATCATTCTGCAACTATTTTATGCTGCGGAATTCCATCATTCCATTTCTGGTGGAATTTGGCAGAATTTTGGCAGAATTTTGAATATTCCATGGAATTTTGTTCCACTGGAAATTGAAAATTTTGCACAGCACTGCTGCCCACTCAGCCAGAGCTTATACCCCTCTAAGCACAGGAAAAAAGAGAGATGACTGACTTCTTAGGGTGGGGGTATCACACAATATACAAGAAGTGGCACTGGTGCACTGACAGCTAGCTGGCAGATTTCATTTTGCACAGACACATAATTTATTTCCAAAGTTTATACCCCACTGAGACAGCAGAGGGAGGAAGATGGCAGATGATTGACTTCTTGGGGGGGGTCACACAGTATGCAAGAAGTGGCACTGGAACACTGATGACCGGCCAGTAGATTTTATTTCACACACACACACACACACACACACACACACACACAAACACAGAGAATTTATTTCACATACCACCTACATTAAGGTTAATGCTGCAGGCACTGCTGCTACAAGCAGAGATTCTGGGACCCTGCCTGGCCCAATGCTCTCTGACACACTTCTTTCCTTTCAAGGATTTTATTATTATTTTAATTTATTCCATGTGATGTGATGGAACGTCCTGCACACTGAGCCAATGCTTATACCCCACTGAGTGAGGACAGGAAGGAAGATAACAGATGACTGACTTCTTTTGGGGGGGTTACACAGTATACATAAAATGGCACTGGTGCACCAATTGTTACCAGATTTTATACCACACACACACACACACACACACACACACACACACACACACACACACAGAAATCACCACTGAAGTGACTAAGCACAGGCAGTAGAACTGACTTGTGGTTACATAGAAACATAGAATTTGATGGCAGATAAGGACCACTTGGCCCACCCAGTCTGCCCATTTCCTTACCTAGTGGATAAGCTGGAGATCCTAGTTAACCAGCAGCCTACTTCTTCCTACCCCCACCCCCTAGAATTGCCTTATGACTGTCCCATGCATGCTTGAATTCCACCATTGTTTTTGACTCCACAACCTCCTCCGGAAGGCCGTTCCATGCACCCACAACCCTCTCTCTGTGAAAAAATACTTCCTTAAATTACCTCTGAGCTGCCCCCTCTATCTTCAAATTGTGCCCCTTGTTCTTGCACACCTCTTTTTGAAAGATGCTACCCTCTTGGACTTTGTTGATTCCTTGAGGTACTTAAAAGTTTCTATCATGACCCTCTCCCTCCTTTCCTCGAGGCTATACATATTAAGCTCCTTAAGTCTCTCTTCATATGTCTTCCGGTGCAGACCCTGCACCATTTTAGATTCCCTCCTCTGGATAGCTCCGTCCTGTCTATGTCTTTGCAGAGATTGGGTCTCCAGAACTGCACGCAGTACTCTAGATGGGATCTCACCAGCTGTCTGTACAGAGGGTAATAACTTCCTGTTTTCTACTGGTGACGCCTCCCTATGCATCCCAGTATCCCCCCAGCCCTTCTTGCTGCCCTCTCACATTGCTTGCCCACCTTTAGGTCATCAGATATGACTACCCCCAGGTCCCTTTCCATTTTTGTTGTTATTAGTATCTCACCTCCCATTGTGTACTCTTCCCCTTGGTTTTTGTTTCCCAGGTGCATTACCTTGCACTTCTTTGCATTGAATCTAAGCTGCCATACATTTGACCATTCTTCTAACTTTGCCAAGTCCCTTCTCATCCTTTTCACCCCACCTTGTGCATCAACTCTGCTGCAGATCTTTATGTCATCTGCAAAGAGACATACTTTTCCTTCCAGTCCCTCTGCAGTGTCGCTTATAAAGATATTGAAGAGGACCGGTCCTAATACTGAACCCTGCGGCACCCCACTAGTAACCCCCCTTTCTTCAGAGTGGACTCCATTTAGTATTACTCTCTGTGTTCTATTCTCCAGCCAATTCTTTACCCAGGCTGTCATCTTGGGACCCACTCCCAGGCTGGTTAACTTGCATATTAATCTTTTGTGTGGAACAGTGTCAAATGCCTTGCTAAAGTCTAGGTAGGCCATGTCCACAACCCCTCCCTGATCTACTACTTTGATCACCCAGTCAAAGAAATCTATCAGATTTCTCTGGCATGACCTCCCCACTGTGAATCCATGCTGTCTTGGGTCCTGTGCCCCTCTGGCCTCTAGATACTTGACAATTCTTTCCTTCAGAAGTGATTCCATCATTTTCCCTACCACTGAGGTTAAATTAACAGGTCTGTAGTTTCCTGCTTCTGCCTTGCTCCCACTTTTGTGAAGGGGAATCACATCTGTCCTCCTCCAGTCCTCGGGTTCCACCCCATCCTCCCATGATTTGTTAAAGAGGGTAGTCAGTGGTGTCACTAGTTCTACCCTTAGTTCTTTCAGAATTCTGGGATGAATCCCATCAGGCCCCATTGCTTTGTCCACCTTCAGTTTTAACACTTCTTTCAGAACCCTTTCTTCTGTAAATGGGCTGGTATCAACTTCTGTATCCAGAGTGTTTCTACTGCTTGTTTTAGGTACCTCCCCCTCTTCCTTTGTAAATACTGAGCAAAAATATTTGTTTAGTATCTCTGGCTTTCACATTCACCCTCTGCCCACCCTCCCTCCTTTATTAAGCCTCACTATCCCTCCCTTGGTCTTCCTTCGCCCCTGATGTACCTATAAAGTGTTTATCCCCTTCTTAACTGAGTTGGCTATCTTTTCCTCGGTTTGGGCCTTACTGTTCTGACTGCCTTCCCAGCTTCCTTTGCTTTAACTGATACAGTTCTCTGTCCTGCTCCTTCTGTGATTCCTTGTGCTTCCTGAATGCTTTCTTTTTCTCTTGAACCTTCACTGCCACTTCCTTTGAGAACCATAGTGGTTTCTTACATCATTTAGTTTTGTTTATTTGCTTCACACAAAGGCTTGTTACCTCTGTGATGGCAGTTTTAATTATTCCCCATTGTTCTTCCACCCCTCCTTCCTGCCCATCTGCTAGTGCATTCCTTAGGCACTCACCCATTTTGATGAAGTCATCCCTCCTAAAGTCCAGTACTTTTGTCTTTGTATGGCTTGACTCTATTGCTGTGTTTATTGTGAACCATACTGTTCGATGGTCGCTGGTTCCCAGATGGCTACCCACTTCTACAACTGTGATCCTCTCTTCATCTCCATTTGAGAGAACCAGGTCTAAGATTGCTCCCTCTCGAGTGGGCTCCAATAATCTAAAGGCATGCTCCCTGTAGGGCATCTAGAATAACCCCACTCTTCGAAGTGGCTGCTGCAACTGCACTCCAGTTAACATCTGGCATATTCAGATCACCCATCAGCAATATCTCCCCTTTTTCTGCCATTCTAAGTATACTTTCTATCATTTCCTTGTCCATTTCCTCCCCCTGAGAAGGGGGTCTGTATACAACCCCTGTGCTGATTGTGATTCCATTGCCAGTCTCCAACTTACCCACAGTGCTTCTTCTCCTCCCTGTTTTCCCTTTTGTTCTGTTGCTTTGATTCCTTCCCTTATGTAAAGAGCTACTCCTCCTCCTCTTTTACCCTCCCTGTCCCTCCTGTAGATAGTGTATCCTGGTATATTTACATCCCAGTCATGGTTTTGTGTGTACCATGTTTCTGTGACTGCCACAATATCCAGATGTTCCTCCTCCATCAAGGCCACTAATTCAATAAGCTTGTTACTCAGACTACGGGCATTGGTACTCATTGCTCTCCATCTTTTTATGGCTTTACCTTCTTTTGCAGCATCCCCCACTGACCTTTCTATCTCAGCTTTTTCTCATTTAGTACCCTGTTTTGTAGGGAGAGGCTGGGATTTTCCTGCAGTTTATCAGTGCCTTCCTCCTTGACTAGTTTAAAAGCTTGCCAATGAAGCATTGGGGAGGGGATTCGACAAACAGCAGAAAGGCTAACTGTGAGTGGTGTGATTTTGGGTGGCACACTAGCACAGATCAACAGACTTCACCCCCTCTGTTAGACCGCTACCAAGAAAGAAACAGGCAGTCTGGCTCTGGCACATAATAGTGCAGTCTCTCTGCAATCTCTTGTTCTCTTCTTTCTTGACTGCAGGACTCTGTCTTTAAGTTCTTTCTCGCAACAAGTTGCCCCCTGTCTCTTCTGAGTTCCTCCTCCCCCCTCAAGTCTCCTCTCCCAACAATGACTACTCCCCTCCCACATTAATCCCTGACTCCCACACCCAGTCCTCATTTCTATCCCCTCCCAAGTCACTGACTACCAGTCCCCTACTCCCCGCCCCCAACTTCCCCTCACTTGTTTTGTTTTAGTTTTGTACTATATATATATATATATATATATATATATATATATATATATATATATATATATATATATATCTTTCATTTTTAGACTCAACTTCTTTCTCTGTTGCCCATGGTGCAAAAAAAAACACACAAACAGCTCAAGTCAAGCACACAGAATCTGATGCAGCATGGAGAAGCCTATAGAAACCGCTGCTCCTTCTCTATCCCGATTCCTCTATGTAGCTCTAAGGTGGACCACATGAGTTTATTTATTTATTGAAATATTTCACCAGGAAAGCACACTGAGCAACAAGTAGCTCATACGAACATACGAAATTTGCCAGCAGATAAAGGCCTAGAGGTCTATCAAGTCTGCTCGAATGTGCAGCTGGCACCCCTTATTCTGCAGCTGCCCCTTCCTTCCACCTTCATCTCCCAATGTGACCTGAGAGGAGGGGTACAATAGGAATGAGATATTAAACATTCAAGTTACAAGAGCAACATTAACATACAGTTGTAAGGCAGGTGTTACAAACAGTGTTACAACAGTGCTACGCATAATATGTAGAAGGAGTTGACAATAATAAGTGCTAGGTTAATAAGTAAACAAGTGCTTATGTGAAAGAAAAGTGGGAAAGGGGAGGGAAGGGTGAGGTGGAGGGAGGTGGAAGACACGTGTCCCTGGAGACCCCCTCAGGATATGAGGAACACTGCAAGGGGACTGGGGGGACCTGAGAGAAGGGGATAAGGCAGTGTCCCAGAGAGACTCATTTAGGGTGGTGGGGGAAGGAGGTAGATGAGAGATACAAGCCCCTTGGGGGGGTAAGAAAGGGACCCATGGAGAGTATTTGGGGCCCTTTACATTCTGTAAGAGATCAAGGGAGGCCAGTTAGGGGGAGCAATTTGAGGGAAGGGGAGGAGGGCTAGAAATTTGTAGGGTGGGTGTGCACAGGGTAAAATGAAGGTGACGGTAGAAGGATAGGGTTTGTCCAAGGGTTAGAGGAGGAAATTAGGAAGGGACATGTCAGGAACAGTTAGGTGCAAGGTAATTATTGAGGATAGAGCTGATGGAGTAGGTGGAAGATAAGTGCCAGATTTGAGGTGGTGGGAATTCCACATTTTTGAGCAGCAGTGAGAATAAATGGATTGGCCAATTTGGGTGGATCTGCGGAGGACAACCAGGGTATGGCAGTCAGTTGATCTAAGGGAACGGGAGGTAGGGGGGTGTTATATAAAAGGAGGTGAGGTAGGAAGGGATCTCACTCAACCAGTGTTTGGAGGTGAATTTAGCTGGCTGGAGAGTCACCTATTTGTAAGAGATGGGAAGGTTAGGGTACAATAAAGATCACAGTGATGGGTGTGAGGGGGGGCATCCAGGACAAAGTGGCAGAAGGAATTAAAGAGGGTGTCCAGTCTGGCCAGGGAGGACTTTGTGGCAGCACCACAGATTATGTCGCAGTAGTCAAAAATGGGCAGTATCATCTTCTGAACAAGTTCACACCTAGCCATAGGAGGGATGCGACTATGGTTCCTGAACAGGGCACCAAGCTTGGGGCACAGTTTTTTTCTGTATGGTGTCAATATGTCCAGAGAAATGTAGGTGCTGGTCCAACCAAACACCTAAGTACCTAAAGGAGGATAAGTCCTCAAGTAAAGTCCTATCAAAGGTGTGGAAAGTTGGTAGGGAGGGAAGCCTAGTCAGTCTCTGCCTTGTGCCAAAGGTCATGGAGACAGTCTTCTTGGTGTTGAGGAAAAGTTGATGGTTAGCAAACCAGAGCTGAACCTTGGTGAAGTTGTGCTTTAATCTAATTGTAACCTCATCAGGACAGGAGCCAGATGCAGACAGGGCAGTATCATTGGCATACATATGTATAGCGGAAGATGGGGAGCAAACAGAGGGAAGGTCATTTAAGAAGATGGAGAATAGGAAGGGCCCTAATACAGAACCCTGGGGGATTCCAGTGCTAATCCAGAGGGGAGAGGAAGTGGCATCCAAGATCTTAACTGATTGGGTTCTGCCAGTAAGGTAGGCCTTGAACCAGTTTGTGGCAGAGGAATATAGGCCAGCTGCCATGAGTGAGTTCAGGAGAAGGGAGTGAGACAGTGTTGAAGGCCTTGGCTAGGTTGACAAACACGGTAGAGGTAATTTGGTCATTGTTCATCCCAGTTAGGATGGAGTCTGTGAGCCAAAGGAGAGAGGTGGTGGTTGAGTGTTTTTTCCTGAAGTCAGGCTGGAAAGGGGTGAAAAAGGGGGTATCAGATAGAAAAGAGATGAGTTGGGAGAAGACAATGTGTTCTTGAAGCTTGGCAAGGGTAGGCAGGAGAGAAATGAGGTGATAGTTACCAGGGATATGGGGTCACCCCCTTTGTGAAGAGAGTGAACCACAGCAAGTTTCCATGAAAAGGGGACTGAGGCAGTAGAGAATGAGAGCTTTAGGATTATTGAGAGGGGGTAGGCAATGGCCAAAGTGGAGAGGGAGAGGAGCTTTGAGTCAGGGCTGTTGGGGATGCACCTTTAGAGGGGTTGATGGTGAGGAGGACACTTAGGGCATCATTTGGGGTTACAGTAGCGAAAGAGAAGAA
Source organism: Neoceratodus forsteri (assembly GCA_016271365.2). NCBI lineage: Eukaryota > Metazoa > Chordata > Ceratodontiformes > Ceratodontidae > Neoceratodus > Neoceratodus forsteri. The sequence continues at coordinate 1,032,175,440 of CM028135.1, read as the reverse complement.
AAGATGGGAGGGTGGTGGAGGGTGCACACCAGTAGAGGGTGGGGAGGGGAAGGGTAGGAGAGGAGGGATTTCAGTAGCTCAGTGGTGCAGAAGGTAGGTATAGTAGGCTTTAAATTCCGCAGTTATAGCTGGTGGGTCGGACACTAGTAAGTTATTTACTTTAAGTACCGGGGGGTGGGTGAGATGAGGGGGTAAACAGGGCATGGACCAACTTCCAGAACTTTGAAGGGGAATTTATGTTCATGATGAAAGCACATTTGAAATATTTGGACTTGGCTAACCTTGTAGCCCTGGTGCAAGTGTTTCAGAGCATGCTACTAGGATGCTGGGTAGCTTTATGCTGCTTCCAGGCTCAATCGCTTGCCCCGAGGCAGGCCAAAAGTTCAGGGGTTATCCAAGGTAAGTGGTTACCTCTGACTCTGGTTTGTCTGAGTGGGGCAAAGGCATTCCAGTTCACAAGAAACATTTCTTTGAAATGGGCAAGGGCCTTATCAACTGAGGGGAAGGAGGTTGGGGGAGAACAGTTAGAAGTGGCAAGGTTACTCAAGAGAGGTTCAAGGTCAAGAGACTTGAAAGATCATAGTTGTATGGTTTTGTGTGGTGATTTAGTTCTGTGGATTTTCCTGACTATGAATATTAGGTTATGATCACTGAGATCATTGGGGAGGATGCCAGAGGTGAAGACGCAGTGGGGGTGGGAGGTAAGGGCAAAGTCGAGTAGGGAGTTTTGTTGTGTCTTGTAGTTTGGGCAGGTGGGTTCAGAGATCAGTTGGGAGAAGTTTAGGCTCTGATTTACTTTGTAGTTTTGGTAGTTTTAGGTGACAACCAATTTATAATGAAGTCACCTAAGATGAATAATTCCTCAGAGAAAGCAAGGGAAGTGATGGAGGTTAGGAGGTCTAGCATGATCGAAGGATGGACATTTGTGTGGCAGTATACTGTATGCCAGCTACGAAGATTGGGAGAGTGAAGGGGAAGGTCACATGGATAGCTAGGGCATCATGGGTCTCAGGACTGGAGGATGAGTAGAAGATGGAATATTGGATGAAGGCTAAGGCGTAAATGCCCCCTCCCAGCATGGTCTTGCCTTAGCAGTGAGTAGCCAGGAATGGAGACTGAGTTGTCAGGGATAGTGCTCTTTAGCCAAGTTTCTGAGATGATTAAAATATCTGGTTTTAGAGTGCACACCATGGTCTGAATTTGGTCTATTTTTTGCAACAAGCTGCAGGTGTTTAGATGTAGGATCTTTATGCCCTTTGGGATGGCTGACAGAAGAGAGTGGAGGAAGGTAGTAGAGGAGGAAGCACCACAGGATCAAGAGGAAATAGGGCCTGGGTTGGGGTGGATATCCCCAGCAGAGAGCAAGAGGAGGGAGAGTATGAGAAAGTAGAGCTTAGGGGATTTTGAAGAAGCTGGCGAGGAGGTTGGTAATTTTGAAGAGAAGTGAGTGGATGAGTGAGGAAGAAGAAGGTGGAGAACCACAGTGAAAGTGGACACTGTTATCAAAGCAGCATGAGGAATAGTGGTAGAGTGAGACCATATTTCAAATGGCAGGGAGGGAGTAAGAGCATAATCTGGGACAAATTGTCAGAGACACATTCAGAAAACTGGAAGATAGAGCAGCAACCCAATCAGGTGCCACCTTAGAGAGACGGACAGCTCAGCCATCCAGTGAATAACCAGAGTCCTGTCTCTGGTCCCTCATGTGGATTTCTCCTGCTCTGGCTCTTCTTGTGCTGCATTTTCAGTGATACAGCAGCTGTCTGAACTGATCCAAACAACAGAAAATGTTCGGAAGTCGTTCCTTTTGCTAACACGTTGGCATGTTTAGGTCAGTTGTATTTTGGATGAACCAGTTCACCTATCCCTAGATAAAATCTACCATCTGAATAGCAGACACCTGTATACCTCATAGCATTTTGACACTAAAATGTTGGATACAGCTACTCAAAATGTAGGAAAATGTACAGATAGTACAGAGTTCAGAGAGTTAAAGGGCAGAGGGAACAGCTATGGTAAGGCTGGGATAAAACCCACCACCTTCATAGCAGACCCTGTATGACTTTTAGCATTTTTTCACTGAAATGTTGGATACAGACACTCAAAATGTAGGGAAATGAGGGGCACTGTTCCTAATCTGGGAAAAATTGTCAGAGACACATTCAGAAAACTAGAAGTAAGTGACTTAACAGCTTATACCCTTGATCACACCTCAAACACATGTTGAAAGTTGAGTAGGAGGGGCATACCAGGAAAGGAACAGCAGCAAGTGAAGAGGTGACTGCTCTCTCAGTGGAAGGGAAGTAAATGCAAATCTAGGAGCTTTCATTATTACTTCTTCGCATTGATGTTGCATTGGGGAAAGGAGTAGTAGGAGCTTGAAGAAGGTTGTGCAATGGCTACTTAAAGCCTGTTTTTGAGTGTGGATAGGAAGGATAGGAATATAAAAAGCAGTTGCTCAATATATCTAAACGTGTGCAACAAAGGAGGTAAGGGAAATAAAGAAAATGTTTTGCACTGATAGAGGAGGGAGAGGGGAGACTTGGGGGAGTGTTTGGTATCCTGCATCTGGAATGGTGGGGAGTCGCTGGTGGGCAATGACAGCAATGGGTAGGGTGGTAGGCTGCAACAACTGTGGTGCACCAATCTTTCTAAAAATTGCCTGGAGTGTGGGAGGATGTTTAGTGTGCAACCACATAGAAAACTTAGAAAGAAGATTGAGGGTCTGCAGGAGGAACTAAGACAGGCAAGGCAGATTGGGGTGGTTTAGCCCAATACTGGAGGGAGGAAGAAGGGGAGATGAGGGAGGGTGATTTAAGCCAACAGTGGTGAGGAGAGGGTCAGAAGAAGAGAAGCAGAGACAAAGGGGCCCAGGCCAGGAAGAACAATTGCAGGGGAAACCAGGTCAGGAGACAAAAGACAAATGGAAGGAGGAGATAGGGACTTGTGAGGGGAGGCGAAGAAGTGGCAAATGTCATGGAGTGGAAAGGAGAGAACAGGTTACTATGAAGAGAGAGGGAGCGGGCATTTGTGAAGGGTCTTCAGAAAATAGTTGTGCACTGCTAGAGAGGAAGAAGGTGGAGGAGGGAAATGATGAAATTAGAGGAGTAATTGATAAATGCCTGGACCAAACTGGAGAGGGGGAAGTTCTGCTGGGAGAATTGCAACAGGGGTAAAAGGGGGAAATAATGTGCAGGAGGAGAGGAGCTGAAATGAGAGAGGGAGATGAATGGAAGCAAGCAGGGAGTAAGAGGGTGGAATCTTAGTGCTGGGGACTCAATACTAAGAGGAGTTAGGTGGGTAGCAAGGAGAGGCATAGTCGATTTGGGTGGAGGCCATGCCAGGAATGACAGCGGAAAGGGTGGGACAGTCTGTTCTGAAATATGCTAGAAGGGTAGGGACAAGCCTCATTTAATTATACATCTTGGGACAAATGACCTGGCTGACAAGACAGTAGATACAGTCCAGAGGAGGTTTGAGGAACTAGCACAATTATGTGAGGGAGCAGGAAGATCAGTAACTTTTTCAGAGATACTTCCAGTGCCAAAGGCAAGCACAACAAGGAAGCTGAGAATAGAGGAATTTAATGGATGGCTAAGAACCTGCTGTTGTGCTAAAGGGTATGGGCTGTTGGGGGGGTGGAGAGGGACCTGGGAAGACAGTAGTCTCTATGCCAAGAACAGACTACACTTGAGTGAGGAGGTAAAGAAAGTGTTGAAACAGAGGATGGAGGAGTACATAGAGGAAGTTGGGAATTTAAACTAGGAGTGGGGGGTGGCAGTTGGAGAAGAGCTATGCAGAGACCACAGGTTGGGAAATCATATGAGCTTACCCCCCATAACAGTGACAAAGGACAAATGGCAAGTACTGTTGGTGATGCTAGGAAAGGAGGGCAGGATGGAGGGGGGGAAGGGTGGAAGGTGGTTACCCTTAATGCTAGGAGCCTTGGGAGGAAAACTGCAAAGTTATAGGTTCTCATGGCAGAGGGAGAGGTGGACATTGCAGCCATCACGGAAACATGGGCCACCCAATACAATGACTGGGACCTGTCTGTACCAGGGTACAGGTTATTTCGTAGGGACATGGTGATTGGGAAAGGAGGGGGGGTGGCACTATATGTGAAGGAAGGACTGAAGTGTGTAAGGGAGGGAGGAGAGGAGGGTAGTACGGAGTCACTTTGGAAGCAAATCCAGGATTCCAAGAATAGGATTCTTAGAATGGGAGTGGTGTACAGGCCACCATCTCAGATGGAGGAGTTAAACAGGTAACTAGCGGGACAGATCAGGAGGACCTGCGAAAAGGGTAGTGTGGTGATTGTGGGGGACTTCAACATGCCAGGAGTGGACTGGAGCACCCCAACAACTGGGAACAGAAGGGAGCAGGTACTGCTGGATGCCTTCCAGGACAGCTTCCTGCTGCAAATGGTCAGTGAACCAACCAGGTTAGGGAATACCCCTGACCTTGTGCTGGCAAATGGGGACTTTGTGAGAGAACTTATAGTGGAGGAACCGCTGTCAGGGAGTGACCACCACTCAGTATGGCTCACATTGGATATGGGCAAGGAAGGAGTGGAATCTGGCACAATACTGCTGGACTTCAGGAGGGCCTACTTTGGGAGGATGAGGGAAGTGGTAAAAGGGTACCTGGCCAGAATTCAGTCTAGTATGGACACTAACCAGAGGTGGGAGCTCATAAAGCTGGGGATAGTGGAGGCAACCAAAACCTGCTGCAAAGCCCAGAGCAAGAAGGCTAGGGCTAATAAACTGATCTGGTTGAGCAAGGAGGTCATGGAAAAGGAAAGAAGGAAAAGAGCTGCCTTTAGGAAGTACAAGAAAACAGGGAGGGGGAGGACAGGAGGTGTACTTGACAGAATCAAGGAGGTGACAAGGCAGCAAGGGAGCCAAGCATCCACGAACTCAGGCTGGCACAAGGTATTAAGAAGGGGAGAAGGACTTTTGGCACATCAGGGAGAAAAGGAGCTGTAAGGACCACATAGTAAGGATTAGGAAGGAGGGGGTTGGGTGAAAGCAGGGTGCGATAAGGCGAAAGCACTAAATGAGTACTTCTGCTCAGTATTTACTAAAGAGAAGAGGGGGGTGACACCCAAGGTGGGAGAAATGGCAGAAGCAGGGTGGGAAGTGGTGACAGATGGGGAAATCATGGAGAGCAGAGTTCGAGAGGGTTTGAAGGCACTGAGGGTGGACAAGGCGCCAGGCCCAGATGGTATCCACCCCAGGGTAATGAAGGAGCTGGCAGAGGTCCTTGCAGGACCTTGGCAGACCTATTTAATGCCTCACTACATTCGAGGTGTGTACCCAGACTGGAGGATGGCTCATGTGGTGCCCCTCCACAAGAGTGGCCCCAAGGATGAACCGGAAACTACAGACCAGTGAGCCTCACTTCCATTGTGGGTAAGCTAATGGAGACTATCCTGAAGGAGAGGCTGGTGGCCTCCCAGAGGCCAAAGGACTACAGGACAGCAGACAGCATGGCTTCCATGTGGCAGATCCTGCCAAACCAACCTGGTCGAGTTCTATGACTGGGTAACTAGGCAACTGGACAGGGGCCATGCAGTGGATGTCCTGTATCTGGACTTCAGTAAGGCATTCGACTCTGTGTCGCATGGAAGGCTGGGAAGGAAGTAGGCACAGGGGTGGGTGCAAAGCTGGTGAGATGGGTAGGAAACTGGCTGCAGGGAAGGCAACAGAGGGTGGTGGTGGGTGGGGAGCTCTCACACCCAAGGGCAGTGACGAGCGGTGTTCCACAGGGCTCAGTGTTGGGACCAGTGTTGTTTGGGATATTCATTGCAGACATATCATGGGACATCAAGAGAAGATCAGTCTGTTTGCTGATGATACCAAGGTAGGCGCGGTGGTGGATGACCTAGGGGGATGGCAGGGGTTGCAGGATGATCTGGCAAAGCTTGAAACCTGGTCAGACACCTGGTAACTGGCTTTAATGCCAAAAGTGCAAGTTGCTGCATTTTGGGATGAAGAACCCAAGGAGGAGTTACCAGCTAGGGGGAGTGCAGCTAGCCCAGACAGAGGAGGAGAAGGATCTGGGTGTGCTCATTACAGGGTCAATGAACAACTTGGCATAATGTAGGAAGGCAGCTGCAAAGGCTAACAAAATGCTGGGTTGTATTGCAAGGGGTATATCCTCGAGGAGGGAGGAGGTGATTCTGCCACTGTATAGGTCATTAGTTAGACCACACCTGGAGTACTGCATGCAGCACTGGCATCCATATCTGAAAAGGGACATTAAGTTACTGGAGGGGGTGCAGCGCAGAGCGACAAAAATTATCAAGGGGCTGGGGGCCTTATCATACGAGAGGAGGTTGAAGGAGTTGAACATGTACTCACTGGAGGAGAGGGACAGGGTGACATGATTGAAACCTTTAAATACATGAAATGAATAAACAAGACAAGTACAGAGGGGCTGTTCAAAGTAAGGGAGGGGAGGGACACCAGGGGCCATGATATGAGACTGGAGCACGGAAGGTTCAGGAGGGAGATGTGGAGACACTTTTTTACAGAGATGGTGGTGGCTGGGTGGAATGCGTTACCTCCTGAAGTGGTATGCAGTAGAACAGTAAACTGCTTCAAACGAGGATGGGACAGGACAAGGGGGAGGGTTAATGAAGGGGAAGGGTGGAAGGGAGGGGCAGCTGCAGAATAAGGGGTGCTAGCTACACATTCGAGCAGACTTGATAGACCTCTAGGCCTTTATCTGCTGGCAAATTTCATATGTTCGTACAATGGAGTGATAATTACTCACACTGAAAGCCTTTTGTGGGATCCCCTTCTTGAACTGGCAGATAACTGCAGCTGTTAATGAGGTGTTAATCACACTAGGCCATCAACAACACTGAGAGAGATTAACACAAGGATTAGAGTTTACTAAAGTAAGGAAATTGTTAACTTTATTAACAGCCATGGAAAACCTGCACTAGTCAAGACAGACATGTAGAATGTTAGCTGCACTAGCCCTGGCCAATTTTCACTACGTTTTTTGGGCTGGTAAAACAATGTTAAAATTGAACACTGCTGGCTCCATGGCACCAACTGAAGGTGTTCGCTCAGCACGCCAACGACCCAGGTTCACACTCTGAGCATGGGTACCAAGATTGGAGAACAGCAGGGAAGGGATTCAAAAGTGTCTATTGGATGCTTCCCTCCACAGGGGGTTGGATGGGCCTTGGCACCTGTGGCTTGATTGGGCCATGTGCTTGGCGGATGTGAGGCCTCAACATGTGCCCCGTATGTTCCCACCACAGGTTGTCTGCAGCTCACACAAGGCCGAGAATAGTTGTGAGCAGGGCCAAAAACAGGAAAAAGTGCTACCACCTGGCTGTATGATGAGTGCCAGCCCCTGCCACCATAAAGCCCTGGACAGCCCAGTTTAGCTCCGCAGCCCTGGGATGCACATATTTCAGGCAAGGTACTTCCTCCCAGAAGAGAGGGACCTTCCTGACACAGGAATATGTCAGGCTGCCCAGGTATGCTGCACATAGAGAGGCTAGTGGAATGGTGGTGGGAGTTGGGTGGGTGTCGGAAACCTTGGCACTCTGAAGCAGTGGCTGGACAGGGGTGCCAATGGGGAGGAGAATAAAATTGGAAGAAAAAAATCAAACCCTGGTCCTGCTGTTTCAATCTCTGACTACGTGCTATCCCCAAAGTCCTGCACCTAGTGTAAACCTCCACAGGTAGTGACAGTATCTCAAAGGGTAGGAGATTGTGCATTTGGGATTTGTAGTAGTTGTACCTTTGGAGCCCATAAATGCAACACATCATGACTATCTACTACTTAATAAATTAAATCCAACCAATACATTTAAATCAAATTCAACTTGTAAATGTATACATACCCAATCATTCACTCACACATTCACAATACACACACAACAGACACACACTATTCACTCCAACACAAACCTATTCCCTCCCACCTTTAAAACAACAATTAAATACTTTAGGCAGTTCAATGCAAAAGAGGACATGGTGCACCAATCATGAATCAGTAATTGTTCAACAGATAACTATACGATATATGAAATATGGGATTTTTACTCCCCCAAAAAATTTCAGTTAACTATAGGAAGCCTGAAGGGCTCTCACTTCCTTCAGTCAACTTGTAGAAACAGTTGTTTATTTTTCAAATCAAGTCCTAGGACAAAGTGGCCCTCTCACAGCATCCAAAGCATAGAAATTAAAAGGTTTTCGCCCCTTCTTTGGCCCTCTCACTGCCAAAGGTGGCTAATACCTGAGTGGTTAAGTCCAGGCTCTAAGAAAAGTGTAGGACTGCCTGACAAGTTGGACGAGCAAAGCACATGCCAGTCACCATCCGGAACTCAGCTTCTTGTAGTCAGTCTGCACACAACCAACTATGGGCACAGAATATTCACATTACTGCCAGCAGCATTTCACACTGACCAGCCGTAGACCAAAATTGTCCCTCAGCACTTCACAGAGTCCCAGACCAAAGCTGTAGTGCAATCCGTTCAATCCTTAGGTCCAGTTATTAGCCCACTAGTATAGGGATCATAGAGAGTCTCACCAAAGTCAATTAAACTTTTGGGATGTTCTGCTTCAGGCAGCTCCATGCCACACTGGTTCCTCACCCAGTCCTCTGCAAAACCCGGTGTGACAATCCAAGCAAAATCTCTGCAGCACAGTTTGCTCTCTAGCCAGCCTGATTACCAATCACTGGTCCACAGAAGGCAGCCAAAGAGTTCATCAGATCATCCGACAAAACCATTCCAGTTCTCTCAAGCCAGGACTTCAGGAATTCAGTTAGCTTCAGTCCACTTGCAAACCTCCTTTCTACGAATTCTCCAGGCAGACTCCCCCAAACACCAGCAATCAGAAAAATGTGTTCCAGCGAGCCTTTCCAGCTGTTCCAGCACCCTACACCAAACTTTCAGGGTACACCAGACTTTCGTGGATTTTGGGGATTCTGTCCACTTCAGGCCCCTCCAAAACCTCCTCTTCACAATTCATCAGACAGTCCACCCAGATGCCAACAACCAGGAGACCGCTCAGGTGGTGGGCTGCAAGTGTAATATTTTAATGAATAATTCACCAAGACTACCCTATCTTTAAAATAAAAAGCTTATCTCCTAGCACTATCTCACTTCTAATCCCTCACCATTACTACCCCACCAAGCTATAACTCTACCTAAAAATAAACTGTCAAATAATTAAACAACTACCACAAATAAACAATCTTAAAATAGTTACAAATATTTAAAAAATGCTCCAAATATGTAGCCATTCTCACAGCTACAGATGGTCAGCTCAGTGTAGCTGCCATCTTGGAATCTAGTGGCTGCGCCTTCCATAGACTTCACCCCATTGACTAATACTCACTGTTTTCTGTTCCTTAACCAATTACCTAACCATCTGGCTATGCTCTTGGCTGCACCCAGATCCTCCTATTTTTTCAGCAGGCGGTTGTGCGGCACCGAATCAAAGGCCTTTCTGAAATCAAAGTAGAGGAGGTCCACTGGGTGGCGCCTGTCTAGGTTCCTTGTGACCCAGTCAGAGAATTTGATTTGGTTCATTAGGCATGATCTTCCCACCATGAACCCATGTTGACTGTCATTTTGCAGATCATTTTTATCTAGGTATTCTACCAAGTCCTATTTTATTAAGGTTTCCATCAGTTTCCCCACTACAGATGTTAGGCTAACCAGTCGGTTGTTGCCTGCTTCCCCCCAACTCTCTCCCTTGTGGAGAGGTACCACATCAACTCTTTTCCAGTTCCCCAGCACTACCCCCATCTAAAGTGATCTGCTGAATAAATGTGCTAAGGGATCTGCCAATTCATTTGCTAGCTCCTTTAGCACACTTGAGTATATTCCATCTGACCCTGGTATCTTGTCTTCTCTGAGTTGATCCAGGGACTCCCTAACTTTACTGTTGTTGATTGATGGTGTTTCCATTTGTGGGACATGTTTGACAACAGCCTTGATGCCATTGTCTGGTACAGGTGGAGTATTTGTCTCTGAAAGACATCAAGATCTTAAGAAAATCCAGAGAGGAAGCAGAAGATAGAGATTGCTCTAGTGAACGAATCTGTGAGAGTAAGGAAATTGCTTCTGCTTCTCTACGCCGCTTCCGAGTGGAGGCTAGGCTGATGAATTCCCCATGTAGGAAGCATTTTAGTGCACACCACTCATGGTCCACCCGAGGTACTGTGTTTTGGTTGGAATGAGTAAAAGACTGGATAAGGGAAGAGATTTTAGAGATCACTTGGGTGTCTTTAAGAAGTTGAGTGTTCATTTTCCATGTGGTGTCTCTCTGCATATTGGAATTAGGGATGAGAACCATCCATGATGCAGCATGATCAGGTAGATCTATGGGTTCTAAGCTGGCATTGCAGATCTGGGAAAAAGAGAACAACTAAGAAGAATATAATCGATTCTGGGAAAGGTCTGATGGACCATGGAAAAAAAGGAGAAAGCTTGGGACGTTAGATTAAGAATTATCCAAGGATCACAAAGACCTAGTGTATCTATGAAGTCTTGCAGTGTCCTTTGAGCTGTTGAGAGGGGTTTAAGAGGCTGATTGGAGCGATCCAACTCCTAGGTAGATGGGAGATTCCAGTATCCTCCCAAGATCAGCGGAAGCAAGAGGAATAGTGCTAGCTTATCGGCTAATTCCATCAAAAAAGCTGGACTACCTCCTACTGGCCCATATATATACTACCTAGGACTAGTTCCTGCTGATCAAGAAGACCCTTAGCAAGTACATATCTGCCCTGTGGATCAGCAATGACCTGGTCGGTTTGCCAGGGAATCATGCGATTCAGGATAATAGCCACTCCTCTGCTTGAGGTTGAATCACCAGAGGCAAGGACTTGATAAGTCTCTTGCCACAGGAAATAATTGGCTTTGTGGGAAAGGAGATGAGACTCTTGAATAAAGGTAACATGAGAATGGAGAAAAGAAATATGCTTAAGCACTTGGCGACTTTTAAGCTTCTCTCTGGCACTTTGTATGTTCCAGGTTAAGAACTTAAATGACCTGTTACCATACTTATAATAGCAAGTGAGTCCATCTTGAAGAATAACAGAGCAAGAACAATGCCAGGAGCTTTAGCAACAAGATGGAAGATCTGGAGGCTGTCATGGTGCAGTCAGACCTGGACATTGTGGCCATCACAGAAACCTGGTGTAATGATAACCATGACTGGGAGATGGCCATTCCTGGCTACAACATATTCAGAAGAGACCAGGCAGGTAGGAAGGGAGGAGGAGTGGCACTGTATGTGAAAAATGACATAAGGGACACAGAGATCCAGGAGGAACAAAATGGGGGCGAGATACTGTGGGTTACGCTGGAAAGGAAAATGGGGCCAGCCATCCGCACAGTTGTGGTCTATAAACCACCAGTCCTGGAGGAAGAAACAGATAGGGATCTGATGCTAGCCATTCAAAGGATGGCAGATGAGGGTGAGGTAGTACTGGTTGGAGACTTCAATATTCCAGATGTGGACTGGAGCATCCCAGCAGCAGCATCAACTAGGAGCAGATTTATCCTGGACTCCTTTCAGGGTGCCTTCCTCAAGCAACTGGTCATGGAACCAACTGGACAGAAGGCAATACTGAACCTTGTGCTCACAAACAGGGACAGTATGATGGGGGTAACAGTGGGGAGCACCTGGGGAACAGTGATCACCAGTCATTGTGGTTTGAAATCACAGAAGGAGCAGAACCAAACCACACAAAAACACGTATCCTGGATTTTAGGGGGGTAGACTTTGGGAAAAAGGGGAGATACTTGAAAGAGGCATTAAGGGGAAGGGGGCAGGAATCAGGGGTTGGGGAACAGTGGACAGTATTTAAAATGAGGATTACAAGAGCAACAGAATTATGCATTAAGCAGGTTAGCAAGAGGAAAAGAAAGAGGAGGCCATTATGGTTTTCCAAAGAGGCAGCAAAGAAAGTGAAAGCCAAAAAGATTACATTCAGGCAATACAAAAAGACACAGGCAGAAGGGGATAGTGAGAAGTACCAGGAGAAGCAAAGGGAGGCAGGGAGATCAGTAAGGGAAGCCAAAGCTCAGACAGAAGAGCACATTGCAAAATCAGTAGGAAGAGAGGACAAAACCTTTTACTGGTACATAAGTGAAAAAAGAAAGGCAAAGGGAGGGATAGTGAGACTGAAGGGGGAGGATGGGGTCACATGGAGGATGACAACAGTAAAGCTGACATCCTGAACAGGTATTTCTGCTCAGTCTTTACTGAGGAAGAGGAGGGTAATGGGTCTGAAGGGAGTACAAGGGGTGAGAATGGTGCAGAAATGGACACAAGTCCCTTTACATGAGAAAGGGTCCTGAAGGAACTGGAAGTAATAAGAGTTGATAAAGCAATGGGGCCAGATGGGGTGCACCCCAGGGTCCTTAAAGAACTCAGAGAGGTGTTAGCTGAACCTCTGGCTATCCTGTTTAACCATTCACTGGAAACAGGGGAGGTACCCAAAGACTGGAGGACAGCAGATGTAGCCCCCTTATACAAAAGTGGGAACAAAGAGGAAGCAGTGAACTACAGACCAGTCAGCCTCACTCGGGTAGTGGGGAAGATCATGGAAGCACTACTGAAGGAGAGATTGGTGGAACATCTGGTTGTCAATGGACTGCAGGATCCAAGGCAGCATGGTTTCGCCAGGGGAAGGTCATGTCAGACCAACCTCATTGAATTTTTTGACTGGGTGACCAGGGAGGTGGATCAGGGGAGGGCAGTGGACATGGTCTATCTGGACTTCAGTAAGGCTTTTGACACTGTGCCACATAGAAGACTATTATACAAACTGGGGAATATGGGTGTGGGCAGGAAAGTAGTGTGGTGGGTAGGTAACTGGCTGGACAGCAGGACACAGAGGGTGGTGGTAAATGGCTGTCACTCCACAGAGGGAAGAGTGACCAGCGGGTACCACAGGGATCAGTGCTGGGACCGGTCCTATTCAACATCTTTATCAGTGACATTGTGCAGGACCTAGAAGGCAGAATTTCACTGTTCGCTGATGACACAAAGCTCTGTAACAGAGTAGACACGTCAGAGGGTGTAGACAGAATGAGAAGGGACCTGCAGAAACTTGAAGAATGGTCAGGGGTTTGGCAGTTGAAATTCAATGCAAAGAAGTGCAAGATAATGCATATGGGGCACAAAAACCCTGGCACAATATATCAGATGGGGGGTGAGGATATAGCATGCACCAAGCAGGAAAGGGATCTTGGGGTTAGAATCTCTGATGACCTCAAGGTAGGGAAACAGTGTGACAAGGCAGCAGGTTAAGCAAATAGGATGCTGGGATGCATAGGCAGGGGCATCACCAGCAGGAAAAGGGAGGTCATGATTCCACTATACAAGACACTAGTGAGGCCCCACCTGGAGTACAGTGTACAGTTCTGGAGACCTTACCAACGTAAGGACATAAACAGGGTACAGAAGGTTCAGAGGAGGGCAACAAAGATGGTACATGGATTGCATCACAAGTCCTATGAGGACAAGTTGAAGGAACTGAATATGTACTCCCTGGAGGAGAGGAGGGAGAGATGGGACATGATAAAGACATACAAGTATCTTACAGGGAGGAACAGGGTGCAAGAATACACTATTTTTAAGCAAAAAAGATATTCCAGGACTAGAGGGCATGGGATGAAGTTGGAGGGAGGACGATTCAGAGGAAATGTGAGGAAGAATTTCTTCACAGAACAGGTGGTGGACAAGTGGAACACCCTGCCTGAGGAAGTGGTGGGGGCTGAAACAATCACTGGATTAAGAATGTATGGGATAGGCATAAAGGAATTCTGGAGGTCAGAGGTAAGGGGTAACAGAGTTCTGGGAAAACATAAACTGAAGTTACAAACTTAAATGGGCAGACTAGGTGGGCCATAGGCCCTTATCTGCTGACACTGTCTATGTATCTATGTATCTATGTACTTTTCCCCCTTCCCCATCCCAATGCCACCCATCACCCCCCTCCTTCAGATCAGTATAGGTTGAACTTCGAGTAATAGCTGTTATACAATGGCGTGAAAAAATGCTGCAATCTCATTGGTCAGTGCCCACCTTCACCAGTGAGGTTATCTCAGCACAGCCTCACTGTATGAAGATCCTGCACAAATGACCAGAGCTAACTTGAAAATATCGGTCAACACACTGACTGCTACTCCTGTACTGTCTTGCTCCCACATCGAAGCGCTATCCAGAGAACACACCATTGCCATCACCAGAATTAGCATTTTCCTGACCCTTGCCACAGTAGTAAAAAGCAAAACACTAACTCTAACAGTTTTTCTTCGTTACAATGATAACTTTCCTTAGATTGCAGCTGAAACCAGTGGTGTAGCCAGAAAAATATACAAATGTACACCAGGACCATGTTTGTTGCCTCATTTGGCACAATAAATACAACTTTTATATCTCATGACAACGGTTGTTGTCATGCATGGGTTACTACAAATGCCATGCATTGCTCCCTAAGACACCCACATACCAGCCCAGAGCCTGCAAAGTTGTATTGTCCTTGGGATGCAAAGACAGTATTAGTGACCAGTCCTAGTTTCTACTCGTATGAATAAAATTACAGAAAGGTTCAGCATTTTCTTTGTTAGTTTTCATAGAAAAAGGAAGCAGTTCAGAGCCTATTTGCTACCCCCTTAAATAAAATTTCACACCATGGAGTACTTGGAGCATGCCTGGCTACACCCATGGCCGAAACAGCTGTTATGCAAACACTCGCTTCACTAAAACTCAAAGCACACTGTCAGCTGTTCCACAGAAAGCCACATGGAGTACCAATGAGAAACATTCACACATTTTACAAACCAAATAAAACTGAATTTCCCTCAGAACGTGCATCGGCACTTACTGACCTGTTTTGGGAACACCGGAAGTCTGTCCTTTAGCTCACTTGTTTCCAATGTGTGGCGTTACCATACAAGTCACCTCCCCAAACAACAGGCAGTAGGACTGGTTCAAATAAGGTCAGTGGAGACGTTAGACTGAAACATTAGACTGAAACAGGAAAGCGAAGTACCACAAAAACAAACAAAAGAAAAATAGAAAACAAAACTGGGGGGAGGGGGGAGTGAACAAGAACTCCAACCAAAAACTGTCTATGGGGAGCAGCCTGGTTAAGATACAGAGCCACTCATATACCAGCAACACCACCTAGTGGCCAAAACAGAACTATTTTTTCAATACATATACCTCCAAATTGATAAATGACCTAAAAATCAACAGAAAATATATTTCCTAATTTTTCCCCCAATTATAAATGAGCCATTGTATAATGTGCTGGGATAACCTCACTTCTGGGTGGTTGGATGCACTCGGTCTGAGGCCTCATGCCCAACCACCCCAGGTGTGAGGTTATCCCAGCACAAACCACACCCTGTCGTGCATTATTGTTTAAGTAGCAATTTTAACCAAAACAGCCCAACAAAATCTAGAATACTTGACTCTTCCCATCCCCTCTTCCCTCCTTCACACCAACAGCTTCTGAAGTGTGACAAAGTGTTCCATAAGCCCCCCACCACAGCCAAATAGAAACTGATGTACCCTCCCCAATCCCCCAATACTCAACATTGTAGCACAGCAACCTGTAACTGTGAAGAGAATTCACCTCCCACTCCCCAAGAACCCCTCATAATCCAACAACTATTTATATCAATTCCCACTGTCCTCAACAACCAGAAGCTGAAGATAATTGTAATGATCTGTAAGAACTACACCCCTGATCCCCATAATACCTCTCCTTCTTTGTCTGGGGGGCCTGCTGAGACCCTAGCAAAAAATCTTTGCGGCAGATTCGAAAAACCCCACCAGCATAGCATGAAATTACTCCCTCCCTGTATTGGCCAATCTAGGGCTCCCTTCCAGTAGTTCCCAGCATGAAGACCCCATAATACCCCCAATGAAAGGGAGAGGGATAACCCCCCTACGAACCACTACCTGAGGCTCAGTGTCTCCAGGCTAGGCTCCCATCTAGCCCTCCCCCAAACCCCCCATCCACTCAAGTAGCATGCGGACTTTGACACCATGCATATGTTTAAACACAGCATCAGTGGTTGAGATTCGAGTTTATTTACCTAGACCACAACTGATGCCCCAGCCATCCAGCCAAGGTCCGCCTGGGATCACTGCTATATGTTAGACCCGGTGGTGAAACCATCATTAGATTTTCAGAGACATGAAGTCCGAGAAGTAATAACTAACTTCCGAGTGTTGGGCTGCAGAGGTTATAAGAGACGTGCACCAATGCCCTTTAAACTGTGAGGGGAGGAGGCTGCTGGGCCTCTCCAAGCAGCTTCTCCAGCAAATATATGGCTTAATCTAGTATATGTACATGCCCCCACCTCGTTACCTGAGAAGCTATCAGAGGACAATTCCCCAGCCTCTTGGAATTACCGAGGTTAATATTACAGCAAACGGACTTCCCCCTCCAGAGCTATCTATAATGGTCTAGTTCTGAGGAACCAAAACAATGCAGGACCAGTCCGATCCTAATCCAAACCACCTGGAAAAGAGAATAAAATAAAAAGAGTTCCCTAGTTAAAACAAAGTACAGTAGGGTCTGGCAAAGTCCAGGAGGCCCCCTGAGAGTCGAGTGTTTAATTCCCTCACACCAGTGGGGCCACTGAAAAAATGTCACCAAGGACAGTATGGATGCCCTCCAAGTTCCCTGAGTCCAAACCAGCACAGGATCCCAACAGAAGTCAGTCTTATCCTACGATCTATATCAGGTAAGCAAGACACTCAAACCCACAAACCATTTGCTACAGGTTGTAGATTCACACAGTCTCAGGTCCATGGTTCAGGGGGTTTTAAACAATTTTGGCAGGCGAGTAAGAAGGTCTTTGGAGGACTGGGTCAGAGTATCATATGAATGCCACGCTTCCTCCACATTCACCTGTAACTTGGCAGGATAGGCCATTTTAAAATGTATACCCGCGCAATCAATTTATCCTCAGTTGGGTGAAAAGCGGCCCACTTTTGCCATGTTTCGAAGGGTAGATTATGTGTAAATTGCAACTTTCTCCCCTCCCAGGTGATCGACTGTTACTCTCTGGTCTTCAGGAGAACATGCTGTTTTTCTAGGTAACATAGGAACTATAGGGTGATGGGCCTGGGTGGTGCAGAATCTGGTGGTAGGGACCGAAGAGAACGGTGCTCTCTTTTGATGAGGTATGTTGTATTGTGGGGTAAGGGCCCACAACTCTCAGGAGCAGCTTTTGTAGAAAAGTGATTATTGAAGGGACCTCTTCGGCCTCAGAAAGGCTGAAAATCAAAATATTGTTTCTTCTACTCCAGCCCTCAAGATCTTCAGTTTTCAGCTGGAGTTTATTAATTTGTTGTCATAACTTACGTACTTCTGGATCCACTCTGTCCCTCCATGACTTGAGAGAAGACATGTGCGTTTCCGAGTCAGTAACCCTCCGGCTCAAGTCTCCTATCTTGGATCTGATAGACTTCAGTTCGGAGACTATATCCACTAGGGATTCTTTAAATGGCTCAAGCTCCTGTAAGAATCTGTCTTCAGTAAGCAGTATTGCTGAAGGTGAAGAAGCAGGCAACTTAGCAGGTTGTTTTCTCTGTGTTTTGGATTTTTTTGCCTGCTTCTGGGGGTAGTAGGCAGCATGTGCCAAGGAGGACCTGCTTCATCTTTGATTCTATCACGGTGAAATTGCCAATTGCAAAGTTCCAGACTGGGATATATTGGAGCAGCAAGCACTTAAAAGCCAGATTCCACTCTTTTTGGTCCTTACCTGCAGGTTCAAAGCATGGATTTCGGAGGATAGTAAGACTGGTGGTAGGAACCTAGCGCAAGAGTAGCTATAGAGCCAAGAGCATCACATGATCTCCAGAACAGTGGCCTTCTGACTATCCTCCTCCTCCACGATTCTGTCCTGTGTTTGAGTCTATTTCTCCCCTTTTCTTTCTTTTTTCTTGTATATATTGAAGAAAAAAAAAACACCCGTGTGTTCCCTTCTTTAATCCCTTCTGCAAGCCGAAGCTCTGTTGCGGCCTTAGCTGATACACCATACCTTTTGCTTCTTTGTTAACTTCCCATGCACTGTCTTCCTGAGTTCTTTTTTCCTATTGGTCTCCCTTTTTATCATAATTGCTGACTTTACCTGGTTACCGAATCATATTTTTTTTTATGTTTGTTCTTTTTGGTCACTGTTCTTGCATGCATACAGTACTGGCAGCCTCTAAAATGGCTAGCTTAAAAAGTCCCCATATTTCATTCACATCTAACTGCTCCTGGATCCTTAACAGCTTGATTCTAAGTACAGTGCATCCCTCATTTTGTCAAAATTGGCTCCTCTAAAGTTTAAAACCTCAGTCTTGGATTGCCATTTTTCTGCCCCTAAGGCTAACTCAAACCACACAGAATTGTGGCCACTGTTGGCCAGTGGATCCCCAGCCCCTGTAACACTTACTACCTCTGAGTTAGTGAGGACCACATCCAGGATGGTGTCGAGCATAGTTGGGATACTAACTAGTTGTGTAAATAGGCAATCTTGTAGGGCATTAAACACTTTTTGACTCCTAGGAGAACCTGCCAGAGGGATGCTCCAGTTAAACATCGGGCATATTCAAGTCTCCTACCATCACTGTATTCCCTTTTTGTGATACTCCCCTGATGTCCTCTAGGAGCTCCCTATCCCTGCTCTCAGCCTGCCCCAGAGAATGGTATACCACTTCTATGTGGATCCTCTCTCCTTTTACTGAGCTGAGTAGCATCCACAGGAATTCCACATCCTCCTTTTTTATGCTGTCTACTGAGATGATATTTTTCCTGTCCTTTATATATAATGCTACACCTTCCCCCTGCCCTCCCTTCTATCCTGCCTGAAAAGGGCATAGCCTGGGACTGAAATATCCCATTAAATTTTCTGTGAAGCCCTAATCTCCATGATGGCCAACAGGTCCACTTGGGAATCTGCCTTCATTGCCTGAAGGTCACTTATTTTGTTCCCCAGGTTTTTGGTGTTCATGCATATCCCTTTCCAAATTCTAGTACCCCTGCTCTTATTCAGTACTATTGGTTTTGCCCTTGTACCTGCAGATGCATGGCCCTGTGTCTGGTTCCTGATAGTTTCCAACCGTTTTCTACATGTTTTCTTAGGTCGTGGGAGAGAAATTCCTGCTTGTGTGGCAGTGACAACTAAGTTACTATCAGAAGTGTACTTTCTGATAAATTCCCTAGCGTTAGACCCCCCCTCACCTAGTTCAAATGGTCGAGGTGAACGAAAAATTTCTGCCCAAGTGCACTCATGCCTTCTTTTGTTACAGTACAGTAGGTGAAGTCCATCACACCTGAATAGCTTCCTTTCCCAGAAGCTCCCCCATGAGCCTATGACATGATATCCTTTTTCATGACACCATCCATGTAACCAAGCATTGAATTCCTCTATGTCCTTATTCTGATTTTGTCTTTGCAATTCCATTTGCCCCACACTGGGAGATCTCCAAGAATGTCAGAGTGGTCATACTAGCCTACAGACGTTCCCCCAGCTTAATGAAATTTTTCTTGGTTTCTTGCACTGTTCAAGCAGACAGGTTATTTGTACCAAGATGATTCAGGACATTGGTTCCTTTCTTTGCTTTGTCTACCAAACTACTGATGCATTTGGTGTCATGCTGTGCTGATACTCCATGGAGTCTTAACCATTGCATTAGGTTGTGTGTCTTTTTTCAGGTGAGACTTGACTCCTGATCATTCAGTTCCCCAGAACAAGAAATCTCTAGTGGATTCAGTAACCAGCTGCTGGAGAAATGCCTCCTTAAGGGAGTCAAGGATGGCCCTTCTGCTTGTTGCTGCTGTGGCCAAAATGCTCCACTCTACATCCAGCAGATTTATGTCCCCTGTAGTCAATACTCCACCTAGTTTGCTATTCTGCCAGCTGCCTCCACCTAAACCTTATCTAACTTCTCCCCCTGTGCTGGTGGTCAGTACACCACCTCTATGCAGATAAAGGCCCCTGAACCTGTCTCTAAGCTGACCAGTAGTACCTCCAACTATTCCTTGTCCCCTTGATATCCCTGTATCTCTGTGGTCTTTATACCTTCCATCACATATAAAACAATCCTTCCACCTTTCCTCTATGTCCTGCCCTTCTGGAAGATGGTGAAGCCTCATATGACCACTACTTATCTGTGGTTGTTGGTGCATATGACTCTGTTATGGCCACCAGGTTCAGGTCTGCCTCTGCAATGATTGCTTCAAGATCAGGATTTTATTTCCTAGGATCCTCATGTTGGCACACGTGGCTCTCCACTGCTTTTGTCCTTCCTCTTATTTTGCTTTTTCTTCCTGTTTCCATCTTGGTCCCCTCTGGTTTTCCCAGTCCTGCCCCCCTCCCCTCCCTTTCTCGCTCTCCCTCTGCCTACCTTCATTAACCTGTCTCTCAACTTAAGTTCCTATTTCTGACCTGGCCATCCTACCCTACCCCTTGTCCTTATGTCCCTCTACCCCTAGGGAGTTCATTTCCCCAGGGTGTCTCCTGTTTACTGCTCTATTCTCTGGTGGGTGGTAATCTCTGCCTCCCTCAGTTGTTCTGTCTTCCACCTTGCCAAGTTTAAATGGCAATCAAAGTAGCATCTAAACCTTCTACCCAGGATTGTCAGTCCCCTCCCAGATCAATGGAGGCCATCTTCTTTTTTTTTTCAATTCAAACTTTATTGACAGATTTTCCACAATACAGGAGGAAGCAATTATAACATATACAACATGTTCATGGTACATTACATGAGCTGCCCCCCACCCCACCCTTCCTCCCCCAGTACAGCAGTGTAGTACCACATTGTAGTTTAAAATCCTATAAAAATAGCCTTGTGTATGCAGAGACAACTAACTGCCAATAGCTCATATATTCGTGGCAACCAAAATTAAGGTGTGAAGGGGATCCCAGATTCGTTTGTAGCTTTGCAACTGGTTGTGGAGGCTTGCTATAGCTTTCTCTGTGTGAAGGTTAGGAAGGATTTCATGAATCCATTCCTGATATGTAGGGCTAACCTCATCCTTCCAATGCCTTAATATAAGTTTTTTGACAGATAATGCAATCATAGAAATGTGAAATCTCTGAACTTTAACCTTAATGGAGGACAGGTCTCCCAGGAGGCAAATGTCAGGTGTGAAGCAATCCTGCAAACCCAATATGGGGTCCAAGTTGGCTCTAATTGAAACCCATGGTGGAATTATCTTGGGGCATGACCAGAATATGTGGAGAAGTGTTCCTTCTTCCTGGGAACATATGGTGAATAACTCTGATTCAAGAAGACCCCATCTCACCAATTTAGCTGGAGTGTAATACATGTTGTGTAAAATGTGATGTTGCATAAGGCGTAGTCTATCTTGAGAGACGTATTTATGACAAAACCTCTAGAAAGCTGGCCAGTTTAAGGTGTATTGGGGAAAAACAGAGCCCCAAAACCTAGTCGGACCATAGGAACCCCCATACCACCAGTGAAACAAAACTTGATATATTTTAGAAATGACACTAGAAGATCCAAGTAGGGAGGAAAGCTCAGGTATCAAGGCAAGGGCTGGCGGATGAGGAGGGGTATTACCCAGCACAGTGGTAAGCAAGTGTTTTAGTTGGAGAACCCTGAATTGCTGAGATACTGGGATGTCAAATTTTGGGGCAATTTTGGTTGCAGGGAGCCATGCTCCCTCACCATCCAGAAACTTGGATACTATCCCATCTCCCACTTGGGTCAACCATGTACGGGGGAATCCTCTGCTTGTTAATAGTAAAGACCAGGGAATTCCAAATAGACTGGGACAGGTCCAGAAATTGAGTATATCGCAAAAAAGAACAATGCTGCGGATATACTTTTAGTGAGGTCATAAGGGTGGGGTATTTGCTAGCGTCTTGTAAAAGAGAAAGCTTAATGTAAAACAAGGTCAAGGGGTCCATGTTCATAGCCTGGATGAAATCTAGTTCAATGTTGAGCCAGACCAGTCTCAAACTCTTGGGACCCGGACTCACCCACTTCAGGCATTTCGCAAGATGACTAGCCCAGTAGTAGATTGCCAAGTGGGGATTCTGCAGTCCCCCATCTGCTTTTGAGGCAGCCAGCTTATAGTATGCAAGTCGGGAGTGTTTATTAGACCAGATGAAACTGGTAAAAATTCTATGCATTTTCTGAAACCATGATAATGGGATGAATGAGTTAAGGTGGAAAAGGGGATAAAAAAGGCGGGGAAATACATTCATCTTAATTATATTGATATGACCCCATAGTGAAACCGGAAGTTTAGACCATCTATCCAGGTCCTGAACAATCAACTGGGAAAGAGGCTCCAAATTTTCTTTAAACCATAAGTAAGGGTTGGGTGTTAATTTAATACCCAGATATTTAAGAACATGTGGTGACCAGCACAAGCCAAAAAGGATAATGTCTGTCTTAAAGACCATATGGTTGAGGGGAAAAAAGGACGACTTGTTAGCATTCAATTTGTAATTCGAAAAGGAGCTAAACTTGGCAATCTCCCCTAACAAAGCCAGGATAGACATCACCGGATGAGACAAATAAAGGAGAAGATCATCAGCATATGCTGTGATCTTCACCACACTACTCCCAACCGGTATACCTTGGATCCCCATATTGTTAAGGATATTTTGAATAAGGGGCTCCAAATATAAGTTAAATAAAAGAGGGGAAAGGGGACAGCCCTGTCTAGTGCCTGAATATAAAAGAAAGGGTTTTGAAAATGCATCATTTCCTGAAATCTTAGCAGAAGGGGCCCGATATAAAGCACAGATCCAGTCTAGGAGGCCATCTTCTTTGTAAAAGCCTTAATTTCCCCTAGTAGGACCCAAGTCCTTCATCTAGCCAAACCTCTCATCCCTGCACCATGCCTTCAACCACTCATTGAATACTCTGGTGTGGTGTTCCCTAGCCTTGCCCTGGCCATACAGAAGTATAACCATAATGAAGGCCACCATATAAGCTATGTGCTTCATGCCCTCCTCATCTCCTTAAACCTATTCTGCACCACCCTGGTTAGTTCATTAGTCTCCCAATGAACAATGATATCTAGCTCTGATCCTTCCAACTCTTGCAAGGGGATGTCTGTGATCTGCCCGCCAGTCCTACCCACTGAAGCACATAGCATGCACTTTACTACCCTGCCTCTTCCTTTCCTGCCCCCAATTCTACACCCATGACTATGGAGTCCATCACCAGCATCTGCCTCTTTTTGGGGTGGGTGTGTCTCTCCCGCCCACCTTGGGCTTCCTCCTTCGATGACCCAACCTCCTCCCTTTCCACTGCCTAGGGTGCTTTATCCTGGCTTCCCTGTCCTGCAGGAATGGCAAAGGAATTATGCAGCAGTAAGGTCTGAGGTGTGCTCTCTATCCTTTCCCTACCATCCTCCCAGAGCCCACCAAAGGTCCAGTAACTCAGTGTCTTTTCTGGCTTTCTTTGAGGGAGCATTGGCAATCTGTGAATCCTGGGTGAGACAGATGGTACCCTGTATTCATGCCAGTTCAGCTGTGAATCCAGTGACCTTTGCTCTAAGCCCAGAGAGGAGTCTGCATATGGGGCAGCACCACAGTTTTCATAATGTGTCTCTGAAGATTGCAATTCCACACCCATTACACTGTACCACTCCCATGCCTGACATTTGTTTTTCCTCTTAACTGCCTCCTTCCTTGCCTTTCCCTTGTCCTTATACCTCTCCTCTGTATATCCCCCTCAGCTTCTTTGTACTTTCTCCTCCTTCCTGTATTTAGTCAATCTATTTCATGTGTTTGAACCCTTACCCTGGACAGGGTGCTTCTAACCTTCTCTTTTTAAACTTGCTTTCCAATTCCCCCTGTCCACTTTACCTAGATAGCGGTTCCTTGCTTATCACTGTGTGCCCTCCCTTGCTTTGCCTTTGTTACTGTTCTTCTCCGGTGTTCCCCTAATTGTAGAGCCTGTTTACATTTCCTTTAAACCACCTACAGAATAATCTGTGAGCCTGCTGTCACCTGTTGATGCCTAAGACACTAATCCTGTATGAGCTTGTAAAGTACCTTTTATGTGGCTCCCCTTCCACTTGCTTTGGCTCGTCATTGTGACTCGGCCCATGTTGGTTTTGAGACTTACTTTGTCCTGGTCACTGCTGTCTGTGGCCACACTGTTTATGTTTAAAATAAAAAAAGGAAAAGAAAAGGAAGGAGACCAGTTTTGTGACGTGGAGCTATGTATGGCTCTCCATGTCCAAAACTGTGTGGGTTCACCACTCAGTGCTTGTTAAATTGCCAATTACTGTAGGTAGCAGGTGAAGGCTGAAAAGTTGTTATAGTACCATTCTGACATCAGAACGATACTATAACACTTTTTATCACCTTTGAACTCAACCATAACACTGAAAATAATGAAACATAGAAACATAGAAACATAGAATTTGACGGCAGATAAGGACCGCTTGGCCCACCCAGTCTGCACATTTCCCTACCTACTGGATAAGCTGCAGATCCTAGTTAACCAGCAGCCTACTTCTTCCTACCCCCACCCCCCAGAATTGCCTTATGACTATCCCATGCATGCTTGAATTCCACCACTGATTTTGACTCCACAACCTCCTCCGAAGGCCATTCCATGCATCCACAACCTCTCTGTGAAAAAATACTTCCTTAAATTACTCTGAGCTGCCCCCCTATCTTCAAATTGTGCCCTCTTGTTCTTGCACACCCTTTTTGAAAGATGCTACCTTCTTGGACTTTGTTGATCTCTTGAGGTACTTGAAAGTTTCTATCATGTCCCCCCTCCTCCTTTCCTCGAGGCTATACATATTAAGCTCCTTAAGTCTCTCTTCATATGTCCTCCGGTGCAGACCCTGCACCATTTTAGTTGCCCTCCTCTGGACAGCTTCCATCCTGTCTATGTCTTTGAGGAGATTGGGTCTCCAGAACTGCACACAGTACTCCAGATGGGGTCTCACCAGCTGTCTGTACAGAGGGATAATAACTTCCTGTTTTCTACTGGTGATGCCTCCCTATGCATCCCAGTATCCCCCAGCCCTCCTTGCTGCCTTCTCACATTGCTTGCCCACCTTTAGGTCATCTAATATGACTACCCCAGGTCCCTTTCCATTTTGTTGTTGTTAGTATCTCACCCCCATTGTGTACTCTTCCCTGGGTTTTGTTTCCCAGGTGCATTACCTGCACTTCTTAGCATTGAATCTATGCTGCCATACATTTGACCATTCCTCTAACCTTGCCAAGTCCCTTCTCATCCTTTCCACCCCACCCTGTGATCAACTCTGTTGCAGATCTTAGTGTCATCTGCAAAGACATACTTTTCCTTCCAGTCCTTCTGCAATGTCGCTATAAAGACATTGAAGAGGACTGGTCCTATTATTGAACCCCGTGTACCCCGCCAGTAACCCTCCTTTCTTCTGAGTGGACTCCATTTACTATTACTCTCTGTGTCCTATTCTCCAGCCAATTCTTTACCCAGGCTGTCATCTTGGGACCCACTCCCAGGATGGCTAACTTATATATTAATCTTTTGTGGGACTGTGTCAAATGCCTTGCTAAAGTCTAGGTAGGCCATGTCCACAGCCCGTCCCTGATCTACTACTTTGGTCACCCAGTCAAAAGAAATCTATCAGATTCGTCTGGCATGACCTTCCCACTGTGAATCCATGCTGCCTAGGGTCCTGTGCCCTTCTGGCCTCTAGATACGCTGACAATTCTTTCCTTTAGAAGTGATTCCATCATTTTCCTATCACTGAGGTTAAACTAACAGGTCTATAGTTTCTGCTTCTGCCTTGCTCCCACTTTGTGAAGGGGAATCACATCTGCCCTCCTCCAGTCCTCGGTACCACCCCATCCTCCCATGATTTGTTAAACAGGGTAGTCAGTGGTGTCACTAGTTCTACCCTTAGTTCTTTAGAATTCTGGGATGAATCCCATCAGCCCCATTGCTTTGTCCACCTTCAGTTTTAAGAGTTCTTTCAGAACCCTTTCTTCTGTAAATGGGCTGGTATCAACTTCTGTATCCAGAGTGTTACTACTGTTTGTTTCATGTACCTCCCTCTTCCTTTGTAAATACTGAGCAAAATATTTGTTTAGTATCTCTGACTTTCACATTCTCCCTCTGCCCACCCTCCCTCCCTTTATTAAGCCTCACTATCCCTCCCTTGGTCTTCCGTTGCTCCTGATGTACCTATAAAGGTTTTATTCCCTTCTTAACTGAGTTGGCTATCTTTTCCTCAGTTTGGGCCTTTGCTGTTCTGACTGCCTTTCCAGCCTCCTTTTGCTTTAACTGATACAGTTCTCTGTCCTGCTCCTGCTGCGATTCCTTGTACTTCCTGAATGCTTTCTTTTTCTCTTGAACCTTCACTGCCACTTCCTTTGAGAACCATAGTGGTTTCTTACATCGTCTTGTTTTGTTTATTTGCTTCACACAAAGGCTCGTTACCTCTGTGATGGCAGTTTTTATTATTCCCCATTGTTCTTCCACCCCTCCTTCCTGCCCATTTGCTAGTGCATTCCTTAGGCACTCACCCATTTTGGCAAAGTCAGCCCTCCTAAAGTCCAGTACTTTTGTCTTTGGGTGGGCATCAGTTAATAACCACACTGTATTCACTTCGAGAGGCTGTCAGGGCAGCATTATAAACCTTGACAGTGAAGCATGAGAGGTTTACTGCTGCCATGTCAACCTCGAGAAGTGAATTCAGTGAGGTTATTAACTGATGCCCATCCATTAGCTTTTATACTGTATGGGCACCAGTTATAGAAAATGTGTCCTTTCTTTTTGTTTTTTTTAACTTCCTGCTGCTCATCTTTACGTCCAGCTCTCACCACTGTGGCCATTTGTGTCTGAGAGACTGACATGTGCAAGACACCTCGCAAAACCTCATTCATCTGGAATGGCCTCTGCAGTGAAATATCTAAGGGGAAATGAATGGGCTTCGGGGGGGAAGGCACAGTAAAGGCATAGTTGGCAAGGTAAGATAGTGGACAAAAGTCCCAGTGATTGGAGTGGAGCTCAAATCATTTCCTTCCCTCCTCCAGCAGATTCCCCTTTCCTCCTGAGCCCATTGGGATTGTGCAGAAGTTATTACGCTATCGTTGTGACATAGTCAAGAGGGCATAACACCTCTATCACAATGATAGCATAGCAAGGATAGGAATTCATTGAATTCCATCCTTAATCACCCTCTCCCATACATTATAAGAATATTACTGTATGTGTATGGAAATTCATACTCAATAGAGGCTAACCATACACAATAAGCAAATTAGTTAATATACTGGTGCAAGTGTAGTGTTTCTGTAGCCTAAAGCACAACAATACTGTTTAAATCCACCTCCTGATTTTATCCTACCAGATGCTTAACCAAAGCAAGTGGTTGTAATTGTAGGTTTTATTTATTTTCGACACCCTTCCCTGGGGGATCAGGGCACCAGTACATAGTAGAGATAGCACACAAAATAGTAAATATCATAGTTATGACAAATATAAAAATAACACAAAATAAATTACACTAAAACCAACCCTGCTCATCAATGCTTAGTTAATAGATAATCAAATCATACAGCACATAACATAATGGTCACCCTTTAGCTTCCAGAGAGGATTATTAGTTCCCAAAAGGCTGCAAGAATAGAAAGGTTTTAAGACCGCTTTTAATGACTTCCATTGAAGAGGCTTCTCTTAGAGTCCTCAAAAGAGAATTCCATAGAATAGGATCTATTTTAAATGCTTGGTCACCAACGGTTTTTAACCCTGATTTGGGTACCACAAGGAGACCTTCCCTTATGTAGCAGAGGTGGTGTGCAGGACTGTAGAGATGCAGGAGATCACACAGGTAGCCAGGACCCAGCCTGTGTAGGGCCTTATAAGATAGTAACCCATCTTTATAAGAGACACACAACTTCACTGGCAGCCAGTGCAATTACTGAAATGCTAGGAAGATATGGATCAACCCCAAAAGGCCAGTTAATGCCCTACCACCACGATCCTTCATCAAATGCAGGAGCCACAACGTACCTCCACTGATACTGAGGTAAAGAGTGTTACAATAAATGAAATACAAAATCACACATGCCCACACAATGCAAAGCATCATGGGCTGCATATGCAAATCACCACAGAATGTTATGCTGGTTCAACTTTAAGCAGAATTGCATGGTGCCAAAAGGCCTCTCACACAGTTTGCAAAGGGTGCTAACAGATGACATAGACACGTGTTTTGTCATACCAGGACTCATCAGTATGCCTCGTCTGTTTGACACCCCAGTGGAATGGACCAGCTACCCTAAGACAGTGTGTCTTGGATATGTTGTGGTGAACCCATTAAAATAAAAAATAATAAATGAGCCTTGAGGTCACAAAAGCATGCACCAGTGAGGACAGGTCCTCTAAGGGGATAAAGGACGGAATCTGGATGATATTCCTATAATGGCAAAAGGCATTCTGGACAACTGCCAGCACCTGAGCCTCTAATATAAGCCTTTCATTCAGAATGATACCCAGATTCTTAACTTTGGCAACAGCCATACAGTAAGTCTAGAAGTACTGAAACAAAGCCCCATCTCCCTCCAGGCTCCTTATATACCCCCATTATGACCTGGCTCAGTCACCAGAATTTCTTTTTGACAGGGTTAAGTCTTAGCCAGCTTGATGACTTCCAGTCCCTGATTTCAGCCAAGCACTGATTAATCACATCCACCGTGCCCCCTGTCTCAGGTGCCAAGGACTGATAAAAGCGGGGTATTATCTACATAACAGTGCAACCCAACCCCATACCATCTAGCGATCCTATCCAGGGGTAGCATATATACTGCAAACAACATGGGGGAAAAGATCAAACCCGAGGAACACCACTGTGCGGGTCCACCATTGCGGGAGGAAAAACTTCCCATCACTATTCTATGTATCCTGCCCATGAGGTAGGACTCAAACCAGAAAATGACTTTGTTAGTGAGTCCCATATCCTCACTGAGACAGTCAAATAAAATTCCATGTTCCATGGTGTCAAATGATGAAGAGAGAGATCTAGGAGGGCAAGAATTGAACACTCTCTTTTATCTCTCCCCCCTAAGCAGGTCATTGTGCACCCTGACCAACGCAGTCCCTGTACTGTGTTTTGACCTAAACCCAGAATGGAGAGGATCATTGATGTCAAAGATTGCAAGGTGTTCCTCAAGCTGCAATTCAGCCACCTTCTTTTAATATGTATACGCTTGAGGAAAGGAGGGAGAGGGTGGACACGATAGAAACTTTTAAGTACCTCAGTGGAATCAACAAAGTCCAAGAGGATAGTATCTTTCAGAAAAAGAGATGTGCAAGAACAAGGGGACACAATTTGAAGATAGAGGGGGGACGGATCAGGGGCAATGTGAGGAAGTATTTTTTTACAGAGAGGGTGGTGGACGCATGGAACAGCCTTCCTGAGGAGGTTGTTGAGTCTAAAACTGTGGGATAATTCAAGAATGTCTGGGACAGACGTAAGGCAATTCTTGTGGGGGTAGGAAGAAATAGGCTGTTGGTTAACTAGGATCTGCAGCTTATCCAGTAGGTAGGGAAATGGGCAGACTAGGTGGGCCAAGCGGTCCTTATCTGCCATCAAAGTCTATGTTTCTATGTTTCTGTGTTCTCAATAACCTTGCCTAAATGTTTCAGGTTAGAAACAGGTTGGTAATTTGCCAAGATATCTTGGTCCAAAGATATTTTTTTTCAAGAAGGATATCACCACTGCATTTTTCAGTGCAGATGGAAATATCCCCTCCAAAGGGAAACTCCTGAGAATTTTGCCAAACATTGAGCCCATCTGCCTGGCACATCCTACTAGTAGCCGGTGCCTGGATCTAGTTCAGATTATATTGGTCACAGCTCCAAGATCATCTTTATAATCTCTACTATTGTCACCGTCCAAAACACTCCAAAACACAGACTACTGACTGCTAGTGTGACTTCCTGACTTGACATTGCTGGGCCATGACAGCCCACTTCGTAAGACCAAGGGCCTAATTTGAAGACACTCTGTCTGAAAAGAACCAAGCAAATACCTCACACTTGGCAACTGAAGCAGCCTTCACAGGCTCTAGACATGTCAGTTAGAGAAGCCTGTCTACTGCCCAAAAAGGCTAAGCTGGTTGGTTTCTTCCAGCCGCAATCTCCCTGGACAGGATTTCTTCCTTCCTACGGGGAGATTGCCCTTATATATTCACTGTAGGGAACATTCTAAGCCAGTTTGTCCTCCTCGACTCCCGATCTCTTCCAACAACTATCCAACCTCCACACCTTTGCTTTTGTCACTCTCAGTTCACTGTCATATCACCCAAGATATGCAGCCAATGGGCATACATGCACTGGCACTACAAGGTCAATGGCTCCACCAACAACCCTATTATCAACTGCTCTGCTTCCTCTACAGCCCCAGCACATGCCGCCAACATATCCAAGCAATCCAGTACTGCCAAAAGTCCATCTTGAATAATCCCTTGTAAAGGTCAATACTGGTCTGTCTCCATGGAAGGTGAACAACAAAGGGGTTCCCTGAGGTTCAACCTATTGGGGCAATGATCCAATCAACTGATAAGATCAGTTCTGAGGCTTTCCACCTCAAGCCCCAGGGAGAACACCAAGTCCAAAGTACATCCATATGGATGAGTCACAGCAGCAACTACCTGTGCTAGCCCCAAAGATTTCACTCCCTGGAGGAATTCTTGTCAAAACATGAGGATTTGTCATTGACCCAGGTGTTGATGTCACCAAGAATATTCCACCTTGGTGACTCCAACACCTTGTCAGTGACAAAGTCCTTTATTTCTCACAGGAATTTCCCCTCACTACCCAGAAACTGGTAAACAAGGAGGATCTAGCAGCCAGCACTTGGGCCCTCACATATTGCCATGCATTCAAATGATGAGGTGTCCCCCACCGGGTGCACCAGCAGGTTCAACTCAGCTCTAAAACAGATAGCCACCTTCTCACGATCTTTTCTTTGGTAGTACACTACATAAAAAAACAGCTAGAATGGATGCCTTCAAAAGGTCTGGCCAGCATCATCCTCCAGCCAAGGTTCTATGAAGCAAGCCAGATCAACACAAGAATGAGGTATAAAATCCACAATAATAGCAGCCATATTCCTTATCAATCTGGCATTGCATAGCACTGCTCAAAGAGTACAAAAATTGACAGCCTTCTAATCAGCTACCTGTCCACTCAGTCTGGTGAAATCCCTGGGTATGGGGACTAAACACTTCTGACCTCTCTCATGTTCCCATTTTACCACAGGGTACCTCCTGATCCTCTCAGTCTCTGTTGCACCCCAGCATTAGCACTACCGCATTTCCATGTTTTTCCCCAACCCTTCCTAGTAATTCCTGACTCCCTGCAGTGCTAATATGCAGTACCACACCAGATGGGGGAGTCATATATAAGTGGTGTAGGTCCCAGAGCAGAGATGGGGTGTAGCTAACTCTAGGGATTAATATTGACTGACACATTTCGGTGCATTAACATATAAATTAACATCCAGCAAAATACCCCCTCTCCCTGCTACCCCTGTTGATAACAACTCACCCCAAACTACCCCTCCACACTCTGCCAAACGCACTCTAAACAACAGATTACTAATCACCATTCACACCTTGATTCTCTCCAAAGGAACAGATTAAACTGTTAAAATGTCAATCTAATCACAAATTAAAACAAACAATACTAAACTGAAGCCCTCCCATAAACTGTCTAGTATTGATGTGCCACAGTGTCTAGTATAGTATACAATTAAGATTTCAACAAACCCACCTCCAGTCTCCTCCTTCAAGATAAGAAAATTAATTCATATGTTGGGTTTAAATCACTTTCCCCTCCTGCTGCCTTACTGAATTTGCCTGGTAGTTTTTGTTATTTACTCCCCATTGCAGCACACTCCCCATCTCTGCTTTAAACTCTGCTTTTAAATCCCCTCCTGAATCTGAGCTTTAGCATCCTGTTTCCAGTTCAGCTCCACTCTGGCTATTACACTTTAATTAATGTGACTGAAGTGCTGATCAGCCAATTGTTAATCAGTCAATTGTTTGCACATTCAGTGACACTGAGGATGTGTTTTGTTGAGGTCAGGAACCAGTTTACTATGTGCATCTGTATGGGAAATGTTGGCCTTTTGGGGATGTATAGGAAACACTAAATTATTGAAGTCAAATGAGATCAGTTTCAAAAGATTCTCTTGTTATTGCTGTGTACTGTTTCTTTAATTATCAGTTTCCAAAAACAGAACATCAACAGATTGCTATTTCCAACAAACAGCATAATAGGAAGTTCAACCTGATATACATTCCAGCCTGTCCATGCCACTCCTGCTGCTTTTGCTCAACTGAAAAGTCAGATCCATAAGTGCTACTGCTAATATGAAAAAGATGGAAATAACAGGTTTAGTTTTGCATTATGGCACACTTTGAATTATTTGGCATATTGTACATATGGAAAGTTGGGTACATGAAGAAACTGGAGTGAGCGCTGCTCTGACTTAGCTGCCAAAATTTTGCTCAGACCACATACTGTCAGATCTTCTCTTGCTCTTCATATGGACATGGAAAATGTCACTGAGCCATCAGCAGTAAATGGGCACATTTTTGCTGTCATGGTCATTTAAACCACAATGTTTTTCTAATTAGTGATTAATTTATTGCAGCAGCTTATCTCAGGTGAGGTCTCTTTGACCTGTGTGGCTAAGGCTGATTTATGGAGCCTAGCTCTGCGGGCAGCTGTTATTTTCCTGCTAGGTCTGAAGGTGAGTTACTGTTTAATAAATGAAAATCAGTAAAGGGTTTAAAATAATGGAGTGTTGCTTTCACAATTTTGTCTTCCCAGGACAGAAGCACTAATTTGCATGCTGTGATCAGTCATAGGGTAGTCTGAAGATCACGCTTCTCTTATCAGTTTCAAACTGGATCTTATTATCGTCAAAAAAATCTCAAATATTTAGATGAATACCAAATTCTGGGTAACCAGAAAAAAAAATATTTATCAGAAACAGCTTTCAACTATTTAAAAAACATACTAATATAATTTACTGTGTATGGAATGTCATAGACAAGCTCTCATATGAAATCTCTTTTAACCATTTTAAATATCAGAATGGAGAGATGTGTTGTGCAATAATATCAGAGTCATTACCATCAGTAAATATCCAGTTATAGTGTATAGTGGAATGCTGTTATGCGCGTAATTCCATGCCTGGAATATGCTTGATCTGTTGCAGTAGTGACATCATTATGTTGTTCTGCTGCAGTAGTGATGTCACTACTGCAGCAGAACAACTTGGAATGCTGCCACATAATTGCTTTCCTCTACCCAGTTCTGTGGTAGAACAGCATTCTAGAACCTCTAGAGACTTCAGAAGTCAGTTTCATTTAAAAGAGAAAAAAACACAATGCACACATTTCACATAATACTACACACACAATATGAAAAAAATAGAGGATGAGCAACTTTAAGCATAACCAGTGTGTTCTGTCACCTCAGGGTTCTGATTCCCATGGATCTCTCAAGCTTCGCTCATGATGTCAGAGGGAATCAGAACCACTCTGTGGCAGAACTCACTGGTTGTGCATAGTTGTCCATCCAATATTCTCTATGTTATGGATAGAATAGTAAGCTCACCCACCCCCTTACACCCAAGCCTATGTGGGAAGTCTATACAGCTTGTAGTGAAAAGACTGTGACTAGCACTCATCCCTTCCAAAGGAACACAAACAAAGCTGCTTAAGTAGGCAGTTTCTTTATTGCAGCATCAGCCCCTGCCAAATGCTGCTTCAAGATTTCTTACGTTTCACACCCCAAAATGGTGCTTCTTCAGAGAATACTGGTCATTGTAACAGTTAGTGATTTTATACATCAGTAATTAGTGCCTACACTAATCAAATTAAGGCATTTTACTTCAAAAGTAATCATGTGATTATAACACCATGGTATAAAGTAACTAAATGCAACATTAAATAAATTGTTATTCAAAAACAGGCAAATACATTAGATACATGACAAAAATCATTCTTGTGGGGTAATTTATTTTATTTCTATTTCAATACCCCTAATCTTATTGATTTAAACTTCACATTTCTTGTGATTCTGATTCTTAAATGTTTTTTGGTCTCCAGTGGGTACCTGCAAAAACACAACACGGAGAGCATGAGAAAACTGTGTTTAAGCTGTTTCTTCACATCCCAAGTGTGTATAAAAGTAAAATCAATTTTTCTGTGTACCTTACAGACATTGTTTTAAAAAAAATGTCTTCAGGGTGGCCCATCAGCGCAGCGGTTGGATTTTCATTTGTGACACCGGCGACCTGGGTTCGGGAATGGAATCGGGTCATCGGAGGGCCAGCAGGGGGAGAAGGATGGAGCATCCACAGACAGCTCACCTTCTCCGGGGGGAAGGTGGGATGCAAGCTGGGCACCTGATGGCCCCCAGTGGAGACCGGGAGCACAGTAGGATGTCAGGGCTCTACTTGCTGGGGGAGTGACGGATGTCGGCGTTCGTCTTGACGTCAAGTGGCACATCACTCTCCAGGGAGAAAAAGCAGGAAACAGCTCCCTGGCTAAGCCAGATGATGGTCTCTGGTCCCTGCTGTCACCAGGCTTCATGACCAATCTGCCTCAGCAACACGTGGAGCTGACTGCCACAGTGCACTGGACGACCCCCACCTGTGCCTTCCCTCTCGGAGGAGGGAGACCCACTCGACAAAGGGATACGCCGGGCTACCTCCAGGGGTGGCAATATGAGGTAAGGGTCAGTGTTGGAGATGGCGGGCAGAAGGAAGGAACAAGGAGGACCGAAGGAGGGGCTGGCCAGGGGGAGCAGTAGGAGCAAAAAAAGAAACAATGTCTTCATGTTCGAAGGAAGACATTTTCAACAATTGAAAGGTACAGCCATGGGGGCTACTTTGGCACTCAGCTTGTCCAGTCTTTATCTGGGAGCATGGGAGGAGAAATATCATCATCATCATCATCAAATCTTTATTTATTCAGGCGAACATCATTGAGCAAGGCTCATTTAAAAGATGGACCTGATAAGGTCAAGGTTCAATAGTTGATACATCATACACTTATATAAGACAGTTATACATACAGGGAAAAATAACGTTTATAAACACAGAGATGTACAGTAAATTCACATGATAAAAAACGGTTACAGGAAAGTTAAGCTAATATTTACAGTATGTACAGTATATACATATCCCAGTGGGTGGGCATGGCAGACACTCAACATAATGTAATACTAGGATGGTGAAGGTATTACTGGGTGCCATAAGATGGGGTGTCTGTCTGGAAGGAATATGCCATATATGGTTTGGAAGGGAGATTTGTGAGATGACAATGCTAGCTCTAGTGGTAGCAATTGCATTTCTCTTTGAAGAAGACTGTACAATGCTGTTTAAAGGATGCAAATGGAATGATATTGGACAGTTTTAGGGAAATATGTATTTGATGATCAGAACAACTCAAACGGAGACCAGATTGACATGTTTAAGAGGTTTATAGATGACATATTTATTGTATGGAACAGTTTGAGAGAGGAACTGTCAGACTGTGAGCTTTCTGGAAAAAAAATCATTCAAACCTTATGTTTAAGATCAATGCAGATCTAGAAAGTATTAACTTTTTAGACTTGACCATTCAGAACTTAGAAAATGGCATGATACTAATGGACTTGTAGAGAAAGGACACTGACAGGAACAGTTTGCTACAAGCATATAGCTGTCACCCAGATCACACAATCAGGAACTTGCCAAAGGGCAAATTTATCTGGATATGCAGGAATTGTGGTAATGATAATTTGTATCGAGAAAGTGCTGAGGAACAGGAGAACAAGTTAAGGGAAAGGGGGTATATAGGGGAATATAACTACAATGCTAGATAGCATGCTAGCAAAATACCATGGTAAAATCTGCTGCTACCTAAAAAAAGAAAAAGAATGAGCAAGCAATGACTTTTGTTACAACATTTGGGGGTGGAACAAGACAGATTGTTGAAATTGTCTGGAATAATCTTAACATCTTCAGAGGTACACTCCAGCTTCAATCCCTGCTTGAGAAGCCCCTTAGAATAGCATACAGAAGGGGTATTAACCTGAAGGACAATCTTGTCCATAGCTATTTACTGCAAAGAGGTACTACACACAGCAGCAACAAAAAGAAATGGGAATCCAAACCCTGTGGCAGTTGCCGCACGTGCTACATGACGGATAACAAAACTGCTTTTGTTAATCCCAAGACAGGCATAATAGAAAAAGTAAGGGGAGAAATAAATTGTAACACTGAGGCAGTTGTGTACCTCCTTACTTGTTCCTGTGGAAAGATCTATGTGGAGAGAGAACAAAGAGAAAGTTACGCCTATGAATTAATGAGCATATACTAGCAGTAAAAACCAAAATGCTGAATATGCCATGGCAGCCCACATTAATTTGCAGTGTGGTAAGGCAGGCCTTAAAATGAAAGCCATGGGAATACATAGTATTCCTAAAAACATAAGGGATGGGGATGTTGACAATGCTTAGAACTGCAAGGAACAGGAGTGGAATATTATGCTTAGGCTTGGAATATTGAGGTTAACAGGTCTCGATGACAAATTTGAAGTCACTCCATTTCTTATGAGACTCAAATAGTTCATGGTCAACCCCCTCCCAGACATAGGAGTATATGAAACTATACACAACTGGGATGTGAAGAAACAGCTTAACACTGTTTTGTCATGCTCTCTGTGTTGTGTTTTTGCAGGCACCCACTGGAGACCACAAAACATTTAAGAATGGGAATCACAAGAACTGTGATGTTTAAATCAATGTGATGAGGGGTATTGGAACAGAAATAAAATAAATTACCTCCCAAGACTGATTTTTTCATGTATCTAATGTGACTGCCTGTTTTTGAATAACAGTTTATTTTATGTTATATTTAGTCACTTTATACCATGGTGCTATAATCACATGACTACTTTTGAAATCAAATGCCTTAATTTGATAGGTGTAGGCACTAATTACTGTTTTATAAAATCACTAACTGTTACAATGACCAGTATTCTCTGACAAAACACCATTTTGGGGTGTGAAACGTGCAAAATCCTGAAGCTGTGTTTGGCATGGGCTGACGCTGCAATTAAGAAACTGTCTAGTTATGCAGCTTTGTTTGTGTTTCTTTGAAAGGGGTGAGTGTTCCTTTGGCTTTGCTTGAATCATACACTGTTAGTTTGGCACCGCCAGCCTTGTGCTTTTCCTCCATTACCTGCATTGTGACCAGTACCTTAAAAATAAGAAAATAGCATTTGTCAATGCTGAATGTTTGCCTCTTGCATTGCTGTTGTGCCGGGTCTTGCTTGTACACATTTTTATATTATGTTTAGCCAGAAAAGTCGAGATGACATGCAATATCTCACTTCAGTGGTATCCTGCTTTTACACATTTTTAGATTATATTTCACCAGGATAGGCCATCTGAGAGGCAATATCTTATTTTCTGTAGGCTCTAACATTTTGACCCCAAATTTCTAATGGTCTTTTTATGACCTGATGTTATGATCAAGATTGGTGGAATTTATGAATATCAGTGTGACTGCAAAAACAAGTTTTGGAGGGGATTTGAAAAATGACAGCTGTCATGTTCAGGAGGTTGAGTAACACAAGGGACCTGCTGAACATTAGGGTCCAAAATCTGTGAAAAATAAAGTTATGAGTAAACATTGGAGCAATTCAATGTTTCTTCATAACTTACTTGTATTGTGACATTTTGATCCAAACTTTTCAACAGTCTTTGTATGACCACTCCTTCTGAACATTACAGGAGTGGCTTATAAAATAGGGGCAAAACTGTCATTTTACTCCAAATGTGTGAAAATGCATTTTGGCTAGGATTTTAAAAATGACAGCTATCATGTTCATGAGGTCGTGTGAAAAAATAACTATGTTGAAAATTTGAGGTCAAACTAAGGATCGTACTAAGGATTTGAAGAGCAAAAAGGCTTATGCAGCCCATAAATGCTTCTATGCTATTTTAGTTAATATTAAACAGAATAATATGACTGGGACTGACCAGAAGTCAAAAGGGTATCCAACCATTTTTTAAACTCAGATTTGGCTTTACTTAATACAAAATTCAAAGGTAATTTGTTCCAGGGTTGGATCATCCTAAGGGTGAAGAAACATGTTCTAGAAATATAATTGAAATGTTTCCCAGCAAATTGTAAGGGATGCCCTCTGGTTTGATATGGACAATCCTTAAACTCCAGACCCAATTCGGTCATTAGGTATGGGTCATTGATTATATGAAAAAGGAACAGTACTATAGATCTCCCCTCAAATGATGAGTTTCTAGTGACATGAGGTTGAGATTAGTTAGTTGAGAGTGATAAGGTATATTGTACATTCCTTCGATGTGCTTGGCATAGTTCTGTTGTACTTTCTCCAACTGGAGGCATTTGGAGTTTTTAAATGGGCACCATAATTGAAACACATATTCCAGATGAGGTCTGGCATATGCACGAAATAATTGCACCATAATATTGGAGGCCCAAGATTTTACAGTATATTACGACGTATCAACCAGATGATTATTTGTTTTGCTAATAACCTGACTTATTTGGTTAGAGTATCCAAGATCTTTTGAAATAATAATACTCAGGTATTTTTCATCAGAAGTAACCTGAAGAGCAGAATCTCCCAATAAGTAAGTGGTATTGGGGTTGCTAGTGCCTAACTGCATTACCTTACACTTGTTGCTGTTTAATCTCAGACCCCATTTTAAGACTCACTCTGATATTTGGTTTAAATCACTTGGAATAGTCTCGACCTGATCAGCATTAGCACATGGGCTACCGATTTTCACATCATCAGCATATTTAATGGATGCATAGATGCAATGTGTAGTGAGATCTGTGATGAAATCCTGGAACAGACTTGAATCCAGAACAGAGCCTTGGGGCACTCCACTGGTGACAAAACCTACTTCAGATAATACAGCAATTAAAAGGACCTTAACATGGAAACATAGAAGCTGATGGCAGATAAGGACTGCAAGATCCATCCAATCTGCCCATTTCTTTTTCTACCTTATAAATGTGCCATTGGCCTTTGCTCTGCAATGGCCTATTTATTCATACTCATCTGTATTGCTCCCTTATGCCTATCCCATGCCTGTTTGAAGCCCTGCACTGTACTCATATCTACCACTTCCTGAAGTAGGCCGTTCCATGCATTCACCACCCTTTCTGTGAAAAAGGACTTCCTCACATTACCCCTTAATTGGCCTCCCTCTAATCTCATGCTGTGTCTCCTTGTCCTGTTATTTTTCTCATACTGAAACATGTTAGACTCTTTCACCTTGTTAATGCCCTTAAGGTGTTTGAATGTTTTGATCATATCACCTCTCTCCATCCTTTGCTCTAGGGTATACATGTCGAGCTCCATTAATCTGTCCTCATATGTTTTCTGATGCAGTTCCTGCATCATTTTGGTTGCCCTTCTCTAGGCTGCCTCAATTTGGTTAATGTCCTTGTGAAGGTGTGGCCTCCAGTACTACACGCAGTACTCCAGATGGGGTCTAACCAGTGTCTTGTAAAGGGGGATTATTACCTCCCTCTTCCGACTTGTGCTACTCCTACTAATACACCCCAACATCCCCCTAGCCTTACATACTGCTTTAGTGGTCTGCTTGGATGATTTCAGGTCATCGGTGATGATGATGCCCAAGTCTCTTTCTTCCCTTGTAACTGCCAGCAACTGCCCTCCCAGCCTAAATGTGGCTTCATGGTTTCTTTTCCCTCTGTGCATGATCTTGCACTTCTTTGCATTAAACCCCAATTGCCACGCTTCCGACCATTTTGCTAGTTTATTCAGATCTCTTCTCTTTCTGCCCACCCCATCTGGATTATCTACTCTGTTGCAGATCTTGGTGTCATCTGCAAACAGACAAACCTTACCCTCCAGTCCACCTGCAGTGTCACTGATGAAGATATTGAAGAGGACTGGCTCCAGGACTGATCCCTGAGGTACCCCACTTGTGACTTGCATCTCTTCTGACTGCATACTGTTTACTACCACTCTGTTTTCTGACTGCCAACCAGTTTGCCACCCAGTTGATCAACTTTTGACCCACCCCTAGCCTACACAGCTTATTAATCAATCTTCTATGTGGAACAGTATTGAAAGCTTTGCTGAATTCAAGGTAGGTGACATCAATTGCTCCCCCTTGGTCCACCACTCTGGTTACCCAGTC
Source organism: Neoceratodus forsteri (assembly GCA_016271365.2). Lineage (NCBI taxonomy): Eukaryota > Metazoa > Chordata > Ceratodontiformes > Ceratodontidae > Neoceratodus > Neoceratodus forsteri. The sequence goes on along the minus strand of CM028135.1, from coordinate 1,032,135,208 downwards.
AAAGAAATCTATGAGATTAGTTTGACAGGGCCTTCCTTTTGTAAACCCATGCTGTCTTGGATCCTGTGCTCCAATGGATTCCAGGTGCTGCACTATCCTTTCCTTAAGGAGTGCCTCCATAATCTTACCCACTACTGAGGAAAGACTGATTGATCTGTAGTTCCCTGCCTCCTCCCTGCTACCACACTTGTGGAGTGGGATCACATGTGCCCTTCTCCAGTCTTCTGGGACTGTTCCTGTGCTCAGAGACTCACTAAACAGTGCTGATAATAGCTCTGTGAGTTCCACCCTTAGTTACTTTAGTACCCTGGGATGTATGCCATCTGGTCCCATTGCCTTGTCCACCCTGAGCTTATCGAGTTTTTGTAGGACCCTTTCTTTTGTGAAGGTACTAGTGTTTACCACCCCCCCGTGTCCATGGTGCTGAGCTGTGGGCCCTGCTCTACCTTCTCTTCAGTAAATACAGAGCAGAAGTATCAATTTAGGATAGATGCTTTTACATGGTCCTCTCCTCCTCCTCCTCACATGCCCCCTTATCTCCTTTGATCTTAGCAATACCCCCTCTGGACTTTCTCCTTTCACTAATGTATCTATAGAAAGTCTTGTCACCTTCTTTTACTGTTTGTGCTAGTGTTTCCTCAGTTTGGGCCTTTGCCTGCCTTACTGCCTTCCCTGCTTCCCTTAGGGAAGTCTGGTTTGCCTCCTTTTCTTCATCCCGCTGTGTTCCCTTATATTTCCTGAAGGCCAGTCTTTTGGCTCTGGCCTTTTCTGCTACTGTTTTTGAGAACCAAATTGATTTCCTTCTTCTTTTGCACTTCCTTTTCTCTCTAACACAATGGGATGTTGCTTCAAGTATTGCATCCTTAATGCTTGCCCACTTTGCCCGTACCCCTTCACCTGTATTTCTTTTTGCCAGGGCTAGCTTAACTCTGTTGGCCATCTTATCAAAATCAGCTCCTCTGAAGTCCCATATTTTTGCCTTGGAATGGGATGATGTAGTTGTAGTGGTCAAAGTGAACCATATCATGTGATGGTCACTGACCCCCAGGTGACCTTCTACCTGGGGATCTGTGATCCTTTCTCCATTAGTCAGTACTCAATCTAGGATAGCCCTGTCTCTTGTGGGTTGTTGTACCAGTTGTTTGAGGCCCTCCCCCTGCAGGGAATCCACCATGTGTCTAGTTCTCGCAGATGTTCTTGCTGGTATTGACCAATCTGTATCTGGCATGTTGAAGTCTCTCATTATCAGAACATCCCCTTTAGCTGTCATGTTTTGTATATCTTCTAACAGTAATGTGTCTATGTCCTCCCCCTGGTCTGGTGGCCTGTAGACAACCCCAGTTCTTATGGCTGTCCCATTTCCTGTTTTCAGGGTGACCCACAGTTCTTCTGGCTCCTTATGCGTATTCTGAATTTCTATACCTTCTGGGTCCTATTCGACAACCAGTTAATAATCCCAGAAATAATGAAGGAGTTAATGTTGAATTGTGGCAATTTTACCCCTAAGGCCCAATGTGGCATAACATCGAAAGCCTTACTAAAGTAAATGTAAATAATATCATATGGTATTTTTTTGTCTAACTGTACTAATGGTTTTATAAAAGCACATGAGATTGGTTAGACTACCCCTCTCTTTTATAAATGCATGCTGCTCATGATCCCATTCGACTAGGGTAGGGGAAATTAGATCCTTAATAAGGCTTTCAAATATCTTACAAATAGGTGATGTAAGACTGATGAGCCTATAGTTTTCCCATAATGATTTGGGGTCTTTTTTGTAGACTTGAATAACATAGGCATGTTTCCATTCAGTAGGCACAAAATTTTTCTTTAAGCAACCTTCAAATTATATATTCAATGGATGAACAATGCTGTCAGACAATGTGTATAATAAATGTCCGGCAACATTATCTGGCCCAAGGCTAGTTTTACCCTTTTGTGAGTGTAGTAAACTATTGAAATTTACCAAAGTTACAAGCATGCATTGAAAACTTTCTATGTATGCTCATGCCTTTGTATTTGTTTTATTTTTACCCCAAATTTTCAACACAGTCTTTTTATAACCCCACCTCATGAACAAAGGTGGATAAAATAATCTAATTCTGCCTGAAAGGTGATTTCACAGAGCAGCCATGAAATCACCTTTTGGGATGGAGTTGCATAATTTTACTGACCGTGTTTATGAGGTGGGGTCTGAAAAAGGCCATGCTGAAAATGTGGGGAAAATATTTAAAAATGAACAAGTTATGAGGAGAAGTTCAAAACTCATGGAAAAACATTGAATTGCATACCTATTTTCCTTAGTTCCTGGTCTGGCATTGAAGAGTGAAGGCTTGTCTCCCATCCAGAGAGGATTATGGTGTTGGACTCCACCAGGAAAACAAGGAGTGGGGAGGTGTGGAGTGTTAGGTGCTGATTAGGAGGTTTGGGTAGGGGAGGGTAATGGCGACAGAGTGCTGGCGGCAGAAAACAGACATTGATGGACAGTTTTCATTTTTACAGGGTGTATAAAAATAAAGAAAAAGACTATGAGAGATCGCTTTCTTTATTTTAATCACAGCCACTGTGAATTGAGCACCCCCGGTGTCTGTGTTATGTTTGGCAGCACTGGAGAGTAAAAACTGGTGGGGTGGGGGGTAGTGGCCACCACCAGGAATTGGGCATCCCAGTACCAGAAAATTAAGAAGAAAAGAGTGGTAGGGACTGAGGGATGGTTTTCTTTATTTCAGGTATTGGCACTGTTGATTTGGTACCCTAGTGCATGTTATGTTTGTGACCATGGGGGTGGGATCCCTGGTGTCACACAATGAAAAAATATGGGAGGAAGGTACTAGCCAGCACCAGGGATGGGGACCCTGGAGTCAGAAAATTAAGAAGGAGTGCGTGGGAGGGATTATTTTTGTGTTGGGCAGGGAGGACCACAGCAGGCTGATCATGATGCTAATCAGCTTTGCTTGCTTGGCAACATTATGAAGATCAAAAGAAAGAGCCACCCTATGATTTGAGCAGCTATTTTCTTTGAACTACACAAAGCTGCTGTCCAGCAAGACCAGAAGAGTGTTATGATCAGTCTAGCAGATGATTGCACTGACACTGTCAAGCCCTTTGCAGACTGCCTTGCATCAGACTGAAAGTGGCACACCCCTCAAAATCCACCATCATTATTAGAAGTGGAGGGTCTCATTTAGGGTAAAAAAAAGAAAGCTGTGTGGTTTTCTGTGTTAGGGAAAGGGAATTTGCTAAGTCAGGAGGGGAGAAGTTAATTGGGGTGTGGTTTAGGAGAACAACAGCAAGTGTCTCCAATTACAGTTCCCCAGTGCTAGCTTTTAGCAGACAGAAATCTTGCTTTCAGAGCAAGAAGCAGCTGACTACAAAACTAAAACTTTTTTCACTAATAGAACACTTCAATCTCAGCAGAAGTCAGTGCCTGTAGGGATTAAGAAAATATATACCTGTACTTTATTAGAAGTGGGGGGTCTCATTTAGGGTAAAAAAAAGAAAATCATTGTGTTGTTCTGCATTTGGGAAAGGGAGTTTGCTAAGTCAGAAGTTGAGAAGTTAATGGGGGAGTGTGACTCAGGAGTACAAAAGCAGGTGTCTCCAATTATAGTTCCTTAGTGCTAGCTTTTGGCAGACAGATATTTTGCTTTCAGAGCAAGGAGCAGCTGACTACAAAACTAGAACTTTGTTTACTAATAGAACATTCCTATCTCCACAGGAGTCAGTGCCTGTTGGGATTAAGAAAACATATACCTGTACTTTATTAGAAGTGGGGGGTCTCATTTAGGGTGAAAAAAAAGAAAGTCAGTTTGTTTTTCTGTGTTAGGGAAAGGGAGTTTGCTAAGTCAGGAGGGGAGAAGTTCATTGGGGTGTGGCTTACAAGTACAAAAGCAGGAGTCTCCAATTACAGTTCCCTTGTGATAGCTTTTGGAAGACTTAAATCTTGCTTTCAGAGCAAGTACCAGCTAACTACAAAAATAGAAGTTTTTTTTACTAATTGCCCTCCTTCCCTCCCCTCCCCTCCACCCTCCAACACTTAGCCAGTTCTACTTTTATTTGCACTGGATTTGATGGACAACAGGAACTGCCTGTTTGGCAATAGGAAGAGAAGGATCACTGAGATACATACGTTTCGTCATCCTTGAAGGAAAAGAGTAGCTTTACCTCTCACCTTAGCTGCTGGAGGTCTGACTCTGAGCAAGGAAGAAGGAGACTACAGAAGAATACATGAAGATCCTGTCCCAGAACAGGAAGGGTGAGAGCTGTAAGGGCACATAGGCAGTAGGAGGAAAAAACAAAAAAATAAACAGAGAGGAGCGAGTAAGTATACAAAGCAACAAGAGAGGGGCAACAAAATAAGTTATGATGAGAGTGGTGCAATGTAATGGCTATGGGGCAGCAGTCTTCCAGGAGACATCCTGGAGGCTGTGATGCTGCCCTATTTGTAGGCACCTCTCTGGTCTGAGGGAGGAGGTTGCTCGTCTCCAGAATGACTTGGCTAGGATGTGTGAAACCTCCTTCCCCACCCAGGGACTACCAGGGCCACCTCCACTACCTCAGAGGTTGCCAAGAAAGAGGAGCGATTGGACCAAGGTGGGCTCAGAGAGGGAGAGGATGGTGGGACAGAGGCACATTCCTCCAGTTGCACCTCTAAACAATTCATATGCTGTTCTGGAAGAGAGTGGTTCCTCTATGGAGGCACCTGCAGTGGAGATAAAAGAGGATGCTGGGAACCTCCACAAAGGAGACCCACAGGTGGGTGATGTGGGACCCCACAGGAGAAGTAAACAACTCCTGTTGGTGGAATCAATAGTTAGGGGGTTAGAACTGGGGGAGGAAGGGGAAAGGGAGGTAAGGTGCCTGCCTGGTGCCATGGCTTGGGGGGACAGGGAGTGAATCCTCAGAATCATGGAAGCAGCTGCATAAGGGAGGGAGCTGGATGTCATTGTCCACCAAGGGACAAATGACCTGGCTGGGAATGGGATCAGAGCAGTGCAAAAGGAGTTTGAAGAGTTGGGGAGGGGACTTAGACAAGTAGCACATACTGTAACCTTCTCGGAAGTGCTGCCTGTCTATGGCAAGTGTGCTGTTAGGGTATTCCACATCATGGGATTCAATGAATGGTTGACAATCTGGTGCAGAGCTCAGGGTTTGGCTTCACTGGGGACTGGGGGTCCACCTGGAGGGATTCAGGCCTATACTGGTGTGATGGTTTGCATCTGTCCTGGAGGGGAACCAGGATCCTAGGTGATAGGTTTAAATGCTTCATTGGTAAGCATTTAAACTAGCCAAGGGGGGAGGCACTGAAATGAAGCAGGAAAACCCAGCCTCCCACCACAAAAATACAGTAGTTAGAGAGGTAAACACCAAGGTAGAAAAGTCAATAGGGAGCAAGATAGAGGTAAATACAGAAAAAGGCAGTAAGGAGAGGGATAGGGCTAAAAGGGGTAAGGCCATCAAAAAATAGAGGGTGATGAGTACCAATGCCCATAGTCTGTGTAACAAGCTCCCTGAACTAGTGGTCTTGATGGAAGAGGGACACCTGGGTATAGTGGCAGTCACAGAAACATGGTACACTAAGAACCATGACTGGGATGTCAACATACCAAGGTACACAAGCTACAGGAGGGACAGGGAGGGTAAAAGAGAAGGAGGAGTAGCTCTCTATGTAAGGGAAGGGATCAAAGCAACTGAACTAAAGGATAAACATGGAGTAGAGGAGGCACTGTGGGTCATCCTGGAGACAGGATATGGCACCACAATCTGCACGGGGATTGTATACAGACCCCCATCTCAGGCAGCTGGTGGTGTAACCCACTCAGGAGGGAGATATCTTAGACTTGGTACTGTCAAATGGGGATGGAGAAAGGATCTTGGATTTAGAAGTGGGTAGTCATCTGGGAACAAGTGACCACCAAACAGTGTGGTTCACGATGAATACAGCCATACAGGCAAGCCATACAAAAGCAAGAATATTGGACTTTAGGAGGGCTGACTTTGGGAAAATGGGACAGTGCCTCAGAAAATCACTAGCAAATGGGCAAGAAGGAGGGGTGAAGGAACAATGGGGAAAAATCAAAACAGCCATCACAGAGGCAATTACATGAGGTCCTTGCACCCTAATTGGTATCCTCAAAGGTACACCGTAGACAGCTAGCACTTAAGTATATGTTATACTAACATATAGGGCTAAGGGCATCTACCGTACAAGAGTAGATGTCAGGATATGAATGCATATTGTTGTAATACACTTTGCTTGCTAATACATATATTCTGCTATGTATTTTTCTGTGTATTTCTTACTTGTAAGATGCCAAGACACCTGTGTCCTTGGAGTAAATATAATATGTAAGACGGCATTGCCACCTTTTGGTGATTTGTACTACTACACTGAGTTATGTAAGACTCTGTATAAGAACTCTTTTGTTCTCAAACTGATGACTTTACAGAATTGTATAATGTTATCTTGGACTGTGGAGCCACCTCTAATTTAGCCAATAGGGCTCATCTCTGTAACTAGAAATGTTTCTATCTTTTGGTAACCATAGTAATTATCATAGGTATATAATGTAATGCACAAGCCTTATACCTCGGAGACCCGAGAAACCCCAAGAGACACAAGGAAACCTCGAGGTGTAGGGAACGCTTAGCACTGGCTCCCGGTTTGTATTGGTAAGAACTGCTTAGGGCAACTGTGATTTATTCCTTTTGTAGTAATAAACTCGTTTATTACTCTAATGCAGCGTGTCTGTGATTACTTGCATTTCCAATATCGACAAGAATCTGAAAGTGAGGTTTGGACCTCCTAACAAATTGGCGACCATGTGCAGGTGATATTTGGTGTTTGTAAGTTTTCACTTGTTGCTTACTCTTTTCCCTTTCCCACAGGGACAGTAGGTGCACACGTCCGTACCACCTCTCCCATTTTAAAATCAGCTTGTAGTAACTTGCAAAGTCTGGCTGTCTTTTTGGGTGTGGTCGATGCCATCTTGACCCACTCCATAGCAGTTTTGAATTGCAAGCCTACAACTTATGCAGTAGTCTGGCTGTGTATAAAATGCTTCTACTGTGGATTGATATGCAGCATGGTGCCCTTTCCACAGTTTACATTTTCATTCCCTCCCACACAATGGTCACCTTATCACATATCTGCACAGAACTGAGACTCGATGTCTTGAACTTCCTTGCCTCCCATGGAGGATGGGCTGACTTTGCGTGGGACACAAGTCAATCTGACAACCCTATGCTGGGGATTTCAACCCAGTACATGGAGACAAGACAATCAGCCAATAAGCGTCAAGCTAAAGGGTTGATGGTCACAGCTATTTACGCTGCTCTGGAAGCCTCCAAAGTGATGTTTCGAACCCTTGATCTTCAGATTTCATCTCTTAAACAACAGATGGGTTTGCAGGAAACAGAATGTATAAGACTGCAGCAGAACTTGGAATCTGAACTCCAAACTCTGTGAAATGAAAAGGATTCACTATTGCATCATTCAGCTGAAGCTGGAGAACAGAAACTGTGTATGTTGAAACAGGAGTGTGAAAGTTTGAGACAGGATAAGAGCCAATCAGTGCAAATGAATGATTTGCTGAGTGCTGTGAATGCTCAGTTGAGTGACAAAATGGGTGAGCTGCAGGATGAGATAAACCAGGTACGTAATGACTTAGAAGTGTCTATCAGGGACAATCACGAGTTGAGCGCTACGTATAGAGTATTGCAAAAGCAAAAGTAGGATGGGGTTGATATGGATGTTGCAAGTGTAAGACACAATTAATGTAGAACTAAGATGGCGAAACTGTGCCATCAGCAAGAGGTTCTGGCTGGACATGTTAAGGCAATGGGAGGCGTAGCCCCTGCCTTTCACTCATCATCAGAAGGGAAGTTATCTGATGACGACATTTCACAGTACAATGCCCAGTCACACCCCTACTATGGCCCAGATACCCCACCCAGCCATCCACAACATGGCGGGTCCCCAACCCCAGCTCCCCATGTCATACATGGTCAACATCGTGATGCTCATCATGGGAGATGCCAACATGGTGGCCCCCATGATAGGGGGGAGCAGGCCCAAGCCTGGTCCCAACGGCACCTCTGGTAGCCATTATTAATATGGAAGACAGACAGGAGATGGAAACCATGATTGAAACTGCGATAGGCAATGTACCTCTTCCAGAGAGGAGTAAACGGGCTATTAAAACCCAGATTAGGCAGCTTCTGCAAGAGGCTGGCACTCAGGAAGGTATTGTCCATACTGCGGCTGAAGCTGCAGCTCGGACTGCCCTGGATGGTGCTCGAGACAATCTACCTCTGCCTGATTGACCCAGTAATCCCCTGCAAATGGCCTACTCTGTTCAGCAAATTGCTGACAGTATCAGTCGGATGAACCAGTCTGACAATCTCAGCTGTCACTTGGAAAAGGTGTGTTCTAAATGCGAGATGCTTAGCCTCGCTGCTGAATATCAGGTCCAAATACTACGCCAGACCATCGATCCTGGTTTGTGGGCCAAACTCCCCGATGCTGTTCATCAGGATGGGAATGCTACCTTTGATGAAGTTGCAGCTGAGCTCATTTCTGCTCACAGCCCAGGTGTAGTAGGAGTGATGCTTGCATATCCTGTGAAGCAGAATGCAAAGGAAAGTCCAGCGACTTACCACCAGAGACTCTGGATGACCTATCGAGCAGGAAAGCACTTAGCACAAGAAGCTGTGGATGTGGATCTTATTGAATATAAGACCTTGTTCCTTAGAAATATGATTCCAGCAGTAAGAGAAAAGGTAAGCCAACCATCTACCCCAATACGGATAGGTTTGCCGACATCCTTCCGAAAACCGAGAGTGTATCAACTCTATATCCGTGATCTGAGCTCCGGTTCCAAAAAGGTAGCCGCTGTGAAGACTACTCCGGAGGCCATGACGCATTACACAGTGGAAGGGCAAGCCCAACATCCGTAAGCCCCTCCAGCTGATAATCAACACCCCCAACAGGCCTATCAACAACAACCGCAACAGCAACAACAATGGGGTGGGAACCGGAATTGGCATAAGAATAGGAAGCATAAGGGTAGAGGTAAACCACAACAGCTAAGAACAGGTCCTTCATATAGGGAGATAGCTGAAGAGAATTGGAAATTCTGAGAGCTCCTGGGACAAGTACGCTCTGTGGTAGATGCTGTTCCCGTACAGGCCCTTGTGACAGTACAACCAGCAACCCAGGCCCTAACCGGCCATGTGGACACCGGCGGTACAGGCCCTCAGGCCCATTCAGGCCTGAACCCAGAAGCTCCTCCCTATATAGCATCAGTGCAACATGGTGAAGCGATTCACAAGAGCCAGGCCTAACCTCTACATGCTTCCAGCAGTACAGATTGACAATTACAGGCCCCAGTCCGGATTGTAAACAAGCTAGTCTTGGATACAAACAGAAGGCCTTGTACTGAGGCCAAGGTCAGAGGCCATCTACTAGTAGTCTTGTTAGATACAGGTGCAGCTGTATCTGTGCTATACGATGAACACCAAGACATATCTCCTTGGTCCACCGGATGGAGGACCAACATGTCAGGAGCTGATGGTGCTAGGCTACCTGCATACCGTTCTCTACCCTTAACGGTAGAGCTAGGCCATCTAAAGGCCTCACACACCTTCCAACTAATGGTACTGCACGATCATCCTAGTATCATAGGGATTGACTTTCTTGCATCACATGGCTGTGTGGTGCACCTAGCTAACATGCTACTGATACAGATTCAGGGTCAATATTATACCATTTTGATTCCTGATTCACACATTGTGGCAACTACATCTGCCAGTGACAGAGAGTATGACGTCATAGATTTGTTCAAGAATCATGAACTTTTTCCAAAACTCCTCCCTATTTTGCAACGACATTTGGAAGCATTTGCAATCAACAAGCATGACTGTGGCAGAATGCACACTGTCATTGAAGTGCCAGGCCCAGCACATGAGAGGCAAAAGCAATATCCTTTCCCAACTGAGGCCTTGCCTTCCCTTAGAGAAACAATCAAGTCACTCCTCAAGCAAGGAGTAATCAGAACTTGTGTTTCCACTGTCAACTCCCTAGTGTGGCCCGAGAAGAAACCCACAGGTGCCTGAAGACTTACTATTGACTACAGGAAACTAAATCAGGTCACTCCCAATTGTTCTCCAACTGTGGCATCAGCACCAGATGTGCTACAACTTCTGACCCCTGATCTGAAATGGTTCAGTGTCCTAGACATCTCCAATGGTTTTTGGTCATTGCCATTGGCCCTGAAGAGTCAATATAAGTTTGCCTTCACCTTTGAAGGAAGACAGTACACGTGGACTTGCTTGCCACAAGGATTCCATAATAGTCCATCCTTGTTCCACCTCCACATGATGGACACCCTAGAGAGTTTCTCTGCCCCCCAATGTCTCTTGCAATATGTGGATGACCTGCTGCTGGCAACAGCCACACAGGAACAACATTTGGATCTCTTGGATGAACTACTGATTCTCATTCACAGAGCAGGCCTGAAATGTAACCCAGCAAAAGCACAATTATGTCAGAAAGAAGTACTCTTTCTGGGTCTAAATATAACTGACCAAGATCAAAGCCCCACCTGGAAGAAGGTACAGGGATTGCAAGACTTGCCATTACCCACCAGTGTGGCAACTCTTCGAAGGTTTCTAGGTATGGTGAATTATTCGAGAGATTTTATTTGTGATTTTGCTTAGAAAGCTGCTCCTCTGTATGAGTTACTCAAAAAGGATGTACCATGGACTTGGGGCCCTATACACACTCAGGCTATGACATCATTGAAGCAGGCCTTGGCCTCCGCCCCAGCTCTGGTTAACCCCAATCCAGCAGTACCACTCCATCTGGAATGTGCCACCTCTGACATTGCTATGTCAGCAGTGCTGGCTCAGAAGGTGCATGGCACCTTGAGACCCATTGCATATGCCTCACAGCTCTTGACCCCAGTGGAACAGAAGTACGGTCTTTGTGAAAGGAATCATCTGGCCACCTACTGGGCTGTCAAGCACTTCCTGTATATCATTGGGTACTCACCACTGATCATCAACACCAACTACATCCCAACTACCTTTCTGCTCTCAGATAGAGTAAAGGATGGTTCAGTCTCTAACAGCAGACTGACACATTGGTCACTTCTTCTCCAGGACAGAGACATACGGGTGCAACTGACTAAAGTTCCATCTATGTTAGCTCGTGGTCTCCTTTTCCAGGGAGAACCCCATGACTGTACACTACAGTCACCTGATCTTCCAGATCCAGGTCCTTTCTTCCCTGCCACGCCACAAATACTTGACAACACCTCTTTGTGCCGTGCCTTTACTGATGGTTCAGCATCTTACTATCAGGGAGAACAAATTGCAGGGATGGGCATTCTAGTGAGCTACCGTTATGGGAACACTGTCAAAATATCTAAGCGCTATAGTGTAGCATCATCACTATATGCGGAGATGGCAGCGGTGGCCTGTGCCCTTGAGTTCATCCAGCATGGAACCGAGTATACCATTATTTTTACAGACTCTAACTGGGTTTGTTGTTTTCTTACAGAATTTCTTCCCTTATGGCAGAAGAACTCCTTCCTCTCTTCTGATGGCAGCCCAGTGAAATACAAGGAATTGGTAATATACATACATTCACTGGCACAAAAATTTGCACACAAACTCTATTTACACAAAGTCAAAGCCCATTCTCTCCATGACCCCTACCATGCCTTCAATGACACAGCAGACACCCTTGCAAGGAAGGGGCCCGGTGGGGCGTCCGGATGATGGACCATCCAGAGGTCAATGCGGCTGTACACATTGCAGCACTCATGAAGAAACCTGAACCTTTTTCCCCCAGGACCTCTCCACAGCCCAACATTTTGACACTGAACTTAAAGAGGTGTTCAGATTCCTTGATAAGGGTACTGAAGAGAAACTTCCCACACATAACCCCTATCAGAGGCATGAAGGTAAGTTACGCTTGTCACCAGATGACAAGCTCATCTGGTTCCAACCGAATGACTCCACCACCAAATTATGGGTAGTCCCCAGGCACTTAAGATCTGAATTCTTGCACCAAGTGCATGACACCCCCACTGGTGGACACCAGGGAGCAGAAAATACCCTCAACGACTCAAGACCACTGCCTGGTGGCCTGGTATCACCAAAGATGTCAAACAATACATAGACAACTGCCTTGTTTGTGTGCAAAACAACCCCATCCCTACGAAATGAAATGCCAAACTCTTACCACAACGACATTCTGGCCCTTGGCATGCCATACAGATTGACTTCATAGGCCCTCTGACCAACACCAGCAGAAATAATAAATATGCTCTTGTGGTAACTGATCTCAGCAGAAGAAGCAACAACTTCTACTGGGGGACTCAATCCTCATGGGATATATTTGGGAACAGGGAGTGAGGTAGAGAGGGAGCTAAGGTACCTATTTGGTGCCACAGTTTGGAAAAATGGTCAGTGGGTCCTAAGGATTGTTAATGCAAAGAGTTTGGGGAGCTGAATGTAATTGTACACTTGAGGAGCAATGACCTAGTTAGAAATGCAGCTGTGACTGTTCAGGTGGAGTTCAGGGATCTGGGGAGGACCTAAAACAGGTAGCAAACATGGTGGCCTTCACCAAGGTGCTACCTGTGTATAGCCAAGAGGAGGACAGGACACTCCACATCAGGAGCTTTATCTCATAGCTGAAGGAATGGTAGTGAGAGGAGGGGTTCGGATACACTGGGGACTGGGGAACAACCTAGGAGGATGAGGGCCTGTACAAAGGTGATGACCTGCATCCATTTAGGACAGAAAATGCAGCCTTCGGTTGATGGTTTAAATGTCACTTTGATGAACATTTAAACTAGCTGAGGAGGTGGAGGAAGGACAGAAGGAGGCATATCCAAAATTCCCTCAGGGAACACATTCAAGGCAAAATAAGGAGAACTGGAAGCAATGGGGCAAGGAACACATGTAATAGGAGAAGAGAGGAGAAAATGAGGCATGGCCAAAGGAAGGAAGGGGGTGGTTGCAATTAGGGTGGGAAAAAGTTGCGGAAAGTCATGTGTGCAAATGCAAGATGTTTTGGAAATAAAATTCCAGATTTTGAGGCTACCATAGTGGAGGCAAACCTGGACTTAGTGACCATGACTGAGTCATAGTACACAGGAGACCATGACTAGGACATGGCTATTCCAGGATACATGCAGTTCAGGAAGGATAGGGAGGGGAGGAAAGGTGTAGGGGTGTTATATGTCAGGGAAGATATCAAGGCAACAGAAATGCAAAGAGGCAATGTGGGGCTGAAGGTACTGTGGGAAACACTGGTGACAGCAGTTGGATCATCTGTTTGCATTTAGGTGATTTACAGCCCTCCAGCACAGTGGGAACATCTAGACAAGGAAATGAGGAAAACTGTTAGAAAAATGTATTTATTCATTTGTTTATTTATTGAATTTTGTTGATCTGGTAAGCCCACAGGGCCTAGAAGTCCCTTTTTCAGGGTCCACCCGGGGGGTGGGGATACAGATGGTAAGCAACTGAAATTGAACCAGATTAAGCTGTTGGTGATATTTTTAGTGAATGGGAGAAATTTGGCCAGGATACAGGGGAAATTCCCTTACTCTTTTTCGATAAGTGCCATGGGATCTTTAACATCCACCTGAACTACCACCAATCCAGGCAGATGGGACCTCGGTTTAACATCTCATCTGAAAGACTGCACCTCAGAAGTGCAGCACCCCCCTCATGCTGCACTACAGTGTCAGTATTGGGATATTAACCCAAGTGACAGATGTGAGAACTGAACCCACAGCCCTCTGATCTCCTGGCCTCAGAGGCAAGTGTACTACCTACTGAGACACTGACACTATGAGATGGCAAATAAGGCAAGGGTACTGCTAATGAGGGACTTCAATCTGCCAGATATTGATTGAAGCCTTTGGCTGCAGCTTTCTTTTGAAGCAGGGTCATCTTAGATTCCCTACATGGAGCATTTCTGAGGCAACTAGTCAAGGAACCCACTCATGGTGGGGAAATACTGGACCTGGTGCTTACGAAGAGGGACAGTGTTGAAGACAGCAGGGTGGGATACCGCATGGGGACCAATGATAATCTGACAGTGTGGTTTAACATTAGAAACAAAAAACAACAAAGTGCTCTGAACATGCTAGTACCAGTGAAAGTGCTTCTCACTAATGTATTAATCATACTGTGACCACACAGTGTGTGAAAGATTAAATTAGTTTATTTTGTTGCCAAACAGATGTGGTGCATAGAAACATCTACATATTGTTGTACATTCAGAGCTTCCTGGGGCGACTGTGCAAATTGTGGTCATTTATTGTGCCAAGTACATACATATTCATGCATGCAAAACAACTTTAAAAATAAAAACACCACTACCAATCAGACAGTGAAATGTCATTATTGCGTTATTGATGCTAAGTGAGAGTGAAAACAAAGTGCTAAACGCATTCAAAGAATTCAATACAAAATTGTAAAACTTGTTCCACCATGTTCTTTCTACTGCTGGATTAGCAAGGATTTAAATTCATTTAAGTAATTTTGTAATTTTTTTATGGTTCACAAAAAAATTACATGAACTAACAGTTAAAACCTGGACTAAATATAAAGCTGCAATTTCAGCTGAGTAACCTGGGGAGTCAAACTATAACTCCACTTGGTGCCTAATCTTTATGTGATTTTTAGTTTTTGACTCCTTATCTACAGCAGTTCATTAAGAATAGGTGAAAATAGAAGGGGCTACAAAAAGTAAAGAAAAAGGGAAAAAAACAATATGAGAGAGAGCTAAGCTCAAAGAAATAGGAGTCTGGAAAGGAAACAAGACTACTGGGAAGAAAAACTACAAGAATGAATAAAAAGTTAAATAAACACTTTCTGATGGTGTGCAAATAGAATTCCACATCTAAGCTAACTCATAGTAAAGTTTAAAAAGATAGGACATGAGAAAATATTCATTCCTCCAACAGAAACTGTATCTATTAGTATTTTGTGACTGTATGTATACACAGTTAGGGAAATAAGATGAAAAATTACTCACCTTAGTAATGTTGTTTCTTCTAATGGAGTCTTGCTATATTATGACATATGCAGCGAGTCCCAACCTTCGAACTGCTCCAGAGGTGAAAGAGTTAACTTTCCATGCCAGGCATGGAACGCTGAGCTCGAGCTCGGTTGAAACTCTGTCTGTTGTTCTTCAAACTCAAACCGTCAGATCTTTAC
The DNA here is from genome assembly GCA_016271365.2 of Neoceratodus forsteri. Classification (NCBI taxonomy): domain Eukaryota; kingdom Metazoa; phylum Chordata; order Ceratodontiformes; family Ceratodontidae; genus Neoceratodus; species Neoceratodus forsteri. Next base: position 1,032,119,962 of record CM028135.1, on the reverse strand, counting down.
GAGCTAAACTCACTGAGGTCCTGTGTAGAAGCTGTAAACCTACACTAGCCAACTGGCTACTAAAATAAGAACACATTTTTTGGTCCCAAAACAAAGACTCAAGTCAGGAGACCCAAAAAATGAAAAACACACACCAAGTCACCCCAAAAAGGAGGGGTGAAACAACAAGGTGGGCATCTACTAAGTGCCAACACTGCACTGCCCACCCACATCCCAAAAACAAGGTTCTGAGAGGGGCAGAAGGGGGGAGGTCATAATATAGCAAGACTCCATTAGAAGAAACAACATTACTAAGGTGAGTACATTTTTTCTTCAAACAATATGAAGTCTTGTTATATTATGACATATGCAGACTACACAGCAGTACCTCCATGGAGGAGGGACAGAACCTACTTAGGAAATAGGCTCTGAAGCACAGCTGTGTTAAACCGAGCATCACTCCTAGCCTGGATGTCCAGGGAGTAATGCTTGGTAAAGTGTGAACTGTTTTCAGGTAGCTGCTTGACATATCTCTAGGATAGGGATGTCCTGGCAGTAGCCAGGAAGCAGCTGTACCTCTGGTAGAGTGAGCCCTCAGGCCTGAAGGAGGAACCTTACCCAGTTTTTCATAACAAAATTGGATACAAGAGACAATCCACCTGGCAATAGATCTTTAGTGGCAGGTTTCCCTTTGCCAACCTCACCATAAGTGAGAAAAAGTTGGAGGGAGTCAAACCTGTGACCCTTGGTACGCTCTATGTAGTAGCTAAGGGCTCTCTTCACATCTAAGCTGTGCAGCCTCCTCTCGCCAGAGGAGGAGGAATGGTCAGTGAGGTACACTGGAAGAGACATAGATTGATTAAGGTGGTAATCTGAAACCACCTTAGGCAAGAACTTCCTGTTAGTCCTGAGGACCACCTTATCTCTATGAAAGGAGATAAAATCAGGCTCCACTGACAAAGCTTGTAGTTCACTTATGCGTCTGGCAGAAGTGATGGCTACCAGAAACACAGTCTTCCAAGTCAAGTACTTAAGCTCTGCTGAAGACAAAGGCTCAAAGGGGGGTTGCATAAGCTGAGCAATGCAAATATTAAGATCCCAGGCAGGGGCAGGGTCCCTGAATGGAGGGTTGGTGTGAAGCAATCCCTTAAAAACTTGGAGAATACAGGATGAGCTGAAAGAGAAGAGGGTTTACCTGCTGAAATAAAAGCAGACACAGCTGCCAAATGTACTTTTAGGGTAGCTGGTCTCAGCCCCAAGGTATTTAAATGGACCATATAATCCAGGACTGTGGGTAAATCAGCAGATTCTGGGGAAATATGCTTCCTAGAGCACCATATGGAAAATCTTTTCCATTTGGAATTATAAGTAGCCCTGGTGGAAGGCTTCCTAGAAGCCTTCAGGATATCCATTACACCTTGGGAGAGGTGTAGGTCAGCAAACTCTAACTCTTCAAGAGCCAGACCTTGAGATTGAGAGATTTGAGGTTCGGGTACCAAACTCTCCCCCTGAGCACAGGTTAACAGGTTGTGATTCCTGGGAAGACACAGGGGAAGGTGGACTGCTAAGGACAGTAAGAGTGGGTACCAAAGCTGTCTGGCCCAGTCTGGAGCAATCAGGATCACCTTGCAGGGTTGAGATCTGATTTTGACTAGCACTTTGAATAGGAGAGGGAAGAGGGGGAAGCATAGAGAAACTTCCCTTCCCAACTGAGAAGGAAGGCATCCAGAGGGACTGAGCCCAACATTGGGGGCCTGCAGCAAAAAGGGGAAGTTAGTGATTGTCTGGGGCTGCAAAAAGATCTATCTGCGGGGTGCCCCATCTGGCAAATACCACCTCCAGGACTAGGGTGTCCAGTGACCATTCGTGGTGGCCCCTGGGAAATCCTGCTGAGAGCATCTGCCAGGACATTGTCCTTGCCTGGGAGGTGAACTGCCATAAGGGAGGAGTTCAGTGAGTAAGCCAGAGACCACAACTTCATTGCTTTGGTGCGCAAGGCCGTAGACCGAGTGCCCCCTTGCTTGTTGATGTACCACACTGTGGTGGTGTTGTCTGTTCTGACCTGAATAACTTTGTTCTGAACAGATTTGGAGAAAGCTTGAAGTGCTAGAAAAACTGCTCTGAGTTCCAACAGATTGATGTGAAGCAGAGATTCCTGAGGGGACCACAATCCCTGGGTAGTGAGGTCGCCCATGTGAGCTCCCCACCCCAAGAGGGATGCATCTGTAGTAAGGATTAAGGAGTGAGACTGAGGGGCAAAAGGAACCCCTTGTCTAAGATTGCTTTGGTTCTTCCACCACTGCAGGGCCTGGATCACGGTTTGAGTCACTGAGATCAACTTGGTTAGAGGGTCTTTCCTTTGAGACCAAAAGGCTCTCAAATGGAACTGGATGTCCCTCATCTGAAATCTTGCTCCCTGCACTACTACTGTAGAAGAAGCCATGTGCCCCAGGAGCTGTAGAAAGTGCCTTGCTGGTCGAGAGACCTGCAGGGTGAATGAGGAGGCCAGAGAGACCAGGGTCCTTGCTCTGTCCAGAGGGAGGAAGGAAGGCTCTGGCCTGCTCTATGTTCAGTTCCGCGCCTATGAAGGTGAGGAGCTGGACAGGCTCTAGAACTGACTTTGGAAGATTCAGAAGGAAACCTAGAGAAGTGAGCAGTTGCTGAGTTATTTGTAGATGTAACTTGACTTGGTCTGGAGACTGGCCTACTATAAGCCAGTCGTCCAGGTAAGGGAAGATGGAAATCTTTTGCCTTCTTAGATGGGCAACTGCTACTGCCAGGCATTTTGTGAATACCCTTGGAGCAGAGGTGAGGCCAAAGGGCATTGCTCTGAACTGGTAATGGCCTGAGGGCAGCTCGAACATGAGGTACTTTCGAGGGGAGCTTCTGATGAGAATATGGAAATAGGCATCCTTGAGGTCCAGGGACACTAGCCAGTCCCCTGGCCTTAGAGGGTAGAATAATTCCCAGAGTCACCATTTTGAATTTTGGTTTTAAAAGGTGCTTGTTTAAGTATCTGAGATTCAGGATGGGCCACCATTCTCCTGTCTTTTTTGGGGTAAGGAAGTACCTGGAGTACAAGCCTTTGCCCTGGTGTAGGGGTGGAACCCTTTCCACAGCTCTGAGAGCTAGGAGGGAAGAGACCTCTGCCTCTAAGGCAAGAGCCTCTGAAGGATTTGCAGGTGGAAAGGATCTGGCTCTCATCTTCGGAAATTTTTTGAAGCTGAGAACCAGTCCTTGGCTTACTACTTCCAGGACCCACTTGTCTGATGTCAGAGACTTCCAGTCCTGGACAAAGTAAGCCAGCCTGTCCCCTACAGGCAGCTGAGAATCGGCCCTGGCAACCCCATCAGGGTGCCTGCTTGGCAGGGGCTTTGGGCTGAGGGGTGGAAGCAGGCCTGCTTGTACCCCGTCTGCCTCTCCCTCTAAAGAACCCCCTCTGGGCATAGGCAGAAGAGGAGGCCTGGGCTTGGTAAAAAGGCCCATGAAAAGGCCTGCCCTGCCCCGTAAGCTGCCTTTGAGGAGTGGCTCTCGTTTTTGGCTTGTGCACTCCTATAGGTGGTCCTATACTCATCCATTTTCTTCATGTAATTCTCTGTCTGCTCCCCAAACAGAGAATTACCCACAACAGGAAAATCCATGGCCTTAGTCTGGGTATCCTGTGACAGGCTAGTACATCAGAGCAAAGCCATTCTGCGAAGTGCCACAGATGTAGCCATGACTCTTGATGACACATCATTAGTGTCCACTGCAGCATGGAATTACATCTTGGATCCCTCAATACCATCAGCAGCCACCTGCTCCAGCTCCTTGGCAAGCTGGCCAGGGACCTACTTTGCTAGATAGAGCCATAACAGTATTCCATCTGGATTTCTGGTATCTGGCAACATAAGCCATATAATTTGCCTGTCTGAGTCCCAAGGATGCTGCCATGTATTGTTTCTTTGCCATGGCATCAATCCTCCTGGAGTCCTTATCCAGGGGGTGTGAAGCCAAGGGAATATTAGCCTTGTCTCAGGCTGCAGCCTGCACTACCCCAACATGGCTGCATTGTTGAGTGAGGAACTCCATATCAGAGCCTGACAATGTGTACCTCTTGTCCATTCTTTTATCCACAGGAGGTATAGTGTGAGGAGCTTTTAAAATTTTAAAAGTCTGTTTCCCAAAAGATTTATGCAAGGGAATAGACAGTCTCCTAGATTTTGGGATATCCATCATTTCCACATAGTCAGGCTCCTCTTGATCATCCACAGCTTCCTCCATAGGGAGCTGGAGGGTTTCAGCCACTTTTTAATAAAACATAAAATGAGAAGGGGACTCAGAAAGCCTAGGAGGAGACACTCCTGAAGGTCTGTCTGAGGAGATGTCCGGGTTAATGGTTACATCCAGACTTTCAAATCCACATTCACTCTCCTCATACTCCTCTTCCCCCTCCTCTGGTTCATAATACTCCTCTAACTCATAATCTTGAACCAGTGGAACCAGCCGAACCAGACGCTTACCCAATGGTGCCGGTTCGGTTGGAACCAGAGAAAGCGACTGGACAATTTTTATCACTTTGGCTATCTCTTCAGTGGTTGGAGAGGAAAGTTTTGGCTCCACACCAGCTGATTTTCTAGTCCTTTTTGCTGGACCCGGCTCCTCAGAGTTGGATCTCCTTTTGCCCAAGGAAGTCTCACCCTGGTCAGAGGGCACTCCCTCCGGTTCGGTTGGAACCAAACCGGGCTGGCCATCCGGTTCAGCGGACTTTTTGGCCTCCCTTTCCCTGAGCTTACCAACTCTCTTTTCCAGGGTAGCTGCAGGAAAACTTTTACAAATCTGGCAGTCTGCATTGAGGTGGTCAAACCCCAGACAATAAACACAGGTGGTGTGGGGATCAGCCTTGCAAAGACTTCCCCACACGCTGCAGTGTTGAAACCCAGTGGGCCCGGTTTTTCTTTTGGGTTTCTCAGACATAGTGCCAGCCTAACCAAACTTACCTGTTTATGGCAATCCACCGGGTAAGACTCTCTTATCGGTTCCCAACCGTGTCACGGGTTGTGAAAAAAAATGTAATAAAATCCGTCTTTTTTTAGAACCGATAAGAACCGGTAACCACACACTAAAAGATAGATTAAGATATTTTAAGTAACTTGATCGGTTCGAACTGAACCGATAAACCGTTTACAAGTTCCACACAGAATAGAAACAAATGTAAAACCTATCTAGTACTCACAATACCACAGACAGAGTCTGAACCGATCGGTTGCGGTTAAAAATTCGGTTGAAAACCGAGAAAAATAATACTTTAACCAACAAAATGAACCGAGCAGAAGGAGAAATCTCCGGAGCGACTGTTCAGTGAGGCGGAGTAAAGAATCTGACGGTTTGAGTTTAAAGAACAACAGACAGAGTTTCAACCGAGCTCGAGCTCAGCGTTCCATGCCTGGCATGGAAAGTTAACTCTTTCACCTCCGGAGCAGTTCGAAGGTTGGGACTCACTCATATGTCATAATATAGCAAGACTTCATGTTGTTTGAAAAATGTATTGGCAAGTAATGTTGATTAAATTATGAGGGCACCACAGCATAAGAGCTGTGTGAAAAAAACTTCCACCAGTGGAATTTGCATGAAAGTCAAACTTTCGCTTATGCAAAAGTTCAGAAATAATTTTTGAAACTTTTGTGGAAATTCCAACTTCAAACGATGGAATAAATATATGAACTGCAGATTAATGTATAAAACTGCAGAACAAAATTCCGCAGAACTGATCACTGTCAGAGGATGGCTAAGACAGTGAGAGGAGGGTTGTGCTGGTTTATTAAGTGAGTAGCCATTTACAGAGAAAGTACATTTAACTATTTGCCAATATTTATTTTGGGTGGGGGGTGCACTGGATCTTTCGTTTTGTTCTGATTATGTATGCCATAACCAGTAGCACCCCAATGAGAAAAGCAATTTTATGTGTGTGATACAGCATGGGTTGAGGAGCATATTTTGATTTGGTTTATGTTTAGGAGATTTATGGCTGTCTCCATTAGCTGGCTCCCCATTGACCACCAGTATACTGTATTGGCTAGGTTCTGCACCTTATTTGAAGTGAGCCAATTAGGCAGTGCAACATTGACCAGTACATTGGCTGGGGACTGCACTTTATTTATGGGGACACTGTCAACCCCTTTTGCATCATATTATTTCTAGTTGAAAACCCATATTTTATGATTGCTTACCTCTTCTAAAACTCATTGACATTGTTAGTTTGATGTTCTTCCTTTCTTACTGGAACTGAAAGACATGGGAATGGTGCAACTTTACGCAACCTTATTTTGCTTCGAATCCTTGATCTACTGTTATTACATACTGTACATCTGTAACATTAGGAACACCCCCAAAACAGTGCAGCCACTCATAATGCAAATGTCTCCTTTCCTCCCACAGAATCATGAGTGGCTAGCCTGTATTAAAAGCACTCTCAAGTCCAGGAAAGATGCAATGGGAGTTGATCAAAGATTGTAAACAAACACATTTTTGTGTGGTAACATCAGTATGATGGGCAGTCTGTTTTATTTGCTTTTAAAATGGAAAAATGAGTCAGAGTCAATCTACCAGCAACACCAGCAATTTCTACAGAATGTGAACATTCTTAACATGTTTTTTTTTTAATCTAGGGATAACTTGAGGCCCAAGGCAGTTGACAGTGTCCTATGAAAGTCAGTGTCAGTGGATGAGCAGGTAGCACACTCACCTCTGAGGCTGGGAGATCAAAAGGCTGTGGGTTCTACCCCCACACAAAGCACTTGGGTTAAAACCTCAATACTGACACTGTAGCGCAGCATGAGATGGGTGCTGCACTCCTGAGGTGCCGCATTTGGATGAGACGTTAAAATCGAGGTCCCATCTGCCTGTTCTGGTGGTAGTTCAGGAGGATGTTAAAGATCTCATGGAACTTCTCGAAAAGAGTAGAGGTTTTAATTTTTATGCAAGAAATCATACATGACTGTACAGAAAATGTTTTCATACAATCAAAGTTAAAAGAAAAACTTACAAGTCTTAAAATAAACACTCCACAATTCATACTATCAGATACTATTAAATTATAACAGAGCAAATAAAAAACATAAACTGAATCAATCAGGTAATTGGGAAATCATTATCTATTACCCATGGAATATTCCTCCACATTCTCTGAACATATTGAATATTTCTCAAATTAATTTTGGTGTAATAAATATCCTTCAATTGTTTCAGAATGTTCAACAGTAACTCCTTGTAAGAGGCATGTTTCTGCTGAAGTGTAAAAAAAACACCTCACATTCCAGATATAGTATTTAAAAACAGCAAAAATAATATTTAAAGTACTTTTTTCCCATTTCTTCCAGGGGTCAGTATATTTACCATAAATTAACACCTTATAATTTACTAAAGAAAAAAATTACATATCCCACTGCTTTGCCACATAATCCCAGAAGGTGGAAATATAGAAACATGAAAAAAAAATGTTCCATTGTTTCTAGTCGATTCAGACAATTTGGTCTTGAACAAATTCTTTCCTCTATCCTTTTATGTTTTTGATTTGCCTTCATATTTAGATGTTCATGACAATATAACCATAAAACATCTTTAAATTTCCCCGGTTTCAGTTTATCTGTAAACAATGACTGTAAGGAAGTAATACAGTCAGGTGGACATTTTGGGAATACTTGCCCTGAAAAGCATGTTTAACCAGGGTCCAGGCTGGATGTTATTTAGTTATTAGCACGCTGCACCTCCATTTTTATAACCCATTACCTGGTTAGCCTAGGTTCGGGGAGAAAACATTCGCTCGGCATCAGAGCTAGGTTTGCACTTCTGAACAGGGGCACCCAAGTAATTCCGGACACAGGAAGCATTAACTGTGAATGTCCAAACCAGGAGTGGGACTCTAAAGCAGGGCTTTTATTCACTTACACACAGGAATACAAAGCAAGATGGACCCCATGGGGCTACACTCACTGGTTATGCAGAACTGTAGAGGTCAGAACATTTCTTCTTCACTACACTTTAACTCTCAGGTCTTGAACACACTGGGCTCTCAGTCTGAACTGGTACTCTCACTCTTGGATTCTCTGGCATGGCACTCGGCCAGCACTAGTACACCTTTCCATATGTCATGGACTTTTGATGATGGCTCACTCTACCATCCATGAGCGCTTCTAGCTCTAAAGGGATAAAACACATCCTTAATCCCACATCTGGTTACTTTCTGCAGACACCGGACAAGTGCCTGGGAGAAAGCTATAGATGCCCAAATTGAATCCGTGGAGGTAAATCTGGTTACTCCAAATGGGGGGTCTCCCACCTCTTATTCCCAAATCCATATCTGGCCATTCATTTAGAGTCAACACCTTTCTTTTGAAACTCTCTGTAGAATGCTATCTCAAAATGTATATCACATTTAACATACTGCTTTCTAGGTAACTGGAGTCCTGACTTGCAACGTTATTTAAGTGGGTATGTCCATCCCTGTAGATCACCACTGGTTAGATGCATTTCAAGTCATAGACATATCTTAAAGTTCTGTACTTGACTGTCCTTCACTGACCCCACAGTAGCAGATACTTTACACAGCAGTCTAGGAGAATACATGGGCTCTGTGTCAGAGCAGACTCACCATGGTTACAGGTTCTCCAGGGCTTCTCGCTCAGGAAACACACATCTGGTACCTCAGTACAAGTTCTTTTAGTCAGGCAGCTTTCCCTCTTCCAGCAGGTCCAGGAGATTGCCCCTGAAATTCTGGTCTCCCCCCCATCTCTCCAGGGATGGGGCACTGGAACAAACCAGGGAACGGTCTCAACCACTTCTATTTGTTGTCTTCTGTTTTCTTCTCTAGGGCAAGAACACACATCCTCTTACTGTGGTAGCTTTATTACAGGGCTAGACTCTGAGGGGCTACCACCTGCAGCACAGCTCCTCCTTCCTCTGAGTATGGCTGAAGACTACCTTAACTTCCTTCTGCAACATTCCACTGTGGCTTATGCTGCAACAAGAATTCTATATGATGCCATCCCTCCAGCTCAACTGAGACTGAGGACAGAGTGAGACAGTGTGAAACCCATTTAACTGGTGTCTCACAAGCTGCCTTTCCCTGCCTGCCACTAGATCTAAGTGGGATTCTAGTAACCCTGGGTAACAGGGGGGGTTACACCCATCCTCGGCCAGGAAAATGACTGTCCACAGTCATTACTTACCCAGCCCAGGCCATCCTACCCTCTGTGCTACCTATGGAGAGGGGTGATCAGGCCCTCTTCTACCATGTGCTAGGCACAGGCAGGCAACACTAAGGGCCCGGAGGTCATTGGCTGATGCATCAGCCTCTACTCTATGATATTTCTATGGTTACCTAGTGGCTCTGGTAGAATTGTCCAGAGCATAGCCCTCAATAGATCAGTACTGCAGCCCCTCTGGCCGGTCAGGAACACAGCCTGTCTATCCCCTCTAGCCTTCTATGGAAAAGCTATCTGACATTACCCTAATTACCCAAAAATAGGGGAACCTCCACCCAACTCTGGACACCTGCAACCAAACACACAAGGAGCTAATACTATACCCTAGGTATTACTCCCACACTCCACCACAACCATACCTATGGAAGGAAAAGTTAAATTCAGCAAACAACAACACTGCACTTTAAACACTACTGCTTTAAAGCAGAAGGAAGACTACGATGAGTCCCTTCTCCTCTTCTTTTCTTCTTCAGGATCACCTGCAAGAGAAAAGACAAAACAACCCCTATCCTGCAAATACAGTACTATCTAACCCCTACCATCAAACACTGGAGAATCCCCCCAAAAATATATATATTTTTTTAGAAAAGTAGAAAAATAGTATAAGCAGTAGAAAACTAATGACATTATTTACAATACACAATTTTTGGGGATGTAGTGCCCTAAGACTCCCATCTAGTGACAACAGTGCCCGAAGGCAAGTCCAAGAAAGAGCGTCTCCTGGGCCAGAGCCTGGTGAAGCACTGTTCTGGTAGGACTGTAATCCCAAAGGGGAGAGTCTTTGAGGATAGTTCAAACAGTCTGAAGTCTGCTAGGTGTAGGGTGTGTTCTGCAATGTCATAAAAATAGAAAAGTCTGGACTTACCAGTCCCTTGAAGAACGAAATCAATATGACACCTGGATTTCCAGCCGAAAACTCTCCCTGGCAGCATTCTTCTGATACAGCTGGGCAAACATCTTCCATAAAATGACAGGATGGCACATCTGGAAACTGTTGGGCTGGTGTCATCTAGGAGATGGAACCTTGGAACAGGACAAGAAAAACAGCTGGTCTGAAATCATCCAAAATCCCAGGCGATGAATCAGGATACAGATGAACTGGTGTCCTCTCTGGATATGAAGTCATCTGGAAGGGCAGGCGATGGAATCTGGAAAGTCAGCACGCTGCAAGGCTAACGGTTCTGGGGCACCTGGTTCCTGGACTGCCAGTCTGGCAGAACAACATAGGTACGGCAATGGCTGGATGGCAGCACTGGCTACCACTGCTCTGCTTTCCACTTGGTAGGCATGGGCACATTCACAGGAAGTAGTCTGCATTGCAGAAAGTAACACAATGGGTCATGTGCAAGAATTATTACCCTGTCTGGGCACTCATAATTCACATTGAAAAAGGTTTCATGTCCCCCTCCTTCCACAATCCAAACAGTGTCTATAAACAGTGTTCTGCCCACTTTCCTTTGTCTGAATTTTTCTTGCAACACTCTGTCTCAGACATATCGACTTGAGGACACACATATCTTGTTGCTGCTTCCATTATCCAGGATTTCCTTTTTCTTTCTATCTCCTCCCAGTCTCTCTGAGGAAAGGTAGGAAAGGACATCCCCTAGATCTCATTCACCTTCCTACAAACCAGTCTTTCCTCTTTACTTCACTTGTTCAACCTGAGACCTCTGGCCTGGCTTGGGGGTGGCCAGTCCTGGGTCTGCCAGCTGCGCATACTTAATGCAACCTAAAATGGATCTTTGACTCCTCTTTGTGGGGACAGGGCTGTGGAGTCACCAATCTCTCCTTCTTTTCACTCCTCGTAGGCAAGAGCCTGAGGCTGTGGATCCGCGCCTTCTTCATAAGAACACATAAGTTCCCCCTCATCCTCTTTCTCGCTGAAGATCTGAGCCCATTGGTGAGCAGTCGTCCTCACTCCAGAGACTATCCACTCCTTGATGGGCATGGAGGTCGACACCTCCCATTCAAGGGTCTCCTTCGTCTTATCTTCTCCTATGAGACTTCGGCTAGGCCCCTCTCTCCAAGGGTCTGCTGATGCTCCCTCCGCACTGTCTCTCTGTGACCCAGACTCAGATACATCAGTACTTTTCTCTGCCTGTAGATATGCACCCTCTTGCTTCATGTCACACTCTACTGAGCCTCCTCCAACAGGCTGTACCTGGTGTTGTGTGCTGCCAGCTGCAGGTTCTTGAAGCTTTGTCTGTGTGCGAGCCAAACAAATCTTGGGTACTTTGGTTTGGCCATGTCTCTCTAAGCAGCCAGAACATTGAGGAACCATGAAGATGTCCCTTCCAGCCTTTAAGCACATTATGCACACTCTCACTGGATATCCAGGAATCGCACATGAGGAGGCAAATGTTCCCCATAGTAACATCTCTCAATATCTCTCAATCTGTTAACTTCTTCTACTATCAAAGCCCGGGCATGATCTGGGTAGTGGGCTGATCCCAAAGCCATGACTGCAGAGAAAAACAAAAGCCTACTGTTAACTCTAGTCCCACTCTGTTGGAAAAACTTTTACAAAATGTCTCCCCTGCTGCTGTGTTTACTTTACTACTCCACTCCGTAATGGTGGCAGCAGCACTCCTGCGCATCAACTTTCTGTTTCTGACTCAAGCCACTGCACATCCGATTTACACATTCTACTGATAAAGTTTACTCAAACTGTTTAAACTGCATTGTCTGTTCTCTTAGCACATTTATATGATTTTTTATTTGCTGTAACCCACTGTTCTTGCTTAAAAGTCCCAAAAGCCACAGTATTTCATCACACAGGATTGCCTATATTTCTTGTTGCATCTTTCATACAACCCACAGTCTCTCACATGGCTTTGAAAATTATACTGTTTCTGAACCCACAATTATGACACAGTCCTTCTTTGCAAAATGATCACAATGCTACATACAGATTCAGTGGCTTTAGTTAAAATCACACACACAGTTTGAGTTGTTTTTAGGTTGGTACTCAATCAGTAGCTGGTTATTGCGAAGGAAACATTCAGCCTACAGATGGTCTTGGAGACCTCTGGAAAGAAGTGGGCTGGCAGTACTGCTGATTATCCCTCTGAACACCTCACTGTCTTCCCAGATGAACTGGAATGTAGGTTGAGCCCGATTTTAAATGGAAAAGTCAGATTTTACCACTTTTATAATGTTTTCAGTCACCGCGTGCTCCTCCTGGCAAGCCAGTTCGCACATTACTCTCTCTCTCTCTCTCCCTCTTGAACACTGTGCAGTCGCTCTAGAGCTGGCTTGGGGGCAGGACTGATTGCAGTCTCACCAATCACTCGATGCCATGCAGATGAGCCTCTTTCCTCTCGAGTGTTCTTCTCCTCCATGGCGATCGTCAAGTAGGCAAAATTTAAACTGCAGATCACACTTTTTTTTTTCAACTGTAGTTACTCAGCGGGAACACCATTTCAACCATTTTTCATGGCATTTCACTCAACGACTCTCTCTGTCCATAGAATAAGCACTTCCAATGTCTAGGGCACAAATCTCTGTTTGTTTCCCACAGTTTTCCACACTTTTCTTGTCACACATAACTTTAAAAAGCTGCCAAACATTATAACTTTGATGCAGGACAAGGGGCATACACTCTTGGGCTTTACTGCTGCTCGGTGAACTGGTGGCACAATTACAGCAGCACATGAACAGCAGCATACAGCGGTACATTTGGGTGGCAATACTTCCACTTTTTGGGCTACCTACTGCCAGACAGCCAAAACGATAACCCTAATCTGAGCAAATATTTCTTGTTCTCTCCCTAGATTCAAACCCCAATCCTCAGCGGTGCCTCCATGTTTGTAACCAGGATCTGGGTTGGATGTTATTTAGTTATTAATGCGCAGTGTCACCATTTTTGTAACCCATTACCTGGTTAGCCTAGGTTTGGGGAGAAAACATTCGCTCGGCATCAGGGCTAGGTTTGCACTTCTGGACAAGGGCACCCAAGTAATTCTGGACACAGGAAGCATTAACTGTGAATGTTCAAACAAGGAGTGGGATTCTAAAGTGGGGCTTTTATTCAATTACACACAGGAATACAAAGCAAGATGGACCCCACGGGGCTAAACTCACTGGTTATGCAGAACTGTAGAGGTCAAAACACTTCTTCACAACACTTTAACCCTCAGGTCTTGAACACACTGGGCTTTCTGCCCGAACTGGTACTTGCACTCTTGGATTCTCTGGCATGGCACTCGGCCAGCACTAGTACACCTTTCCATATGTCATGGACTTTTGGTGGTGGCTCCCTCTACCACCCATGACCACTTCTAGCTCTAAAGGGATAAAACACATCCTTAATCTCACGTCTGGGTACTTTCTGCAGACACTGGCCAAGTGCCTTGGAGAAAGCTATAGGTGCCTAAAGTGAATCCATGGAGGTAAATCTGGTTACTCCAGATGGGAGGTCTCCCACATCTCATTCCCAAATCCATACCTGGCCATTCATTTGGAGTCAACACCTTTCTTTTGAAACTCTCTGATTGTAGAATGCTATCTCAAAATGAATATCACATTTAGCATTCTGCTTTCTAAGTAACTGGTGCCCTGACTTGCAACATTGTCTAAGTGGCTATGTCCATCCCTGTAGACCCCCACTGGTTAGATGCATTTAAAGCCATACACATATCTTAAAATACTGTACTTGGCTGTCCTTCCCTGACCCCACAGTAGAAAATACTTTGCACAGCAGTCTTGGTGAAAACATGGGCTCTGTGTTAGAGCAGGCTCACCATGGTTACAGGTGCCCCAGGGCTTTTCACTCAGGAAACACACATCTGGTACCTCAGTACAAGTTCTTTTAGTCAGGCAGCTTTCCCTCTTCCAGCAGGGCCAGGAGATTGCCCCTGAATTGCTGGTCTTTCCCCCCATCCCTCCAGGGATAGGGCACTGGAACGAGCCGGGGAGCAGTCTCAAGCACTTCTATTTGTTGTCTTCTGTGTCCTCTAGGGTGATAACACACACTCTTTTACTGTGGTAGCTTTATTACAGAGCTAGGCTCTGAGCGGCTGCCACCTGCAGCACACCTCCTCCTTCCTCTGAGTCTGGCTGAAGACTACCTTAACTCCCTTCTGCAACATTCCACTGTGGCTTATGCTGCTGCGAGAACTCTATATGATGTCATCCCTCCAGCTCAACTGAGACTGAGGACAGAGAGTGACAGTGTGAAACCCATTTAACTGGTGTCTCACAAGCTGCCTTTCCCTGCCTGCCACTAGATCTAAGTGGGATTCTAGTAACCCCAGGTGACAGAGGGTTGCACATGTATCCAGTACTTGTTTATATACCTGCTTCTTAGTTTTAGTACTAACCACAGTACTTGAAATATGCCATATTTTTAATTTTACAAAAACTTCTCTGAGATATACTGGAACCATTTCATCTGTTCTAATTGCCATTAAATTCCCAGTCTCCTAAGCCCTAAACCAAGTTGATACAGCCAAGAAAAAAATATCCACCCAGAATTTCCCAGTACTAATAAGTAAAGGTTTTATGTTAATAAAGATAAACTGAAAATAGAATAAAAGAAGTGGATTAATCATATTGAGGCCTCTCTTGTTTAAGGGTACATATAGTACATTTCTTTTATAGCATTCAGCCTACTTTCCCAGATTGCCTGAAAAAATAGACTTAGTATAGTTGCTTCTATGTTTGGGGGGAGGAGACATTTTACTAATATAAAGAAACAGGGGTAACAGGTAGGTTTTGATTAAATATACCCTTCTGGCTTTACTCATCCTCCAGTTATTCCTTCTTTCAACCATTTTGGTACTTTGGTGAGTTTTTTTCTCCCAGTTTAATGTGTTTAATTTTGTGGTGCCAAATTGTATTCCTAACACAGTGATTGGTTCTCTAGTTCATTTTATTCCTCCTAAGCACTCTTGGAAGGTTTGTTTCTTCCCTAATTCTCTGCCTACACATTTGTGAGCAACAAGGGTTGTCCCTGAAATAGTCATATACTGAGAACAGATTTCTATTGCCACGTCTGCAGAAAGAGTGTCCTTAATAAAAAAAGAAATATCGTCTGCATAAGCCATTGCCAAAAAAGGAACCTTTTACTGATGCAATTGTATAGGAGCAATATCTAAGCAGTCATTTAATGATTGTAACAGTGGATACAGACAAAAGACATACAAAAGAGGGCTTAGGGTGCAGCCCTGCCTAATTCCTCTATCTATTGGCATCATAGGGCCACAAAAACCATTCGCTTGCAGAATAACCACAGTGTTTTTATATAGTGTTTGCAGCCAGGAAAGAAAAGCTTCGAGAATTCCATATTGTTTTAATGTAAAAGACAGAAAATCATGACTGATTGAATCAAAAGCCCTCTGTTGGTCAAGGGATAGAATATATCTCTCTAAACCTGATAAATTGTCCATTTCTGTTAATTCTCATTAAAATAAGCTGATCGGTAATAGCTCTGCCTGGAACCGCACATGATTGGGCTGATGTAATCAAATATGGGGCTACTGTCAATAAGCACTTATTTAAAATTTTTGCCAGAATTTTAAATTATACATTAAGGAGGCTAATTGGCCTCCAGTTTGACAAAAGTGCTTTATCTCCCTTTTTATGCAAAAAAGTAAGAATCACTGTTGTCATTTCCAAAGGCAGACTCGGTTGTGCAAGAAAGTAATTGTACACTTGTGCTAATTCAGAAATGATTTCAGGGCCTATACATTTATAGAGCTTGGCTTTAAGCCCATCCTTTCCAGATGTATTTAAAGTTAGATTTGCTCCTTCAATTTCAAGTTATTCAACTGGTTTTATAAGATTTTGCAATAAGTCTGCTGGGCATTCCGGAACAGTAAATTTCTGAAAAAACAAAGAAGTTGCCAATTTAACTTTGCCATCTTTTTGAAATAAAGATTTGGGTGGGATATTCAGAAATGCACCAGAGGCAGGTGCAGTAGCTTGGCAGCACAAGTACACTGCACCAGTGCACACCAAATGTGATATTCAAAGGTTGTGCACGACAGCATGCACCGGCACAACACAGCTGAATATCGCAGGGATTCTCCATAGCGTAACTAGGGCTGCACCAGGGAGCAAGCCAGCAAGTGCCATAGTGCAACCAGGGCTGCACCTGGGAGGAAGCCAGCAAGCACCATAGTGCGACCAGGGCTGCGCAAGGGTCAGAGGTGCATGGGCCAGGACACAGGACAACAGACACAGCAGGGAGCATGCCACCACAGCAGGACAAACCACTACCAGGATGCAGAGAATGCCAGGAGCGAGGCATGGCAGGCACACAGCTGTAGGCCTGACCATGTGTACCACAGTGGTGCACGAAGGCAGTATGGCACCAATGTCCACTGGCAAACAGCCATGGGCAACACCCACAGGAAGGCACGGGACACGTCACCTGGACCATAGCTGGCAACACACATGTCAACAGCACACAACACACATGCCACACAAGACAAACAGAGTGCACACATATGCCCCAGGGCACACCCACCAGCCACTGGGCACAGACCACCAGGCACATACCCCAGTCAACCCCAGACATACCACTCAGCCACCATACACATCATTGCAGCATGGTTCCACACACCAGCTGCAAAGCAGACACAGACACAGATGACTAACAATAGAAAAGTGTATTAAAACAAAGCAACAATAATTATGTACAGAACAACAGGAACAGGGAATGGGGAGGCGACAAACAAAATGGTAGGCCAGGGAAGGGAGGCAGGGTGACAGGGGACATGGCTGGGTAAGGGTACGGGGGAAAGGGAGGGGGATCTGGGAAGGGAAGGGAAGGGGGTGCAGGCCAATGAGCCCCATGGGTGTCCATTCCCCTAATGGTGCCTGGTGTGCTGTCTCCTCTGTGGCCTGCACAATGCCTGCCAAATAAGTTGTGCCATCTGTAGCATGGCTGTGGTGACCCACAGTATCCTTTGAAGGAGCCTGGTGTTGACATCATCCCATTGTACACCTTGGACAAAGGAGGGGACATGGTATGAGTGCATGTCCATACGACTGTAGCCCACCCATCCTGTGCAGTGGACAGTGGTAACATGAGCCCCTGAGATGGCACACAGCCTCCCACAGCTTGTGTGCCCACATGACCCTCCATCCCAACCATCCACTGCCACGCAGAACACTGCACACCAACACCACCCATGTGCCGCACACCACAACCATGGTGGCCAGGCAACAGGGCTAAGTGGTGGGATGGCAGTGGCACAGCTGGAACCTGGGTGCACCCACAGCCCAATTGCAGCAGCCACACACATGTACGATAGCAATGGCATGGTGCAATGGACCTCACTGGCAGTGCACAGCTGGAATGGCCACGTGCACAGGGGGCTGTGGCCCACCCCCTCCCTGCACCACAACAAACCCTGAAAGAGTGCCTACCTGCTTGCTGCAGTGCAACTGGTGCCTGTCCGGTGGCACTGCCCATACGGCCTGCAACCCATGCCTGTGCCCCAATGTTGGCCTGCCCTCATCCACCTGTAGTGTCTGCCATCTGGGCATGTTGCCTATCCTCAGGGCCTAGTAGGGAGACATTGAGAAGGACACATCAGTACCTGGCAATATCCCACACACCCCACCCCCCTCCAGCACAGCATACCCCCTGGCTCTGCACAGTGGCGGTGTGGTGGGAGAGCACACCCATGGTGCACTGCCACAGCAAGCAGAGTGCGCAGCCACAGCCCCCCTGCAGCATGGTGTAACACCCTGCTAGACCCCACAGAACACTGGAATGGCACAGACATGGACGTAGTACACTCACCTGGACGTGGCACAGCACCCCTCCAGACACAGGCCAGCAGTGACTTTAGCCTGTTAAGCTCCCTCCTCTGCAGGTCTCTGTATCAGTGGCAGCACTGCTTCCCACTGCACTGTGCCCCAGTGGCCTCCACCAACCCCTCAGCCACCTCCTGCCACACTTCTGTCTGAGGCCGATCCAGGGGCACCTGGCCATACAGGGAATCCACATGTGGCTCCACCAGGGCCATCAGGTTTACCAGTTCCACTGGCTCCAGTGCCCTCACAGTGTTTCAGCACAGCATGCCCGATTCTGCAATAGCAAATACAAAGTGGCACCCATTAGCTCATGAGCCTCATGTGCTGTGGGTGCACGACTCACTTGGTGATGCACTGCCGTGCCCAATCGTGCATTCCCTGGTGATGCACAATACAGCTGGGGCAGCATTGGCATGTGCCACAGGTACCCGGAGGGTCAAAGTATACTCGTGGGATCATAGATCGACATGCGCACCATGTGCGACAGCACGATAGGGCACGCCATGCATGGTGCACAATAGGGGCATGTGTGCCCCATGTTCCATGTGCCAATCCTGCATGGGCACCATAGGGCATACAGTGAACAAGTGCCACAAGCCCAATAGTGGCAGAGTGCTGTACCGCATACGGTGCACTGTGCGTAGGATGCACCACTGATGTACACGATGTCAGTGCACACATGTGCACTGCCAGGCCTCATGCGCATGTCATACAGTTGCACCATGGCTTGTGCATGCTCATCACCAATGCGCCATGCTCAACTTCGCAATGTTCCACTGGAATATGCAGATGGGCTGATCAGCATATTCGTGGCGCATTGGAGGCATTTGCATCCCATTACAGTTGTGCATCCTCTTATTTGCATGTGATGCGCTATAGATATGCCATGGGACTGCACAGGCACCAGACCGGTATTGCATCCTTCAGAGATAATACACCAGGCTGTGGGCCTGTCGGGACAATGGATTGGGAGGGTGTTGTGTGTTGCAGCCATCATTGACCACATGTTCTTGCCCACAGGAATAAGCATGATGGATCACGAGGAGGTTGAGGAGCGTGGGCCTGCACGGAGGCACAGGCCCAACTTCACGAGGGCAGAGAGCGATGCCCTATTTGATGCCTACCTGGACCAGGAGCCTCTCCTGAGTGACTCAAAAGGCACCCCACAGGCCTGAGTGACAGCATGGGAGGGTGTGGCCAGGGCTGTGAACTAGCAGGGCATCCATCAGAGGATAGCACAGGAGTGCAAAAAGAAGGTAGGCATGGACCAGAGGAGGATCAAGGAGAAGGTGGCCGCCATCCGGGCTGCATGTGTTGCCATGGGCAGTGGACAGCCTGATGTGCCACAACTGAAACTGCAGAAAGAGTTGGTGGCAGTGTCCATGCAGCGCAGCACCATTGAGGGTGTGCCCAGTGGAGGATTCCAGACTGGGTGCAGCCCATCACTGCATGGTGGGTACAGCAGTGCCTGGGGAAGGGGGGCAGGGATGTAGGGGTGTGTGCCAGTGGCACTAATGCAACTGTGTTCCTTTTCAGCTCCAGAGCACATGCAGGCAGTGGCAGGGATGGGGGTGACCACCATGGGGGCAGTTCTGGACCTGGAGGACCATCCATCCACCTCCACTGGTGTCTGGGGTCTGGACCACAGGCAGCACTACACCACATTTGGGCTGGATGCCTGTGGTGTGGTTGCAGATGAGACTCTGGCTGTGCTTCAGCAGAATGCCAGCCATGGCATCCAGTATGAAGACAAACAGATCAGGGCCGGGTCTGGGACCAATGATGATATCGTGACTGTTATCTTCGATAGTGGTGTTGCCAGTTGGGGGAGGCACCCATACCACACACCCTCCATGGCAGTGCAGACGGTGCCCTGGTGGTGGTTGTCCACCCACCAGCTGCCATGCCTGGAGAGGCTGTGGGCGTCAACAGTGTCGCACAGTCTGAAGTAGGTGGCAGGGGTGATGAGCTGCCTCAGGGCCATTCCACGCACAGCGGCTGGAGGGGCAGCAGCAGCAGCAGGACGTGGTTGAGGGGGGTCCAGGTGCAGTGGCTGCTGCCATCGCACCACAGACTGATCAGCCCCAAGGGGGCCCTGCTGTGCAGCCCTCACCAGCAAGGGGGGCTGTGCTGTGGGATCTTGCAAGACCCATGGATCGGCGCAATGCCCATGCCCTCCAGGGCGCTCACCCCTTGACCGAGAACACCCATCTGCTATGGGCCTCCATGGGGCAACAGGTGCTGGTAGTGGTAGGGGGGTGTGCACTCCACACAGAGCTGTGCCAGTCCACAGGGAGGCATGACTGGGACTATGAGCAGCTCCTCGCCGAGACCACATGCATGTGGGAGGACATGACCGCAGCCCTGGATTGGCTTACCACTGTGGTCACGGCCAGCCTAGCACCACTGGCCACCCTGGTGCATGGTCATTTGCCATGGACCCCATGGAGTGCCTTCTCAACCCCTCGGTCATGGCATCATGTGAGCCCCTAGGTGTCGATTACAGGATTCACTGTGGGCATTCCAGGCATGCCTGGAGTGGGCATGTTTGGTTGTATGCAGACCCCTGTGAGGGACAGGTCACGTACCTGCAGTGACACACCTGGGGCAACATCAGAGACACCCCCTGTGGCTGTCGCACAGCTTGCATCTGCTGGGTGGTCTCAGCGGGGTTGTCTACATGTCCGTGGCAGCCGTGTGACTCTGCAGTGGTCCTGATATGCATCCCTCCCCATCCACTGTCTGCCACTGCCCTGTGTGCACATTGGTGTGGCATGTGCATGTGCATTCCAGGGATATGTCATCCATGGACCACGCCACACATCCACCTTGTGCACACCCACCCAGCCACTGGCAACTGTGGCATGTGCATGATGATGCCAACACAACACCAGCCGCTACTGTGCACTGGTGTGCAGCATCTGACACGTGTCCATTGGCGGCCTCTGGGTGTGCACATGTGGGTGCCCATGTACATGTGTGTGCGAGTGTCTGTGGGGGTGTGTGGGTGGGGTCTACAGTGCTGTACAGGGTGCTTCCATGGAGTCCAGTTCCATGTTCATCCACGTTACCCTCCAGCCTTGCCTGTCATGGGGCCCAGCATTCCATGCCTGTGTACTGTGCCATGGTCCCTGGGACTTGCCTGTGGTCATGTACACCTACCTGTGTGCACCATAGTGCTCCTCTGCAATTGTGTCCCAGTGCTGCTGGGCCATCCTGTTCAGCCAGGGTTCCCGTCACCCGGGGGGGGCTGGCCACCAACACCTGGACCGGCGGCCACATCGTCCCCACAGCTGTTCCCCTCTTCGACCTCAACAGCTATCCCACAGTCGTTGACCATGTTGTGTAGCATACAGCAGGCCAGGAATAGGCCGTAGGCCTTTGAGGGGCTGTACTGTAGGGCACCGCCAGACCTGGACAGGCAATGAAACCATGCCTTCAGCAGCCCAAACACACGCTCAATGATGTTCCGTGTGCTGGCATGTGCCTCATTGTATGGCTCCTGCACTGGGGTCAAGGGGTGCCAGTATGGGGTGAGTAGCCAGGGCCAGAGTGGATATCCGCTGTTACCTTGTGTTTACATGTGTGGGTAGCATGGTCATCTGTGTAGCTGCTCCCCACCCTTCCCTGCCACACTCTCTGATGCCCCAGGTCTAGTGTCCCCCCAAGCCCCACCCTGTTGTGGTAGGCTGCCCATTCCAGCTGCACACTCACCTACTAGGTGGCCAGTGGGGATGTCCCTACTCTCAAATCTGTGGCACAGTGCTGACTGATGCCAGATGAAGGCATCATGTGCTGCACCAGGGTGTGTGGCACAGACATTGATTATGTGCCCCCTGGCATCGCACACCACCTGGCAGTTGACACTAGGGTAGCCCTTCCTATTGAAGTAGGCTACCCCCTCTGGCCCTGGTGGTGTGCAGATACCTACATGGGTGCAGTCGATGGTCCCTAGCATGCCAGGCATACGTGCCACCCTGAGGAACTCCTGCATGTTCGCTGTACACGCTGCCTGTGTGCTGGGGAATTGGATGTATTCTGCAGCATGTGGCAGCAGTGCATTGAGGAAATGTGTGAGGAGCCATTATGCAGCCGATTGGGTTATGCCTGTGGTGCCCTCTGTTGGCCTCTGGAAGGTACCAGTGGAGAGCAGGCACATGATGACCGTGATCTTGGTCTCCACTGACAGGGCGTGGCTCCATCTTATGGGTGCCTGCATCTCATCACTGCACAGCTCACAGAGCTGTCTCAGAATTGCCCAGTTCAGGTGGTACTGGCCCACAATCTCAGTGTCACTGTACTGTTCATAGGTGGTGTGGGCACGGTACCACCTGTTCTGAGCATACCACCAATGGGGCCTTCCACGGCCATGCCACTCTGCCTTCTGCCTCTTCACACCCCTCATTACTGCCTCCATCTGGAAGATGGCACTGGCCATGGCCTGGGATGTCCTGCCCCCCCTTGGTGGCTATCTCCCCTGGCACCCCTGGCTGCGTGCTGCTGTGTTTGCCTGTGCACTGGGAGCGCACCTGTGTTGGGGGTCCCTGCTGGCGGCCTGTTGGCTGTGGCCTCCGCCTCCCACCCGTCGGGGTACTTTCACTGCCACACCTATGACTGGGCTCGCAGGCTCATGCTGCAGTTGCTTCCCCCACTGCTATCTCACACACACACACACACACACACACACACACACACACACACACACACGCTTACACACGCAGGCATCTTCAGGGTCACACGCTCTGTCCCACACTCTGTGGCACTTCCTGCCTCTGTCTTGTACCCCTCCTGCTGTCCTGCCTGGCCAACGTCTCTCTCTCGCTCTCTGTCTCCTGCTTCCCCATGGTGCAAGCCTCCTTCCCTTGCTTGCTCCCTCTTTTTATGGGCTCAAGTTTGTTCCGTGCATGTCCCTGTTGCTCCATGCTTGCACCATCGCCTTGCTGTTGAGTATCACACTGTGCCACTTATTCATGGCTATGCCCCCCTGCACTTGCACATGAATTCATTATGGTTGTGCATTGGTGCACTGCGATTTGAGCCACACATTTGCTCTCACTGAATATCACTCTTTGGCGCATTTCTGCACTTGCACTGGTGCATCTCAGTTGCGCCATTCGCAACTGCTTTGAATATCCCACCCTTAGTGTATTCAGAAACTGCATTTAAAATGCCTTGATTAGTGGTTTGCAGAATATTTTCTGAGTCATATACCGCTACCATAGACTTTTTTTAACCTATCACTACAACTTAAAAAAGGGCATACAATGTCTGATTTCACCTGAGTACCATAAGCTTGTTGCATTTCCAGTGTGGCAGTTTGTTTAACATGGTAATCCTGCATTTTTTTCTTAGCATCTTGAGTTTGTTTTGTATAGTCATGCCTAGAATTTTGAGCCAAACTCATCAAATGTTGTAATTGTTGCCTGCTTTTTTACGTTTGCTTGCGCGCATGCGCAAGGAATGTTTTGGGAGAGTAGCACACTTTGGAGGTGTGCCTCTCCCTTGCAATCCACTGCTCCATTGAGCAGGCATGGCGGTCCTGCACCAATGGGTGTGGAAGCTGTGTATGACAGCAGTGGTCTTCGCTTCAAAGAAAACCACCACTGTCATACAGAGCACCGCGTCATGCTGCCCCCACGTCACGCCACCCCCCACGTCACCCCGAGCCCCCCCCAAAGCTTTGGTGCCATGCTGAGCCCACCCAGCGTGGCAAATGTCCCACGTTGTTTGCCGATGGGGGTGCCCAATCTCCGTCAGCTCCATGGCCCTCTAAGCCATCCTTCCATGCTGGGAGCTCACCCCAGCGTGGCAAACGACACTAGGCTGTTTGCCGACTGGGGTGCCAACCTCTTCAGCCCTTGGCCCCCAGCCATCCTTCTGTGACGCTGGGAGCCCACCCCAGCGTGGAAAACATCCCACGTAGTCTTTTTTTTTTTAAAACCTGTAAATCAAAAACGGTCCCACGGCGCTTATCCCACTCCCCCCTCCCACAACCCGCATCCACCCACTGAGCACCCAGCCTCCCCACACCCCCCTCAACCCATACTTACCTCCGGAGCTTGGTGCAACGATCTTTGGTGGACTGGGAATACGTCTGCACTCTTCAAAGCCGACTCATGGACTGAGGAAATGCCGGTAAGCTGTATAATGGGCTAGATAGGGGTTTTCAACTTTATTGCATATCTCAGGCATTTTTGGAATTTTGCACCAATTTCAATTATGGGTTTTACCTTTCTCATGAATGATGTCACTGTCATGGCGTTATTCGGGCCCAAAAGGTGATTTTGCAGTCACTGCACAGTCACTGTGTGAAATCACACTTTGGGCTGGAATAATGCCATGACAGTGACATCATTCATGAGAAGGGGTCCCAAAAACCCAATGTTGAAAATTTGGTGCAAAAATTCAAAAAAATGACTGTTTT
The DNA here is from genome assembly GCA_016271365.2 of Neoceratodus forsteri. Taxonomy (NCBI): domain Eukaryota; kingdom Metazoa; phylum Chordata; order Ceratodontiformes; family Ceratodontidae; genus Neoceratodus; species Neoceratodus forsteri. Next base: position 1,032,095,548 of record CM028135.1, on the reverse strand, counting down.
ACGAGCGTGCCTTGTGCAGTTCCTACGCAGGCTCGTAAGTTCGCGAATTTTCAATATTTTCACTCCAGATTTTCAACATTGCCATTTTACCACACCTCCTTATGAGCAGTATAGCTGTCATTTTTCACATCCTGCCCAAAATGTGTTTCCGCCCATGTAGCGCACAATGGCACAGTCGGTGTGTGAAATCAATGTATGGCATGCATTAAGAAAATCCCAGTGACACTGTTCATTAGCAGAGGTCTTAAAATGGCTATGTTGAAAATTTGGTGAAAAAATTCCTAAAAATGACTGTTTTACTAGCGTGCGTTGTGCAGTTCCTACGCACGCTCATAGGTTTGTGAATTTTCAATATTTCCACTCCAGATTTTCAACATTGCCATTTTACCACACCTTCTTATGAGTAGTACAGCTGTCATTTTTCACATCTCACCCAAAACAAATGTAGCGCACCATGGCGCAGTCGGTGTGCTAAATCAAAGTATGGGACACATTAAGAAAATCACAGTGACACTGATCATGAGCAGACGTCTTAAAATGGCTGTGTTGAAAATTTGGTGAAAAAATTCCTAAAAATGACTGTTTTACCAGTCTGTGTTGCGCAGTTCCTATGCACGCTCGTAAGTTTGCGAATTTTCAATATTTTCACTCCAGGTTTTCAACATTGCCATTTTACCACACCTCCTTATGAGCAGTACAGCTGTCATTTTTCACATCCTGCCCTAAATATGTTTCCCCATGTAGTACACAATGGCGGCAGTCGTGTGCAAAATCAATGTATGGACACAGTAAGACAATCACAGTGACACTGTTCATTAGCAGAGGTTTAAAATGCCAATGTTGAAAATTGGTGAAAAAATCCTAACAATGACTGTTTTACTAGCGTCGCTTGCACAGTTCCGCCTTGCGCTCGTAGGTTTGCGAATTTTCAATATTTCCACTCCAGATTTTCAACATTGCCATTTTACCACACTTACTTATGAGCAGTACAGCTGTCATTTTTCACATCCTGCCCAAAACGTGTTTCCGCCTATGTAGTGCACAATGGGGGTAACAAAAAGGTCATGCTGAAAATTTATTGTGCAAATACCAGCAATCGCACAGGGCATTAGGGTAAAGGACCATACGTGCCAAACACCATTGCAAATACCTGCAAGTGAACGTTCGGCACTGACAAATGCTTGTTGATATTGAAAATACTCTTCATCTCTGTTTAATTTGCTCAAAGAGAGTAATGATTTCCTAAGCTCTATTTTGGTATCTTCCCACCATAATGATGGGTCTTCATAAATGTCAAAGACGTCCTGCTAATCTTAAAATATAGAACATGTTGTCTAATGTTTTCTTTCTGCACTAGAGAAGAATTAAGCTTCCATAGTCCTGGCCCATGAACAATCGGTTGTGGCCCCAGGATTATGAATAACTCTTTATAGTATATGTACAAGCGCGATTGCACATGGATTTCAGAAGCTGCTTAAGTGTTGTTGTAGGACAGTTCAAAGGTCAAAAAAGTTGTACTATCATTCTGACATCACGTCAGTAGTACAACTTTCCTGACATCTGAAGTGTCTCACTCTGTCACTGACGTTTGAAGCCCTCAGTAATCATTCACTCTTACAAAGCAGCCTGTCAAAGCATAGTTCAAGAAGGAGTCATGGTTTCTATCATGAACTACTCGAAACAGGAACAGTACCAATGAGTAGCTGTGATCACTGACTCCAGCAATTCAGACTATGTAAGCCATGTTAAATAAACTATGCTGTAATTTCTGTCTTTGCCTAAGTTTTAAATGAAAACAAATGCCAACAATAAGTATGATTCGAAGTCTGAGCGAGGGGGCCGAGGCGTGGCTCGACACTAATCACATTATCTCTCATTTTTTTCTCCCCAAGAAATTGTTGATCTGACAGGGAAAGGGTATCCTTGGAACCCATCTCAGTGAATTTATCAGTTCTGTGTACAATCGAGCCTGTCCATATATTATATAAAATAGTTTATGGGTAATCATACACAGCAAGGCTGTGTTTCCATCTCTGGTTTGTGATGACACCATGGGACCTCTCGAGTTTCACTGCCGAGGTCCCTATGATGTCATCATAAACCCTCGATGAAAACACAGACTTGTTGTGCATGATTACCCATACACTATTTTATATGTGGTCAGAATATTCCACCGATACTGGATCGGTCGACTGTACAAACTGATTTTTACTTAAAAAGAAAAAATTAATTTGTGTAGCTAAGTTGCCTTTTTGAAAAGTTAGATCGGCACGTGCAGTTTTTGCATAATAAGCATCAACTAAAGTAGCTGCCTGCATAGTAATTCAAAGAAAGGACATATCACAGTAAATCTTTTGAGTGACAGTATTATGACTCTATCTTGCATAGATAGTCCACAATTAAAATCACCTCCCTAGATGACATTTTGGGAAGAAAAAAGATAAGGTTTTATTTTTCCATAAACTTCAGTCCTATCTGCTTTTGTCTGAGGAGTATAGTTGCTTATCAGCCTATAATATTTATCGCATAACTTAATACCTAGTGTCAGAACCCTGCTCGGTATCAGGTCAATGATTTTCAAAACTTGCACTTCTGTGTGATGAAAGAGAATGCCTGCCCCAGAGCAGGCTTCCATTCCCATTGACCAGTATGAAACATCCATATACCATTCCTTCATGGCTTGAGACATTTCCAATACTGTATGAAGCCTGGTATCCTGTAAAAAAATAATTTCTGCCTTGTTCGCCCTTACATGTGAGTAAACACCTCCCCTTTTAATATTAGTTTTTATGCTGTTGACATTAACAGTAACTAAAGTTAATGGTAGCTGCATACCAAGAAGAAAGAATAAATACATTGAAGACGTGCAAAATACCACCAGTAATTTCTCTAAACTAGGGTGGTTTTGCCCTGTTACTCCTAGCACCTGTCTCCAACTTTTTTTTTTGTTTTTTTTAGATTTGTCTTCTTTTTTAGTACTGTCTACTTTCACATTCTGCATACCTTCTGATTCACTGATTTTTGCTTCATAATGAGCTTTTTGCTGACCAGAATCTATAGAAGAGTTCTCATATTCATTTCCTGAATCTTCTGTACTTTCTGTCAAAGCTTGGTACTTATTTGATATACTGATAACTAAAATTGTAGGCAGCTTTGGTGCTGGCTGCTGCCATGCCTGTCTCCTTCTAGTAATTCTTCTTTGTTTTACATCTTGTGGGATGAGATTGGGTTGGGGCCATAATGGCAGTGTCTTCTAGCTCACTTGTTGGGGTAACAATGGTCTCCATTGTTTCTTCTAGAACTTCTACTGCCTCTGGGTTGTGATATCTAGTGACACTAACTCCACCTAGGTGTCTGCTAGCTCTACGGCTGCCGGTGTTTCCTCCATAGAAGAGGCAGAGAGATCCTGTTCCTTTGATAATGGTAGTGGGGGGGAAGGGGTTGTAGACTTTCTGGGGCTTCTGCTACATCCTTGGAATGTGTCCTCCATGCTAGTTTTACCAACAATCTTTGCTCCTCAGTGTCTGTATGATCTGAGGCATTGTGTGCAGCCTTTGGACATTTCATATAAGAGTGTTCCTTTTTGCCACATAAATTACAAATCGCCTCACTGCAATACTAGCTACTTGTGTGATCTAATGTACTGCACAGGGTAAATCACAGCCAGAAACACTCACAAAGGAAAGAGCAGGACCGCAGGAGCCTGTAAAGACCACGGGACCCCATCCCCAAACCCACACAGCCAGGAACACTCACAGGAGAAAGAGCAGGGCCGTGGGAGCCTGTAAAGGTAATTCAGCTCCTCCTGGGCACAGCACTGTTTTGCAGGAGTGTTTTTCTGCCCTCCTATTTCAACAGATGGTTTTTCTGGGACCTCATATGACTGCTCACTGCGTGCTTTTCAACAGTTGCCGTCGGAGCTTTAAGAGTCGAAGGTTGAGCCTGAGATGCTCTGCACTAGATGCATTTTTAGCTGTTTACTGCTAGCCTGTGTAGCCGCTGTTATTTCAATCATTAGAGCAACTGATCTCCCTTTCTCTGCTACTGTGCTATCGACTGTTTCACCTGTTATTGTATAGCCTTTAGATGCTAATCTGCTGTTAAATTTATTGGATTACAGTCTGTTTGTTGGTTTTCTGCCTTAGTACTCACTTATGCCAGGCTGACTGAGGCTGCTGCCAGCCCACCTCGTGGTTTGGCTTTCCCCAGCATTTCTCACAGGCCCCATTGTTCCTTCAAAAGTCTCTCTCTGGCTGCCTCACAGTTTCTGCATGTGCACTGGGCTCACTAGTTTCTAAATCTCCCTTGCTGCATACTAATTGGAATCCTTTGTTTTCTCCACTATTTTAGCCCATGGGACCTCATCTCCGAACCCACACAGCAGGACCACAGAAGCCTGTAAAGGTTGTTCAGCTCCACCTGGGGACAACACTGTTTTGCAGGAGTGTTAGCCCATCGACACTTAGCATCGACCACCCTGCCCACTCCAGCCACCCTCCCACCCAGGGGCATCCCTTAATTTAATTACCTCCCCCAGTAACATGACTTCCTGCTGCAGCATTTTCTAAGTTCCCATATCTCCCTTTGCAAGTTATACATTTTCACATCTAGATGGTAGTGCAGTGCCCTTCTTTCTCCCTTCACTTAATTGCCTGCATCCTCTTTTCTCTCCCTATTCTACTCTACTGCTTCATTATCCTGCACCCTATGCTCCCTGCACTCAGTAGCCACTAGAAGTCACTACTGTACCCCCCTCTCCTCCTCTTTTCACCACTGTTTTTGGGGCCTCTCCACCTCTGCCCTCCCATTTCATCTGCCCTGACCAAGCATCCCCTCCTGGGTATCGAACCCTGTCCCCACCGTACTGTAGTCTGTGGCCCTACCACTGTGCCAATTGTATTGCCACAATACTAGCAGTAACTTCTTCCCCCTTGTGCTCCCCGCCATGGCCATCCATAGTGCCTCCCATTTATCTGCCTCCCTAGCATTGCTCACACTAATACTCCCACTCATAGGTACCCCACCTACCCCTACTGGTACCACACCATGGCCACTATTGCCCACCTTAGATCTCCACTCTTGCCCAACTTTTTATGACTACTGCTTCCCCACTGTTGCCACTCGCCCACCCCAGCACTCCCCTGGCACACCCTCCATGTGAACCACATCTCCAAATTCTCCCTGCCCCCCCCTCTTCCTGGCCATCCCCTCTCGCCACTCCCTTCCCATCCCTATCTCTCTCCAGGTGCAAACTACATATGGCACACCCTCACACCCCATAGGCAGCACCTGGCACTTTTCAGAGTGATCTCTCTCCCCCTTCTGTTGTCGCTAAATGTCCACCCTAATCCAGGTCCCAACACTGCTGACCCCATGCACCCACCACCAGCTGCTGGGCTCTGTCTCACCTCCGTAAACATCTGCAGTTTTTTAAAGAACTTTTTTGACCTCTAAGGCTGGATTGCCCAGCCCCAACTAGATATCCTGGCACTCGCTGAAACGTGGCTCTCCAAGCCCACCACAGGCTCCTTTATTGTCCTACCTAGGTACACTCTCTTCAGGGATGATAGAGTCAGGAAACATGGAGGATGTTGCACCATATACCTCCAAGATTCTCTGCAAGGGAATGCCCCCCCAGCTGGAATATGGAGCCCAGGCCATCTCCCTCAAAATCACCCCTGGCACCTCCAGAGCCCCCCTATAAAACACTGCCACCAATATCCCCCCCCACACCACCAGAATCTCGCCCTTCAATAATTACTAAAGCACCTCTCCAACCTAACCAACAAAGTGGAACAAATCATGATGCATGACCTTAATATCAACTGGCTTGCCAGCTCTACCTCCCAGGCTGAAGATACTATTGCAGCCCTTGACCTCACCCAGCTGGTCATCCATCCTACCCAGACCCACTCAACTAATGGAACCGCCACCCTGCTGGATATTGTCCTTTCTAACAGACCCCATAAAATCACTGGCACCACTGTTCTGCCCAATTCCCTAAGTGACCATGCCCCAATAATTTTTTCCTGGTCCTGTAAGTTATAGAAGCCTGTACCCAGATTCATCTGCCAGCAATGCCTGCAACCCAGCAAACTGCCTCAACTAAGAGAGCATCTTGCCCACTGGGACTGGTCAACTATTAAGCTAGCTCGACATTGACACTGCCCTCAATTACTTTGTCCACTCTTTTAACTTGGCCTGTGACATCTTTGCTCCTCTCTCTAAATTGCTTAGCAAAAAGCATGACTCCCCTTGGATTACCCCTTCCCTAATAAACCAAGTGTGATACAGAGACAACCTCTGGCATAGAGCTATTGAGTCTGGCAAACCCACAGACAGACAAGCCTACAGTGTTGCATGCAAAAAATGCACCTGAGCCATCCACAAAGCTAAAGCAGACTATTACAGGTCAACCCTTTCCTCCTTCTGGGGCTCTGCCTGTGAGTTCTGGGACAACATAAAGGAACTCAATGGGAAAACTACATCCCCACCCCCCATCCCAACTCAACATCAGTGGCTCAATCTCCACTGATCCACAGTGTATTGCTGACAGCCTTAATGCCGCCTTCTCAGACCTCACCACAGTACTCCCCATGAACTTCTTTGACCCAGTCCCTGACCACCCTCCCTTACCCCCCCTTTTTACTTCCATGCCCTCTCTCCTCATGAAGCCAAGCCCTTCCTGCTCAAAGGTCTAAATGGTGTCAGCCACAGTAATGACTCACTGGACCTCAAACTTCTATGTCTAGTCCTGGAGGTAGTACTCTCCCCTCTTACTAGCCTATTCAATCACTCCCTCTGCCTCAACCAGTTCCCCCATGCCTGGAAAACTGCAGTTATCACTCCTATACACAAAGGTGGTAACCGTACCTCCCCCAGAAATTACAGGCCAATATCAATCCACCCCCCCCAAAGCCTTAGAAAAGATAGTAACTGACCAACTAGCTGACTACCTTGCCACTCATAATCTCTTCTGTGTGGAGCAGCATGGCTTCCACCGAGGGCATAGTACCACCAGTGCCCTCCTTGAATTTTCTAATTTTATTCACTCTGCTCTTGACAAAGGGCACCTTGTGGGTACAGTTTTCATTGACCTATCAAAAGCCTTCAATACCGTCAGCCATCCCCTCCTCATATTCACCATCTTGCAATTAGGCTTCTTGCAGGGCACCCTTGCCTGGTTTACCAACTACCTCATATCTCGCTCAGAGTTCATGGAAATTAACAGTACTCTCTCTAGTAACTGCCAGGTCCACTCAGGCTTCCCTCATTGTTCTATCTTGGGGCCACTGCTTTTTAGTCTATATCTGAATGCATTCCCCAACACCTGCTCAGAAACAGTACTCCTGTATGTGGATGATGCGATCCTCTTCTCATCCCTCCTGGACCCTGCTCACCTCCAAAACTCCTTTAGCCAGGCTGAACACTGGTTAATGGACTGCAGACTTGTGCTTAATCTGAAAAAAATGAAGATCATGGTCTTCTCACACAACCAAACTAAATACAATGACTCCCCCCCCTTCCTGTCCTGTACAGTAAACTCCTCCCTCTCAAGCAAGTCATCACTTATAAATACCTTGGCATAATCTTTGACTCTGCTCCCTCCTTTCATGACCATATCTAAACTCTCTGCTCTGGTGTCAACTCAAGTACTGGCCTGCTATACCACCACAGGAACTGCCTCCCCCCTGAAACCCTGAGGCTAGCCATAACTTCCTCAGTCCTATCCCTTATTGACTATGGTCTCCTGGTCTATGGAGCAGCAGACAACACTGCCTTCAACAAAATCAAACTGTCACTTAAGAAAGCCTGCCAGCTACTCACTGGTTCCAGCAGGCTAACCTACACCTTCACTCTATACTCCTTGGCAAATGTACTCAACTTTGATGAGAGGCTGTGCTTCCAATCCTGTCTCCTCATCAGAAAAACAGTAGCAGGCTTGACCTCCCTGAGCGTTCCCACGATCCTCAGCCCATTCCTCGCAACATTTTCCACACACAGCTCCTCCAAGCCCTCTCTCCAGGTGCCCAGAGTCAGGACCTCCCAGGCCCAGAGGTCCTTTCTCTACAGAGCCCCCATCCTAGTTTAACTCCCTCTCTTCTACCATCACCTCTGAGCAAAGGAGTGGGCCTTTCAGAGCAGCTCTCTGGCACCATCTCTTCACCTCCCGCTGCTATAATTGTTCATAACTGGGTCACCTATCCTGTCCTATACCATCTCCTTGAAGCCCTCTTCCACAATGCCTCAGAGCCTTAATTCTATATGTCTTTGTATTATGTGCTACAAGTGCTTGTTATCTTGGTGTAACTTGTAATGTAAACTTAGCTACTACCCTGTATAGAAATGTTATATCTTTGTATATTAACCCCTTTTGTACCTTGCAATATGTATGTATGCTTGTTTTATGTAATATGACATGGAGCCTTTGTAAATAAGTCTCTGACTCAAAGGTTTTCAATTCCAATATGATTAAATAAATAAAAAAGAAATAAAACATCCTAATCTGTCACAAGTACTGCTTATGTGACCTGGAGACCCATACTTATAACATGTCGTTGGTTGTCCTTGATAGAAAACGACCCCACCGTCACCTCCAAGAAAAAAAATCAATTTGGAAAATGCTGTAGCCCTTGCTCATTAGTGCGCAGAATTATTCTAATTTTCCACCCACCCATCCAGATACTCTCTGAATCAAAAATGGCTTCAGGGTAATCTACTACTGTGCAATGCTGTTTTAACCAAAAAGTGAGGTCAGTAATGCTCACACTTTCATTAGCAAAAATACTGCAACAGTTCGATGCCCTGGCTTGGTTAAAGGGATCACCTCGAAAGGTGTCCACAGGGGTGTATTCCTAACTTTCTGATCTCGAGCCCAAAATTTCTCCAGACCACTATTAAGTTTGAAGCTCACATCAAAGGAAACTTTGCCTGACACATGTATCAGAGTAAAAAGCTCAATAGCATGAAAATATAAACTTTCTTTTAACATGTTCTGTCCCACATACACACTGATAGGAAAAACATCTAGACCCCCTATATACAAAAATGTGAATTATATTATGTCTCTTTGCCAGATAAACTGACCTGTGAAAAAAAGAAGCATAGGGTCTTGATTGCCACCTGTCCCCCGCCGCAGATGGTCTACTTGAAGTGTCCTCTGAATTGTTTTCATTCTATTCTGAAGTTATTTCTATACCTTCCGACATTTCTGAAAAAACATCAGAAACATCTTGTTCCCTTCCAGTCTCTTTTTCCTTTTCAGTGTTGTTCAAGGCAGCACCTACATTATTGGTTGAGAGTTTTAAAATGGGGTTCTGTGTTAAAGACAATTCTTTGGGCACAACGAGTGGGTCATCAGTACCTTTAATACTTAAATCCTGTTGTTTTAACCCAAACTCTGTATTTCCCCATGCAGCTGATCTTTCTGTTATTTGCCCAACAGTTTTATCAACAGTTAAAGTGCCATTATTCCCCAGTTTTTGTTTCTATATGCTTACCCCTTCAATACAAATGGGAGCTAAACCAGATGTCCAGTCCCCTGATTCAGGTGAATGCACCCATCCTGCAGAGTCTAAGTATTTTGCTATTTTGCAACTGTACAAGGCCCTTCATCCTGTTCCACCAAGTCCACCCATGTTTTCCCTGATAGCAATGCTTTCTTAAAAGTTCTGGTTTGGCCAGCCCTCCGGCACAGTGGCAGGGAGTCCATCTGCAGTGCCGACATCCTGGGTTCAGAGAGAGATGGACCTGGGAGTCTGAGGCCAGCTGGGAAGAGAGAGGGATTGAGCATTGTATGGACTGCTGTCCCTCTCTGGAGGAAGAGGGGCAGAGTGTTGGGTACATTGAGGACCCCTGGCAGAGGCTGAAGATCTGATGCAGCCAACACCTCACGTTTAGGGGGACAGGGCAGATGCTGGAATCATTACACATCCCCTTCCCCAGTGGTGAAAAATGCAGAAAAAATGATGGCCACTAAATGATGGACCCCACCATGCCACTTCTCACCTGACCATAGTCTGCTGGGGGGGTCTCTCTCTCCCGTGATCCCATCCTGGGGGGCAATCCAGGACTTCATGACCCATGTTCCTGTGGAGAGGTCTCCTGCCCAGTGGCCCCATCCAGGGAAGAAGCCTGGAGGCACAAAGGGAGTAATTGGTGGGTTAGTGAACCAGAGAGATTTGATCAGCAAAAATAAATAAATAAATAAAATTTCTGGTTTGGCTTTTGTCCGTTTTTGCTGTAAAAGAAAAAAATATGGCTTAGTCTTGGTTGTCTATTGTTGTTAAAAATAATATTTTTTCCAGTACCTCCCGACTTGTTGTAGAGCTGCTACACTGCACATCTGTTGTCTACAAGCCAGTGCCTCCAACTGTGGTCTGGTTGTTTTGAGGAGCCTTCTCAGCTGCTACTGCTTCAATCCCAGCCATTGCCATACAAAGCTCTCATTTTCTTTTTAGAAACTTTACCTTCTCCTCATGCAACAAGTTCTGTAGTACCTCTATGGAATGAGTATCAAGGTTCTGTACCTCCGATGTTGTGAAAGGCTTCCTGCCCTCCTCAGGTACATCCTCCTCATTAACTGGTACTATAATTTCCATTGCTATCGATATATGAGATTCCAATATCCCTGTAGTATCATAAAACTCTTCAGTCTCTAAGATAGTAGCAGTCAGGGGGAGACCTATTCCCCGACCGACAGCACTTCCTGCTCCATTACTATTTACCAACAGACTGTACTGGCCATCCTTCTTGCAAAGGAATAACACCCCCTGCAGCAAACAGTAGGAGGATTTTTTATTGCAAAAAAGAAACATTACATCAGTACAAAATATTGAACAAAATAAGTTCAAGGAACAAATCAAAAAATCAAGAAATGACACTTCCATAATTAGTGAACTGTGTTCTGTTTCCCCCAAATCCTCCTCCACTGCCCCCCCCCAATATCACATACAGTTAATCACTCAGCTTAACCCAGACAGGTGCAAAAGAAAATCCATTTCTTGACATAAAAGCAATATAACAGTACTACAAGTTCTAAGCTGTACACAGTGTGTCATGTCATAACCAATATATATGCTTCCATAAAAGCTGGAATTTCTGTTCATCTAACTGTAATTTCTCCAAATCTCTCTGGTGACAAACTGCTTCTTCTATTTGTTTGAATAAAACCAAGGTTGGCATGTTAACATGCTGCAAAGAATATTTATTTATTTAGTTTTTGTTGACCGGGTAAGTGCACTTGACAAATCCTGCCTATTTTCAGGTGCAAACCGGGGGAAGGGCATACAGATGAATGCCAACTTACCTTGAATCAGATTATGCTGTTGATGGTATTTTTAGTGAATGTGGGAAATTTGGACAGGACACCGGGGAAATTCCCCTACTGGCTGCCTTGTTGCCGTCAGTGGGATTCCCGCTGACATCACGCTGCATGATGGCAGAGCTCTTGCAACAGAGCATGAGGATGGAGGTCGGTGAAAGCACGGTATCTGATAATAATTCTTGCAACGACCAAAACGACTCACCCAGCTCACCCACAGCTACCCCATCGTTGGAAACAGCACCGGAGGAAAAGTTGAGATTTCCGGAGTTGGCTGGTAATGTTCCAGCGTTCGGGAGTTTGCCTAGTGTTGTTCAGATCACTTCTGAGGTTCCTGTTTCTAATCCGGCACCTTTCTTGGCAGTACCAGGAAATACGTTGACAAATGGTGCCTCAATGGAACCGTCTTCCCGGGGAGATGCGGCATCAGGGAACGCTTCTGTGGACGGACTCAGGACATCACAGGCTGTGCGATGACAGTTCAGCTTACATGAAGATACACAGCAGGATTTCTCCTTGGACTGGTCGGAGGACATAGCGTTAACTGAGGCAGGCTGGCGAAAGACTGAATCAGGACATTGGATTCCGGATCCTACATGGACCTCCCTCACATCGACTTCTCGATCCTCCATGCATGCCACCGATACTGTGATACTGGGCCCAGGTACTTCTCCAGTGCACTCAAATACTGTCCCTGAAAGAACTGTAATTCTTGAGGGTGGGGAGCATATTTTGGCTTCATCAAAGCCAAATACCTCCTTAATTAATTCTAATGTGTCTAATGGGGATAAAAATGAAATGTTAATGCAGGAGGGGGACAGGATGTCTCAATCAAAACCCCCTATGTCAGAGTTGTTTAAAAACAAATTAGAGCAGGCCCCACGACGTAATGCTGTCAGAATACGATATAAAGGAGGCCTCCAAGAGCATCCTGATAGGTATTATGTCTTTAAACAGCTTTTAAAACATTCTATGGGTTTTTCCCCTTCTGATATTTATGCCTTAATACACATTTCAGGTGAGGACTCGTTTGATATAAGTTTTCAGACCAATTCCCACTTAGAAAAATTTTGGGATAAATATGCCATACATAAGACTACACCTGTATGGGTTCCTTTTTTCGCTGTCCCGCTTACTAGGCCACAAATTCATTACATCACTATAATGTTTCGTAATGAAGGAGTCAATGTCAGTGATATCTATCACTGGTTACAATCCAAATGTGATATTTTGAGTCCCCCTGAGGCCTTGTTAGACTCTGAAGGAATTTGGACTGGGGGTTGTAAATTCAAAGTGAAACTATTTCTAGTTAATTCAGAAATAGTGCACCTTCCTAACAGTTTCTTTTTAGGTAAAGACAGGGGAGTCTGCTTTTATGGAGGACAACCCAGGGCTTGCTTAAGTGTGGGGCTAGAACCCATATTAGTAGTGTATGCGATGTGTTAAATGCCCCTTATGTGGAGGTTTTGACACTCCCTAGACATGTGTACCAACATCTTCAGTGCAACCTCTCATGGCGAGAAAGGCCATGCCTTCCATCAGTGTCCTTGGCACGCAGAAATTGTACTGAGGGATGGGACCAGGATGATTTGCTAAAAAGCACATGCGAAAAAACAAGGCCCCCCTAACAATATTTCTTCTATGTCCCCAGTTCCTCAAGCTGCGAGTAATTTAGTTACTCCCAAGGCAGCAGAGACCAGCACAAAGGAACTTCAAGTATCCACAGAAAAAAATAATAACCCCAAACCCTTTGCTTCCGGAAAACAGAACCCCGGTTCTTCTATGCCTCCCCCTTTTGAGACAGTTAAAAGCAGACGTCTCACCAGAGCTTCCTTAAAACAGCCTCCTACAAACCCGCTTTCCACAGAAATTATTTTTTCCCCTTTACAAGATGAGGCTAGAGATTCGGACCTAGAATCTGATACTTCTCATGTGTCAGAACTCATTACCGAAGATGAAGATAGTAAAGCAACAGAATTGGCAAAAGAAAAGAAAGGGAAGAAAGGAAAAAAAAGGAAAGTCAGTCAAAAACATAGCACTTGACTCTAGACACTTTTTAGCTCTATGGCTACCATAAAACTAGCATCATACAAAGTTTGCAGTATAAAAGCGTTTAAAAGACAGCTATCCATACTGATGTATTTAGGTTCTTTGAAATTAGACATAATTCTTTTACAAGAGACCAGGGTGACATCTCTTTTTGAAACTAAACAATTACAAAGAAAATGGGTTTGGGGACCTTCCTTTTGGACCTTTGGATCTGATGCTGCAGATGGTCTTGGGATACTATTTGGGAACATGACTTTTAAGATATCTAAAGTGATAGATGTTAGACCTGGTAGGTTGTTAATCTTAGACTTTTCTTTCGGAGATTATTTTTTTCGTCTGATTAATATTTACGCACCTCAGACGAAGCTAAAACGGATAGAGGTTTTTGAAGATGTCAAACCTTTTTTGTTAACTAGAAAACATGTAATATGGGGCGGAGATTTTAATTGTTCCCTTGATATAAAATTATGTAGAAATTTTGGAAAAAAAATATACTGTGATACCAATTTCCTCAACAAACTCATTAAAGACTCTGGCCTCCAGGATGTATATAGAAGTATCCACCCACAAGGTGGAGCAACTTATTTCAGACACACCTTCTCAACATGCATAGATATGGTCTTTATTTCCTGATATCTCTTTCCAGTATCTTGTTCAGTTAAACCTACTGAATTTTCCGATCATTTTATTATAATCTGCAATCTTTCACTGACACATATACCTCCCATATTATCTTCCACAACTTACAGTTGGAGATTAAATGTCTCTTTTTTACAAGATGCAATTTCTTTTTCCAAACTAGAAAATTTTTTCTTGGCTAAATTTTCTACCATGGATTTCTTTGAATTCCATATGATTGGTGGCTACAAATGAAGCGTGAAATCAAATCTTTGTTCAGTAAGTGGGCAAAACCAAAGCAAACTCAGATTACCTACAATATCTTTTATACAGAAATCAGTTGTACAAATTGATGTCCCTTCCACCTAAAGATCATTCAATGGTTACTTCCCAAATTTTACAAATAAAGAAACAAATGAAGTCCTTTCAATATGATAGGGCAAAATCTTTAGATTTAGAATTTAAATTCGAATTAAACAAAGTCCTATGTCTGATCCCTTCAGGCCTGTAAAACTCGCCTATCGAATACTTTAATGTCGGGACTTTAATTCAAGGGAGAATTAATTACTACTGATATAGGTATGTTGTCTGTTATCCAGCAACATATACAAGAATATTCTCGCCTCAAACATTATTGCCTACTAATAATTTCCCGCTTCAAAATTTCATACTCTACCTTCACTTCCAGATAATATTTTAGGGTCTTTAATAAAACCTATTTCTACACATGAAGTAGCAGAAGTTATTAAGCTAAAACTGAATTGCTCCAGGCCTAGACGGAATCCCTAATGAGTTTTATAAAACCTGTACAAAATACATGGAGTTCTTTTTACCTCCAGTTTTTAATTCTATTTTGAATTCAGTCACGACTTGTAAAGATTTATCTATTTCTCTTATGACTTTCCTGTATAAAAAGGGTGATAACAGCTCTGTCTAATTGGAGACCAATTAGTCTATTAAATACTGATTACAAGATATTAACCAAAATTTTGCATAACCGTTTACTTAAGGCTGCCAAAATTTTAATACATCCAGCTCAAACCTGTTCTATACCAACTAGAAAAATCCAACATAACCTTTTTTTAATAAGAGACCTTTTTTCTACTAAAGCATATAATTCTTTAGACTTTGATTAATAATAGCTTTAGATCAAGCTAAAGCCTTTGACACGGTTTGCCATTCTTATTTGTATTTTATTTTGGTTCACTATGGCATCCCACAAACCTTTGTTCATTGGATAATCAAATTATATAGCCAGGCAGTTACCATACCAATAGCAAATGGTTTAATGGGAACTGAAATTGAAATCAATAGAGGAGTACGGCAAGGATGTCCCCTAAGCCCTCTTCTGTATACTTTTATCTTGGACCCAGTCATTAGATGTATTATTTCTGATCAACAGATTATAGGGCTCTCACCCTCTCCCCTGTTGGAAAGAGTGAAAGTTACAGCTTTTGCAGATGACGTCACTTTATTATTAGCAAATGTTTTGTCACTACAGCGGGCATTAGAAATTTTTGTTTTTTTTGGAAGCTTTTCAGGGGCCTCCCTAAATATGGAGAAAAGTTTTATTTTACCTTTACATCACACCCCCTCACATGTTTCCACATATTTTGAGATACCTGTATTACACACACCTCAAAAAATATTGGGGATATGGTTTGGAGCTGAAGATATGGCCTTTATAATTGGGAATAACAGTTGGCAATAGGTGAATCGAAGTGAACCTTTGGAAAAGTTGGACTTTCAGTAAACTAAAAAGGGTTGCTATTATTAAACAATTTCTAGTGCCCCTTTTTACATATATAAGTCATATCTTCCCTCCCCCTATATCTGTGGAAACCAGGTTATATAGCATCTTCTTCCAGATGCTCTGGGGTAACAGACTCAACCCAGTTAAAAGAGATTTTACATACCTTTCAAAGAAAGATGGTGGTTTACGAATGATTAATCCCGTTGTTTTTTTTCACTCTAATTTTTTGTTTTCTTCTTTTTCATTTATTTGGTCACAGCCTTCATTACTGTGGCATTTTTGGGTTCAATCGGTTTGGCACAAATATTTTTTTAAATGGTCATTGTTCCCCGCAAAAATCCTTTCTTCAGACACTTTACCTAAATACGGACTTCCCACCCTTAAGAAATTATACCAATGGAAGATACCATTATAAAAATTACTTTCTCTTACTAGAAAATCTTTTTATGAATATATTGTTTATGATATTCAGAAAATCACGCTTTTATTTCCACACTGTTCACCCACAAAAATGATTTTTGCCCTGCATAAACTAACCGATTTTAGAATTCCAGTTAAAACTTGGGATATTATTTGGATATCAGCCCATGGGAGATTAGGTGTGAGAGGGAATATGAAATATAAGTCTTTAGATGAAAGATATTGTTTGAGACCACAATGTATCAACATTGAAGAAAATCAACATCATTTCTTTATAGACTGTATAGATAGTAAAGCTTTTTGGTCTCAAGCAGCAACATATTGGAAGATGCCACATTTAAATTCAGTAACATATAATACCCTCATTTTAGGTGAATATACAGGGATTTGGAAGAATTATCACAAAAGTACTCTAAATGTGTTTTTTGCTTTATTACAGTATTTCTTATGGCAAGCTCGTTGTAAATTTGTTCTACAACAACAACAGATATCACACTTGGCAATAATTGAGTCTGTTCATAATGATTTACTTGCACTTCATATGATAGATAGGAAACTTTTTCTAATGTAAAATGATGGATTTGGAAACATTTTCCTATTTCTTAGTGATATATTCTCTATTATGTTTGTATGGAAAAAACGATTTTTTTCTCCTTTTCTATGTTTGCATAACTGTTTTTTTGGCATTGTTTTCTCTTTTTAGTTTAAATTTCTTCTTGCGATGTTATGTTTTTTTGTTCAATAAAACTTCCCCTACTCTTTTCTGTAAGTGCCATGGGATCTTTAACATCCACCTGAACTACCACCAATCCAGGCAGATGGGACCTCGGTTTAACGTCTCATCTGAAAGACAGCACCTCAGAAGTGCAGCACCCCTCTCATGCTGCACTATAGTGTCAGCACTGGGATATTAACACAAGTGCCAGATGTGGGAACTGAACTTGCTTGCCACAAATAGAATTTCACACAAGCAAAAATCAAATGTAAAGTGCTTGGGTGATAGTGAGATAATGCCCCAGTATAATCTCCCTGTCACAGAATGGCTCTGTGAGGTTTGAAATTCCAGGGTTAAAAATATGGGGCTAGAGAATTGTTTTTTCTTTTCCTGGCACATATGGGAGTTTCCCCTTTAAGAGAGGAGATTAAATAAATTTTGAGGCTGATGACAGTAATTTTGAGATTTTTAGGATTTAATTCCTTAGCGTGGATTTTGGGGTTAGTGTTTGAAAAGGGTCTTTGTTGTTGGACTCTGTGATTTGGAGGTTTAGGATCGCGGTTTGTACGATCGGTAAAACTGCACGTCGTTGCGATTGTGCGCATGTTCGTGCAGTCCAACAAAATATTCGGTTCTTTGGATTTGTCAGCAGTAGTTTTTCCTTGAGTTTTGGGGATGGATTCATCTCTGGAATTGTAGACCCAAATGATTTAAATATTTTGTGTGGAGCCAGGCATGCGGTGCTTTGATCAGGAGCCTGGTAAAATAATAAATATAAAAGAAAGTACTTTTTGGGAGATATTTAAAAATATCTTTACTTATTTGAGTTGTTGGATTTTGGATGGTATTGAGGACAACGTGGATAGCTGTCCAGATGCTGCTGGGGGCACTTCGTTGTTCTGGTTATACTGAATTTGGATTAAAGAAAAGGGAGACCCCCCCTTTCTCTGTAGTAAATGCAGTAGCACTTTTCTACTACATTTAGAAATATGGTAGAGACTTAGGTGGGAAATTATTCTTGGGGATTGTATAAATGTAAAAGCTATTTTCAGGCTAGATAGGTGTTTTAGCAGCTGTTAGTACTTTGGTTTGGGTTGCGCTAACAGAGAGTGCATTGTGACTATGCGCATGGCTGTGAAATCATTCAGCCTTCGAATGCTATCTAAATTTAATGGCTTTATTTGAAAACTGATAGGGTCAGCTCTGAATATCCTCCGGAGTTGAGGTTGCTTGGTTTTGAGCCGTTTCTGGGATTTTCTCAGAGCGAGGGAGTTGTGGCATTTTTGGGCATTCCGGAGCCCTGAAGTTTAATTACTTGTGGTTTCAGCTCACTATTAAGTGAAGGCTGGCCACAAGTGGTATATTTGGTCATTACTATGGGAAATGGGTGGTTTGTTACCCTGAGTGTTAGTGCAATTAGTAATTGTACTGTTGTGGAGAATCAATTAAGATTCATTAGCGCTTTAAAAACTTTAAGCTTTTGACATGTAAAATAAGGAGAATTACTTATGCTTACCCTCGGAAGATAAATACCTTTAGTTTGGTTTTGGTCTTGAAACGTGGGGTTTTGGAGTTTGTGGAGCCTTTGGAGTTGCTGTACTCTCAACTTCCTGCATCCTTGTTTGTTCTAGGAGCTGGCCGGCCATGCTCGCCCTTAAGTATTGTTAGGAAGGGGTGGTGTTTACTGGTCTGTAGAAAAGGAGTTTAAAACGTTCAGAAAAGATATAATTTATTTCTGAGAGAGGGAATACATTAGTAAATGAGTTTAAGGACATATTCTCTTTGGAATAAAATAAAGGACTAGTATATAAAATAAAGTAATTAAAAGTTGTAAGTGAAGGTGGAGTTTGAAGGTCACCTGATCCTGGCTGGATATAAAAGGGTGAACCTTTGACTCAGTAGTTTTTTTTTAACAGAGATTTATCAGCACAGATTCATCAGAGATGAGATTTGTCAGAGAGGTGTAAACAGGTGGAGACTTAAATCCTGTTGTGGTGAGCCTAGAGGTGCACTCTAGATGCTGCTGAAAAGTGCTCTATGGAGTTATTTGAAAACTGTTTTGGTTTATGTTCGAATGGAAGATTTAAAACTGCCAGAATATCCTGTGTGAGGTTTATGCCTTTATATTGTCTCTTAAAGACTTATAAATATGAGATGATGCCAGATGCTCTAATGTCTACTATCGAAATGGAAGTGAAAAAGGAGAAAAATACTGTGCCATTCTGATGTTATCCTGATGTAAGTGATGTTTGAAAGAAGAATCAATTAAAATTGACGAAAATTGCAAAAAGTGGTGAGAAATTTTTTCTGTGACTGCCCACATAAACCTGCGCCCCACCACATATGGTGTCAGAAGTGGGATGGACATATTGTACTGTGATCTGCATAAGGTCTGGTGGGCAGTAAATCTGGCATGATGGTACTTTAAACTGGTTCCTGTTTACTGGTTATTGTTGAGAGAACCTTTTTCCTGTGAAAAACAAACCAGCTGAGTGATAATTCTGGGTTGGTGGCAAAGCCTTCTTTAAACAAGTTATATGAAGATGAGGGGCCACTGTGAAATTTTGAGTGACCAGAAGACTGACCAGAGTGATCGGAGGGAGGTGATACAATGGTTATTTAATCGCTGGATGGAGGCAGAGAGCTGGTGTAAAGAAGCAGAGCAAAGGTACCAGGAGGTGCTAAGCCAATTGACAGTAATGAGGGACAATTTGGTGTTTCAAGGGCCTATGAAGAGGGCTGAAGAGTTGTCCTGTGTGGACTGTGTGGACTGTGTTGAGGACCAGCTCCCTGTTCTACCTATGTTCCAGGGAATGTATTGGATTGGAAATGATGAAGATGATGGAAGAATGATGAAAGACAAGTCCCTAGGTGAGACTGTTTTGTTAACTGGGGTGAAGAATGCAAGCAAGACAGAAAAGGCAGTAGGTGCCGAAGGGACTTGTTCAGTGACTTATGATAATGTTGATGATAAAAATGTTATTAATTTTTCTGCTGCCAACTGGAAAATTCTGCAAGCAGAGGATCCAGATTTCAGCAGATAAGTAGCCATGTAATTTTGAATAAAGATAGAACAGGTATGGATGGGGGCAAGGGACAGTTATGGTGGTATGAAATGAGAGATGAGGTATTATACCACATGAGACCAAACCCCCATACGAAACAGATAGATTCTAGGGTAGTGGTACCTCGTAGATATAGAAAGAGTGTTTTAGATGCTTTATATTATAACATCAAACATATGAGTCAAGAAGAAATGTTAAATGTCTCATTCCTTCCTTTTATTGGCCTGGGATGTATAGTCAAGTGGCTTTATATTTAAAAAGTGTGTAGCCACCAAAGGAAGGAAAAAGACTGTAATTGGCTTCCTTGGAAAAAGGGGAAAGTGATTTACAGAGATATGAGTAAAAGATGGTAAAAGTTTTACAGTACTGGACTACTTATGTAGTGAGTGGAAGGGGTTAGAGGAATAGCTCATATAGGTTGTATATATAAGTAACTTTCTAGTAAACGCTCTAACCCT
Source organism: Neoceratodus forsteri (assembly GCA_016271365.2). Lineage (NCBI taxonomy): Eukaryota > Metazoa > Chordata > Ceratodontiformes > Ceratodontidae > Neoceratodus > Neoceratodus forsteri. Next base: position 1,032,075,147 of record CM028135.1, on the reverse strand, counting down.
AGTATGTTTCAGGTATAGAGAGAATAAAAAAGGGTACCAGATAAAAGGAGCATAAGATAGAAGGTTTTCAAAATAAGGTATTTGGGGAAATTGTTTGAAGAAATTATGAAAGTGCACATATTGACATCATGGAATAAGTTTTGAAAAAAAAAATGAGATAGATAGGATGGAAAACATTTAATGGAAAATAGTCTGAAGTAGTTAAATAAAGAGTAGGAGTAGTGTGGAGTTTTTTCCTGAGATCAGGGTAGATGATTAGGTGAAGTAAAGAAAAAACTACAGATTTGAGTTTTATTCATATGAAGGAATACATCCTAAAGCAACAAGCTTAAAAGCTAGGAGCTATTTCTTGTAATTTTTTGTTTAAGACTGGAGGGTTGGCCACCTGCAGTTGAATTTATAGTGTTACCCCCCCCCCTTTTCCACAGTCTGATGTTGTATTTGTTTTTGTGTGTTTATTTTTGAAATGAAATATAGCTAAAGTAATAGCATGTTTGCTTAGGAGAGGATATATAATGAATGTTACTATCCTAATTTTGTCAATAGTGAAATTGAGATTAGTAATGTGAGATAGAATAAAATCATGTGTTCCAGAATATGAAGGAGCTATAGACTATAATGACAGTTCTGAAAATGAAAGCTGTTGATCTGGAATATACTTTACATGTGTATGAAAATTATATTTCTCAAACAAAAGCTAAATATTTTATTTATGAATGGTGCATAGAATTTGGTGGATGTTGCTATGTGAAAAAAAAAAAGAAGTGAATCAAGTTTATGCAAAATGATTTAGGCATGAAATTTTATGGTGTTAGAGATTATTTAAAAACTGACCAAGTTTGACAATAGTTAGACACTGAATATTGTTCATAATTTAGGATGTAGAATATGGACAGGAAATATTTAGTGTAAGATGCCGGATAAAATAGACTTGAGTGTTTTCTCAAGTTGATATAATTGATATGGTAAGCGACTCTTGGGTTAGAGTTCCAAGAAGTAGGTGGACCAGGGTTCTGGTAGGTTAACCACCCCTTCTTTTTTATTTTGAGTTAATAAACTCTGATAAAGTCGGTCAACCAAAAAGATTTGGTTGTCCTCTTAGGTGGGGAGGAATGTCACAGAGTGGCTCTGTGAGGTTTGAAATTCCAGGGTTAAAAATATGGGGCTAGAGAATTGTTTTTTCTTTTCCTGGCACATATGGGAGTTTCCCCTTTAAGAGAGGAGATTAAATAAATTTTGAGGCTGATGACAGTAATTTTGAGATTTTTAGGATTTAATTCCTTAGCGTGGATTTTGGGGTTAGTGTTTGAAAAGGGTCTTTGTTGTTGGACTCTGTGATTTGGAGTTTAGGATCGCGGTTTTATCGATCGGTAAAACTGCAATGTCGTTGATTGTAGCACGTTCGTGCAGTCCAAAAAAATATTCGGTTCTTTGGATTTGTCAGCAGTAGTTTTTCCTTGAGTTTTGGGGATGGATTCATCTCTGGAATAGTAGACCCAAATGATTTAAATATTTTGTGTGGAGCCAGGCATGCGGTGCTTTGATCAGGAGCCTGGTAAAATAATAAATATAAAAGAAAGTACTTTTTGGGAGATATTTAAAAATATCTTTACTTATTTAAGAGAGTTGTTGGATTTTGGATGGTATTGAGGACAATGTGGATAGCTGTCCAGATGCTGCTAGCACCTCTGCTGTTCTGGTTATACTGAATTTGGATTAAAGAAAAGGAGACCCCCTTTCTTGTAGTAAATGCAGTAGTGCTTTTCTACTACATTTAGAAATATGGTAGAGACTTAGGTGGGAAATTATTCTTGGGGATTGTATAAATGTAAAAGCTATTTTCAGGCTAGATAGGTGTTTTAGCAGCTGTTAGTACTTTGGTTTGGGTTGCGCTAACAGAGAGTGCATTGTGACTATGCGCATGGCTGTGAAATCATTCAGCCTTCGAATGCTATCTAAATTTAATGGCTTTATTTGAAAACTGATAGAGTCAGCTCTGAATATCCTCCGGAGTTGAGGTTGCTTGGTTTTGAGCTGTTTCTGGGATTTTCTCAGAGCAAGGGAGTTGTGGCATTTTCGGGCATTCCGGAGCCCTGGAGTTTAATTACTTGTGGTTTCAGCTCACTATTAAGTGAAGGCTGGCCACAAGTGGTATATTTGGTCATTACTATGGGAAATGGGTGGTTTGTTACCCTGAGTGTTAGTGCAATTAGTAATTGTACTGTTGTGGAGAATCAATTAAGATTCATTAGCGCTTTAAAAACTTTAAGCTTTTGACATGTAAAATAAGGAGAATTACTTGTGCTTACCCTCGGAAGATAAATACCTTTAGTTTGGTTTTGGTCTTGAAACGTGGGTTTTTGGCATTTGTGGAGCCTTTGGAGTTGCTGCACTCTCAACTTCCTGTGTCCTTGTTTGTTCTAGGAGCCGGCCGGCCATGCTCGCCCTTCTTAAGTATTGTTAGGAAGGGGTGGTGTTTACTGGTCTGTAGAAAAGGAGTTTAAAATGTTCAGAAAATATATAATTTATTTCTGAGAGAGGGAATACATTAGTAAATGAGTTTAAGGACATATTCTCTTTGGAATAAAATAAAGGACTAGAATATAAAATAAAGTAATTAAAAGTTGTAAGTGAAGGTGGAGTTTGAAGGTCACCTGATCCTGGCTGGATATGAAAGTGTGAACCTTTGAGTCAGTAATTTTTTTTTGTTAACAGAGATTCATCAGCACAGATTCATCAGAGATGAGATTCGTCAGAGAGGTGTAAACAGGTGGAGACTTAAATCCTGTTGTGGTGAGCCTAGAGGTGCGCTCTAGATGCTGCTGAAAAGTGCTCTATGGAGTTATTTGAAAAAACTGTTTTGGTTTATGTTCCGAATGGAAGATTTAAAACTGCCAGAATATCCTGTGTGAGGTTTATGCCTTTATATTGTCTCTCTTAAAGACTTATAAATATGAGATGATGCCAGATGCTCTAATGTCTACTATCGAAATGGAAGTGAAAAAGGAGAAAAATACTGTGCCATTCTGATGTTATCCTGATGTAAGTGATGTTTGAAAGAAGAATCAATTAAAATTGAAGAAAATTGCAAAAAGTGGTGAGACATTTTTTCTGTGACTGCCCACATAAACCTACGCCCCACCACACTCCCAATTCTAGACTTTCATAAGAGACCCATTTAATAAAACTCCATTTCTATCTGACAAAATTGTTTGACATACACACAATGGATGAAAAAATGTTCCATTGTTTCTTCCAATCCAGCACACTCTAATGTAATGCATTGTCTTTCTAATATGGGCTTATGTTTAAGGTTCCCTTTTAACCCCAACCTCCCATGGCAACTAAGCCACTGGACATCCCACATTTTGATCGGGATTCTTTTATCTCTAAGTGTCCTTATGGCATTTCTTATTTTATTGGGAGTATATTTTGGAAAATCTACCTGAGTAGCAAAATTCCTCCCCATAATATCTACATTTAGGGATTTTCTATGTAAATCCTGTATGTGTCCTTTAGTAACACTTCATAACTTTAGTTTCCGGATGTTAGGTACTGTAAAACCTGGGATCTCTAACGGTCCCTGTAGTCTAGGGACATCTTCCCCCCAGTTCAACAAGAAAGGCCATGGAAAGCACTCCATCTGTAGGTGGCACCTATGTCCTTATATAACTCCTTATAAGCATCTTTAAGGGATGTTTGCCTCAAAACCTTTTGTAATGCATGAGTATCAAAGTAAACTTTTTGTTGTACTTGATCCTTGATTTTTCTGTCTAAATTACAGTTCATGCCCCTCCCCCCCATATAACTTGTTTTTGAGTGAAAAGATAGGGTTGAATAGTTTGGAACAGGTCTTTTCAGGATGATTTGACCTGAGGGGCATACATATTAATAAGTCTAAATGGAAAACCTTTAGACACACGATCCAACCGGAGAGCCCTCCCTGGTTGTATATCCACTAGCCTTGTAACTTGAACATTAGTATGGTTAAATAAAATGCCTAAACCATCTGCTGCATCTTCCCCATATGACCAGAAAGTAGGCCCATTGGTTCACAATATTTTTTGACTCATATCAAGCAAACAACTAAACCTTGGTTCCTGAAGAAAAGTAATATCTACATCTAAGGTGTGACAAAAATGCAAGCAGGGGCCATCCTTTTTTTTTACAGTTTTTGATGCTGCACGCATTTAAGGAAACAAGCTTAATTGCTGTTGTAGGTTTTGTTTTGTGTCTCCCTTAAGGTTTTTTAAAAAATGTTTTCCATTTTTTCCCTTTTCTCTTCTTAGTCTCTGCACCCCCCCGTCACATTCCATTTCAGAAAGAAAACCAGATCTTGTGGAAACATCTGATTCTGAACCCCTCTCCTGATCCTGTAAAACCGAATTTCCAGTAGGGATTTCAGAATTTTGTATAACATGTCTGCTAGAGGCTCCGGGCACCCTTCTTGGATGGGGGGTTAGAAACTATGATGTATGTTTGAAACTATTACTTTTACATTGGTATTGCTTTGTGTTTAATTATTTTAGTTTTTAATTCAGGAAAGGGGATTTCAAAACTGCTTATCTTGTCAGCATCTTCAGAAGGGTTGAAATAACTGCATATCTGATAATTTTCTTTGTGGCTAACTGGACTGTTTACTAGAATTCTGTGACAATCTGCATCAATATATTTTGCAATATTTGCTGGTGGTGGCTGTGTGCTTTAAAATAGCAAAGACTGCAGTTTGTAATTGGATGCCAGTCATAGCCTGAGGTGGGGGAAATTGTTTTCACAAGTCAGGGAGACCTGCATCACAGCCAATTGTTCCAGCTTGAACATTTCAGCATTGATCAATTACTATAAACTACTGGTGTGATCCTGTTTCAGACAGAAGTCCATCTTCTTCCAAGTTGAGTAACTGGATGTACATTGAAACAACTGAGAAGCTGCATGGGATACATTATATTGGAACAGATATCTGCAACGAATCTCTCTCTTGCTTACATCTGAGGGAAGTTTTTCTTACTTTTACATTGGTATTGCTTTGTGTTTAATTATTTTAGTTTTTAATTCAGGAAGGGGGTTTTCAAAACTGCCTATCTTGTTAGCATCTTCAGAAGGGTTGAAATAACTGCATATTTGTTTTTCCTTTGTGGCTAACTGGACTGAATACTAGAATTCTGTGACAATCTGCATCAATATATTTTGCAATATTTGCTGGTGGTGGCTATGTGCTTTAAAATAGCAAAGGCTGCAGTTTGTAATTGGATGCCATACATAGCCTGAAGTGAGGGGAATTGTCTTCACAAGTCAGGGAGACCTGCATCACAGCCAATTGTTCTAGCGTGAACATTTAAGCATTCATCAATTACTATAAACTACTGGTGTGATCCTGTTTCAGAGAGAAGTCCATCTTCTTCCAAGTTGTGTAACTGGGTGTGCTTTGAAACAACTGAGAAGCTGCATGGGATATATTATATTGGACTAGATATCTGCAATGAATCTCTCTCTTGCTTACATCTGAGTGAAGTTTTCTATACTTTTACATTGGTATTGCTTTGTGCTTAATTATTTTAGTTGTTAATTCAAGAAGGGGTTTTCAAAACTGCTTATCTTGTCAGCATCTTCAGAAGGGTTGAAATAACTGCATATTTGATTTTCCTTTGTGGCTAACAAACCACCAGGCTGTTTTGGGGCTGGGGAGGTTTACCTGTGTCTGACTTGGATGTCTGAATTTTTCTCTGTTTGATTAGCAGGGTATTTTCTCTGTCAAATTGTTGTGTAGGGCATCTTGCTGACAGGAAGGCACTCATCGCAGTGGTGGGTGAGAGCTTTTAGATGACTGTTTTGTGTGGGCACAGTTTAGGCCCAACCCTTCCCACCCCTCACCCCCACCCACCCCTAATAGTTCCTTTATACCTGGGGTTCTGACATCATTTCCTCAAAAGTGCAAGGTGCATATCACTGTCATAACCTCTCTAGCACACTGCACTGACAATATAAGCATATACGTTGTATAATATATATATTTCTGTATAACAAACCAATCACACATGCACACACAAAAACAAACAAACAAACAAAAAAAGTAGATAAACATGTGGGGAGTAGTGCAATGCAATGGCTGTGGGGCAGCAATCTTCCGGGAGTCTTTCTGGAGGCTGAGATGCTGCCCTATTTTCAGACAACTCTCTGCCCTGAGGGAGGAAGTTGCCCATCTTCAGGCCACACTGGACAGTAGGAAGGGAACCTCCCCCATCCAGGGAGCACCAGAGCCACCACCACTACCTCAGAGGTTGTGAAGAAAGCAAAGCAGTTGGACCACAGTGGGCTCAGGGAGGGTGAGGATAGTGGAACAGAGGCACACCCAGTTAGTTGTTCCACTCCACAATCCATACACCATTCTGGGGGAGCATAGCTCCCCTATGGATGCACCCACAGAGGAGACTGATGACAACTGTCACAAGGGAGGCCCACAGGAAGGAGGCTGAGGACACCACAGGGAAAGGAAGCAGCTCCTGGTGGGGGACTCAATTATTAGGGGATAAAACTGGGGGGGAGCAGGGAAAACTGAAGTAAGTTGCCTGCCTGGTGCCATGGCTTGCAGGGACAGGAAGCACATCCTCAAGATCATGAGAACAGCTGCAAGGGAGTCTGAGCTGGATGTCATTGTCCATCAAGGGACAAATGACTTGGCTCATCATGAGATTAGAGCAGTGCAGGAGGACATTGTAGAGTTGGGGAAGGGCCTAAGACAAGTAGCACACACAGTATCCTTATCAGAGGTGCTGCCTGTCAATGGCATGGGGGAGGCAAGGGTAATTTGCACCATGCAGTTGAATGAATGGTTGAAAAAATGGTGTGGAGCACAGGGGTTTGGCTTCATTGACGACTGGGGTTCCAACTGGAGGGACACCAGCCTAAACTGGCAGGATGGTCTGCATCTGTCCAGGAAGGGAACAAGTCTTTTGAGCAATCAGTTTAAATGCTTCATTGGCAAGCTTTTAAACTAGTCAAAGGGGAAGGCACTGATAAGCAGCAGGAAAATCCCAGCCTCTCCCTACAAAACAGGGTACTAAATGAGAAAAAGACCGAGGTAGAAAGGTCAGTGGAGGATGCTGCAACAGAAGGTAAAGCCACAAAAAAATGGAGAGCAATGAGTACCAATGCCCTTCATCTGGGTAACAAGCTTCCTGAATTAGTGGCCTTGATGGAGAAGGAACATCTGGATATCGTGGCAGTCACAGAAACATGGTACAGACAAAACCATGACTGGGACATAAACATACCAGGATACACTATCTACAGGAGAGACAGGGAGGGTAAAAGAGGAGGAGGAGTAGCTCTTTACATAAGGGAAGGAATCAAAGCAACAGAACAAAAGGGAAAACAGGGAGGAGAAGAAGCACTGTGGGTAAATTTGGAGACCGGCAATGGCACCACAATCCGAACAGGGGTTGTATACAGACCCCCTTCTCAGGGGGAGGAAATGGACAAGGAAATGATAGAAAGTATACTTAGAATGGCAGAAAAAGGGGAGATATTGCTGATAGGTGATCTGAATATACCAGATGTTAACTGGAGTGCAGTTGCAGCAGCCATTTCAAAAAGTAGGGGTATTCTAGATGCCCTACAGGGGGCATGTCTTAGACAAAAAGTATTGGAGCCCACTCGAGAGGGAGCAATCTTAGACCTGGTTCTCTCAAATGGAGATGGAGAGAGGATCACAGATGTAGAAGGGGTAGCCATCTGGGAAGTAGCGACCGTCGAACAGTATGGTTCACAATAAATACAGCAATAGAGTCAAGCCATACAAAGGCAAAAGTACTGGACTTTAGGAGGGCTGACTTTGCCAAAATGGGTGAGTGCCTAAGGAATGCAATAGCAAGTGGGCAGGAAGGAGGGGTAGAAGAACAATGGGGAATAATGAAAACTGCCATCACAGAGGTAACAAGCCTTTGTGTGAAGCAAATAAACAAAACAAAATGATGTAAGAAACCACTATGGTTCTCAAAGGAAGTGGCAGTGAAGGTTCAAGAGAAAAGAAAGCATTCAGGAAGTACAAGGAATCACAGAAGGAGCAGGACAGAAACTGTATCAGTTAAAGCAAAGGAGGCTGGGAGGCAGTCAGAACAGCAAAAGCCCAAACTGAGGAAAAGATAGCCAACTCAGTTAAGAAGGATAAAACCTTTTATAGGTACATCATGGAGCAGAAGACCAAGGGAGGATAGTGAGGGCTTAATAAAGGGGATGGAGGGTGGGCAGAGGGAGACTGTGAAAGGCAGAGATACTAAACAAATATTTTGCTTGAGTATTTACAAATGAAGAGGAGGTACCTAAAACAAACAGTAGAAACACTCTGGATACAGAAGTTGATACCAGCCCATTACAGAAAAAGGGTTATGAAAGAACTCTTAAAACTGAAGGTGGACAAAGCAATGGGGCCTGATGGGATTCATCCCAGAATTCTAAAGAACTAAAGGGTAGAACTAGTGACACACTGACTACCCTCTTTAACAAATCATGGGAGGATGGGGTGGTACCCGAGGACTGGAGGAGGGCAGATGTGATTCCCTTCACAAAAGTGGGAGCAAGGCAAACAGGAAACTACAGACCTGTTAGTTTAACCTCAGTGATAGGGAACATGATGGAATCACTTCTGAAGGAAAGAATTGTCGAGTATATAGAGGCCAGAGGGGCACAGGACCCTAGGTAGCATGGATTCATAGCGGGAAGGTCATGCCAGATGAATCTGATAGATTTCTTTGAATGGGTGACCAAAGTAGTAGATCAGGGAGGGGCTGTGGACATGGTCTACCTAGACTTTAGCAAGGCATTTGACACAGTCCCACACAAAAGATTAATATACAAGTTAGCCAGCCTGGGAGTGGGTCCCAAGATGACAGCCTGGGTAAAGAATTGGATAGAGAATAGAACACAGAGAGTAATAGTAAATGGAGTCCACTCAGAAGAAAGGGGGCTTACTAGTGGGGTACCGCAGGGTTCAGTATTAGGACAGGTCCTCTTCAATGTCTATATAAGCGACATTGCAGAGGGACTCGAAGGAAAAGTATGTCTCTTTGCAGATGACACAAAGACCTGCAACATAGTTGATGCACAGGGTGGGGTGGAAAGGATGAGATTTGTCAGTGTCAGTGGCTCAGTAGGTAGCACACTCACCTCTGAGGCCGGGAGATCAGAGGGCTGTGGGTTCAGTTCCCACATCTGGCACTTTGGTTAATATCCCAGTACTGACACTGCAGTGCAGCATGAGAGGGGTGCTGCACTTCTGAGGTGCCGTCTTTCGGATGAGATGTTAAACCGAGGTCCCATTCTGCCTAAATTGGTGGTAGTTCAGATGGATGTTAAAGATCTCATGGCACTTATCGAAAAGAGTAGGGGAATTTCCCCGGGGTCCTGGCCAAATTTCCCTCATTCACTAAAAATACCACCAACAGCTTAATGTGGTTCAAGGTCAGTTGGCATTCATGTGTATCCCCTCCCCCGGGTCGTGCCTGAAAATAGGCAGGATTTGTCTAGTGCACTTACCCGGTCAACAAAAGCTAAATAAATAAATAAAAGCTAAATAAATAAGAAGGGACTTGGCGAGGTTAGAGGATTGGTCAAATGTATGGCAGCTTAGATTCAATGCTAAGAAGTGCAAGATAATGCACCTGGGAAACAAAAACCCAGGGGAAGAGTACACAATGGGGGGTGAGATACTAACAACAACAAAAATGGAAAGAGACCTGGGGGTAGTCATATCAGATGACCTAAAGGTGGGCAAGCAATGTGAGAAGGCAGCAAGGAGGGCTGGCGGAATACTGGGATGCATAGGGAGAGGCATCACCAGTAGAAAATAGGAAGTTATTATCCCTCTGTACAGACAGCTGGTAAGACCTCATCTGGAGTACTGTGTGCAGTTCTGGAGACCCAATCTCCGCAAAGACATAGACAGGATGGAAGCTGTCCAGAGGAGGTCAAGTAAAATGGTGCAGGGTCTGCACCAGAAGACATATGAAGAGAGACTAAAGGAGCTTAATATGTAGCCTCGAGGAAAGGAGGAGAGGGGGACGTGAATAGAAACTTTCAAGTACCTCAGGGAATCAGCAAAGTACAAGAGGTAGCATCTTTCAAAAAGAGGTGTGCAAGAACAAGGGGCACAATTTAAAGACAGGGCGGGCTCAGAGGTAATTTAAGGAAGTATTTTTTCACAGAGAGGGTTGTGGATGCATGGAGCAGCCTTCCGGAGGAAGGTTGTGGAGTCAAAAACAGTGGTGGAATTCAAGCATGGATGGGACAGTCATAAGGCTATTCTAGGGGGTTGGGGTAGGAAGAAGTAGGCAGCTGGTTAACTAGGATCTGTAACTTATCCAGTAGGTAGGGAAATGGGCAGACTGGGTGGGCCAAGCGGTCCTTATCTGCCATCAAATTCTATGTTTCTATGTAGAAGGCAGTAGTGGCATTGTACCCTTTCTACTTTGAGCTTTAGAAGTAGTCAGTACTTCTGGACCCATACCAGAAAGGCTCTTATGTGTAACCTGCTGTGGGGTGTCTTGTAAAGCTGCACCTGATTCCTGTCCCAGGGCCTGTGTGTGCACAGACATATTTGTGCCTGCACTAGAAGTAGATGCTGAAGTAGAGGGGCCTTCACTAGATGAAGAAGCAGAGATAGTAGGGCCTGTTCTAGGTGTGTCCCTACTCTGATGCCTGTCTTGTGCTGAGGTTATTAGATCTTCTTCATCTATGCCTCCCTGCCTATTCTGTTCAGCCCAAGGATACTGGTGATAGGCATGACCCTGCTCATCACATAAGTTACAATGAAAAGTATTCCTACATGTCTCATTATCATGGTCAAAGTCTCCATAGAGAGCACATTTCACTTTGTCACATGCACTGCTAAGAAGTCCCCGACTACTACATTTGTAACAGGCTTTGGGCTGCCCTGAATAAAAACAACCCCCCGTCCTTTCCCAGAAAAAAAAACTATTTGGGATATGATACACTTCAGTTCTCATTATATGCAATTTTACTTTTAACTTCCAGCTTGCTGTCCAAATACCTTCCCCATCAATAATCGCTTCAGGTGGCCCTAACACTGTACATTTTTTTTCCAACCAGAAAAGGATATCCCCTACATTCAACCCCTCATTTTGGAACATGATTTTAACTGTTTTATATAGAGGCTTTGTAAAGTAAAGTAGTAAGTAAGTAAGTAAAGTAAAATTTTTTTTAAGCGCTTTTCAAAGCCAAAGCACTGTACAAATAAAACAATTAAAATACATACATATAACACACAACAAAAATAACAATATGATTACAATAAAATCACTCTCCATATGCCTGTTTAAATAAGTAAGTTTTCAATTCTAACTTAAAACTCTCAACGGTCAGGCAGCCTCATATCCGACAAGGTAGAGAATTCCACAGGGTAGGGGCAGCATAAGAAAATGCCCGAGCTCCAGAGGTTTTAAGCGGACCCTGGGAACCTCTAGCAATCCCTAAATCGGTGGGCGGAGCGAGCGAGAGGGACAGTAGGGAACAAGAAGATCTTGAAGATACCGTGGTCCCTGTTCATGTAGGGCTTTATAGGTCAGTAACCCGACCTTAAAGATGATCCGCCACTGAACCTCGGCAGCCAGTGCAGTTCGCACAGCACTGGCGTAATATGACTTCTCATAGATGTCCCAGTCAAAAGCCTGGCTGCTGCGTTCTGCACCAGCTGCAAGTGGTGGATATCAACCCCTGGTAGCCCTAGGCACAGGGCATTGCAGTAATCAAGGCGAGAAGTAACAAAGGCATGGACCAATACTGGAAGGTCAGCCGGAGGAACCAGGTGTTTCACCAGAGCGATATTCCTAAGATGATAAAAGGAAGATTTGATAACGGATGACACCTGAAACTTCAGGGTCAAACCATCGTCGATAATAACGCCCAGGTTACACACCCAATCTGAGGTTGAGAGCTGGGCACCATCGATCCATATGCCCGAAGGAAGCCCAGCCCTACAACCCGCCTCAAGGCGACCTGGGTCCACGACCAACACCTCAATCTTATCCAGGTTTAACCTTAGCCAGCTGGCACTCATCCAATCCTTGATCTCGGATAGACAGCTGTTAAGTATAGAGACTGCATCTTCCTGTCCGGGACTAAAAGACAAATACAGCTGGGAATCATCTGCATAGCAGTGAAAACCCAAGCTGTATTGCCTAATAATGTCTCCCAATGGCAGCATACAGACAGTGAACAACATGGGTGCTAAAATGGAGCCCTGCGGAACCCCACAGGGCAGAGAGAAGGTATCAGAGGAATAAATTCCGGTGACAACCCTCTGTCTCCGCCCCGTGAGAAAAGATTGAAATCACTGCAGAACTGTACCAGACAGTCTGCAGTAGAACCGCAGGCATTCCAAAAGCACACTATGGTCCACAATGTCGAATGCTGCAGAGAGATCAAGAAGGACTAAAATAGTACACGCCTTTCGATCTCTCGCTACCAGGAGATCATTTAGAACCCGGACAAGGGCAGTCTCAGTACTATGTCTTTTCCTAAATCCCGATTGGAGAGTATCATAGACATTGTGATTTGTAATATGGTTGTCCAGTTGCAGTGCAACCAACATTTCAATAACCTTACCCAAAAAGGGTAGGTTAGAGACAGGTCTGTAGTTAGCTGGACAGTTCGGGTTCAATGAAGGTTTTTTTAGGAGTGGTTGAATGACCGCCTCCTTTAGGGGATCAGGAAAGATCCCCTGCTCCAGAGATTTCCAAACAATTTCAGCAATGGTCGGACAGATAGTATCTACGCAACTTAATAATAGAGGCGCAGGGCCCAGATCCAAACTACATCTGGTTGGACGTACAATCTGGACAATCCTCACAATATCCATGAACTCCGGCCTACCAAAGTCAAACCAGGCAACACAGGTGTTTGTTTCCCCCTGCCGATCACTGCAAGCTCTTGAAGAATGAGCCTGGCCGATATCCAACCTAATGCTGACAATCTTATCAGCGAAAAACCGAGCAAGCTCATAACACTTTATTTGTGAAAAATCTCTTCCAGACTGTAGACAGAGTGGATTGCACAGTCTGTCAACAGTCTGAAAGAGTTGAGCTGGTCGGTTCCGCGCAGCAGCAATCTCCCTGGACAGGAATTCTGCCTTCTTACGGGTTAGTGCAGATTGATAGATAACGTAATGATCCATCAATCTAAGTTTGTCATCATCCAGGCAAGATTTCCGCCAGGCCCTCTCTAGCCTTTGCCTTACTCTCCTCAGTTCTTTCAAAGACTCATCAAACCATGGAGTCTTTGGATGCTGGGTGAGTGGGCGAACATGAACAGGAGCAATTTGGTCCAAGGCCCTGCTCACTGCCTTATTATAGGCAAGAACAAGGTTTCCTGGACTCATGCTCTCACCCAAAACACCCGATAGGTCCAGTACCGCCAATAGGCCCTCTAGGTTTACTCCCCTTAAAGGGCGATACTGGACCATCTCCGTAGAGGCAGGCCTATTAGGGGGTGCCCCAAAAATGAATCTTATGGTGTGATGGTCTGTCCACACATTTGGTTCCATCCCCAGATGCATAACATCCAAATCCAGTGTGAACACCAGGTCTAAAGAGTGTCCCCCTATATGGGTAGCAGAGGTAACTACCTGTAACAGGCCCAACATAGACATGAGTTGGAGGAAATTCTTTCCAAAATGTGAGAGTTCATCGTTGACCCAGGCATTGAAGTCACCCAGTATTAACCATCTGCATGACTCCAATGCCATGTCCACGATGAAGTCCGTGAATTCCTTCAGGAGTTCTCCACCATCGCCGGGTGGACGGTAGATGAGGAGAATCCTAAACTCTGCACCTGCTGCCAGGATACACTCAAAAGACCTGGCGTTACCAACTGGCACCTCCACAAGACTCAGATCTGATCTAAAAAAGATGGCCACTCCCCTGCCCCTATAATCCAATCTTGGACGGTGCATCACCGAGAACCCAGCCAGAGCAGCAGAGTCTAAAACAGGACCTGCATTCTCATCCAGCCAGGTCTCGATGATACATGCCAGGTCAGATGTTGTAACAAGATCTGCAATAATAGCAGTCTTGTTCCTAATAGACCTGGCATTACATAGCACCGCCCGAGTTGGATGGGTTTTTGGAGAAGAATGCGGCACCTGCCCACAATCTGTGGAGCCCTTGGGTATGGGAATCAGACAAGGAGAACCCCTCTTCTGGTCCCATTTCACCCCAGGGCATCTCCTTGACCCAACTATCCCTATCTGCCCACCCCCCTCCAATCTCCCACTCTGTCCGGCCCACCCATCCCTTAAGTGCCTTCTCATTATACCCACTATGCGGCAGTTATTAAGAACATCATTGGACAACCGAGGACAATAAAAGGGGCGGAGGTCCCTGAGCAGAGTGGGAGAGTAGCGCCTGACCATTGTAAACCCCAAACACATCTTTAATAACAATTATCTAATAAATTAATTCAAATAAATACTCCTAACAAATAAGCTCCTTTTTCTCACAAAAAGGAGGCAAAAATATACATAAAATTAAAATAAATCCCAACTCAAAACTAACCTAAACAATAAAATATCATTAAATATAAAACTTAGAATAGTTTTGTATTTTTAAACACTAAAGCACCTCTCACGTGCAATAGTGCAATAGATATTATAAGATCTCCTAAAACTACCTCTCACATAGCAGGGGACGTTTTCAGAGTGTTCAGAGCAAATAGAGATCAAATAAGTCCAAATAAATAATATTGCACACAAAAATCCAGTGGTAGGGATCTGAATCAAAACTCAACTTAACAAAGAGATCTGAAGGAGTCCACAAATCCAGCAGCAGCTTGTACTTCAAGGACCACACTCCAAACAGTCAATTTACTAGGAAGCAGGTAGATCAATGTGATACCTGAAACAGCAGTAATAGCAGCCTTACCCGGTCAACGACCCATGGCTATAACCATCCCATGAGTCAGCCCAAACAGTCGAATCCTGGGAAGGTCTAGAAGAAGCCCTAGTCCCCCCAGCTTCCTAGGGGTAAATGGGCAACTCCTGCCCGGTCGGAGCCCGAGAGGCAACCACTGCTTCTATAGCAACCTTACCCGGCTAGCAACCCGCAGCTACAAACATCCCATGAGTCAGCCCAAACAGCCAAATCCCAGGGTGGTCTAGGAGAAGCCCCAGGTCCCCCAGCTTCCCAGGGGGAATGATGGGTATGGCCCGGAAAGGTAACCATAAAGGCTGAATTTTACAATTTTCATATCGCTGCCAAAACTTATTTAAGCCAGTAAAAGATTTAAAACTAATAATAACAGAAGGGGAATTTTTTATTCAAGATTTTCAAACAAAAAATACAGAAAAGTATTACATCATACATACACAGAATAAAAAGAATCAAAAACCAGAAAGAAAAATATAAAAATGTCAAAAGGAAAACAAAAGAAAAAATCATCAGAAAAGGAGTATGGCATACAAAATCATAATAAAAGGAAACAAAACCTTGGAAAAAAATATTGCAGCTTACAAGAATGTCAAAATCATATAAAAAAAAATCCCCACCCAACTGACCCCCTCCCTGCCAAAGAGTGGGGAAATTTTTTTTTTTTTTTCCAAAAGTGTCAAACAAAATACAGAAAGGTATTACAGCATACAAAATCATAAAAACAAACTAAATACAAGTGTGTCAATGTAAAAAAATATATATATCCAACAAAAAAAAAACTCCCCCCTACAACAGGAATAGGGAAATTCATCAAACCTTAATACAGAACTAGGCAGAGGTGGAAAGAAAAACTGATATTTCAAACAGTCCTGAAAAACTGAAAGTAAAATACACTAAAAAACAACAGTGGATGAAAAAAATAATGAAAAAGACTGTTGTAAAACTCAAGTAATGGGAACATCTGAGTCAGTGACCCAAGGAAGATTCCTCCAGGATTGAAAAACCCAGGAAGCTAGTCAAGTTTTAACCTCTAGTCTGTACAGCTGTCTGAGTTCCCAAACAATTTTCTGCAGCAGCACTGACAGAGGTACAAATCTCTTTTGTAATGTGAACCAATATCTGGAGTTCCAGATACACCATTTCACCACAGTAATAATAACCTGTAGTGTAGAAGTATCCCATTCACTCCAAGAAGAGTAAAAAAAAAACATATAATAAAACCTCTAAAGAACTAGTATGAAAGGGAGAGACTACCTCAGGAATCAGCTAAAATAGCCCAAAAGGGTGAAACATATGAGCATGAAAAAAATAAATGAAATGTTGTTTCAAGTTGCTGCATACAAGTAGGCCGAGAACAAAACCGTTCAGAAAGTTGTTTGTGTTTCTGGTGGTCTTTAATGTTCAACCGATTGTGGCAGCATAACCAATGGATATCACATATTTTTTCTGGGATCCTGGGATTGTTAAGAAAGCCAAGCAGAACCTGAGTGTGAGTAGTGGGACAATGTGGGAAAGAATTTAATTCATGAAATTTGGTGACTATTATCTATTTATGCAAAAGTTTTCTATGTTGTCCACTAACCATAGTAGTAGACAGTTGCCAAATTTTAAGTTTTAAAAACACATCTCTCATGTAAGGAGGACTGATATATGAAACACGTAGTATTCTGAGAGAGGCAGCCTCCCATTGTGCAAACCAAGGACTACATGTAAGGGTAAACAAGGGAATCCAAGGCCTTCAAACTTGAGTTAACATAGGTCTAAAATTTATAATTAGATACATAACCATAAACCAGACCACTGGATTTATCATTTCTAGGCTCCCCTGGGATTTTTGAAGGTACAAAACATTCCGTTTTTAGGATTCAGTCGGCTGCCCAAGACTGCCTGAGAAAAAATACTATACAAGGAGGTTTCCAAAGTTCGAGGTGGGGGGAAACAACCAACTAACATGTAAAAAAATAGGTAAAAGAAATGTTTTTATTAAATTAACCCTCTTTAATTTCCCCATATGCCAGGAATTCCAGGCTGTCACCACCCACTGGGCTTGATAAAGTTTTGGACCCCAGTTTAAAATGTCCAAATCTTGGAACCCAAAGCGTATCCCCAAAATAGTAATCAGGTCTCTGGTGAGTTTTCCTGCAATTGTATCTAGGAGAATTGGTGGCCTTCCAAATTGACACCCTATACATTTTGACATGTTGAGGGAGGTGCCTGACAAAGAACTAAAAGACTGATAAATAATCATTACAAGTGTTGCGGAGGTTGAGTCACCGACCAAGATGGTAAGATCATCTGCATAAGCTAAAGCCACATGGGGAATCTCATAAGTGTCAACAGACACATGTTTTAGTAATGGTGTAGAATTTAGAACTCGCAAAAGGGGGTCAATACAGAAAACATATAAAAGAGGGCTTAGAGGGCAACCTTGCCTAACACCCCTTTTAATCATAATCATAGGTCCTAACCAACCTTTAAAGGGGACAGGAAATTTTGCTGCTTGGCAGCTGTTTTATAAAGTCATTATTCTCATAAATGATATGCATTCTCCCAAAGTATCCATATTTAACTGTATCTAAATAAAAAGTCACAGGTAAAACTTTAGTTTGCATTGTTGCGTTTTTATGGGCAGCATTCTACTATGGTTCACTTCATGGAATCACTTACGTGGAGTTTTCACTATGTCACAATTTGTGCACAGAATGCTAATCATGAACTGCTGAACTATCAGAACTCTGCTTAGAGTTCTGTACACAAACCATGACATAGTTAAAACTCCAAATTATTGGTTCCATGAAAAGAACTGTAACAGAATGCTGCCCATAAAAACAAGACAATGCAAAATACAGCTTGCTATATCACTTTTTATTCAGGTACAGTTAAATATGGATGCTCTAGGTGAATGCATATTATTTCTGAGAATAAGAACTGTATAAACAGCTGCCAGTTAGAAAAGATTTCCTGTCCTCTTTGATAAGGAAAGATACAGTAGCTGACTTATACAATGCTTGTAACCACAGAATGAAGGGGGCAGGAATTCCATACTGAGTAAGTGTGTCCCAAATGTTCAGCAGTATCTAAAGCTTGCTTTTGATCTAGAGGCAAAAGAAAACCAGATAAACCTTCCCTATTGTCCCTTTCAATCAATTCCCATAAAAGAATGAGGTGGTCGCTCATTTGTCTCCCCAGGATAGAACAGGTTTGAGTAGGGGAAATAAGATGAATAGCCACCTGTAATAATCTGGTGTGTAATATTTTAGCAAGGATTTTAAAATCGGTATTCAGTAAGCTAATTGGTCTCCAATTTGAAAAATTAGTCATATCTCCCTTCTTATAAAAGAAGACCAATAGACCTCACACCATATCTAAAGGGATAGAAGCAGACTTCAAAAGAAAAGGAAAAACCAAAGCCAATTCCTTAGAAATCAAAGGTCTGAATACTTAAAATACTTCCAGGGTAAGCCAGTCTAAACCCGGGACTTTTTTTGTTTGTAATGATATTATGGCCTGTTCGACCTCAGGAGCAGAGATATCCATAGTAAGTTCAGACAACAGTACTAGGGGTGGTGGATAGAAATGCAGAAACTGAATCATATAAAGAGGATGGATGTGAAAACAAAGAAGCAGTATGCTGTGAAACAATACGAAAAATATTCTCCTTATCAGTATATAGATGGCCATTGAGACCTAAAAGACGGTCCATCTGTTTATGATCAACACTACTGTGGCAATGAATATGGGGCAGATGACTTCTGCCATACCATGAGTACCAAAAACTTGTTGATTCCATAAACTGGCAGCTTGGCGTAAGTGAAAAGATTGCATATCATACTGTAGCAGAGTAATCTGTGACTTGAAATCATGAGACATAGTCCTTGCCAATGACTGGAGTTTTTGTAAATGTTTATGCTGTTGTAAGTATCAGAAATAAGTATTCAAATTAAATTTCCTACTTTCCGACTGTAATAATTTCCTCAAATCCAGTTTAACTGTTGTCCACCAGAGGGCAGGATTGTCAAACATATCAAAAATTGAGCATTTATGGGCCATAAAGTACTGGAGATTTTGTAAAAACAATGTCTGGGAAAGGAGAGAAGAATTGAATTTCCAATAACCTGGACCTTGTGGGAAGTGCACATCAGAACCTAAATGTAAACAAAGCAATTTATGGTCAGAAAACTCGATTTCTAAAACTTGACAGGAGGAAAAAGAAAGTGTATCACAGATGAAAAAAAAATCAATTCTAGTGGCCAACTGACCTTTCTGAAAAGTGGGGTGTACATGTTTATTGATAGACATATAGGCATCCTTTAAATGAGAGGTGGAAATTACTGTTTGCAATGTGGACATGTCAAAAAACACTTTGGTAGCAGAAGCCTTAGAACCTCTATCATGCTTATCAAGGCCACAATTAAAATCCCCACCAAGAATCATTGCCTGGGAGGAAATTAAAAAGGGTTGAATGATCGTAAATAAAGAAACCCTATCCACATTTGATTGTGGTGCATAGACATTAAGAAAACAAAAATAAAAGTTATCAATTTTAGTATCCAAGATCAATACATGTCCAGGAATCAAATCAATCAATCTGATTAAAGCAACATGTAGGTCAAAACGGAACAAAATTCCCACCCCAGAACAAGATTCAGGACCCAAGGACCAATAGGAGGGACCATCATGCCAAAGTTTGGCAACAATACTCAGTTCAGAGACAGTGTGAAGCCTGGTAGCTTGTAAAAAAATTATTTTCAAGGGGCTAGACATGAAATAAGACAGTGTTATCCGTCTTTTTCTAAGGCTCATCATACTGTTTACATTTAAAGAGCCAAGGGACAATGGCCACATGGAGAGAGGAAAAAATTAAGCCAGAAAGAAAAAAAATTTACCAGGGAGGCTTTTTCCCTCGTTCATCGAGACCTACGCTGTTGGTCCTTTGGGAGGGGGGTTGAGCATCAGTCTCAGAGGGAATATCAACCTGAGAGGACCACAAGGAAGAACCCTCTGAATCTGCATCAGACAGTTCAGAGGATTGAAAGACATCATAACAATTTCTCAAAGGCAAGTCTGATGTTTTTGAGACTTTCGGGGCAGGCTGTTCAGCAGCTTGAGACCTTTTGGTAGATCTCTTACTGACCGAAGGAGGGGGCATAATGGAAGGCAAAGAGTCAATGGGAACCATCTCCACCACAGGGGAAACACTAGCACTGGCTATCAAAGTCTGAGGAGGCAGGGATTCTGCAGCCTGATGTAGGGGTGGGGACCCTGGAGGAGCTAGTGGAGGGGGTATATCAGGAGGGGCAGGTTGTCTTGGTGGGTGAGGAAAAGAGTCACGTTGGGCAACAGCAATTAAAAGCCTCTTCTCAACAGCATCCGAAGAGTTGGATTAATTATGAGCTGCCCACTTACAGCTCTGATAGGTATGGTCCAAAGAGTCACAAAGATTACAATGTGGCTCATTCAAACAATTCCTACTAGTATGACCCAAGGATCGACAAAGAGTACACTTCACCTGATCACAAAGGCTACTCAAATGAGTGCAAGAACCACATTTATAACAAGCTTTCGGTTGTCCAGCATAAAATAAGACACCCCTATCCCGACCCCCCCCCAAAAAACAATTTGGTAGGTGACTGAGACCTGTATCAGTAGTATGGAGCATAAACTTCACCTTCTAACCTCCCCGTCCATATATGTTCAGCAACAAAAATTGCTTCAGGGGTCCCTAAGACTGAACAGTGCTATTTCAACCAATATTGCAGATCAGTAGCACTAACCTCCTCATTCCTAAACAGAACCATCACAGTTTTATAAGCTGGTCTAGTTAAAGGGATAGCTTCAAAGGGAATCCATAACGGGGTGTGTTTTAAGATGTTAAACTGTGCCCAAAATCTTTGTAACACTGAATTCAGTTTAAAACTAACATCAAATGTTGCCTCACCCGAAATATGGATGAGGGCGTAAATCTCGTTAGCAAAAAATGTCATAGACCCCTTTAATAAAGTTCTAGCAACAAAAGTCCGATCTGGAAAATCAGTCATACCTCCTTTATACAGGAGATGAACCGCATTATGTCATTTGGCCGGATAGATAGGCTGATGAAATAGGGATGCATATGGTTTCATAGTAGGTTGAGGTAGAATGTTAAAAGACGCTTCTGGGGGCCACACCGGTGCAGCTGTCATAGAAGGGGTAGGAACGGAGCCTGACTTAGGCAGTATGGCAACTGGTTCAGCAACCGGGTTCACAGAGACGGGTACTACATTATGGAGATCTTGAGCATGTAGAGCAAGAACTGGGCTGCCAGTCAAATGTAATGCTGAAGGGATATGCAAAGGAGAAGACACGTCAGGACCACCCTGGGTGTGTAGAATGACCTAAGAGGAGGAAGCAGAGCAGTCCATAGGAGAAAGCACCATAGCTCTCAGAAGAACTGGAGAAGTGACAATCGAAGTCAGACAGACACCCATTGCCCCATCTGTTTTTGAATCCAGCCTGTGCTGAGAAGAGATGCAGAAATGTGAGGAGGCGTTGCAAGAGGGGAAAATCCATTGGGGGAACGTCTTAGGCTAGATGGACCATCTAAACATACCATTCCCAACGCTCCACCCACAAACACCTCAGAGGAAGCAGGAGCGCTAGGAGCAAGCTCAGGTGAGGGTAATTCAGCAGAAGACGTAGAACAGGACAGTGTTCTAGGAGGATTCTTGACCATCGCAGGAGGTGATACAGCAGGCTATGAAAGATTAGCAGGCAGGGAAGGAGTAGCCAGCAAATGTGCAGCAGACAAGGCAGATTGCAGTTCTTGACGGTGCTGAGTATAACCCTCAGTTTCAGCTCTCAATTGTTGTTCTAGATTGTGAATGTCAGGATGGTGAGCAGCAGTAGCAAAGGATCCACTCACCAATGCTGGCTGGTCTTCAGAGG
The DNA here is from genome assembly GCA_016271365.2 of Neoceratodus forsteri. Classification (NCBI taxonomy): domain Eukaryota; kingdom Metazoa; phylum Chordata; order Ceratodontiformes; family Ceratodontidae; genus Neoceratodus; species Neoceratodus forsteri. The sequence goes on along the minus strand of CM028135.1, from coordinate 1,032,053,287 downwards.
AGGCAGGTACAAAATCTGTCATAGGAAAATTAGAGACAACAGGAGATACATATAGTAATACTGCAGAAACATTCATAGGAATCACGGTCTCAAAACAGTGAGAGACAGGAGTAGAGACCTGGGCTCCTGCCTCAGTAGCATCCATACAGTCAGCCAGAACCTCCGTGGCTGCCATCTTGGTCAGGAACCAAGACGACATAGGTTCCCCTACTGAAAGAGTAGAGGAATTTCCCCGGTGTCCTTGCCAAATGTCCCCATTCACTAAAAATACCACCAAAAGCTTAATCTGGTTCAAGATCAGTTGGCATTCATCTGTATTCCCCTCCCCTGGGTCATGCCTGAAAACAGGTAGAATTTGTCTGGTGCACTTACCCAGTCAACAAAAACTAAGTAAATAAATAAATAAAGTGAGCCAATCAGGTATTGCCCCATATTTTAAATGCAGCCAACTTTGGCAGTTAGCAAATCAGAATAGGGCCTCAGCTGATGGGAGGTCCACCTTGCCAACTGTGGGGCAAATCCTTGATGGTGAAAGACTGAAATAAACCCACATTTTTATCTGCAGTAGTGCCTGGTGTGTGCATAATTTGTGCTGAGTGTAGTTTCCTTGCTGTTTTCATTGTGCTGGTTTAGTACACTGTGTGTCTGGCAGGATCCATTAGACGCCAGAGTATTAGTAAGAAAATATGGAACTACTTGGAAGAGGAATGCCAGAGTAAGGTATCTGAGAGGAAAAACAAGAGCCAGTCAAGCAATTGTGATGTCTTGCAAATGGGTGTATCCAAATACAGTACAGGTGTGCATGCTGTGCTTGTTCTTGACATGAATGGGTGCTCTCCACTGATTGACTGCCTGTCCTCAGCACCATAGCAGTATGCATGGGCAAAGAAAAATAAAACAAAATGTCTTTAATATCTAGTACATTAAATGCATAGAGAAACAAGTTACAGAGTGGAAAAATAATCTACAAGTTAAGCACATGTCAAACGAAAATCACTAAAGAACCCATGGTAGAGCAAACACAACTGGTGACATGCACTGCTGCTTTAATTGTCATCTGCCTTTGCTGGCCCGGATTTAGCTTGGAGAAACTATATTTACAAATTTAGTACCACTTCTCACCCTCTTGGTTAAATGTTCTACCTGCCTATTTGTCAAACAACTTCTGCACTCCTCTAGCAGACCCTCAGTAATGAAGTTTAAATGCAGAAACTAAGTCAGGGTCCTGTTTAAGTCCCTCCCCAAATTTCTAACTACAGGTTCCCTAGAGCTCAGGTGCAGACAATGTCTATCTACCCTCTCTTGACCTCTGAGCAGCACACAGCTCTTTAAGTACTTCTACTTAAATGCAGTAGGCACCCTATGGTCCCAATTTAGCTTTCTGACACTATGGGCTTGGTTCTCAAAGATCCCAGAATAATGAAAGGGGCTTGCACCACAAGGATTGGCGCAAATTGCCACTTGTGCCAAAAGATGCACCATGAGCAATTCACAAATGCAATCTGCATCAACTGTAGGCTGCATGCACCAAAGGGGACTAGTGCCATCCTCGTGACACAAAAAGGGCTATGATATGGCACTAGGGGGCATGCAGGAGAGGTTACCTGCCACATCCCCTAAATCAAGATTCTCTAAACCATCTCACAGGACAAAAATCTAAGTACCCTTAGACCAGCCTGGGCTTGTCTAAGGGTACTTGTAAGTTTACCTACTGAGAGGGTTAGCGCACTTGTGCCATTCTTGGAGCACTCTCTGGGTGGGAGGGAACATGTGCTGTGCCCCACCCAATCTCCATTTATGAAAATTGATCACATCCCTGGAGGCCTAGCCAATCCCCCCCCAGCCCTGATCTCATTTTATTTCAATGAAACACATCCCTGGTGGTCAAGCGGACCCTCCTAGCACTGATTTCCTTTTATTAAAATGAAACATATTCCTGGTGGTCTATCAGCCCCCCAGCCACATTCCCCTTTCAGTAATATTAGTGACATTCCTGGTGGTCTAGCGAGCCCCTTCCAGCCCTGATCTCAGCATTTATTAATAGATAACATTCTCTGTTGGTTCAGTGGAGCTCCACCCACCACCCTGGCAGACAGTGCCCCACCACCCTGCTCCCCCATCCCATCCCCAAGTCAGAAACTGGCACAGTCCTCTGCTTTCCACCATGGCCGGCCATCAGCTGAGCTGTTACTGAGTGTGTACTGTAAACAGTATGCTCTTATTGAGTGACAGATCATTCAATGAGCTGTCAACCAATGATCGCATACTGTATACAATACATGCTCAGTGACAGCTCAGTTGTCAACCAGCTGTTGTGGAGTGCGGAGGGCTATGCCAGTTGCTGCCTTGGAGATGGGATGGGGGGCAGTGTGGTGGGGCACTGCCTGCTAGGGTGCAGGTCCACTAGACCACCACAGAACATTATCTGTTATTATATGGGAACATCGGGGCTAGGGGGGGTCTGCTAGACCAAAAGGGATGTCATTAATATTACTAAAAGGGGAATGGGGCTGGGGTGAGGTCCGCTAGACCACCAAGGAAATAATTTATATCACTAAAAGTGGATTGGAGCTGGGGGGGTCCACCAGGGACATCCTAGAGTGGCACACTGCTACCCCAAAGCTTGCATCACATCATCCAGATGTGCCAACTGTTGGGCGCATTACCACAGTTGCCATAAGCTGTGGGACTTTGCTAGTAGGACCCTACCTGATAGAAGACAGCCACAGGGTCCCTGGCACACTGGCAATTGGCACAAGCCACTGTTGGTGAAGCTTGCACTGCATTTTGAGAATTGGGCCCGCTATTTATCATTTAAATACCACAACTCTCCCTGCTGGCTAAACTTCTAATCTGTTTGTCAGAAGCTTCCACACTTTGCTACCACAACCTCTGTTTAATGCTGGCACTCACAGGAGTGAGGTTAAAATGCAACTCACTATAAATGGGGTATTTTCTAGCTTATATAGGGGGCTGCTAGAAAAGTATGCACTACAATAAAATCTAAATATTTAGAAAAAAAGATGCTGTCTTATTTTATTTAAAGGGGCACTACAGTCATAAGTTATTAAACAAATACTTTGCGCAGAGTGTAGCCTTTGTGTCCTTTTACTTCTTTTTGTGTTTTGCTGTTAAGAACCTCTTCTCATCTAATAAAAGTTACATTGATAGTTTGGCAAACACCTTAGTGATAACTGAGTGTGCTATTCTTTTAAGAAACAGCTCGAGTTTTCATTAATTATAGCACTGATGACCTGGGTTGATCCGTTTGCCTTTTTATGGCTCTGTGCAGTTAGATTAAATAAAAAGATTTATAAACAAAAAAAGCATTTACTTCTGTTGTCTAGACCTAGAATTCAAACATGCAGATCCCCAGGGACCATGAAACTATTAGGCAAGTTTAAAAAAAACTTCAAACATTAAACAACAGAAATAAAACCCGAGGCCTACACACAAATCAAAAACACTGTGCATAATATATGTTTTTAAAACTTTTGACAGCAGTTTTCATTTAAAGAACCATTCTTGGAGCAAGACACTGTAGAACTAACTTTATGGCCAGCTACCCTGCAGCAAGGCATACATTTATTTACAAAGGAGCAGTTTCTATGAATCCATTATAGGGTACCAAACACAGCTCCTAAAAATGAATTTTCAGGCAGTCATGGCATCACTCAGCCACCTGTGACTGAAAAAGCAAACTAAATCTGACCACCTGCCTAATTCTTCTTTGTTCAGCTTCTCCCTGATGGCTTAAGGAAAGCATACTGAGTGCTCAAAAATTAATCTCCCAGCTCCAAATGATGGAAGCACTGGCTGAGGAAAAAAGGACAAACACAATGCCGACAGTATGCTCAAGGGAAACAGCCTGCAAGATGAGAGACAGCATGGGTCTGTGTTGGGGAGGTCCTGCCAGACTAATCTCACTGCTGTTTTCAACCAGGTGACCAGGACAGTGGACAGGGGCCAAGCATTTGATGTCCTATATAAGGATTTCAGCAAGGCCTTTGACTCTATGCCTCATAGGAGGCTCGTTAGGAAGCTAGATTCTGTGGAAGACCTGGGGGTTTGGACCAAGCTTGCTAGATTGGTAAAGATATGGTTGCATAATAGAAGTCAAAAGGCAATTATCAGGGGGATTTCTCAGAAGCTTGGCCAGTGACCAATGGGGTCTCACAGGGCCTGGTGCTTGGTCCTGTGTTGTTTAACATCTTCATCAGTGACTTAGTAGATGGGTTAAATTGTAAAATATACCTGTCCATAGATAACACAAAGCTTTGGGGAAGGGTGGACCAGGTCCACCTTACAAATGAGCTTGCTCAATGGTGCCCGCCTGGATAAATAAAGATTTTGATTGATTGTTTGATTGATTGAAAAGGGGAGACATAAACTGAAGAAGACCTGGTTAGGTTGGAGAAGTGGTCTGGCATTTGACAACTGAAGTTCAATGCAAAAAAAAGTTGAAAGTTATGCACCTGGGGTGAAAAAATCCAGTGACCAAAAATTGTTTGAACGGTATGTAGGTTACCAAGTCGGAGGAGGAAAAGGACCTGGGGTTAATCATCACAAGTGACCTGAAGCAATTGGCACACTATTGGAGAGCAGCAGCAAAAGCAAATCAAATGCTGGGCTACATACCTAGAGGGATTAGCAACAGGAAGGCAGAGGTCATGCTGCCTCTGTACAGGTCACTGGTAAGTCTGCATCTACAGTACAGTGTGCAGTATTGGTGTCCTACTCTCAAGAAGGATATTGACTTGCTGGACATGGTCCAGAGAAGGGAAACAAAGACTATCCAGGGCCAACAGGGCAACACCTATGAAGAGAGGCTCAAAGGACTCAACATGTACTCCCTTGAGGACAGAAGGGAGAGGGGGGATATGATCGAGACCTTCAAATATGTTAAAGGTATTAAGAGGGTGAATGCAGAGAGCATCTTCAGTCTTAGTGAGAACAAGTCTTCTGGGGAGGGATAGCCTAAAGTTGGTATAGGGAAGATTTAAAAGTGAGATGAAGAGGCACATTTTCCTTGAAGGAGCAGTGACCAAGTGTAACGAGTTCCCAGAGGATGTAGTTTCCTTGAAAACAGTGGATAGCTTAAAGAGAGGATGGGCCAGAATGAAGGGAAAAGTTGCTGGTGGAAGAGGGGTACTTGAGGGGGAACAGGTCCTTCTGTAGACACAGTGGGGACCTGCACACTGGAGCAGACTAGATAGACCACAAGGCCTTTATCTTTTGGCATGTTTATATGTTTGTGTGCTTTCAAGATTCAGCTTCTCATGCTGACTGGAGAAGTTCTGAAGAGAGGAGATTTTACTTTTGGCTTCCAGCTGGTCAACATGATGCATTGCCCTGGGCATCCGTGAGCTCATTAGGAGAAAGTATTCTTTCTTTAATTTTTATTTGTCAAAAATAGGTTCTGATGAGCAGAGCATGTATCCTCCTCTGCTGGCCACACAATACTATAGAATGAGGGTGAGGAGTCCAGGCAGGGAGCTAACATTTTTTTATTTTTTTTTATTTTAGTCTTTTGGTAACTGGGTAAGGCCCACTAGGCACAAGTACCTGTTTTCAGGGGCAACCTGGGAGCACTGGGCAGTTAAGTGACTTGCCTAGAGTCACACAGTATGCAAGTGGAGGTTGCGAGAATCGAACTCAGGTCTAGTCTGCTGGATGTACCAAGCTCGTTCACACCTCATTCCTCTAACCTCTAGGCTATACTGCCAGCAACTAATTAAAAAAGGCAGCATGAGTAGCAAAGCTACCATAAATCAGGGAACACACCTGAGCAGCACCTACTGCTGCAAAAATAAAGCACATGGCCCAATCAAAGCTCTTACAGTGTGGTGGGACCAATCAACTGGCTGATAGTTCCCCAAATGTGAAATGTTTCTACAGTACCTCCCTCTACCCAGTCTGCTTGTCAGGCTCCAGTGCCATGGATCTTTAGTTTAAGAATTTATGACCTGTTTTTGGTAATTGAAAGAGCTTTCATTGGAGGGGGGGGGGCAAAAGATACCAGCAGAGAAGTAAACATAAGCATTATGCACTGAGTAGCCAGCTCACATGACAGGGGAACAAGAACACTGGAGAAGGAAAAGATGTTCAATAGACTTTTTGTTCTAAGAGAGATAGATAACAGGTTTGTCCTATTTATGATGTCAATTTTGCCTCTTACTTTCAGTACCGTGGTGTGAAACCTTGGCATACATGCCGCTTAACCCTCCCTGGCCAACCTGCTGGTGCAAGCAGTAGCGCTACCAGTTACATCGTCAATGACCTAGGTTTGGGATCGAGAAAGTAGTATTGGAGGGTCAGCTAGGTAGAATAGGATCGAGCATCTCATATACAGCTCCCCTCATCTGGGGCAGGTGGGATGTAGGGCTCAGCAAAAGTCTGACCCCTAGAGGCGGCTGACATCTATGAGCCAGAGACCACAAAACACAAGGGGATTGGAGGAGAGGCCATCATCAGTGTGTCAGGCATTGGTGCTCATTTGATGTCACTAGGATGCCATTGTACTGTATATACTCTCCTTTGGGGAACTGCAAAGCAGATAACCCTGCTGGCTGGGCAGATGACATTGCTCCCTGCCCCCAAGCCCACAACCACATCCTGTCCTCCTGGATTTACACCATCTTTCTGGCCTCACTTCCACCTACAGGGAATTGTATGGGAACACTGAGGAGATGAAGGTGACCCTACCTTGGGTGTTTCAAGCCAAGGGGTTACTCAAGCAGGTGAGTCATGGGTCTCTGGGGGACGGGGGTCACAAACCAGGGAAAGCCTCAGTGGGCAGGATCAGGAGCCAGGAGACAGCCAAAGGAGGTTCTGGTCAGCAGTGTAGGAGGAAAAATAGATTTGAGAAAAAGAAAAAAAAAATTGAACTCTCCCATGACAGACATTTTTATGACTGTGTGGGCCAAGTTCCACAGACGTTATGCCATCATCTAGTAGAGCACTGTGGAAGCATGTGACTGGACTACTGTCCACAGTGCTCTACAGTGCTGTGGCACAGTTTCCAGTCATTGTGTTTAAATGGCCCTTCTCCTCCGCTGGCCGCATAAACACACCTATTTTGCAAGCATTTCTTTTCCTTCCACAATAGCAGAGGTAACAGTCGCCATGCTCAAGATGGCCACTGAGTCAGACTGTGCACGCATGAGTATCATGCATGTACAGTTCTGTGATTGGCACCATCTTCTGTACAGCATATTCTGGTGGTGGTCATAAATGCTTTCCATGCCGTAACGACAAAACTAACTTGAAAATTCTGCCACTGTAGCGGTGGTCAGGAAGGTAGAGGGAGGTGCTTTCTTTACATGCCTCCTCCACCTCCTGCTGACTTTTGGGTGCCAGTTATAACATCCACTGGCTCTCATATTAGCCATGGTGTGACTTTAGTAAATAGCAGCTCCTTGCTGCTTCTCCAGCCCCTTCCACCCCGGCTGCCTTCTTTTAAAAAAGAGCCCAGTAGGGCAAAACTAACTTGAAAATTGTGCCGCCACAGCAGTGGTCAGAAAGGTAGGTGAGGTGCTTTCTTTACATGCCTCCTCCTTATCCTGCTGACTTCTTTTGCCTTCTGTCTCCCACTTGTCCAGAGTAGGCCGCAGCCTGAGCTCTATACGGGTAGGGATTTAAGAGCACCCGCAGGCACTCTCCTTATAGCATGAACGTCCTACCAACTGGCTGCACTGCAGTTGAACTAGTTCTCCTGCTGCCTGCCACCAAAACAATGGCCACAGTATCAGAGAACACCCATTAGACCCATGGGAAGGGTTTTATTTATTTTGTTGTTGTTGACCGGGTAAGTGCACTAGACAAGTTCTTGCCAATTGTTAGGCATGACCCAGGGAGGAGGGGAATACAGATGAATGCCAACTAGCCTTGAACCAGATTAAGCTGTCAGTGGTATTTTTTTAGTGAATTGCGGGAAATTTGCCATAACACAGGGGAAATTCCCCTGCTCTTTGGAAGGGGGAGCTGTTGCTTCATGCCATGGAAGATTGAGGTTTCTACTCCTGGAAATGTTCTGCTGAATGACGGAGGTGCTACTTCATGCATGCATAGCCCTTTAGATGCCCAAAGTGAAAAAGAACCCCAAGAAATATTCTTTGATGCCAGTGGGGATATTCAGATGGAAGAGAATGATGACCCAAGTAATACAAGTCAGTCTGCCCCCAGAAATAATACGGCACTTACTCTGGAAGAAAAAAGTGCAATTTTGCAGCAGGAGCTTACTGCAGTGGAACATCAGCTTGATACTGAACTTTTAAATCATGAGGAGGAGAAGAAGAAGAAACGCTTACTGGATTTGTCTCCGGGTAGAGTAAATGAGGTGGCGACAAAGGTTTTTGTACATTGCAGAAGTCCTAAGGCTCCCATGGCTGTGGAACTAAATCTTGGTTCGCTGGTTGCATTCCAGAGCATGGAGCTCAGCAGAGTCAGCTGGTCTCCTGAGCGCACACTTGCAGGAGCAGGGTGAAAGCAATCACCGAGTGGGGTATTGCTTCTGGAAGATGAAAATGGTACTCAGAGTACTGAACTGAATGAGGTTGCTGTTTCACATGAGGTGCAGGATCAGATGCCAGAAAAGCAGGATACCATGCAACAACCGAGATTTGCTGGTTCAGGTACAATTTCCTTTTCCCCAATAGACATTGACAGTACCATTTCTCAAATTGATTGTCCCAAGACTTTACAGTACACTAAGGCTCTCCCTTCACATGTGGAGGAAGAAGAGAATGTTTTGGTTAATCCCCAGGAGGAGTCTCCTGATGATAACTAGGGCCCAACATATGCCAGTCTATTTCGCAGACCTGTCGAACTGGCAAAACACAAAAATGCAGTGCATTTTAGATATTTAGGAGGTTTGGAAACTCCTCCGGATAGGTTCTATATGGGCAAAATACTTTTAAAACAGTCTCTGAATTTCATCCCAGCAGCCGTTTATGCACTTATACATTCCCCAGGGGAACCTAATTTTGATGTCAGCTTTAGGATGCCAGATTTACTTGAAAGATTCTGGACAAATACATGGAATTTTAAACTAACCCCATATGAACACCTTTTCAGGTGATTCCTTTGACTAAACAAACATTCAGGGTCATAACAGTTTTATTCTGCAATGAAGGGGTTAATATTGTGGATATACAGTACTGGCTAGAAAAAAAGTGCACAGTTCAAGGTCTCCCAGAACGGTGTTGAAGGTTTCTGGAATGGGGAATGGAGGATTAAAATAAAGCTACACTATGATGGCCACGAACTACAACATTTGCCCAATTACATGTATATTGGATGGGATAAAGGTTTTATATTTTGTCCTGGTCAGCCATGTAGGTGCTCTAAGTGTGGGTCTGCTAGACACATTAGCCTGAACTGTGAGGCCCTTGAAGTGTACACAGTGCTGGAAATTGGGCCACTCAAGGTTCCACTGCCAAAATGTGCAGAAATGTAATTTATGTGAGGAAGATGGACATTCTTTTGCAGACTGTCCTTGTGCTGCCCATAACACTGGTGAGAGTAATTATGGAATTAAGGATTTTTATATACATAAATCAAAGGCAGCATCTGGGCATAAAGCTCCTTCCCCCCAAGGCCTATGGCTGCTGCTGCCCATACCTGTCCACCAAAGAAGATACTACTCAGGGTGCAAGCCTAGCAGAGGTCCAGCAAATCCCTCAGTCTGCTACCAACATGTCTGATCCTCCAGCAGTCAATGGACAATGTTATGGCACCTCCATCCCCCCACCACCACCACACTGAGATGGAGGGAAAATTCAAAACAGTGCCAGTTAAAACTAGAGGAAAGGTATCCACAGCTAAGAGTGCTGTGATTGAAGAACCATAACTGCTGGCAAACCCCTTTTCTGTGTTGGGGGAAAGTGCATCTGAAGCAGACATGGACTCTGATGCTGTGTCTTGTGTCTCCTTGCAGGCTAAAGTACTTTCAGAGCCTGAGTCCAAGAATAAACAGAAACAGCATGGGCCCAGTAAAACCAAGAGGAAAAGGATGGGTACTGGGGCCTCATCTAGAAAAGTACCTTGAGTAAGATGAAACATGGTGTAAAACCCTATGAAGCATTATGAAGTGAAGCTAGCCTCTCTTGAATACAAATAGTATTCTATGAGAGAGGAAAAGACTGGTGACCTTCTCACTGTTTTCGGACTACAGCTTTGATATTATCTTTTTCCAAGATACCAGACTAACTACAGCTGTGGATATTACAAATGCAAGTGGGGCTTGGGTATGGGGATCCAGCTATTGGTCAGGGGGTTCTGACGTATGTAGTGGGCTGGGGATATGCTTTATGAGACATGATGTGAATGGTGTGCATTTAGTAGAAATTGAGGCAGGAAGGGCTTTATTGTTTGATGTACAAATACAGGGTATAGATTTTTGCCTTATTAATATCTATGCCCCACAAGTAAAAACTGCTAGGATAGATTTGCTGAAACAAATGTTGCCATATTTGCTTACTTCAAAAAATATCCTTTTGGGGGGGTGGGGGGATTTCAACATTGGTAAATTCTTGACTGATAGAGGACTTAAAACATCTAAGATGTATTATGACGCTTATTTGAATCAGCTTTTGCACATGACAGGATTACTAGATATATTTCAGTCAGAAACAGGTAAAGCACCATATACTTTTTTAAAGGAAAAATTTCCACTAGGATAGATTTTTGGTTCATTTCTCCATGTTTACCTGTTAGGATGGGGGGTGGTGTTCATGGACCTAACCAAGGCTTTTGATTTGATTGATCACGGTTTGGCCTGCACAAAATTGAAAGATCTGGGGTTTTCTGATGTCGCTGTATCTTGGTTCTATGATTATCTGAGTAACAGGTGTCAATTTGTTCAAGCAGGTTCTGTGGTTTCTGATGTCTTGCCAGTTAGTTGTGGTGTGCCTCAGGGGTCCATTTTGGGACCCCTGTTATTTTCTATTTTTATTAATCAGCTTCCTGGAGTTTGTAAATTTAGTGAATCACTGCTTAATGCAGATGATCTTGTAATTTGTGCTCAGTCAAATTCTGTGTCTGAACTTTCTTGTTCTCTAGAAAAGGATTTTGGTGCTGTCTATTCTTGGCTTACTTTAAATGCTATGATTTTGAACTCAGCTAAAACAAGTTATTTAAAAGACAAAGAACCTCTGTGTGCAAACACTGAGGCAAGGGTTACCCCAAAGGGCATTTGGCTGGGAAGCCAAGTTTCAAGAAAATACAAAATCACACATGTCCCCACAATGCAAAGCATCTTGGGCTGCATATGCAAATCACCACAGAATGTTATGCTGGTCCAACTTTAAACAGAATTGCATGGTGCCGAAAGGCCTCTCACACAGTTTGCAAAGGGTGCTAACAGAAGACATAGACAAGTGTTTCGTCCTACCAGGACTCATCAGTATGCCTCGTCTGCTTGACACCCCAGTGGAATGGACCAGCTACCCTTAAGGCAGTGTGCCTTGGATATATTGTGGTGAACCCATTAAAATAAAAACTATTTAAAAGACAAAGAACCTCTGTGCGCAAACACTGAGGCAAGGGTTACCCCAAAGGGCATTTGGCTGGGAAGCCAAGTTTCAAGAAAATACAACATCACACATGTCCCCACAATGCAAAGCATCATGGGCTGCATATGCAAATCACCACAGAATGTTATGCTGGTCCAACTTTAAGCAGAATTGCATGGTGCTAAAAGGCCTCTCACACAGTTTGCAAAGGGTGCTAACAGAAGACATAGACACGTGTTTCGTCCTACCAGGACTCATCAGTATGCCTCGTCTGCTTGACACCCCAGTGGAATGGACCAGCTACCCTTAAGGCAGTGTGCCTTGGATATATTGTGGTGAACCCATTAAATAAAAACATTTAAAAGACAAAGAACCTCTGTGCGCAAACACTGAGGCAAGGGTTACCCCAAAGGGCATTTGGCTGGGAAGCCAAGTTTCAAGAAAATACAAAATCACACATGTCCCCACAATGCAAAGCATCATGGGCTGCATATGCAAATCACCACAGAATGTTATGCTGGTCCAACTTTACGGCACCATGCAATTCTGCTTAAAGTTGGACCAGCATAACATTCTGTGGTGATTTGCATATGCAGCCCATGATGCTTTGCATTGTGGGGCATGTGTGATTTTGTATTTTCTTGAAACTTGGCTTCCCAGCCAAATGCCCTTTGGGGTAACCCTTGCCTCAGCGTTTGCACACAGAGATTCTTTGTCTTTTAAATGTTTTTTTTATTTTAATGGGTTCACCACAATATATCCAAGGCACACTGCCTTAAGGGTAGCTGGTCCATTCCACTGGGAGTGTCAAGCAGATGAGGCATACTGATGAGTCCTGGTAGGATGAAACATGTGTCTATGTCTTCTGTTAGCACCCTTTGCAAACTGTGTGAGAAGCTTTTCGGCACCATGCAATTCTGCTTAAAGTTGGACCAGCATAATTCTGTGGTGATTTGCATATGCAGTCCATGATGCTTTGCATTGTGGGGGCATGTGTGATTTTGTATTTTATTGAAACTTGGCTTCCCAGCTAAATGCCCTTTGGGGTAACCTTTGCCTCAGTGTTTGCGCACAGAGGTTTTTTGTCTTTTAAATGTTTTTTTATTTTAATGGGTTCACCACAATATATCCAAGGCACACTGCCTTAAGGGTAGCTGGTCCATTCCACTGGGGTGTCAAGCAGATGAGACATACTGATGAGTCCTGGTAGGACGAAACACGTGTCTATGTCTTCTGTTAGCACCCTTTGCAAACCGTGTGAGAGGCCTTTCGGCACCATGCAATTCTGCTTAAAGTTAGACCAGCATAACATTCTGTGGTGATTTGCATATGCAGCCCACGATGCTTTGCATTGTAGGGGCATGTGTAATTTTGTATTTTCTTGAAACTTGGCTTCCCAGCCAAATGCCCTTTGGGGAACCCTTGCCTCAGTGTTTGCGCACAGAGGTTCTTTGTCTTTTAAATGTTTTTTTATTTTAGTGGGTTCACCGCAATATATCCAGGGCACACTGCCTTAAAGGTAGCTGGTCCATTCCACTGGGGTGTCAAGCAGACGAGGCATACTGATGAGTCCTGGTAGGACCCTTTGCAAACTGTGTGAGAGGCCTTTCGGCACCATGCAATTCTGCTTAAAGTTGGACCAGCATAACATTCTGTGGTGATTTGCATATGCAGCCCATGATGCTTTGCATTGTGGGGGCATGTGTGATTTTGTATTTTCTTAAAACAAGTTATGTTATTTGGCACGCGATTTATGTTGGTAGACACCCCAGAACTGAGGATATCTGATTTTCGGGGTGGTCTGCTTGAACAAGTGTCTCAATTTAAGTATTTGGACCCACTATTGGATCCCAGTTTGATCTTTTCACCTCAGATTCAGTCTACGGTTAAGAAAGCAAATCAAAGAATAGGGGTGTTATACAAATTCAAGTCATTCTTCTCACAAGCAACTAGATTAGCAATTGCTATTGGTTCTCTTCTCCCATATTTTGATTGCAGTTCTTGTTTATATTATAACATAGGTGCAAAAGAAATGCAAGCACTAACTGTGGCCTACAATATTTGTAGATTTATTTTAGGAGCCCCCAATAGGACACATCGGTGTAATCTTTATTCTCAGTTGGGATGGTTTTCCCCTAGTTGCAGAATATAATATTTTGTTGGCTATATGATGTATAAATGTTTTTACTTTGGCTCCCTTTTTCCTCTTTCTGAACTTTTTGCAATGAAAGAATTGCTTCCCAGCCTGAGGTCGGCTGATGGCCCCCAATATTTTGTGCCCAGGTCTTAGCTTAGATTAAACTCTAGAGCTTTTTCAATAGCAGCACAATTGTATTGGAATTCACTCGCACTTGATGTTAGTATTGTTCCCTCTGTTTTAACTTTTAAATAAAGGTTAAAAAGTTATTTATTACATAAATCTGTTTGTAACTGCAATTTGTAATTTGTATTTTTGGTTTTGTATTGCCGTTGATTATATTTGTGTATTTTTGTATGTTTTTTTTACCCGGTTTGGGCCTGAAAAGGTACCTTTGGTCCAGAGCCTTTACCCGGTTACCAAAGAATAAATGAAAATGAAAAATGAAAGGACAAAAACTGATACCCATAGCAACATCAGACCATGTGTTAGTCAGTGTTACAATATCTGATTTGAAGGAACCTCCAGAGCGAAAGGGTATTGTAGATTAAATATTACTTTATTGGACAATACGGAAATTAAAGAAGGATTTGATTCTATCATAGAAGAAAGACACTTTGGGCAGGATTCACGAATGTTGGGAAAGGTCCCGCGGCTGCGGGAAAACCTTGCCGCTATTGGGTTTCCACTTGTGAAGCTGCAGGTCGCCCGCAGCTGTGGGTATTCACTAAGGTGGATCTGGAGTATGATCGGCTCCACAGATTATGGCAGCTTGCGGGTGCTGTTGCCAGGGACAGCACCGCAGCTGTGGGAGGCTGCTACGGGCAGTGAGACCCACTGTAGCACCCTCCGCAACTGCTGCTGCTGCTGTGGATCGGCCGCTCTGCAGCTGTGGTGATTTCGAAGCACAACTGGGGTTGCAGAGTGGGACTTAGTCCCAAATTGTTTGTCCCGGATTCCCCCCTTTTCCCTCACAAAAAGAAGGAGACCATTGTTTGTTGTTGTGCTCAGATTGGCAATTAATTTATTTATATTCATAATTCCATATTCCATTTCAATTTCTTTATTATCATATTTTCAACATTTCGTTTATTTCCATCCATGTATCAATTTCTGATTATCCTTCCCCCATGTGAAAACCTGGGTGCCTTCTACTTCTCCTTTTCTGTTAGGTAACTGAAAACCGAGACCGCTTTCTCCTTCATCTTCTTCCTCTTCTTGTGTTATTCCTTTTTTCTTCCCCCCCCTTTTTCCCCACTAGCCAGTCTCCAGCTTGTGTTGGATGGCTGGCTTCATCCATACTTAGGGTACCATTCTCCCTTACCTCAGGGAATATCCTTTTTATTCCTTCTTTCTTTCCTCCTTTTTTTTTTATATTCCATTTTTGGCATGTTTCCTCCATGCTTCTATAAAGCCCATTGTTTCTGTATCGAACATATCTATGGCTAGGTCTGACAGGTGCACACCGTCTGACCTGTAGAAATCTTCTACCCATTCATCTACCCCTCTCAGTATCACCTGTCCTCCCATCTGCCTTACCAATGTCCCAACCCTCCTATTCATCTTCCTCCTGGCCCTCTCTACCGCTCTGTGGCTGTGCTTCTGCCTCCACACCCTCCGTGGTATCATATCTGACCAGGCGATGCACACCCGCGGCCACCACTGTCGTATTGCCACTAAATCCCTTTTTATTTGTAAGTATGTGTCTACCCAAGGCCTGCCTGCAAGGTTGTTGCCCCCTAGATGTATAATAATGAGATCTGAGCTGGGCCACCATCCCTTGAGTTCTTTTAAGGTAGGAAGCAGCTGTGCCCATCTCATCCCCTTATGCCATGTCAGACCAACCTACACTGTCTTGCATCCTGGTACAGCTGCCTTCCCCCAACCTTCTTCTCTGCTCTTTTTCCAGCCCAATAAATATAGGAATGGCCACAGATTCAGACTTCCATGATCCTCCCTGTACCTATGGGGTTCAAGCAAAATTCATTATTTTACACATGCTCTTAGTGTCATACCCTTATTCTCCCCCCTCATTATTCTTTTTTTTTTTTGTGTGTGTCCTCCCACCACATTTTTCCTGTCTCACCCCCCCCAGTTCTACAGCTCAAACCAGGAGCACCACCTTCAAAAATTATTTATTTCTTTTTTTTACTTCAGTGCTCTAATGTAGCTCTTCTAACTGGCCGATCACCAGCATCCCTTTTCCAATATCCTATTCACCATCTCTCCCGCTGCTGCCCACTGTGAGGCAGCCCCAATCCACAAGGAATGGGATGAATAATTAGCCGGGTCTTCCCCCATGAATTGCATGCCCTTTTTGAGTAATGCTGTGACTTGGTAGCCAGTGACCCTTTTCCCATCACCATGTACAAATAATTTTCCTGTCCTGTTCCTATGCTCTGCGGCGAAAGCCCACAAAGCCTGTACTGGGCATATTGCACCCTCTGCTTGCCCTTTCAGTGTCACTATGCAACCTTGCCCTTTTTGATCCATTTTTGACCTCTTTATCTTGATCTGTATCTCTGTTACCCCCCCAGTTTACATCCTCCCATTCTAAACCCCGTTCCTTGTCTTCTCTCACATGGCCTACCACCTCGCTCACTCTCATGGCCCCTGCAAACATTACCACCTAAATTGTGCGAAATAGTTGGGCCTCGGCCTTTGATCTGCATATTGCCGGGAGCATGTCCTGCAGCCTTATTAGCCAGTGCTCCCCAATCAGCCTTCTATTATCTGCTAGCCCTTGTTTCAACCTGCTCCATCCTTGCATCATTCTTCTTCTGATGAGTAATGATTTTGTCAGGTCTTTCCACCCCTTTAGATTGCAGATAACACTAATCCCTGTCAAATAGACTCCCATAGTGGTGTGGGCTGTGCCTTTTTTCCACTGCTCCATGTTGAACTTTCCCAATTGTTCCTCTGTGAGTGGCCTACTTACCTCCATCTGGTGCTCTGCCCTGAATGTTTGAAACACTCACCAGGCCCCATCGTAGGCCCTCAGAGTCCGAGGCGCCCATGAGCTGTGAAACAACAGTTCTGCTCCTTCTTGCCAACATCCCAGATGTTCGTTGGTATGGGTATTTTTAGTTCTTCTGCTGCCGGTGCCAGCCTCTGAAAATGGTCCAGCTGCAGATGGGAAAGGCTGTCAGCCAGTGTATTGTGTACCCCTTCTATGTGTTGTGCTCTAAATGACTTGTTCAGCTGCAAAGCCCTTAAAACTAAAAGTCATAATACCTGCATGACTGTGCCTGACCTGGCTCCCCTGTTGCTCAGAACATCCACCACTGTTCTATTATCACACCAAAATGTCACTTTCTGATCCCGTGATTCCTCCCCCCAGACCAAGGTACACGCCCATATGGGCATGATCTCTAGTAATGTTATATCTTTCACTTTCCCCTCCTTCACCCAACTGGCAGGCCAGGGTTCTGCGAACCATCTACCCCTCAGGTAACCCCCCATGCCTAGCCCCCCAGCAGCGTCTGTGTAGAGGTCGAGGTCTGTGTTGTATAGCCACTCCTCTTGCCAGAAAGAGCACCCATTGTGATCTCTGAGGAATTCCTCCCAGATTTTAAAATCCTCCCTGACACCTTGCGTCAGGTCTACCCAGTGATGTGGTCTGGTGACCCCTGCTGTAGCCCTAGCTAACTTCTTCATAAATGCCCTTCCTGGTCCGATGGCCCTGCATGCGAAGTTCAGGTGCCCCAGTACCTGCTGCACCAATTTTAGTTGTACCCGTCTCCTGCTGGTATGTACCTGGATTAGTTCCTTCAGTTTCTTTACTTTTTTGTCCGGTAGTCTAAATACTTCGTGCGAGGCACCTATCTCGATCCCCAGAAATTCCATAACCCTGCTGGACCCCTCTGTTTTTTCTGGTGCCAATGGGACCCCTAGCTCCCGGCACAATTCCTGAAACTTACCCAGCATCCTCTGTGTCTCCCGTTTTCCCTTCCCAATGAAAAGAAAGTCATCCAGATAATGGATGACTGTCCTATAACCCATTTTTTCTTGGAATAGCCACTGCAAACAAGTGCTGAATGCCTTGAATGTAGCACATGCTGTGGAACAACCCATTGGCATTGCTTTGTCAAAATAATACTGTCCCCCACTTTTAAAACCCAATAGATCCCAGTCCTCCCTCCTAACCGGAAGCAGTCTGAAAGCAGACTCAGTGTCCGTTTTTGTCATCCTTGCATCCTCTATGGCTCGGATTATCTGGACTGCGTCCTCTAGTGTCGCATATGTCACCTTACTATGTTCCTCACTGATGAAATTACTCACTGACTCCCCTTCCGGATAGGACAGATGGTGAATCACCCTGTACTCCCCTTCTTGTTTCTTGGGTACCAAACCCAATGGCGAGATCCGCATGTTTGGCAATGGGGGGGGTGTTAAATGGGCCCTCTACCCTACCTGCTGCCTTTTCTTTTTCTATCTTTTGTCTTAGCATTTCCTCTTTTCCTTTTACTGATCCCAGGTTGCTCACCTCCCTCACTTGCCTGGGTCCCCTACACTGCAATGAAAAGCCTGTGTTAAAACCCCTTAAAATCATATCCTGCGTGCTCATGTCCGGATATATGTCCAGGCAAACTGTCCATGCCTTCAAGTTGATGGGGGTTCTGGTCATCCCAAACTGTTCCCTGTTGTGCCCCCGCCACTCCTCCATGACCCTTCCCTCTCTTTTTGCCTGATCTTCCTTCCCTCATTGGTTCTGACCCTCCCATTCCTGCTCCCCTACCCCACCCTCCCTGTTCCATGTTTGCCCTTTAAACCCCTGGCCATCTCGAAAAAACTGTTGACCTGATCCTTGCCCCCCATGTCCTTGTGCTCCCTGGGCCCATGTCATTCTACATTTGTTTGGTGGGTGCCCTCCTCCACATTTTGAGCAAGCATGCCGGAAACGACATTGAGTCCATGAGCAAAAGGCCCTGTTATAAGCCCAGCAGCATCTCTGGGGTGTAAACCCCTTTTTGCCTCACTCACCTTCGGGTGTGGACTGATCTGTTACGTAATCTGTCCACAAATCTATCTGCTTGGTGTCTCATCTCACGTCCCCAAATGATGCCATTCTCTCCGAAAACATTCATCGTAGTATAGCCACCCCACCCCGCCCTTTGCTTTTGCTCTCCATATTATCAATGAATAAGTAATGATCGGGATGCCCAGCTCCGGCCTTTTTTCCAGAATGATGGCTGAAAAAGTGGCAAAACCTAGGAACCACCCATCCCAAGTCTTCCCTTTCATGAACTTGTCGTCCTCTTTTTTCCCTAAAAGCACTATGGCCACTGCCATCTCGCTCTTACCTATGCCCTCAGTTTCCTCGTACTTGGCTGCCACCTCCCAGCTCACCAAAGCGAATATATCCACATATTCCCCTTTCCATATTTTTTCCTTTGTGGCCAGTGGCACATGCTCACCTATCCTCATCCCAGGTGCACCTATCTCTCTTGTACCTTTTCCTTCTCTCTCCACTCCCTTTTCATTCTTTTCTGGCACCTCTTTTTCCATTCTAATCTCCACCAGAGTCGATTCCATCTGCCCCAGACCTCCTGTCCCCAGTGCCGCCACAATTTGCCCTATATATTCTTTTATACTGTCACCCACTGCACTGGATGTGTTACCTGTAATCTTGTCTGGGCCGTGCTGCCTTGAGTCCTCCAAAGTTCCCCTTGCTTCTCCCTGTGGTTAAGGTGGAGGGTGAGCTACTGGGATCTGGGGAGGTAACACCCCATTCTGGGCATCATGTCTGGGTTCAGCCGGGGAGAGCCCCCCTTGATCTGGGGGGTAATGGCATCACCAGGTCCACAGGCCGCAGAGGTACTGGATCAACCGCCTTGGTGGGCCTCGCTGTCACCGGTGGTACCTAGTGGGCTACGAGCTCTCGGCTGGTCGCTTCCCTGCCACCTTTTCCCGGCCTGCTTTTCTTCTCCCGGTCTCCTGGTTCCTTCCCTCCACCAGTTCCCACATTCTGTTTGCCTTTTCTGCCAATTCAATTATAGCCTTGTAAGCATCTTCCTTTGATGGCCTGCTCTTCTTTGGTGCCATGTCCGTCTTATCTTTGCTCTGTGAAGACAACTACAGGAAGAGAAAACAGGGTTATTTGTATATCTGTACCTTTTTTTAAACCTTCCTCCTGTCCTTTGCACCACATGCCCCCTTAAAAACAGACTGGGACACCAGTGAAGGCCACCATCCTGTTTGACACCCCTCTTGTCATCCACTCAACTGCCTCCTCTTATTTATAATTACAAAATTATCTATATTTTTTTGGGGGGGGCCTTGAGCCTCTAGCAGCATCCTGCCATCCCTCAGCAAAGCTGCACTGTGCTGGCCTCCCCAGGAGCTTCCTTCTTCTGAATGCTGCCATTTTTTGGCTCCCTCCCTGCCTGGGCTGACCAAGGCACTACCAGTCAGCATCCCTACTATGGGAAGCAGACGCACTGCGTGGACCCATAATTGGCCACCTCCCTTTACATTCCTGCCTGTGCCAGCTTCTTTCCACTCTCACTACCCAAAAGGAGGGAAAGGGCCAAAACAGCAAGCAACCCTACAAAAAGTGAGGACACCACTTCTAATGCGACCACCTCCCAGTGTGGGACGTCTCCACGAGGTCCCGGGTCGCAATCCCTCTCCTTCTGCCCTTGGCCTCTCCCAGGCCCCTTATTCCCCCCAGTATGCCTCAAAAAGGCCCCCAGAGCTGTGGAAATCACCCTATCACATGGGCCGGTTTTGTCCCAACCCCCCGGCAGCGTGTGACGTCACGCTGCGTGGTCCCCTGATGTAATCGCTCTCCCTTTCTCCAGTGCCTTTCTCCAGGCCTACTCTCCTTATTTGCCACCCAAAAATGCCTTGCCCTGCCCAAGTAGCCACCCAAGCCCTAGGAGAGTGCTTCTCCTATGCACCCCCACATGGTGTGTGACGCACGCCATGCGGTCCATGCGTTGGAGCTTCTTCCAGGCCTACCATCCCTTCAGGGCAACCAAGAGGCCATAAAACCACCACCAGCGCACAAAAGCATGATACAAGGATCATTACAACCCCCCCACGCAGCGTGTGGCGCGCGTCACGTGGTCCCAGGATCGCACTTGCCCTTTCTGACTTCAAAAGCTTCTTCCAGGCCTCTTGATCATAACGGAAAACAAAACAGCCACCCAGCACCACGTTAGCCTGAGAAACAAAAAGTAAATGTCTGTCTAGCAAACCCCATGAGGCGTGTGCCTCACGCCACGCTGTCCATGGCTCAGGGCCTCTTCCAGGCCTACCCTTCCTCCCCAGACCACCCAAACAGCCACCAAACAGCCACCAGAGCACCAAATAAGGACAAAAGGGGGTTTATAATCCCCCATGCAGTGTGTTACATCACGCCACGTGGTCCCGGTGCGCGCTCGCTCCCCCCATCTCCACGGCCTCTTCCAGGCCCATTATTCGTAACAGGCAGCCACACAAAAGGGATAAAATGCCGCAAAATGCAAAATCAAGGAAATGCTTTGTTTCCCCTCCCAACAAACTGCGCATGGCGCCATGCCATGTGTTCCCTGCTTATGCATTCTCTCCCCTGCTCAAGGGCTCCTTCAGGTATACAAATTCTTAGCAGCCAGCAAAAAAAGAGTCCTCAAAATACCACAAAACATCACAGTAAGCAAAAAGTCTTTCCAACAAGACCCCCACGAGGTGTGTGCATCGTCCCACATGGTCCTGGGTTGCTCTTTCATCCGCATTCTGATCCCCATCACTACTCAGTGTCTCCCACATTTGCTCATTTGTATACTGTAACCTGTTTTATCGTAATACTGTATATATTCTTTCTCTCCCCTTTTTTTTTTAAAGAAAAACTTCAACATATCGTCCTGCCATAGCAACTGTTTGTTTCCTTACCTCTCTCTCCTGGTGAACAAACCTCAAAGAATTTGCCAATCCAATGTGCTGCAGTTGATGTAGATCAAAACTCCAGCAAAAAGTGGCTGAGGCCCCCTTGTGCTGTCCCTTATGTACCTCCCTTCACCCCTCCTCTTCCTGCTACCTGCCCATTGTTCTGGCCTTTAGCCTCTCCCCTTCCTTCCCCTCCTCCCCTTCTGAGCACAACCATTCTATGCAGAAGGGAAGGGATGCACCAGGACAACCTGGTCTGCCCCTTAAAGGGCAAACTTCATTCGTGAATTCTGTCCTTTCTTTGTATGACTCTGTCAAAGATTGGTGGGAGGGTAGTAAAATCCATATTCAGCACTATATGCAACTAATGGGCAGGTTAAATGGTAAGATGAAAAAAGACAAATAATTTCAATTAAAAAATTTACTTTTGGGGCTTTATCAACTTCAAATAGGGAGTGATATCTAATTTCAAGACCAAGTCAATGAGATTAAGGGAAAAATGATAGAAATACAGTACAACAGAATGAAAACATTGGAACAGGAACACAAATTTGGTCAGATGGGGAAACAAGGGAGTGTTAACCCATTTGACATTTGCATTCTGTTCTGCAAAGACATAATAAGGGTATAACCCACTTAAAAATATCAAATGGGAAGGAGGTGGATACTAAACAATATATTTTATTTGAAATTGAGGTTTATATTGCCTAAAAATTTCAAAATTACCCTATTATCGAGGAGAAGTTCAAACATTGGTTGACCTTGTGCAATTTGCCCCGAATTCCAGAATGTTATATAGAGTCTCTGAAAGTACCAATTTCAGAAATAGGATTACCTTTTGATGGTTCATAACCTTAGGGCTGGTGCTGCCTCAGGGCCGGATGGTTTGCATAATGAACTCTACAAAATAATTCTCCCTACCTTATTAGCAGAACTGACTCTGGTGTTTAATTCATATTTACAATCTTGCCATTTACCTGATAGTACGAGAGAAGGGTAATTAATCCTGTTAAATAAAGGGGGAGACAGAGTGCTTGGATAACTGGAGACCAATTACTCTTTTAAATTTGGACTGTAAGATATTAGCTAAAATTTTCAATAACCGATTAACTCTA
The DNA here is from genome assembly GCA_016271365.2 of Neoceratodus forsteri. Classification (NCBI taxonomy): domain Eukaryota; kingdom Metazoa; phylum Chordata; order Ceratodontiformes; family Ceratodontidae; genus Neoceratodus; species Neoceratodus forsteri. The sequence continues at coordinate 1,032,030,653 of CM028135.1, read as the reverse complement.
GTTTTAGATATTTTGATCCACCCTACCCAATTTTGTGTGGTACCATGGAGGAAAATAGTGGATGGTCTAATTCTCCTGAGGGAAATCCTTGAGAAAGGGAATAGTGAAAAGTTTAGTGCGTATCTGATCAGCCTGGATCAGACTAAGGGTAAATCATGAATATCTATGGCTGGTGCTTGCGCCAAATGGTTTCCCAAATTGTTTTATATAATGGGTTAAGATGTATTATTATAAAACCATGGTTAGACCTTGTGTAAATGGTTGGGTAGGGCAAGCCTGTCTGGTAGCTAGGGGTGTCTGACAAGGCTGTCCCCTGAGTCTGGCCCTGTGTGTTTTAATGTTAAATTCACTACTGTTTATGTTACAGAAGGATGATAATATTGTGGGTGCATTGGTGCATAGTGAAGATCAGGAAGTAAAAGTTGTTTCATATGCTGATGACATATGTCTGATAGTGGCAGATCAGACCTCAGGAAATGTGGCAGAGCAGGTGGTGACCTCTTTCTCTCTATACAGACCAAAACTTAAATAAATTATAGGAAAAGCAAACGCCTTTCTATAGGTTGAATATTGGAAAACAGAATTTTCTTTCCTGAGGTATTACATTTTAGGGATCCACAGAAAATACTAGGGGATTATTTTGGCTCGGGGATATGTGGTCCTATAATTGGAGCATTCTCATCCAAGAAAGTAAATTAAAAGTTCAAAGCTGGAATGCTTGGCATATGTCTAAACTAAAAAGAGTGTATATGGTCAAGATCTTTCTTTTAACAATGCTCTTGCATTTGTGTACTGTTTTTCCCCCATGAAACAACTTGAGACCACAATATATAGTATTTTTTTTCAATGCGTTTGTAGTAGTAGACTCAATCTGGTGAAGAGGGGTGTAACTTATGCCTCATTAAAGGATGGGGGTTTACATATGGTACATCCGATTGTATTCTTTTTTACCATGTTTTTGTATGCTAATATAAAGCTTGTATTACAAAATTTTGAGAAGGTTTGGAGCCCTTGGCTAGCAGACCACATTAATCCATGGTTAATAACATGTGGCCTCGAATCCCCAATACACAAACAAAAATCTATACAGTCAGCACTCAGATATCTGTTGCCTTCCATTCTCAGGTCAGGTGATGGACATCTGAGAGAGACGGTTAAGTGGAAGCTGGATGCTTCAGTCTGCAGTTTGATATATGGCTGTTTTTGCTTCTTAGGTCTGTGGCTGCTTTGGTTTGTGACTGCCTTGCCTGCTTTGATCTATGGTTTTCTGTACAGTACTCTACTGGGGATAAAAAGGGTCAGTTATCTGAAAGTAAATATTGAGATCCACTTAGGAGACAACAGGCAGGACGGGCAACGGAAACGGATAATGCGAGGGATGGATAAATAAGTGTAAACAAAATGGGAAATAAAAAAATCATGCAGTCAAAGACGGATACACGAGAGAAACAGATAAATGAGAGCCGGATAAACAAGTGCTGACTGTAGTAGGGCTTCCATATTATATGCAATACATTTTTGGAAAATTAAAATTATGGGCAATTCAGAAACAAATGCTTGTACAATGGACTTGAAAGGAAAAGTACACCCATATTGTCACAGTTCTTTTTATTGAGTACCCTAGATATTGGGCAAAAGAGGCAAGTGAAATCAAGCAAGTAGAGTCTATGCTAACAAGCCCTAGGTTGAGAGGTAAGATGTGGAATGTCATGTGGTTAACTGTTAATGAGAAGTTGATCATCAGGAATAATTTGAAACACAAGGAAATTTGAGAGAGAATGTGTCCCAGGATTGATTTGTGTTCAGAGATACTAGAAACCATGGACCATTTATTCTTTGAATGCCCATTTGTTTTATCCGTTTGGATTATTCTATATGATAAATGGTCTAAATCACCTTTTCGATTATTGACTAGAGACATTCTTGTTTTAGGAATTTTACCTCAAGCCTGGGACAAGTTTGATAAAGGGACAATTCATTTGATCTTGCTAAAATTTTTAAATATCTTATTTGGCACATACGGTGTCAGTTTACTTTATATAAAAGATAGCTCACAGCAGAACAGCTGTTTTTGATTATCCATAACAAAGTTGTAAATCTGAAATGACATGATAGACTAAAACATGCGGAGACCCAATTTCAAACTTGGTGAAGAATGTGGAGTGGATAGAGGACATATAGTTCCTCTGGTTCATGGGGGGAGAAGGGAGGCATGTTGTACTGATATACTAGGTGCTTAGTTCATATTCCTAAGTTTCTGAAATGTGGGTAGGTGTTTTTCTTTCCCTTTGTCATTTCTGTTCTTTTTGACTGCAGTTTATTCAAAGACTCACAGTATTGACTGTTTATAACTAGTTGGGTTTTCCTTCTAGTGTGGTAAGCACTTATAAGTTAAGGGGGGGGGATGATTTTACTTCCCACTTGATTCTGACTATATATCACATGTGTCTTGGTAAGAGGTAAGTTCCCTTACTACTTTTGTATAAGAGAGGGGGAGACTCTCTCTCTCAGGTACACTAATATTGACTTTAGTTTCATAGTGACCTTCTTAATATTATAAATGTATGACAATAATACTTACCCTTCTGTATGTATAACGTTGGCTTATGAATTATGTTTTGTGGGTAGTCACATTTTTTCTATAATTTTCTTTTGACGTCATATTACAATATTCCCCTGACCTTTTGGTGGGGGGGGGGGGGCTACATAAAAATAATTTCTAGTTTATAATTTTTTTTGTAACAAAGTAAGGTTATCTTAATATTGGAATTACTGTATGACAAGTAACATTTATTGACTTTCATGTTTACATTAGTTTTGTATTATTATGTGTGCATTAACACTGGGGGGACATACAGTACCACCTATTTGCTTTGGGAGCTTTCGTTTGGTTTGATCTAAGAATTTACTATTGTTTGTGTAATATTATCTCAACAAACGGGGAATGTATGCTTTAATACTTATTTACTTTCATGTTTTCCAGTTTTCTTTACACCATTTGTATTAACTATTGCATGATTAATTTTTTTAAATTGAATACAAAATGCTCCTATGCTTTTCTAGAAGTGCCATGAGATCTTTCACATCCACCAGAACAGGCAGGTGGTACCTCGGTTTAATGTCTCTTCTGAAAGATGGCCGCTCAAGAGTGCAGCACCCCCCTCATGCTGCACTGCAGTGTCAGTATTGGGATATTAACCCAAGTGCCTGGTGTGGAGATAAAACCCACAGCCTTCTAATCTCTTGGCCTCAGAAGTGAGTGTGCTGCCTGCTGATCCACTGACACTGGCTTATTTTTATTAAAACAAAATGGCCTCTGTTTAAAAAAAGAGCACCATAGGGCAAAACTAGCTTGACAATTCTGCCTCTGGAGTGGCAGTCAGGAAGGTGGGGGGAGGCGCTTACTTTACATGCCTCCTTCGCCTCCCGCTGACTTCTTTTTCCTTCCCTCTCTCACCCATGTGGAGTAGGTCACAGAATAAGCTTCATGCAGGCTGAAAGTTCAGATCACCCACAGGCACTCTCCTTATAGTGCAATCACTCTAGCAACTGGCTGAACTGCAGCCCAACTGGCTCTCCTTCTGCCTGCCACCAAGACAGTGCCCATACTATCAGGCAGCCCCCATTAGACCCCAGGGAAGGGTTTAATTTTATTAAAACAAAACGCTGTCCTCCAGTACCTCAGGTCTAGCCCACCAGACTACCAGAGCTATCTTTTAACAAAGTGGCCCACGGGGCATTTCCTAGCCCACCAGACCACCACTACCCACTTTCTTTTTGACAAAGAGGCTACTAAATAAATTACTGGCTAAAGATTCAAAACAGAGGTTGCACATGGAATAAAGGTGCAGGGATAAAAATAAGCAGAAATACAAAAAAAAAAAAAATTACTGGCTACTCTGCCCCCATAATGGGCAATGTGGTTTTAGCTGAGCCCAGCCTTCCCCAATCCTCACTCCATTTATTCTGCTTTTGCTTTATATTTTCTACTAACTAATCTGTTCTTTCTTTTTATTTTCTACAGATCCGACAGGATGAGGGCTCCTACCCTATCAGATAAGTATACTTTTATGTCTGTCTTGTCCCTTCTGCACTTTTGGACCCCCCTTAAGAACTGCGGATCCTTTGTGTCCCTTTTTTTATTCTTTTATTTTACAGATAAATTGTCATCACCCCTTCTCAGGACTACCCCGTGGCACCCAGCACTCAGATAAGTCACTCTAGAGTACATTATTGTTGATGGGTTGACTGTAATGGGGTTGCTGCACCTGTTACCATATCTGTTCTCTCCTTGCAACAACAGTAGTGCAGAACAGGTCAGTGCCCCAGGCATTCTGTTTATCAACAGATATCCCCCTTCTCCTAACCTACTAGGTAGGAGTCCGTCTGAGCCTAAAGCACATGAGGTATCGTTAATAAAGGGACTGTAGAATTCTATGGCAGATTAGTGTATGGACATTTCAGAATGTTGTAGCTGCAGCTCACATTTTAGTGCTTCCCTCAGATTGCATTCATCTTCCCTTTTTTTTCTTTTGAGCCTATAGCAGTCCAGATTTTATTGCATAGCTCCCAGTGACAGAGACTAATTGTAATATAAAATACAATGATAGACCCTGGCTGCATACATCCATGGCTGGGAGGGTGCTGACCAGAACTGCATATATCTGTGGCCTAACTGTACAGCTGTTTGGTATCACAAGGGGTCACACAGGTGCATACACCTGTGCCTGGAAGGTTTCTGATGCTTGCAGTCACCACAGCTTTATACATCTGGGCCCAGGAGGTTACTGATGTTCAGGGTCACTCCAACTACATACATCTGTGGCCAGAAGAACACTGATGTTTGGAGCTGCCATAGCTGCATTCATCTCTGGCTGTAAGGGTCTGATGTTTAGGGTCTCTACAGCTCATGCATCTGTGGCTGAGAGGGTGCTGATGATCAGATTGCCAAAGCTGCATATATATGTGGCCAGGGGTGGGTAGGAAGGTGGGACAAGGGCTTATTTGCAGAGCACCAAATGCCTCCAAGGGGATGGGAGGGCAGCTGAGTGGCTGATGCTTAGGGTATTAAATCTCTGACATCTGTGGCCAGGGCTGGGTAGGAAGGTGGGTTGAGGACTGATGTGCAGGGCACCAAATCTCTCCAAAGGGATGAAAAGGCAGCTGAGTGGCTGATGCTTAGGGTGCCACATCTCTCATCTGGGCCTGTGCTACTGGGAGTGAGCAACTGGTGATCATAGCACCACATCTCTGGCTGGGGGTGTGTGCATGCAAGTGAGCAGCTTTTAATCAGAATTCCACATCTCTGGTGGGGGGGAGTAAGGGATTAGCTGATATTAATCCATATTGGGTCAAAATGTAATGCCAACAATACTGCAGGGTAAAACCACCCAACAGTAACAGCTCAAGTCCCCTAGTCATCCCCCCACGGAAGGAGGTTATCTTAAAAGGGGGGGTTTGTGGGGAAAAGCCCCCTGTAATAGGGGGTGCAGCCCCCCACAGAAAGCAAGTATTTCACTGTATTCCTTTTTTGGTTGCTGTTTTAACAGCGCGGTATAGTGCTGCACTGTTTTGGTATGCCACAACATGACCCCATGCCCTGATAATCATAGTTCCACATCTCTGCCTGGGGGGTGGGAGTGAATATGAGTCACTGATGATCAGCAGTTTACACCTCTGGCTGGGGGGGTGCAACTGAGCAGCTGTGTGCACGGCATACTCCGGCGGCACTCATAAACGTTCAGCACAGCCATATCAGCTCTGACCAGATCTTCTTTCCCTTGACGAGAACCCTCATGCTGTCCCACTGCAGTCAAGAAACTTACTGTACACTCAGGTAGGATACTCCACTATTCTCTCATCTCTGCTTAATTCCAGACTTGAAAATTAAGGGAAACAATCCTAGCAAAACTGGCTGATTATTTAGAAATACTATTTAGAAATGTAAAAATATTTATTATTCCAGTTGTATCAGGAGAACTACTCTCTAGTTCATTATTAAAAATAATGTAGATCTCTACCCAAAAATGTAAAGGTGTTTACTACAGTATGGGTAACAGATGTGAGATATTGGCTAAGCAAGCAATATTGCCTGACAGGGTGGGCGGTATTGGGCAATAGCGGACTGGCCAGGGGCATAATGAGGCCCGATGCTGCAGGCAAAGGGCCTTATAGCCCTTGGCAGGGCCAGTATTGCCCATACCACCCACCCTGGAGGGCATTATTGTGCTTAGAAAATGGGCATCTTTGTAAATTTTAATTAAGTAGTAAGAAAAAAGAAGAAATTAGTTTGTAATTAAACACAGAGAGTAAACAAATACATATTTTTGATGAAATAGTCCCTCAAACGTTTTGCTGTTCCATCTGCTGTTGCAACCCCCATCCATTCCCTTCTAGTTATCCTCTCCCCCTTCCAGTACCAAATCAAGAGATGGAGTTCATTGTGAACTTTAATAATTTTGTTGGTTGCCATGGGTTTTGTGCTTAGTTTGAAGAATGGCAGTTTTGTTTCCTGTAAGCTTTTATTTTCCCTCCTGGTCGGTAGCGCGGGTTGGAAGGCTGTTCGTGTTTGACACGTAACCTTGCATGACCCACAAAACCAGGAAGTGGAGACTCTGAAAATGACCAACCAAGGGTGAAAGCCATGGGAGTTAGAGCAAGACAAAAAATATTGCAGTGGAGAACGAGAGACAGAGGATTCAAGTAAGAAATGTTTTTTATTACTTTTGAATCTCTAGACTGGCATGGCAGATGGGGGAAAGTGGTGCAATACATCTCGGTCAGTTAGCGAGAGCAAAAAATGGCAGCTCGACAGTATGTCAACTCGGGGTGCCCAAAGATATTTTTAGGTAATGGGGCATCTCGAATTGGCACATCTTTCGAAGTGGGAGTCTATCATAACTTAATGTACCCCCCCATTATAGCACTCAGCCAATCAGAGAGCTGATAGTGTCTGTCCCATTTTCTAATTAATTTTATTGACCAGCTTGAGGATGATTTTACATCTTGATGGACATCCTCTTTTAAACTCAGTGTTTGGCTATGATTATTATTACTGTTGATGCTTTTAGTATTATTAATAGTAAATGTACATGTTTACATTCAATACTGTAAATGAATTGTACTAGTTTTAATTTATAGTTTTATGTGATTGGTCACAGTGTTATTGCCATTGCTAATACTCAGTGCATACTCCTGTATAGAATAGTTGTCTACTGAAGGAAACTTTAGGTGTTAAATTAGTAATGCAGGGCTTGATTGTGAATTTCCACTCCCAACAGAATTCTGTAAAGATTTCAGAAGTGAAATTGCAATTTGTAATTTCACTGGTGGATTTCATTCCTCACACCTCTACAAATGAGTAATTTGCTTTTTTGTATCTAATTATTATCAGAAGTAAAAGTGGCTAATGGCTTTCTTGTATTCTATGCCAAAGAATAGTATAAGTGACATAAAACTACAAGCTGTGCAGTGACCAGCTTGATGATCATTTGTACAAGTTTAGTAAAAGTAAGTAGGAAAGAGATTAAAAGATTTGCCAAGCTATTGTACTTGACAACCAGTTTACAGTGTTTGCTGAGAATGCTAATTTTATGTATTCAATATGGATTCGTCTTATGGAGCCATATTACATAAACTTTTTTCAAGTTAGTAAAAATCAAGATAAAATATGATCAACAACAGTTTTGTTTACACATCCCTTGAATTGTTAATTGTATAGGTCTTAAACATTTCATGTACTTACAGATGCTTTCAATTTGCCTATGATGAAAGGTTTTTCATTAATGAAGACACATGATAAAAGAATGACTGAAAGATGAAACTTGTGTGCTCTGTGTGTGACTGAAAGCAGATCAGATTTATGACTGTCACTTGAGAGCAGATGAGTTTTATCAGTAAGCTAATATATAAAACTACCATAGGTTAAAGTGATAATACTGAGTGTGACTACATGTAGGTGACACTACACTATGCTGCACATTAGGTTTACAAAAAAGTGACAGTCATCACAAAATTTAGAGTATGTTGAAAAACCTTAAAAATGGAATCCAATCACTTCTTACTTTTGTATGTTCTTCATGCTGTATGTTTTCAAGTGAAATCATTGTTTATGGTTTTCTTTATGTTTCGTTTAATGCTTTTTAGAATAATACAGTATCTGCAGTTGTCAGTCACTGTCAACTACATATAAACAGGTGTGCATTGGCAGTCTACATGTTGTTGGCATTCAGTGATAATTGTGAACACTGTTTTTTAAAGAACAGTTAATTGTACTTAGCAAACACACTGCATGTGATTCTGCTAATAAACCTGTATCCATATGAACAAACACAAATTAAACAAACTCTGGCAAGAGCTGATAGGGCTGCAGCTCAGGAATTTGAGAAAACATATTGAAAATTACCAAAGTTATGAGCCAGCCTTCGCAAAATTTAACATAGGCTCATAACTTTGTTGTTTGTTTTAAATATTTGTTATACCAAATTTGCAACATAGCATTTTTATGACTCCACCTCATGAACGAGGGCAGAAAAAAATGTCAACTTCTGGTAAAAAGTTGATTTCAAACAGGGATTACAAAATTACCTTTCAGGATGAAAAAAGCATTTTATCCAGGATTTGAAAAATGACAGCTGTCACAATCATGAGGTGCTGCAAAGATATAGCTATGTTGTAAATTTGGGGTAAAAATATAGAAAAGTACCAAAGTTACAAGCCTGCATTTGCAAAATTTAACATAAGCTCATAACTTTCCTGTTTTTAAATATTTGAACACAACATTTTCAACATAGCCTTCTTATGACCCCACCTCATGAACAAAGGCAGAGAAAATTTTCAACTCCTGCCTAAAAGGTGATGTCACACAAGGACCACAAAATCACCTTTTGGGACAGATTTGACTAATGTCAGTGCAGTTGTTCATGAGGCGGGGTCCCAAAAAAGGCATTTTAAAAATGTGGGCCACAAATGAGCAAAAATGGCCAAGTTATGCCACTAAGTTCAAAACACCTTTGAAGTACATTGAATACATTGAACTGAATGCCTGTTTCTTCAGTACATGGTCCAGCTTTAAAGAGTGAAGACATATCTGCAATCCAGAGAGGATTACGGCTTTGGACCACAATGGGCAAGTAAGGGCTTGGGGGGGTGCAGGGTAGTGGGTGCTGAGTGGGAGGGTTGGGTGTTGGGATGGTAACGGCTGCAAAAGACATTGATGGATGGTGCCTGGGGTGGGCAAAACTGCTGTTTTCTACTCCCATGGAACTCCCGCGGAAATCAAGGGACTTTCACAAAAGTTTCTGAACTTATGCCTGTGGTGGAGTGGAAAACTTCTGCAAAAAGTTGCCAGGCAAAATTCTGCCTGGAAATGAAGAAAATAAGCCCTTGAGGCTAGTGGTCCCTCTCCTCCACCCGGAAACTTGCTTGCCGTGAAATGTACAGTACCCCCTGCATCCCTATCTCCACTGTCCTGTTAAAAAAAACATCTCCGGTGGTCCAGTGTTTTTTTTTATTTAAACCCCCTCCCAATCCCCAGTCCCAAATCACTGGTGATCCAATGCCTCCCACCCAGCCTCCCCAGCAGCCAGGTGTCCCACAACCCCACTCCAACCCCCATTAAAAGAGCGATGAGTATGGGTGGAAGTTCCATGGAAGTTCGAAAATCAATTTCTGAACTTCCACAGAAGCAAAAGTCAGACTGCCTTGAATTCTGCCAACAAAATATTTTTTTCACCCACCCCTAATGGTGCAGAGTCCCTTTCCCACACCTTCAGGTTGCACATCTCCTAGAAGTTTAAGCATCTGGGATTTGGAGCTATCCTTTGTGCACAGATGACTGTCAGTATTTGTAAAATGCTTTAAAAAGCTTTTCTTTTAAAACTGTCAGTAACATTTTGTTAGTGTAGATGTGTGCAGTAAATGTATTTGCAACCCAGAAAGATACTGCTTTTTCTTTAGGCACTATCAATAACATAACAAAGTAACTTAAGATCAGAAAGCTGTCAGCTCCCCCCTTCATAAGCATAGATTAATAAGTATGGTATACAGGCAAGGAGTATTTGACATGGATACCCCAGCCATTCTACTAGCCAGTGTACCCTGTAGTTCCCATAGTGATCAGAAATGTGTCTAGGCTTACCTTGAAGGCCTGTATTATCTTCATATCCACCGTCTCCATTGGTATGCTGTTTCATAGGTTCACTACCATCTGGAAGAGGAAATTGTATGACAGTATTATGGAACAGTATTTCTTCAGGTCTAGAGCATTTTTTCAGTACTGAAATATGCATTAATCCTCATAAAGAATGATTTGGTAAAGATTATTTCTGTGGATATGATAAGAAAAGTGGGCAATTGCTTACCTTATTTGGCATGTTGCCATTAGATTAAGGAAAAAGGGGCATTATAAAAATGACAAACACTCCAGTATCAGTATCAGTATCAAGTTTATTGATTGATCATTAAAAACGATCATTACAAAATACAGTAATTAAAAAAAACATTAAAAACGATCATTACAAAATACAATAATAAAAAAATATAAAAAAATACAATTAAATTAATAAATAGATTCATCCAAAATCCTAAGTTTTAACAATGTTTTTCAACATCCTTTTTCTATTTTTTCATGTTATCATAATATATTTTGCTACCCTTTGTAATATAAACATATTTTCTGTGGTTAAAAGTACTATCACAGTAGTATTTTCATTTGTTTGCCTCAAAGTGCTAACAATTGGATAGATCCATTTAGACTGTGCCTTATTATACCATATACATTTCTGGAAGACATGCACCAAAATCTCCTTCTAATTTCTACCACAATAACACATTTTGCAGTCCCTAGAGTTTGACTCAAAGAGCTGTAATTTGAATCAAGTAAATATTTTATGTACTGTAGGTCAGGGTCAATGAGTAGGTCCAGATAAAATCTATACCAATGCTGGCAATCATTGCTGCTATACAGCTTAGCATAGTTCAAGGCCCTAACTAGGTCCAGGTCTCTTTCTTTATAAAAATTTAAAATTGTCTTTTTAATATATGGTCTATACCGATCACTTAAGGTTATATTCCTTGTTAAATAAAGTGAAAGAGAATTCAGTGCATGCATTTCCAAAGTTTTTTTTTTTAAATGCATACACCATGCTGATTTCTTGCAACCTAATGTTTCCCAGTTTAATTTATCTGCAGTACACTGCCTCACCAGTCTATTGTCAGGTAATGTAGTTATTCTGATCCAATAATTGATCACCCTAGTATCTATGAGGGCCTATAAATTAAAAATACTCAGCTTTGTTTGTACAAAATGGGCTGAAGTTGATTTATGACAGCCCAGTAATGATCTCAGGAGTTGAATGATTGGTTTCTCTAACCTGTCTGTGTAAAAATGACCACAAACATCTGCCCCATATAATGTCTGCATATTGTATTTAGCACTTGCAAACATCAAAAATCCGGCACTCACCACTTCACAGTAAAGGACACCATGATGCTCCAAAAATTACATTTAAAAAAAGTTATTGCAGCAGGAAACAGCTTCCCACCTGACACATTTAAGATGTAATAGTCCTTTAGCTTCTATCGCTTTCAAGAATGGTCTAATAGAAGATCTGCCATACAGATGATGAAATCTAGCTAGTGCTTGAGCTGTCATTTTACCTTTTGCTAAGGTTGCATCAAAATGAGATTTCCAGCATGTATTATTTGAGTGTGTCAATCCCAGATATAAATACTTATTGACTACCTCAAGGAGTACTGAGTTGATTCTCCAGGTATATTTTGGTTTCCTAGCACCCATTACCATGGCTTTGGATTTTTGCAAATTAATTTTTAAGGATAGAGTTTCAGAATGTTCCACAAGGATATTAAATTTTTCCTGAACACCTCGTGGTGTAAGGGAGAAGAGGACTAAGTCATTGGCATATGCCAGAGTAGCATAGGGATTAGAACTGGCCTTGGTGGAATCTGTAGTTGAGGCTTGTAATTCTTACAAAAGTCTACTAATATAAATGAAAAATAACAGGGGGAGCTAGGATGCAGCCTTGCCTAACTCCCTTGTTAATATTGAATGGATCGGATAAATGATTTCCTACCCTTGCCTTTGCCCAAGTATTTAAATATAAGTTCATTATACTATTTATTAGGATGGGAGAAATAGTCTATTCATACATAATAGTCCATAATGTATCTATATTGATTGTATCAAACGCTGAGCTATAGTCGATATAGGCTATATAAAGTTTTTGTTTCCGTAGTTTTACATATTTTTCCTATTAAATGTTGAACTATAAAATAATTGTCTATTGTTGAATGGTTTTCCCAAAAGTCTGCTTGTAGTAGAGGTAGCTCTCCCAGATTTTGTACTTCAGCCTTAAGCCTTTTAAGTAAGACTTTAGCAAACATTTTCTCAATGATGTCCAATAGGCTTATGGGCCAGTACATTTTAGGATCAACTTTTGGTCCCTTTTTGTTATGAATAGGAACAATTATGGAACCTAACCAAGATGGAGGGATATAATTCTGAGTTTTATAGTTATTGTAGAAAATCATTAAAAAAAATCTTCCCATTCCTTCACCAGGCATATATAAACTTTACCAGGAATGCTATCTGGTCCTGATGCCTTATTCTAAGTTCTGAGTAGCTGCTATTACTTCTGATTTAGTGAAATAGTTAAAATTCAAACTAATATAGCTTGAGCCCAGTGGAACCCCGAAGTATGTCAAACCAAGGTCAAAAATATTCTTCTGAAATATTGAATCCAAACTTCTGTATCAACAAAGTTATCCAAATCAGTTTTCCTCCCTTTGCACCCTTTGGCCACCATGGCCCCCCAAAAATTGATATCATTGTTTATAATTGCTACTAGCATATGTTCCTATTGGGTTTCATAATATGTTTTTTCTTTTGCTTGAGAAAACCCCCATATGATTTCCGGATTGCTTTTAGATTAATGGCAATTTCCAAATTAGCCTTTCTTTTTGCTGTTCTTAATGCAATCACTCCATATTTTTTTCTGATGTGTAAACTGATCTTTTTTGTTACACTGGATAGAGTTGTTAAAGATGTGAAATGATGTCAAACTCTAAGCACAGTTACACGGTTATATAATGTAGACATGTTAGAAATAATTGGGTTGCTAGTTTTCTTCACTGGCCACAGTTAATGTGGATGGTGCTCATATTCTTCTATAGTTATTGACAATTACAAAGTTGTCTGGTTCAAGAATAAGGTTAATCCTTCTTCTAAGCCAAGTGTACAGTACTGTATTTCAACAACAAATAAAGAGAAACATTTTAAAAGCAAGTCTTTGGATTGTTAGGACTGCAACACTAAGTTGCAGTTAAGGTTTGATGCTGTTGTATTCATCATCTGCTTGGATATTCATGGGGGGGGTAAGTTTTAAGGTTCAAGAATAAGAGACAGGTTTGAAATTAGATCCACACAGGGGCTTGTGGTCCAGTTATGATTTGGGAATTAATTTGAAGTACAATACACAAAGAATAAAGACTGGCAAAGTTGACAAAATTGACATTGTGAAGTAATTTGTGAAGTTTACAAAATTGCCAGGATGTGAATTTTCAAGGTTTGAGCTTTTTGAAGTACAGATTATAGTTGAAGGTAGCAACATTCACCAGCAAAGTCACTAAAATTCACTAATGAAGTGGCCAATTCATCAATTTCATGATGAAACTTAGCAAATTTTATCAAAGTTGAAGTTGCTGATGGCAATGGAAACTTCCTGAAGCTTCAAGAAGGTGAATTTTTGTCACTTCCATTTGGGGACAAAATATGGAAAAATAACGAGGTTATAAAGATACTCTGACATTTTTTAATGCTTGCTCATAACTTTGATAATTTTCAATAGTTTGACCCACATTTTAAACATAACCATTTTTTCACACCACCTCATGAACATGACAGGTGTTGTTTTTTAAATCATGGCCAAAATTTGTTTTTGCACATCTGGTGCAAAATGACATTTCTGACAATATTTAGAAAATGGCACATTCCATGTGCCAGGGGGGTGGCATAAAAAGACAATGTTGAAAGTTTGGGTTCAGAATGTCACAAAATAAGTTATGAAGTAGCATTATTTGCAAAGAATGGCTGTTGGCCCAGTGGTGACCACATTGTCATCCTGTGCCAATGACCTCAGTTTGGATGTGAGTTCAGTGAGCTGGCTGAATTGACTGAGGCTGGGGGGTGGTGTTATAGAGTGCAGCCCCAGCCCCAGCCTGAAGTGGGATAAAGCAGTGTTCTGGCACATAGACAATACATTGTGGAGGGCTGGGGAGCCTTCCCTCACAAGGGGTTGATGTGCATGTTGTTGATAGCTGATAGGCTCTTGCACTGTTTCCGGACTATCTTCACAGTTCTATTTATTTCATATTCCCTTATCGAGATGTTGCAAAATAAAATTTTGCTGGTGAAATTTCTGTGAAGCTGGCAATTTCATTGTGCAAAACTTTCATGAAATTCTGCCGTTCTTTGAATTTTTTCACTGACTGCAAAATTGCAAACTTTAACCGTGGGATGCAAACTTTTGCCTCAAAATGCACAATTTTGCCTGAAACTGCAACATTTTGCCTGAATTTCATCATCTCACGGGTGAAATTTTGTATTTCACCTGTGGAATTTCTTTTCCCCATGGAATTTCGCATTTTGCACCCATGAAATATTTTGCAAAATGCATGAATTTTGTGAAATATTTCACATAAGAAAATTTCCTAATTTAGCACATCTCTATTCCCCATCAGAAAAAGAAGGGAAATTCAACTGAAAAAGTCTATAATAGAAACAATCCAGATGGAAATTTGACCCAGATTATTGTATTTCTTTCAAACTATTCCTATACTATCACCACTTATTTACTTTACTTCTTGGAATAAGTCCCTCACTAGATTCGTATGGGCAGGCCATCACCCATGTATTAGATGATCCCTTCTTCAACTCCCTAAAGATAGGGGGGATTGAACCTTTCTAATTTATTACACTATGCCTATGCACTGACAATGAGTCAGATTCTGTACTGGTTAAACCTGGCATACAAAACTGCCTGGAAGCACATCCGATGCATTCTCAATGCCCTCCATGACATTCCGTGGGTGGTATTCACCCCAATGATGTCTCTAGCTCAATTGTTTGATTATTATTTGGGGGCCCTACAGACTCTGAACACCTGGTATACGATTCAGGCCATTCCGTCCTTAACCTTACTATAATACTACTTATGGCTGCTGATGGCCGAAGTTGAATTTCTACCAGCACAAACTGATCTTACTTTTCAGAGATGGCATTTGAGTGGCCTGTCATTTATCTTTCAATTTTTGGACTCCAGGTGGGTGGTACCTTTTACCCTGCTTCAAGAGGCACACAGTCCCACTAATGGAATATTTCAAGTAACTCCAAGTACAAACCTTTCTGCTAAACAAGGGTCCACAGAGGAGTCATCTTGTATAGCCCTTGCCGCTCATGATAAACATGTTTATGTCCTCCCTGAGAAGCACAGTCTGGCAACATATGATTGGCCTCTTCTATAGAGGGTTTTGAGAATATGCAATGGAGTTGACTCAGGGAATTCTAGAAACCTAGAATAGAGAGTTACCTGTTCCAGTTCAATATGACATTTGGCTTACATATATACGCCTCTCTCAGTGGGGATATCCATAGCCCTATACTGGCTAGAACTTGCTTGGAAGGTTCACAATCGCTACTTTACTGCACCGGCTCAGCTAGAAAAATTCCTCCCTGGCACAGTTGGACATTGTTGGAGACATTGTGAAGATACTTTAGCTAACCATGTTCATGTATTTTGGAAATGCCCTAAGTTGAGAACTTTTTGACATGAGATTGCTGATGAACTTAATGAGCTGGTGGGAGAGGCCACTGTTCTTACTCAAAGTTCAGAGTTTATTTATTGTTATAAAAGATGTATAAACTCACAGTTTGTCACATCAAATCACAAAAATACACATAATAAATAATGTCACAATTTACATTAGACATTACATTTGCATAACAGACTAAAAAACAATGTACCCAACATTCATTTTTTTCATCTTATTAACAAACTTTGCCATACCATACATCATCTTGATATTTTTCAAACCTATCAAATACTTCAAACAATTAGCCATGCTTTTTAAATTATCTGCTTTAATCAATGGTGTAATCCATTTCCCTCTTTCAACTTTCAGGTCACCACATTCCAATAACTTATGAGACAATCTTTCTATATTTTCATTGTTGCATTTACAACCCTTTGTGTTACCAAACTGTCCCCACCAATTGTTATATTGTAAATTCACAATACCCAAGCTTTCAATCCTCAAATTACATTGACTATTTCTATGCCTCTTATTTTCACATAGGATTAGATAAAATCCAATCTCCCCATTTAATTTTATGCTAGAATATGCACTATGTATATCTATATCATGTACTCTCACCAAATCAGTTTGCACTGAAATATCAGTGATTCGTCAAATAGCTTCCTTTACAAACAGGTTCGTATTTGAGATGGCCTTATTAGACCAAAGATCTTCCAGACCAATATTTCTTATAACTGTGTTCAATATTTGGAACCATCCTTTCATAACTGATCCCCCTGTAATCTAACCAGGAAGTCAGTCCAGCATAAATTTGGCAGTCTGTCTGCATGCATCATTGCCATTTTCTCAATAGTTAAGTGCTCTGATTTTAATCATTGCACTCAATGGGCACATGCCTGCTTCCAGTCTCATAAAAGCTGAGGGGCAGTCCTGTGGTAGCTCCAGCGTGTTTCTTAAAAAGGCATTCTGGATAGGTTCTATTTTTGAATCAGCAAACAACAGTCCCCATACTTCACTTCCATAGAAAGTCTGGCTAATAGTCTTAGCTTCAAAAGTCCTTTTAAGAGCCGCAAATGAATTATTTGTGGACCTGTTTGCAAAGGCATTTACAGCAGTTATTGAATGATATGACTTATTTTTTATCTCGGACACATGAGCATTCCATGTCAAGTTATTTTCAAATATATATCCAAGATATCTAAATGTCTTTACTTCTTCTATTCTTTTATTATTAATTTCCCAGAACTTTTTTATTGATCTTTTCTTGCCAAATTATATTATCTTCATTTTTTCCACATTCATTTCTAAATTTAATTTGATAGATGAATTCATAAGACTTGTTATCCCTCAATTTAAGCCCAAAAGCATTTGTGAAATGACTATGGCATCGTCTGCATATAATAATACGTGGAGCTTTTCCCTATTTATCGATGGGCCAACGTATCAGTTTTTGCAATATCGTTTATCACAGTTTCCATATACAAATTAAACAGTAAGGGGGCTAGCAGACACCCCTGTTTGACACCTTTACCAACCTTTATTTCTCTCGAGAATGCTCCATTTCTAGAGTAATGCACTAGAGCGGTCGTATTATGATGTAAAACCTGTAGCATCATCAACAGTTGTTTATCTATATTTAGGGTTGCCAATATCTCCCATAGTTTGTTCCTATCCATGGAATCAAATGCAGCTTTTATGTCTATGAATCAAACATAAAGGATACTTTTTTTTCTAACCAAATATAGTTCTAACACATAATTTAATATAAAAATGAAATCTAAGGTGTTAAACTTTTTCCTAAAACCACATTGATATTTAGAAATCAAATTATTCTTACTCTGGAGCGGATACTTTTAAATTTTCCCCCTGAAGCCCTGCATATACAATGAGGCTCGCTTCTCCCTACTTACATTTTGGCTGCCAAAAAAGCAATTACTCACTTGTGGTGGCAGACAAGGCCTCTTTCTATTCTGGATTGGCAGAATATTATGATAGAGCTCTATTCCCTGGAGTGATTGTTGGCCAGATGTAATGGTAAAATATCTCAATTTGTGATCCGGTGGCGAGCATGGGTCTTTTATATCTCGGCGAGGAATGCCTCTTTTGTCCCATGAGGTTTCATGGGATACATTGGATATTGGGGAAGTTACAACTGAAGGAGCCTGACAATAAATTTAGCCAGCATTGGCAAGTATGGTTCTTGGGTCCTATCCTAACCTTAGTTGTACTAGCCACTCCTTTGGGAAGACTACTTGCAATTTATTGTCTGAACCATTTTGAAGAGCATATTTTATTTTTAGACATTGCTGTGATGATGAACTTTTATCTTTTGGATGAGATTATTATGCAAGCAATAATACCCAACAGGGTGGGTGGTATTGGGCAATACTGGACCGTCCAGGGGTGTAATGAGGCCTGACACCACAGGCGGAGGGCCTTATAGCCCCTGGGCAGTCCGGTATTGCCCATACTGCCCACCCTAGAGGGCATTATTGTGCTTAGAAAATGGGATCCCTTTACCACTTTTATCTGTGATTTAAAAAATTAAAAAAAAATTAAAAAAGCAAAGCAAAAAAATTAAGTAAAAATGATGTTTTACCATTTGTCTTGTAAAGTAGTCCCTCCTTTTTTTTATTTCATGTACTGTTGCCTGCTCGAGACATCAATTCTGTTGTCGTTGTCCCCCCCCAAAAAAAAAACAAGAGATGTTTTTTGAAATGCTTCATGAGCAGTCTGTCTGGGTCTGTTTTAGTATAAAAATTAAAAATCAAAGGTTTTTGTCCTACTTGCATGGCTGTGTTTTTCCAATTGATGCTGATGCAGGTCGCAGATATGGAAGCGCTTGTGGTAAATAGCCCGTTTCATTTGAATGAACAGAGTGCGAGCAGCAGTGGTGGTCAACAGAGCTGGTATCTAAGCGAGACTGGGAAAAAGGGCTAGATTATAGGAGCTGGAGGACGAGTGGGGAGAGCACTGGCAAAGATAAGGTATTGATAAAAATAAATTTTGTACTGAAGAAGCTGAAGCTGTAGTTCGTATTTGCCGGCAGCACCTCTCGCTTTGCTATGCGACAAAAAAAAAATGGCGGCGATTTTATTTTGAAATTCGGTGTTTTAGCCCATTAGAGAGAGGGATAGGGGTGCCCAAGATTCACACAAGTAATAGGGCATCCTGAATTGGACCTTGTTTTCGACCCGGCATCTATTGAAACTTAATGTACCCCCCCGCTGTAGCTCTCAGCCAATCAGAGAGCTCCTACAATTTAGCTCATTTTCTATATTATCCATGTACCCCTTGTATGTATTTGTATTTATTTTAATAAAAATAAAGTGGCTTTGTCTCAGCTTCCTAATCCTCATACGTGTTTTGTTGGATGGGTGACCAATTTGTGAAACTGGGGTGCCTTAGTGTTTCCTGTCCCTGTTTGCAAGTCCAGGCCAGGAGAATAAAGTACTTCCTGAAAAGCTATATGTCACTTAACTTCTCTTGCTCCTGGCCCTATTTTTTGGGGGGGGGGTGAGCAGAAATGGGGCAATTGCCTGGCACTTTATAAGAAACATACAGAAAGTGCTCTCTAGCCCCCTTCTGGCAAGTTTGTGGGTGGCCTCAGTGAACAGAACAGGAAAGGAGCAAAACCAAACAACTGCCTGGTGCTTTAAGAATAGAAGGAAAGTGCTCTCCAGAGCCATTTTGGCAAGTTTTTTGGGTGGCCTCTGTGAGCAGACTACTACAATCTCCTTGACCCTGGTAGTGGGAGGAGGGGGTGTGCAACCAGCAGCTGGCAACTTCATTATTTTATTTATTTATTTAGTTTTTGTTCACCAGGTAAGTACACTAGACAAATTCTGCCTATTTTCAGGCACAACCTGGGGGAAGGGGATACAGATGAATGCCAACTGACCTTGAACCAGATTAAGCTGTTGGTGGTATTTTTAGTGAAAGGGGGGAATTTGGCCAGGGCACAAGAGGAATTAACCTACTGGTCTGTAGGGGGTGAAGCTGGCTGTGAGCATGGCCAATCCTGTGAGAACTCCGGTGAGGATGGAGGCAGCAGAGTTGGGGGAGAAGGCCTCCTCTCCTACCTTGAATTTGCAAGAGGCTCCTTTGAGTCTGCAATGTCTGTGAGTGATACAGAGCCTGAAGTTCAGGAGATATTTTTGTTGACAGATGATCTCAGTCAGCAGAATCCTAGAGTTGAATTTATTACAGAAAAGTATTTATTAGCTCAGCAGTGGATAAAGAAAGAAGTTTGCAAGAAGAAATCCTAAAAGAAAATGAGAGGCTTGAAGGAACAACTCGCTTTGTTGAAAAATCCAACTGTGCCTGTCAAACAATTGGGCCCTGCTGTCAGTGATTCAGATGACGAGGTAGCATCAAAGGGTTGCATCCAGGTGGGTGAGTCAGAGACACTTAAAGTTAAAAATGTTACGATATCTGATTCTACGCCTAAATTACCAGCTAGAGACTGTACAAATCTAGCTACTGAAATGCTTAAAGTATGTTTCGTTACTGAAAATAACTGCTGATAACATAGGTGGGAAAAGTGAGTGTATTGGGGTTAAACATATGGGACAGGCTCCTCCAAACTCTCAGGAAGAAAAGCACATGACTCTCATGGACAAGTCTAAAACTTTTAAACCCCTCCACTTTGTCTAGGCAAACGGGATTTGTGTTTCATGCTGAAAATGTGACTCCCCTGGTTACTCAGTCTAAACAAATTAATTTACCTGTGGTCTTTCAAGCTAACAATGTCCTTCAAGAGAACCTGACTGTATTTTGTTTCGACTCTAAGGGTCAGCTGGCAAAAACGGGTTTTAGAGATGAAGTAAAAGAAAAAAGAGCAGTCCTAACTTTAGCAAACAGGAATATCTCCCAGGGAATGGGGTCACCACTGCAGAAGGCCAAATTACAGGGTAACAAGGATGAATTGATATCTGATCTAATAGACCTTTCTAAACCTTTGCCTCCATGCTCCCCTTGCGATCTCTGACAACCCATAAAGCTTTACAAGAAGCTGGCTGGAAATTATCCCTTAATGGAACTTGGATCCCTGATTCAGAGAGGGATCCATCATTAAATTTTTTCTCAGGCAACCCCAGAATGGCATCCAGTGACCCCTGCTCAGGGAGAACAAAATGCCTTGGCAATTCTACCTGCTCCAAAGGCATTGGGCCCAGAGTACATGGATCTAATCAAAGTATCTCCCTCTAACCCATTGGGTCCCATGGATCTCACTGTCTTGGATATGGCTCAAAATGGAAAACATAATGATGTAACACCAGATTCAGACAAAGCTTGCCTGGATGTGCAGATGCCAATACCTTCTCAGAAACCACTGCTATCTGAGCCCTTTTTGAAAACAAAAAAAGAAGCAGCACCACACAAAAATGTGCTAATTCATTATAAGGGTGGACTTGAGGAAAGGCCGGACAGGCTCTATGTGTATAAATGTCTCCTTAAAGACTCTCTGAATTTTTCCCCAGGAGAGGTGTACGCCTTCATTTTCATTTTGGGGGAAGACAACTACGATGTGAGCTTTCGATCATCATATGCTCTCAACCTTTTTGGGGAGAGATACAATCAAGTAAGATTTTCACCCACATGGACCCTCTTCCTTGTTATTCCCCTAAGAAAACCTCTAATTAAATATGTCACAATTATGTTTCGGAATGAGGCGGTCCATGTGGTTGACATTACCTATTGGTTATCCCAATGCTGTGAAGTACTAAGTGACCCAGAACAATACTTGACACGGAGATATTTTGACCTTGGGGTTGGAAGTATAAAGTGAAGTCAGAACAGAATGATTCAGGAATTTTCCATGTGCCAAATTCTTTTATGCTAGGTAGAGACAGGGGTGTGTGTTTTTAGTCTGGGCAGTCATGAGCTTTTTATTGATGTGGGGCTAGAACCCATCTCTCTAGTACATGTGACAAATCCTGCTGTGACAATTGTGGGGAGATAGAGCACATCATGTCCCAATGTACCAACCACACCAGGTGTGACCTGTATGAAGATTATGGCCATGTCTTTTCTGAATGCTCCTGGGTGACAAAAAATAAAGCAACCCATAGTAGCCCAGAATTGCTTATGCAGCAAGCCCAAGATTTAGTCACATCGCCTACTTTGATTCCCACTCTGGCCACTGTTCCAGAACCCCCCCCCCCATTATCAGGTCAGATAATCCATCGGACACCCAGGCCACCTGTGAAAGGGTTAGAACTAAGGAAAGCTCCATTCTTGACCCCAGGTCCCTAGCTCCTGTCTGTTACAGTGAGCCTGATGGGCAGAAGGCTGAATCCCCTCCTACAAGAAGATGGTCTGCCAGGAATGTTAACCCCCCCCCAAAGCAAAGTTTGAATCAGAAAATTCTTATGCAGCCCTTTTTCCCCAGTGTGGGAATTCCAACATGGAACAAGATGAACCAGCTTCTCAGACACTTCCCTCTGATCATGTATCCCAGATCATTAACTAGATGGCTACAAAGGGAAGAAAAAAAAAGAGAAAAAATAATTTTTGAGTGATCTAAAATTCCACTTCTGGCTTCTTTAAAAATCTGTTCCCTTAACGTCCACAGCTTATTTAATGCTGAGAGACGTCATATGATTTTTAATTATCTTCATACAGAGAGTTTTGATATTTGTTTCATTCAAGAATCATGGATGTACAATATTGATCAAATCCATACCTTTAAATGTGAATGGTGGGGTCCCTTCTAGTGGTCCTTTGGCATGGATTGTGCTGATGGCGTAGGGATCCTGTTCAATTCCTTTAAGTTTTCCCTGCTTAAATTAATGGATTTAATACCAGGAAGGGTTTTGATTCTTGATGGGGCATGGGATAATTCCATATTCAGACTCATTAATGTCTATGACTCCCAATCTAAGGTTAAAAGAGTTAACCTGGTAACCTCGATACAACCTTTTCTTGTTTCTTCTCATGAAATAATTTTTGGTGGTGATTTTAACTGTAACAAATTAAAAGGGGGTAAAGATCCATTGACACAAAATAAAATGTATTGTGATTCCTCTGCCTTGGCTAGAATAGTGGACATAGCTGACCTCATTAATTGTATGGATAAACTGACTAAAGGGCTCAAATTTTCTTATACAAGTGGGAAACATACCTCTTTGATAGATCACCTTTTTATGTCAAAAACATTCCAAATTTCCTATTTTTTATTAACCCAGTGGAATTTTCTGATCATGTTGTCCTTATTTTAAAATTTACAGATCCTATAAAATCCCCCAAGAGTGCGAATTGGTATAGATTAAACACTAAAACCCTATCTGACCCTTTGGTTCAGAAGGGGTTGCTGTCGCTGATTAAAGCATGGGAATCTGTAATGTTTCTCTACACAGATTTAGGTGAATGGTGGGAGGATTTGAAGAAAAAGTTTAAAAACTGGTTAATAAAACATGGGAAACACAGGGAAAATTAGACATTTTTGAAATATTTATCTCTTCACCATCAACTACAGAAACTATATTCTCCACAAAATACTTAAAGATATGCTTATTCTTCCCAAATAAAGGTCATTAAAGAAGAAATGCAACAGTGCCAATATTACAGGGCCAGTTCTATTAATGCAATGCTACAGTCAGGAACACAAAGGACCCCTGTGGGTGACCCTTATATAGTATGTAAGAAACTACACAGTTCAGTGAATATAGAGTCCCTGATCAATCCCTTAGGTCAGGTAATATACAACTAAGGGACTCCATCAAATCATAGAATCATTTGTGAAATCCCATAACCCTTCTAAAAACCCATCAGATGTACAGTACAAGTCACATTAAACTGTTCCTCCAATGAGTTGTTTTAGCATTTCCAAATGAGTCGTGTAAGTGTTGCTGGATCCAGAATAAAGACCTGCACAAACTGTTTCTTTAGATTTAAAATTCAGTTTTACATTGCATTGTGACTGGACTGCTGATGCATTCCAATTGAGTGGAAAAAACAATTTACAAACATTGCTTTTGAGCTGCTTAAACATTGAAAAGCAATGCACTATGAGTTGCCAGTGCATTGCCAGCTGTAAAAAACAATGCTAAACCAACTAATTGGGGGAACAGTTTAGTGTGACTTGTACTGTAGAAATGTCACATATTTTACAGTCCAAAATTAGTCCAATGGTACCAGAAGATGCAGTTGTGATGGAAAAAGCAATTGGTAAGGACAAGATTGAATTGGCCATAAAATCCCTAAAGCCCAGTACGTCCCCAGGGCTAGATGGTCTCCTGAATAACTTTACAAATCCTTTTTTAGAAATTCTGTCTGATTGTCTCCTACAGATCTATCAATATTTCTTAACTCAAATGCAGTCAGACCTTCCGTTTCAGAAGGCCTCATTGTATTTTTATATCAAACAGGCTAGAAATCACACATAAGTAATTGGAGACCAAAAACAATCTTAAATACAGATTACAAATATTAGCTTGTATCCTAAACAATAGAATTAAAAATTATGCTAGGTTAGTTGTTTCCCCTCACCAATATTGTGGGCTCCCAGGAAAACATATTCAGCAAGCCCTAATGATTGTTAGAGATCTTATCGAACACCTTTCCATAAATGGCATCTCTGGATGTCTTATCTCCATGGGCCAAGCCAAGGCCTTAAATTGGGGTCTCTCATACTTACCTATTTGGCATTTTAGAATTTTATGGGATCCCTAAAGTGATTAGGGCTTATATTAAATTATTATATAACAAAGCCGTAGTATACCTTGTGATTAACAGGGTAGTAACAGATGGGTTTCAAGTTTCTACAGGGGTTCAACAAGGGTGTCCTTTGAGTTCCCTACTCTGTCTATTCACATTGGACCCCTAAATTTGAATAGTCACTCAAAACTCATTATGGGGTGGTTTAAATGGTGCTGATTCTGAGGATTGCCCTCTGATACAAGCGTACGCTGATGACATTTGTCTGTTTTTTTCCAATCATAAGCAATTACCATCTTTTCTTAGAGTAATGGAGCAGTATGCTTACATCTCCAATACAAAGCTCAACATTGATAAATGCCAAGGTATTTATACTGGATCAGGATACCCACTTCCTACTCAAATTGAAGAAATTAGGATATCTTCTAACCCTCTTAAAATTTTGGGGATAGTATTTGGGCCACAGAGTTTACCACTGGCTAATTGGGAAATAGGGATGTCAAATATAAAAAAAAACATTATTCAAAAATGGAGGCATTGGAAAATGTCAAAATTAAAAAGGATTCAGATTTAAAAAAAGATCATTGTTCCAAAATTACAATTTGTGGCAATGATTTACCCTCCCCCTAGGTCTTTGGAAACTAAAATACTGTATATAGCTTGTTCTTTCAATTTTTATGGGGTAACAAATTGAATCCCATCAAATTCTGCTTTACATACTTACCAAGGGCTCGGGGAGGTTTGGGAATGGTTGATCCAGTCACCTTCTTTCACACCACTTTTTTACTCCAAACTGCAAAATCTGGCTTAACTCCAATTGATGGAATGCACTATAAATGGGTTTTGAAGGTATTACATAAGTATTTTATGGTATGGACTGTGGTTTCCCCAAAACTTAGTAGCCATCTTTTGGTCCCAGATTATTTTAAACACACTGTACAAAAATTATACAAATGGAGTTTGTCCAAACAACAAATTCAGCAGGGGAAGGTGACTGACCTTTATAACTCCATTTTTGGGCATAATATATCCTAAGGAGTCTTGCTTTAAGAATTGTTTAGAGAGTAACAATATAAACGTTCTTCTACTATTAACAAATACAAGAACCCCCCCCCCCCAAATATTGCAGACTCTATGGTTGGCTGTATATGGCAAACTAAATGTTAGAGGAAATGCAAAGCATAAGGCTGTTGAAGATAGAAACTGCCCCTATTTAGAATGCATTAACACACCTGATACTATGGACCATTTTTTGTTGGACTATACTTATTCTAAGCTTTTATGGGATTTTTTAGCACTCTAATGGAAAATTAAATAGTTATCCCAATCATCCTATGAGATCCTAGTTCTGGGGATGAGGCCTTTGGGGGACCTTCGTATGATATAGGTGTCCTCAACCTTTTTAAATGTTTTCTTATATATTAACTATGGTAAGCATGATGTCAGTGGGTATTGCAGCAAAAAAAAGAATGCCTCATATAGTACTGAGTGCTTTGGTTGAACAATTTATGGATCAGGCTTATTTACAAGATATGACTGTGCATTCCTCCTTAAAAGTATATAGATGGTGGAAAGGATTTCATATTTTCATTAAATTTAAATAAAAGTGCAATAACTTGATAGGAACTTTGTGTTAACAAATGTTTTGGTGAAGTAACCCTTTTATGAATTCTCTTTTTTTTCTTTCTGTTTCTCTTCTTTGT
Organism: Neoceratodus forsteri; assembly: GCA_016271365.2. NCBI lineage: Eukaryota > Metazoa > Chordata > Ceratodontiformes > Ceratodontidae > Neoceratodus > Neoceratodus forsteri. The sequence goes on along the minus strand of CM028135.1, from coordinate 1,032,004,458 downwards.
TAATAAGGTTCTTATGTGTTATAGCTGATTGTGTACATATGTTGTGGGTGATTGCAACCCTCTTGATAATTTATTTTTTGTCTTTCCCCTGGTAAGTGTACTAGACTCAGGTATGTTCTATGTTTTATCCTTCCCCCTTCTCCTCCCACTTTTAATTTTCCCCTCTTTCCTTTTCCTCCCTATCTCTTTCTATTTTGTTTGTGTTATTTAGAAAGATTGTTGAATATTATTAATTTCATGTTTACATCATTAATGTTCTTGTCATGTTATCCTGATTCAAATTGTGTATTATGTACTATGTTATTAACAATAAAAACTCCCCCTACTCTTTTTGAGAAGTGCCATGGGATCTTTAACATCCACCTGAACTACCAGCAGAACAGGCAGATGGGGCCTTGGTTTAACATCTCGTCTGCAGAAAGGCGCCTCAGGAGTGCAGCAGCCCCCTCATTCTGCACTACAGTGTCAGTATTGGGATTTAACTCAAGTGCCTGGTGTGGGGGATAGAATCCACAGCCTTCTGATGTCCTGGCCTCAACGATGAGTGTGCTACCTGCTGAGCCACTGACACTGACAACTTACCTAAGGATTAGCAATTCTACAAAGAAAGAACCACACATACAAACACAGGTTAGTCTTTTGTTACATGCTTTATTAAGGGTACAAATTGCCTAATGGTTAGATCAACATGGGAGGTTCTTTAGTGTGTGTGTGTGTGTGTGCATGTGTGTGTGTGCATGTGTGTGTATGTGTGTGTGTGTCATAAGTAGGGTTACAAGTCCATAGCTTTCGCCATTATGGACTCGGTATAATTTCATTTATAAATCCCCCAGATACTTGGCCAATCTATTTTTAAATATATTGATGCTTTCACTGCTTATTATATCAACCGGAAGTACATTCCAGAATGGTATCCCTCTCTGATTGAACCATAATCCTCTTTTATTGGTCCTATAATGGTCACCTTTCAGCTGTAATGAATGTGCTCTATTTGTTATTTTTTAATCTATCTCCTTGCTAATCCCACACATTCCCATAGATCCTGGTTTTTAAATGCTGCAAATACCATACACAGGTCACCTCATGACCTCCTCTATCCTAGACGGAACAATCCTAGTTGGTTTCTCCTTTCATTATATGTGAGATTGTGGAGGTATTTAACTTTTTTTATTTTCCTTTGCACACTCTCTAGTTTCTTAAAATACCTAGCATGAAGGGGGTTCCAAAACTGTACTCTGTATTCCAACAAATGTCTGACCAAGAAAACATACAATGGCATAAGTTCAGTTTTGTCCCTACTCTTAATGTTTCTTAATATACAACTTGTAATTTTGCTAGCTTTTTTGACAATGTTGGTAGTATGTCCTGAGAATGTCAGATCATTTGACACCAAAACACCTAAATCCCATTCTGAAGTTGAATTTCTTTATTCAATTCCATTTAATTCATAAGTGTCTTGTGGGTTGTTTATCCCTGAATGTAAGACACAACATTTTTCAATGTTAAAAGCCATCTTATGTTTAACTGCCCAACTGTTAACATAATCCAGTTATTTTTGGAAGTTGGCTATGTCTTTAGTAGTACTTACAATGGATCTTATTTTACTTTCATCTGCAAACTTGGCAATCCAACAATGTTGTGATGTTTTTAAAGATGACACATATATATTAAATAGTGTTGGCCCCAAAACAGAACCCTGCGGAACTTCGCTAGACACTACACCCCAATCCGACATATGACCACTAATGTGTGCACGTTGTTTCCTGTCTAAAAGCCAGTCTTTTACCATCTAATAATGCTGGTTAATATTCAGATCTTCTAGACTCCTGATTAATTCTTCATGAGGCACACTATCAAAAGCTTTGGATAAATTGAGATACACAACATCAACTGAGAGTCTGTGATCAAGAGTACAGCAGATTGTTCAAAGAAGCATACTAAGTTGGTTAGGCAGGATCTCTTTAGTGTGAACCCTTGTTGTGTGTGATCTAGTTTTCCCATTTTCTGAATATGGTCCTCTAAGCTTTCTTTTATGTATTCTTCCATAATCTTACTCAAAATCCAAGTGAGATGGATTGGTCTGTAGTTTTCAACACAAGTTTTAACTCCTGTTTTATGAATGGGAGTCACATTTGCTGTGACCTAATCCTCAGGTACCTCTCCTTTCCTCAATGATAGTGAAAAAAGATGTGACAGTGGAGCTGCAAGTTCATCCCCTACCTCGTACAGAATACGGGGATGAATCCTGTCTAGATCAGGGGATTTGTTCCTATTTAGATTTTTAAGTTTGCTTAAATATAGTAGTTTTATTTATAGTAATCCAGTTGTCCTGAAGCTCTTCTATGATTGGCTTAGAGATCTGGGATTTTTTTTTTCTTGAAAGACAGTAGTGAAGTAGTTATTGAACGAATTAGCCATATGTTGTTCATCCACAATCACCTAACCATCTCATTTTAGTGGCCCTATTTTACTTGTGTCCTGTCTTTCATTATTAATACAATTGAAAAACGTTTTCTTATCATCCTTTGTTTTGATTGCTATTCTATTTTCTTCATTTTGTTTCACATTTTTAATCAAATGTTTACATTTTTTTGTTAATTCTTTAAATCGATGCAACCTATCAGGTGAAGGATTTTTTTTTTTGTATTTTTGTAAGCTCTTTGTTTCCTTTTAATATTATTTTGTATATTCCTATTGAACCATGTGGGAATTTTCCCCTTACTGTTGCACTTTAATTTGTAAGGAATTAATTTTTTAAAACAATATTCCAAGGTTCTTTAGATAATTTTCAATATCTTGGTTACTTTTTTGTCATTGTCCATGTGTGCTAGGCAACATTAATAATGCAAGTTTTTATAAAACAGTTATTAGCAGTAGCCATTTCAGGCTATAATGGGAAAAGCTTGACACCTCAGGATGAACTATTGCCTTCCAATAATCAAATTGCCCTCATCTTTTGGCTTTGGGCAATATAAATATTGTCAGGCAATAATTCATTCTTCAGGGTCAACATTTTCCTACTATAGCCCTCAGCTCCAGTCAATATTTGTATAATATATACAGCATATGTATGTATTCTCACCATATGTTCTGTCCTGTCTCTTTATTTTGTGTCCTTGTTTGAGGCCTTGCCCACTTTTCGAGTTTCTGCCTTCTGCTTAAGTGTCAATAACAGTCTAATTTTCTCCCCTACTGGGCACAACTGTCTTGTCTACTGTACTATTATGTAACTTTTTGTAATCTGTGCCCACCTGTCTGTTTTCTCCCTCAGCTAGGCCTGTTGACTTGTCTACTTCACCACTATTGCTGCTACCAGGACATGGATAGTCTACTGTGCCTGCCTCTGACTTTCATGGACAGTTCTCCTGTTTTCTGTAACTGGCTGTTTGTCAATGCTTTGCTGTTATGGTTGTATGCTGGTATGCTGTTATCCTGTTATCCAATTATGTGGTTATGCTGTTATCCTGCTATATTGTTACACTGTCAAACTGTTACACTGTCAAATGGTTACACTGTCATACTGTTACACTGTTACACTGTCATACTGTTATACTTTTATACTGTCATACTGTTGTAATGTTGTACTGTTATACTGTGGTATTGTACTCTCCAAGGTCTTGCCTGAAAATAGACAGGATTTTTGCCTAGTGTACTTACCCGGTTACCAAAAGCAAATAAATAAATAAATACTTAAAGTAGAAGTACATGTGGGTAGATGGAGGAAAGAGATTTTTAGTCAGTGTTTGGGCACTTTGACATGTTTCTTTAAATTTCTAACAGGCACTGTGACCCTAGGTCAGGAAATTAGTCATGGGGATGAGTAAATTAAGAAACCCCACTGAATCAGGTATGTGCTGGGGGTGGAACTTCAAGAGGCTTAGTAGGGACAGGCAATCAAAGTACACCAGGAAGAAGGAAGGGGAGATAAAAGCAATAACATCTAGCATGTCCCAACAGGCATGGGACCATCTTCAAGGCATCAACAGATAGTCAACAGTCTGCAGGAGATTCTGCAGGTGGGACACTGGGATAAAGTAGGCGGTAAGATATAGATACTCTTACATAACTGCTCTTACATACTCTGAAAACCCAGTTGCAGCCAGGTAGCTACAAGTTGTAGACATACTACAAACATGTAAGAGGTAACAGGAAAAAAGTAGGAACATGTGTGAGGATAGAAAAGGGAAAGCAAGAGACACTCTACCTGGGGTATGGCAACAAACCTGCTGCAGGGAAGGGTTATAAACCAGTTGCAGGGAAGAAAAAGGGAGAGGTAGGTGTACAAAGTAAGGAGGAAGGAGGTAGAAGGGTTCAATGGAGCTGGAGTAGGCACTAAACAAAGGAAGGAGAGAGCATGGGAGTGGTGCAATGGCTGTGTGCCCAAAATCATTTGGGACAACTTCTGGAGACTGAGGTGCTGCTCAATATGTAATGACCACTCTGAGTTGGGAGCAGAGGTTGCTGGACTCCAGACCAAACTGGCAAGGGTACAAAAGACCTTCTGCTCCACCCAGGGATAACTAAGTCTGCCATTCATTCCTCAGAGGATGCCTAGGCAGAGGCAGAGTGTATGGACCTTGTTGGGCTCCTGGAGGGTGTAGGTGGTGGGAAAGGTAAATACTACTACACCTATACCACTGGAGAATTCTTTCACCATACTGGCAGGATGGGATAGCCATTAGGAGGCACCTTTCACTGTGGGAAGTGAGGAGGTAAAGGCCCCAAGGAAAGTGGGAGAGACCCCCAGTTCAGGAGGAAGCAGCTGCTGGTGAGGTAACTCTATTGTTAGGTACATAGCTTTGGGTCCCTGGGAGGAAGGGAGAGATAAGGAGGGGGCATGCCTGAGTCATGCTTCAGCTTGGAGGGATAGAGAGCTTTTCCAGAGGATCGCTAGGGCAGCAAGAGCTGGGAAGAAGCTAGACATCATTTTCCATCTAGGGATGAATGATCTGGAAAGGGATAAGGTAGGGGTAATGCAGGATAACTTTAGGGATTTGGGGAGGAGCCTTAAGCAAGTGGAACACACAGTGGCTTTTTCTGAGGTGTTATCTATGTACAACCAGAGAGATGCAAGAGTACTCTGCACCAGAACATTTAATGACATTTTGAAGGCATGGTGCATGGAGGAGGGCTTTGGCTTTATCATTGACTGGAGGCCAGCCTGGAAAACAACCAAGATGGCCTGAATCCATACAGGAAGGGAAACACAGTCTTGGTCAGCAGGGATGGAGGGCCCAAGGGGAGAAAACTTCCTTAGGGCAGTGGCACAGGAAGGTAGGGATGGAGTCAAGGCAAAAGAATAAAAAGGCAAAACTTAGGTACAATGAAAAGAGAAGAGGAGAGTCAGGGAGCTTCATGGAAAAGCATAGACAGGAATGGGAGGGGGAGCAGGGAAACAGGCAGAGGGAAGAATGGTGTAGAGAGTCATTTGCACCAATGCATGTAATGTTAGAAACAAAATTCTGGACCTGGAAGTCATCATGACAGTGGCTGACCTGGATGCAGTGGCCATAACAGACAGAGCAGGGAGAAGAGATGAGAGGTTGTTTTATATTTGAGGGAGGAAATCAAGGTCATGGAGGTACAGGTCACTATGAGAAAAAGGAGGGGCTGGACATGCTGGAAATAAGTTGGATAAGGCATTTGGGGAAGTTGGATAAGGCACTTGGGGAAGTCATAATCAGAATTTTGAGTAAGTAGGAAGTGCTGCAAGTTAATAACGTCAGTCTGCCTGATAGGGGTTGAAGCTTTTCAGCTGCAGGTTTGGCAAGGATTAGGGACATCCTTGACTCCCTACAAAGGGCTTTTGTCAGGCAGCTTGTCAAAGAACCCACTAGTGACAGGGCAGTGTTCAACCTGATGCTTACAAATAGGGACAGCATTGCAGACATCATGGTGGGCAGTCCCAGGGTATCAGTGATCACTGTAAACTGTGGTTCAACATAAATATAGAAACAGAGGCTACCCACTCAGGGAAGAGGGTCCTGGACTTCAGGAGGGTGGATTTTAAAGAAATGGTGAACTGCCTCAGAAACTGCCTCAAAAGAGGGAATTGCCATGAAGGGGTAGAGGCAGAGTGAGAAAATAAGGGAGGAGATAATTAAAGCAACCAACTTCAGTGTGAAGTGAGTAAAAGAAGAAGGAAAAAAAGACTGTTAATGATTCTCCAAGAAAGTGGAAAATGTGGTGAAGGAAAAAAAGGATTGCTTTTTAGGTGATATAAAGAAACACAGAGGGAGGAGGACAAAGAGTTAATACCTAGTAAAGCAGAGGGAAACAGGTAAGGAAGCAAGGAGAGCAAAAGCACTAACAAAAGAAATGATAGCCATCCAATAATGATTTAGGAAAGTTGTTAGGAAACATTTTTTCATAGAAAGAGTGGTGGACAAATGGAATGCACTGCCAGAAGAGGCAGTCTCAGTGAAGACTGTGGGTGACTTTAAGCAGGCCTAGGATAAAAGGAACCCTTGTGACCATGGTGGGAGTTATGAAGGAAAGGTTGATCGGGTGGGGGCAGGGTCAATGATGTAAGCCAGGGATGCTGCATTACAAACAAGCAGACTCGATAGACCAATTTACCTTCTTCTGCTTTCTGTTTCATATGTTCATATATTCATATAGCCAAAGGGTTCACTAAGAGGGATAAGGCTTTCTATAGATACATAACTGACAGAAACATAGAAAAATATAAACTGACGGCTGATAAGGGTCACTTGGGCCATCCAGTCTGCCCATTTTTATTGTGATTGCTTTTTGCTGCAGACCCTCCTTGGTCTACGGCATTGGCTCTTCCACCCCCTTCCTTTCCCTTATGATTCCCTTGTGCCTATCCAAGGCTTTTGTGAATTCCACCACTGTTTTCAACTCCACTACCTCCACTGGAACACTTTTTCCAGGCTTCCAAAACCCTTTCTGTAAAGAAGTATTTCCTCACATCTCTCCTGAACCTACCCCCCTCCAGCTTCATAGCATGACCCCTTGTTCTAGAGCACCCCTTCCTCTGAAAACTATCCTCCACCTATACATTATTCACCCTTGTGAGGTAATTAAAAGCCTCAATCATATCCACCATCTCCTTGCTGTCCTCCAGAGTGTACATATTGAGTCCCTTTAGCCTCTCCTTATAGGGCTTTTGATAAAGACCCTGTACCATTTTGGTAGCCCTCGTCTGGACTGCCTACACTCTGTGTATGTCTTTCCTAAGATGTGGTCTCAAAAACTGGACACAGTACTCCACGTGGTGTCTCACCAGTGACCTATATAGGGGTAACACCACTTCTCTCTTCCTGCTGGTTATAAACCTACCTGTACACCCCAGCACCCCACTAGCTCTCCTGATAGCTTTGTCTCATTGTCTGCTCACCTTTCAGTCATCCAGTATGATTGCCTCCAGGTCCCTTTCCTGCTTTGTCATTGCAAGTATCTCCCCACCCCATTTTGTAGTCCACTCTTGGTTTCTGTGACCCAAGTGCATTATTTTGCATTAAGCCTTAGCTACCAAACTTTTAACCACTCCTCCAGGCATTTTAAATCTCTTACTATTTTTTGCATCACAACCCCTGGAGTGTCCACTCTGTCGTAGATCTTGGTGCCATCCACAAAAATATGAATTTTCCCTTCCAGTTCCTCTGCTATGTCACTAATAAAGACATTAAAATGAACTGGCCCAAGTACTGACCCCTAAGATGCCCCCTGGTCACTATCCTTCCTCAGAACCAACTCCATTTACCTCCACCCTCTGCCTCCAATTCCCTAACCAGTTTCTTACCCAGGATACCATCTTATTTACCAACATGATGTTACCCAACTTGTTTACCAGTCTCCTATGTGGAACAGTATTGAAAGCCTTGCTGAAGTCTAGGTAGGCCACATCTGTCGCCCCTCCCTGATCCAACACCTTGGTTACCAAGTCCAAAAAAAAAATCTATTTGATTTGTTTTCATGACCTACCCTCTGTGAAACCATACTGCTTTGGTTCCTGCAGTCCATTGGATTCCAGATATTGTGCAATCTATTCCTTTAAGTTACTGATGATGCTGAATTTGATGAAGGCAGCTCAGGGAAGTGGTGGCTGATGTGGCTCGCAGCTGTGCAGTGATGTAGACATCATGGGCACACCAATCTTGTGGTCAGGTGATCTCCATAGCTACTGCCTGCTGATGTGAGTGTGCAATCAGATCAAGCCTCCTGACCTGACTGTCAGCTGGTCTGACCTATTACTATAAGTTTGCTGCCTTAGCAACCTGGACTCAGTGAATGGTGGCTCTGGCTCTTCCTCTGTTCCCTTCTCTCATTGCTCAAACAGCAGAAGGCAAACACACGCAGTAGTAGTTGGAGACAGTGAGTGAGACAGTCACTTGAGTAGTGTTGATCTTTTTTTTGACTGAATAAATCATCTATATTCTGTGTGAACAAGTGCTCATCATTTCAGGGAAAGGATGAGGGAAAGATCTGAGAGTCAGTTTGCGTTTTAAAAGGAAAAAATAGAGACTGTGAGAAAAAAAACTCTTTTAGGAGCTATACAAGCTTCCTTTGTAGAGTGAGAGTAGGTAGAGTGATATTGTTTCATTTCAGTAGGAGGAGAGAATCAGGGTTAGATTTTCCAGAGGAGAAGCAGCCTATTTAGGAAAAAAAAACAACAGCAAATGTATTTTGTGTGAAAAAGCTCTTTTATGAGCTACTTCTGTTGTTGAAGTTTGTGCAGTCAGTAGAGTGATGATGTGACCAACTAAAAAAAAGTCAGACCGACAGTGTGAGAATAAGATTCTGATAGGCAGCAGAAAAAGACGAGTTTGTCTCTGACTTTGAGACCTATGCACACCAGGCAAGAAAGAGAGACAAGAGAAGGAGAATACTAGTCAGCAGCTTATACCACTATTATTTTTACTCTCTAGTCTCTTCTCTCGCCAGTGTCTGTAGACTTCTTTATTTGTCCAAAAAATAACATCCATCTTGTGAATAAGTGAGAGAGGAGTGGAAACAGAAGAATTAAGTCAGTGTAGCAACTTGCAACTTGGTTGTGGTTGCTTGCTATTGCTACAGTCAGCAGCTTATTAAGCCACTGCTAATATTTGTAAGTCTTTATCTGTCTTAAAAATAAAATCATCTAAATAAAGTCAAGTGAGGCAAAAGCTTATAACTACTGCTGTTATTTTTACTCTGTCTCCACTCTCCAGTCTTTATCTGTCCAAAAAATTAAATAACTAAAGTGACTAAGCTGAGACTCTGAGCAAGAGTGAGGAGACCAGGCAAGAGAGATGTTTAGTGTTAGACTGAGAGAGAGGAGGAGAGCTAAATCATTGTGGGAGGGAGGGAAAACTGATCAGTGATATGCTTTTGCTTGCACAGACAAAATAATCAAAAACATTCACCACAGAGCATTCAGCACCCCAGGGCTTCAGGGAGCCTAACAGCCCCCAGACCCCTGCTCTAGAATCATACAGGCACAGCAGCAAGTATCCAGCTAAAGACAACTGGTGACTGTATTTAGTTAAATGTAAAGTACACTATCAGCATCTTGTTAGCCTCAGGTATTGATTACACATACATAGTTTTCAACCAGCAGCCAGACAGTTAATAATTATTATAAAAAGGGTTTCAGAAATGCTGCAGTCTTACTGGTTGTTAGGATTCAAACAGCCTTTCATTAATCCCTGTTACACTGTCATGTACAGCCTGATCACATTGGCACATGGATTCTTCCTGTGAGCATTCCATCCTGTAGCACTGCTGAATGACTGGAATGCTGCATTCTGATTTTGAACCAGCATTATTAAACTGCTGATGGAAGAACTATTTTATTAAAAATCTCTCTGTAAATGAGGAAAACATTCAAATAGTATACTTTTAACACTTTTCTTTTGGAATAATGTTTTATAATAGCAATAAGGCACTCCCAGGAGTTAGATTAACAGTCAGTTAATCATTCCCTAGCGGCAGTATGGCACTCGGCTGCCCCTGGTGCCACATTACACCCCTAGGGGGTGATTAACAGACTGTTAATCTAACCCCTGGTCAGGCCTTATTGCTTAATTTTCTTTAACAAGGCATTTTGTAGATTACTTTGGGGCTGGATGGCTCATCTCTGAGCTCTTCTCTCCATGGTGGAGTAGAGCTCAGAGATTAGTTGTTTGGCTTTAAAGTAGGCTCCAAAATGCACCACACAGAGCATCTAGTACCACATAGCTTATGGGGGCCTAGTGGCCCCCAGGCCCCCAGCTTTTACAAAGAAGATGTCCCCCTTGCAAAATGTCTAGTCTCTATCAAATTTCCATGCTGGTTGCACCCCTGGCTTCTACATTGGCATCCTCTTGTCTATGGCAAGGCTTCTTAGCTGCTATTTGTAGTGCTGTGCTGAATGTGGAATTCTGCTGGCGGAATTAGCTGGGAATGGCCTTTCTGCTGGCAGGATTTCCACTGGAAATTTTCTGGTTCTTCAGCAAAATTCTGCCTACTGTGATTCACGGAATATTATTCAGTGGAAAAGCAATTTTTCTACAGAAAATTATTCAGCAACAATTTCCACTGAAAATATCGAGATTCGCTGAATAATATTCTGTGAAACAACAATTTTTTCAGTGGAAAAAAATTCTGTAACTGTTTTCTACCATGGAATTTCACCATTCTGTTTGTGGTGAAATTCAGAGGAATTTCAGTGGAATTTTGAAAATTCCATGCAATTTCATTCTGCCAGAATTTGAAAATTCCGCACAGCACTAGCTATTTGTGAGTAGCTAACTAAATTGTTAGCACTTTATTTATACTGCCGGTGTTTTGTTCCTTTTGTGCTCAGTGATAAGACTGTACTTTACAATTTGCCTCTGTCTTTAATACTCAATTTCTTGTATCATATTAGCTTTGTTAATGTGTTACTAATATGTTTATGACAATGCCTGTTAGCTGCATTTGCTTTTCCCAATTCATATAATTGTTCCCCTCTTTTGATTGATGAGGATCCTCTGTAAATGAGCTCTTACCTCAAAGGTTTGTAATTCTGATTCTTTAATGAATAAATAAATAAGTGTTTCCATTAATTTCCCTACCATTGAAGTTAGGCTGACAGGCCTATAATTGCCTGCCTCCTCCTTGCTACCAGTTTTGTGAAGTGGGACTACATCAGCTCTTTTCCAGTCATTGGTACCAAGGCATTCACCAGATAACTGTTAAATAAGTCTGCCAGGGGTGCAGCCAGCACCTCCCTGAGTTCTTTTAGCACTCTTGGATGCACCCCATCTGGCCCAATGGCTTTGTCCACCCTCAGCTTAGCAAGTGATTTCCTGACATTCTCTTCAGGAAAGGGACTGGTGTCCACTTCTCTCCCCTTAAAGCTCTTAGTGCCTAGGAAGTGTGCTGAGTTGATGGGGGGAGGCTTACTCATGAAGTGAGCCAAGTTGAGGCCTTCTTCTTTTCTTTCTGAAGTGTTGTTAGTCATAGATGAATGACATAAACCTACCTGTCCAACACACGTACACTGCTGAGTATGCCAGGTGTAGTGAGCCAAAAATGTGGTGCCCCTTTTTGGTGGTAGAAACAAGAGTCCCCCTCTCTGGGATGGAGAAGAGATAAACCAAATGAGTGGTAAGGCAATTATTTGACAACTTGGTTGCATGATGTAGTTTCACCAAAATGGAGAAGTAGGAGGCACAACTCACAGAAAGGTCCAGTTTATTAATTATCTATCCACAGAACTTAGAGAAGAAGAAAAAGGATGATACGACATTCATTTTCATTTTCATTTGCTGCTATAAACTTTATAAAACCACCACTATAACTATAGTTACTAAGATTACCATCACTACTAATTGGATCTATTTCAAAACTCTTACTGTAATGTTTGCATGATTTACACAGTTTTCACCCCAGCATACATTTAGATTAATTGGGCACCATAAATAGATATTTCAGAGGAAAGCAGAACAAGAAACCTCTGTGAATGTGCTTCTGTTGGTGGGCTTGTACAGTATGTGAGGAGAAGACTTGGCCACTGATTGTCCATCAGACCCAGGGATATGAACTAACACACTTGTATTCCACAGGACTGGTACACACTGAAAGCTTCTGGGCTGTCACCATTAACCCGGCGAAAGGCTTGAAAACTGAAGACTGATGAACAGAGAACAAGAACTCCTCTGTGCCATCACCACTGACTCAGAAGAACTTGAAGAACTGAGACCGAAGACTCAACAAACTGTAGAACTGTTGCACAACTGTGGCTGTCACCACTGACCCGGGAAACTTGAAAGACCGAAGACTCAATGAACTGAAGAACTGAATACTTCCACTGCTGAACCAATGGAAATCTGAAGACCTGCAACAAAAGCCCTGACTCACTGAGTGATGGGTCCCTATCTGTAAATCAGTGCAGATCCCTGCACTATCTAGCTCACTCTTAGGGAGGGTTGGCCTGAAGATCTGATGAAGAAGCAAGTGACAGGGAGTTCCTTAGCTGTCTACACTATTCCTACACTGACAAACGGCCCCAAATTGTCAAATATGCAGATAGATGACACAGTATCTGGGTCATATAGGGAAAACTATGAGCATGTGGTTGGTGAAAGTTGGTTTAGTCCTTGCATGAACTGCCTTTCACTTGGTGGTTGCTATTAATAATAGTCTTTGGTCGAGCCTTACAATCCTGCCCCTTGTCTTTCTCCTTTCACTAATCTACCTTTTTGTTTTTTGAAATTTAATCTTTTTTATTAGTTTTAGCTTGTACAATCGAAACAAATAATGCAATACAAGAAAGCACAAGACATATTCGATAAATAACCATATGCATGATATAGGTAAAGATAAACAGGTAAGCACTACTGTCTCCTCTCCCCAGACCACCCTCCCCCCTTAACCTTATTCTCCGCTCCCTCTTCAGATACCAAGAGTAAGGAAAAGGTTTGTCCTGGGTTTACAATATACCTGATAAACAAGCAAGGGACATTAATCCACACTAGTTAGAAAATCCGTACAATGTGGGTGAAACATGTCATACATCCCACCATTAGAGGGCTACTTACAGCAGTAACAAAGTCTCTAATTTACTTTATTTCTTGATATATGTTTGAGGGCAATTTCTAAGGCTAGCTATCAATTTTTCAGTTCTCAGACTGTGTAATATTTCATTTAACCATTCCGAGTATGAGATTCCTTCTTGGTCAAGCCAGTGGTGCAGAACTAGTCATTTGACCTTTGAAGAAATTAAAGAAATATGGAACCTTCTTTCCTTGACAGGGATTAATGAAAGGGTTCCCATAATACAAATTTCAGGGGGAAAATATTCTGTTAGTCTCAGTAAAGAGTCGATTGCCTTCTTAATTCTTTCACATAGGTGGGCTACCTTGCTACATTCCAATAAAACATGAAGCAATGAGCTCTCCACTGATGCACATCTTGTGCATGTTGCTGTGGGGAGTTTCTTCATTTTATGAAGATGTACTGGGGCGAAATAGATATTGTGAAGAATATAGAATTGGGTGAGATGTAACCTATCATTAGTAAGGTATTGGTGAAGATCCAGCCAGGTAAGATCCCACCATTGGGGCAAAGCAGGCAGTGTTCTGTCCCAACAGTGGGATCTTCCAGTTACGTTGGGATAAATATCAGGGAAGAGAAAAGCCACTAATTGTGAAACCAAGTGGGGAGTCCACACAAGAGCCTGAAGAGAGGAGAGAAATTCTCCTTGATTAATGTTCCAGTGTGTTGTTCCAAACCAATTTATTAATATATGACGGATCTGGTACACCTTGAAGATTTGTGATTGTGGGAGTCTGAAATACTGTGGTAGTGTGGGGCTTTCAAATAACCTTCCATCTACTAGAAACTCAGAAACATGTTTCCCCATTAACTCTGTCAGACGAATAGTGCTACCCTGAAGTTTAAAGTTAGGGTTTCCATATATTGGTTGAGATATATCTTCTGTATTTCTATACTTCATAGATCCACAGAGCTGGGAATGCACCTTAACAGCTGCACCTATGTCAGTGTTTTTCAATTGGAGGGGTAATCTGCATGGAGAAATAAAATAAATGGAGTCTAGGGAGATTCCTGAGGATGCAATCAGGGCCATTTCGATCTACAACCATATAGGCACATATGTAAAGGAATTCAAAAGCACCTGGGCTGAGGTCCATCGGGCATATTTGGTGATTTTGACTAGCTAAGTAATATACATACAGGTTGGGTAATTTGAGCCCTCCCATCTGTTTTAGGGCTCCTAGGTTAACATATGATCTACGTGGACTTTTTTTTTTTCCAGAGAAAGCGAGCTATAAGAGCATGGAGCTTTTTGAACCATTTGGATGGGATATATAAATTAAGCATGTGCAAGGGATAAAAGATGCAGGGAAGCACATTCACTTTGATAACACTTATTCGAGCTTGTAAAGACAAAGGGAGTATAGCCCATCTGTCTAACTCTCATGAGATAGTTGCTATAATACTGTCCAAATTGAGTTTCCTTCTCGAAGACTGACTTTGTTTAAGAATAATTCCAAGATAAGTGAGTTTAGATGTCCATCTTACACCCAGTGTTACATGTTTTGTGGGGAGTATAAGGTGATTTAAAGGCATAAGGGTGGTCTTATCCAAATTTAGTTTGTTGTTAGAATATTTACCAAAAAGAGAAATAATACAGAAGGCTGCTGGTAATGAGGTAATGGGGTGTGATAAGTGTAGCAGGATATCATCTGCATATGCTGAGATTTTGACCTCAAAAGGGCCGAGTGGGATACTGTGAATGCTGGGGGAGGAATTCAAGAGTCTGATTAAAGGTTCTAAATAAATGTTGAACAGGAGAGGGGAGAAAGGGCATCCCTGTTGGGTGCCCGAGTGAAGGGAGAAGCCTTTAGAAAGAACTCCATTACAATATACTTTAGCAATTGGGTCAGTATATAGAATTTGTATCCACTGAATGAAACTTGCAGGAAAGCCAAATCTTTCCAATACTAGGAATAGGAAGTCCCAATTCACCTGGTCAAAAGCCTGCTCCACGTCCAGAGATGCCAGAACCATAGGATCAGAAGAGTCTCTGGACATGGAGAAGATATGTTCCAACTTGCACAAGTGGTCTGCAGAGGATCTTCCTCTCATAAATCCCACCTGTTCAGGTCCTATGATCCCTTCCCATACTTACATTATCCTACTGGATAATATCTTGGCAAGAATTTTCATATCACTATTAATAAGAGATATAGGACGATAGTTGGCTACTTTGTCAGTGGGTTTATTGGGCTTAGGGAGAACAATTACAAAGAGCCATCAAAAGGGAAGGGTCAGATATGCCTTCTTCACACAGATAGGAGAAAACCTGTGCTAGGATGGGAACCAATTCCTCAGCTAAGGATTTATAAAAATCATCAGGAAAGCCATCTGGTCCTGGGGATTTATTTGAAGCCAGGGATTGGATGGCAGATAAAATCTCCTGCTGAGTTAGGAAATTTTGTTGTTCAAGGGACAGTTGAGGGAGTTCAATGTTCCTCAAGTAGTCCTGGATGTCCAGTTTCAAGGGGATATTTAAAGGAGAGCTATACAATTGTGAGTAGAAGCTATCAAACTCTTTGGCTATCTCTTCTGGGGAGGTTTTGAGAGTGCCATCTGACTGGGAAGAGATGACCTTCACCACTCGAGAGGCCTCCTGTTCCCTGAGCTGCAAAGCTAGCAAATGTCCCGCTTTGTCCCCCTGATCTATATAGGTTGAATGTATTTTTAATAATGTGTATTCTGTCTTTTGCTGTAGTTCTGCATATTGATGCCTTAATTTAATAAGTTCTGTCTGTTCTCACTTGGAGGATTCTAAAGTTGGACTATTCTCTAACACATATATCTGTGTTAAAAGAGTGTGAAGGGAAATCTCTCTTTTCCTTTTCCAGATAGAAGCCATCCAAATACAGTCTCCCTGAAGCACACATTTTAGAGCCCCCTAGATTTTTATCTACTTTAGTTATAGATCCTGCATTAGATTGCCAAAAATTCTTAATGAGAGATTGCAGTTTATTTAAAACCCAGGGTTCTTTCAGCAATTGCATAGTTAACTTCCATATTTTGTCATGCCTAACATTCGGGTGGGGATTATATGTGAGCCATACTGGTCAGTGATCTGACAACACTTTAGGGGATATTCCAGTATCTGAGACATTCGGCAGGGCTTCAATACTAATTAAGAAGTAGTCAATATGGGAAAGGATTTATGAACTGGGGAGTAAAAGTGTATTTACAGCTAGTTGGATGAAAAATTCTCCAGGGTTCCTGTAAGACCTGTTGTAGGGAGAGTCTGGTGACCCATACATTCAATCTGTCCAGTTTGGATGTGATGGTATCATTCCAGTCTCTGGCTATGATTAAGGGAAGTTGTACAAATGGGGAAATTAAATTTGTTAAGCCTGAAAAAAATTCAGGTGATGGGATATTTGGACCATAGATACATCCCATAAGTAATTCAGTATGATCCAGGATACCATGTAGGAAGAGATGCCTTCCTTCAGGGTCATCAACCACTGTACTTAAATGAAAGTTTATTCCTCTGGCTAGGAGAATGGCTACCCCTCTTTGATTAGTTGAATTCCAAGCTGTGAAACTCTGTCCCACCAATTGACGTCGGAGAAGAAGGTTCTCTGAGGCCAATAGGTGGGTTTCCTGGAGAAAGGCTATTTGACAGTGCATAAGTTGCAAGTGTTTTAATATCTGGTGTCTTTTGTTATTAGACCGTGCCCCTTTCACATTCCATGATACGTACTTCATGTTGTATCCATTTTGTATAAAGAGTCCCCAAGTGTCAGACCCTGAAACCAACCCGTACAGACTCTTGGTATGGTATCTTACCCTTCCCCCCCATTTCCCCTCTCATCCCTAACATTAGCCCTCATACTAATTACTCGTCTCTCTAAAGAAAAACAAAATATACACTTTCTTACTTCTGGTTTATATAACCAGAATGCTATGAGGTGTTGGGCCATGATAGTGTCTTCCCTGCCCAAACAACATTTGACTCCCGCCCCACCCACAACCAAACAGTGAGCTACTAAACTTTAGAGATACATCAACATTCCAGAAATAATGGTTTCAATGTCCAAGAAATATATAACAGCTCTTATTAAATTCTATAATGCATGTTTACAATTTGTGTATCCAGAAAGAAAAGGGCTTATTAGACATCATCCTTAAGTAGATAGTTATTGGGAGTCTTCAAAAGAAAGACGTGCTGTTCCAGTAAACCCTGATCAAATAGAAACAAAGAAACCTCTCCTCAGGTCTACAGGAACAGGACAAAAGAAAGAGTGAAAAAAAATCCCCCTTTAAAAACTGATCAGGATTTTATAAATAAATGAAGCATGTCGTTCATGCCAAGGGGTTATAGGCGGTAGAAGGAACATAAATAATGCTAGTGATATAGCCCTCTATTGATACCTTCAATAGGGTGATTGATATAGTTAACAAAGAGGGTTAAGTCAAAGAACGAGTAAATCTCCCATGTGAGTTTGAATCAATCATTTTAAATGTCACCCCAGGAACCTGGAGTAGAATAAACTCAGCCAAGAGAGCAAGGTGTTAAGCTATGCAGTCTTTCACTATCTTCAGTTAAGATGCTAACACATGTAAATCTCGTACAGCCCAGTAGCATCTTGCATTCACTAATGGAAACTGATGTGGGACCGGTAAAGTTAAATTCGGCAGGTACCATGATGTTTAATAAATGCAAGGTGACTAAAGAACATGTATTCAGGTAGTGATTATTTCAATGGAAGTTCAGAGTGCAGGAGCTGCTGCTTGCTGCATGTCACATTAGAGAGTTAGTACAGTGCATTACATGCCATGTTTACACCATTTCAATACTTGCAGACAAAAAGTGAATGTCCAGCATGTCTCCCTCCAATGCATTCACTTAAACAGATCAGGGTGGACATCCTTTAGGCTCACAGTATCTTTGTCAGCAGAATCAAAACTATGCCATTTGTCCCAGTGAGAAACCTGGAGTGTTGCAGGATACTTCATTTTAAAATGGATCCCCGCCACCAGGAGCTTTGTGACTATAAGGAGAAAGTCAGTCCTTCTCAGTCTTACACTCTTTGGCAGATCTTGGGTTATCTGAATCCTCCGACATTCCCACAGCAACTCTCTTATGTCTCGGGTTTTGCTCAAGATATGTTGCTTGTCTCTATAGTTTAAGAGACGGAAAATTATAGGCCATGGAGGAGCTCCAGATTGCGGTACAGGCCTTAGAGATCTGTGGGCCCTTTTGATTATATAGTCAGGACTGTTAGGAGAAGGACCCACTAATTTATTACACAATCTTTGAATAAACAGAATGGGCGACACACCTTCTTCCCCTTCAAGAAGGCATAAAATCAGGAGGTTATTCCTTCTTGACCTCCCTTCAAGGTCTTCCATTTTTGATTCCATGGCCTTGATGCGGTGCCATAGCTGAGTCAGTTCGGGGTCCGTTCTTGCTCTCCAGTCATCAAAAGAGGATATATGGCATTTATTGTCAGATCTGTACTGAGTTAATGATGCCAGTGAAGCAGTAATGGTTTGACCAGAAGTGGTTAAAGCATCCAAGGATTCCTTCAAATGGGAGATGCCTTCCCAGAATTTTTCTTCAGTTAGTGCATCCTGGGAGCTAGTGTCAGCAGGTGCCCCAACAGTAGATGGCTTTGAGAGCTTAGCTGTCTCGTCCCGCATTGGGGTGGTTGGCGGCGTGTGGCGAGGTAGACTATCTCACATTTCAGATGCCATACCTTTAGGCTTTTGGTTCCGTGCTGGTCTAGGTGGGTTTCTAAAGATAGGGTAAGCCAGTTTTAGTTCAAAACATTCAAAAATGTCACAAAAAAGCTGTTTGTTGAAGAATGGAGCAGGAGCAGGAGAAAAGACGTCTGTTCAGGTGGCCATCACATCCACTAACCTACCTTTAAAATGTCCTGACCCCTTTCTTTACTGCCTGTGCTATTTTTTCCTCTGTTTGCACCTTTGCACTTCTGACTGGCTTCCCTGCCTCCCTCTGGTTATCCAGATACGCTACCCTGTCCTCCTCCTTCTGTGTTTCCTTTCCTTGTACTTCCTGAAAGCCAACTTTTTCACTCTTACCTTCCTGGCCACTTCCTTTGAGAACCATAGTGGTTTTCTTTTACTTTTACCTTTGTTTATTTGCCTAACACAATGGTGTGTTGCTCCCAATATGGCTATTTTTAGATGGGTCCACTGTTCCTCAACTCCTCCTGGTCCTCCCTCTCTCCCTGCTGGGGCTTTTCTGAGACATACCCCCAACTTTGCAAAGTCTTCCCTCCTGAAGTCCAGCATACTCACTTTCATGTGGCTTGACTCTGCCACTGTACTAATTTTGAAACACACCGTGTGATGATCACTGGACTCCAGGTGTCTTCCCACAATGACATCTGCAATTCTTTCTCTGTTGGTGAGTATAAGGTCCAAAATCACACCTTCCTTGATGTGCTCTTGCAATTGCTGCCTGAGACGTGCCCCTTACAGGGAGTTCAGTATGTTCCTGCTCCTGGCAGAGGCTGTGGCTGGGATGATGCGATCAACATCTGGTAAACTGAAGTCACTGTCCAGCAGCACTTCTCCTTGGGTAGCCATCTTATGGATGGCTTCCACTAGAACCTTGCACAACTCTTCCCCTTGTGCTAGAGATCAGTAGATCATTCACATGTGAAAAGCAGTGCCATTGCCCATCTCTAGGGTGACCGACAGGGCCTCCTCCCCCTTGCAATCCCTGTACTTCAGTTGCTTTTATACCCTCCCTGACATAAAGAGCCACCCCTCCTCCCTTTTTGCCCTCCCTATCTTTCCTGAATAAAGTATAATCTGGTATAGCTACATCCCAGTTATGGTTCCCATTATACCATGTCTCAGTAACAGCGACAATGTCCAGGTCAGCCTCTGCCTTCAAGGCCACCAGGTCTGGGATTTTATTTCCCAGTCTGTGAGCATTTGCACACATGTCCTTCCATATTTTGCTTCTCCTCCCATTATCCTCACTTTTGTCCTCATGCCTTCCCTCATTACCCACCCTGACCTTAATCACCTTTCTCCTTTTCTCCACCATTCTACCTTTTCCTAGTTTAGTTACCTTTGGTGAGTCCCCAACCTTTGGGTACTCCCAGCTGACTACATTACCCTGTGGGGTGGGCAGTTTGATTCTCCCCGCTTCCTTCCACAACAGTCCTTGGCTAGTTTAAATGCTTACTAATGAAACATTTAAACCTGTCTTTAAGGACAGCGGTCCCCTTCTGGATGGATACAGGCCATATCCCTTGCACAGGCCCACATCACTCCAAGTGGGTCCCCATCCCCAATGAAGCTGAAACCCTTCTTTCTGCACCAGTTCCTCAACCAGGTGTTGACATCCCTGGTGTGGAGATTCCTAGCTTCCCCCTTGCCATGGACAGGCAGCACCTCTGAGAAGGTCACAGAGCTTGCTACCTGTTTAAGGCCCCTCCCCAACTCCCTGAACTCCTACTGCACTTTTCCTAACCCTGCCTCATCCCTAGCCAGGTCATTTATCCCCAGATGGACAATGACATCCAGCTCCACCCTCCTTGCTGCTGCACTAGTGATTCTCTGGATTTGCTCTCCATCCCTCTGAGCTGTGCTTCCCAGCAGGCACTTAACCTCCCTCTCCAAACCACCCCCTGTTCCCAACTCCACTCCATGGACTATGGAGTCCTCCATCAGGAATTACTTCCTCCTCCTCTGAGGTTCTCTGCTACCCCCACTTGAGGTTAGCTCCCCAGAGGACCTCCACAACCATTCGAGCCACTACTTCGGGCACCTCTATAGGACTGTCCCACCCTGCAAATGTGGAGCAGGAGTTCCATAGAGGTATGTGATTTGGGATGTGCCTATGAGCCACAAACCTAACCCTTCCCAAGCCCTCCGTTGTCTATCTGCTCCTCCTTCCAGGCATCCTCTGAGGAAGCAGAGGTGGACTTGGTGGTCCCTGAGTAGGAGAGTTGGTCCTCCTGATCCAATCCAGCTGAGCCTTGAGTTCTCCTCCCTTGTCCCATTGTCCCAGAGAGATGCCTGCAGATGGAGCAGCACAACACTCTCCAGAAGGTCTCCCAGAAGACTTAATAAAGGGGACATAATGTGGGCAGAGGGTGACAGTAAAAAAGCAGGGATACTGAATGAATATTTCTGCTCAGTATTCACAACAGAGGAGGAGGGGGAGGTGCCTAATCCAAACAAGGGAGAAACTCTGAATAGGGGGGTCGATACCAGTTCATTCACAGAAGAAAGGGTTTTGAAAGAACTCTTGAAACTGAGGTGGACAAAGCAATGGGGCCTGACGGGATTCACCCAAGAATACTAAAGAACTAAGGGTAGAACTAGTAATACCACTGACTACTCTCTTTAACAAATCATGGGAGGATGGAGGTACCTGAGTACTGGAGGAGGGCAAATGTGATTCCACTCACAAAAGTGGGAGCAGGGCAGAGGCAGGAAACTACAGACCAGTTAGTTTGACTTCAGTGGTAGGGAAAATGATGGAATCACTTCTGAAGGAAAGAATTGTTGAGTACCTAGAGGCCAGTGGGGCACAGGACCCAAGGCAGCATGGTTTCATAGCAGGAAGGCCCTGTCAGACGAACCTAATAGATTTCTGTGACTGGGAAACCAAAGTAGTAGACCAGGGAGGGGCTGTGGATATGGCCTGCCTAGATTTTAGCAAGGCATTCGACACAGTCTCACACAAAAGATTAATATACAAGTTAGCCAGCCTTGGAGTGGGTCCCAAGGTAGTTGCCTGGATAAAGAACTGGCTTAACAACAGGACGCAAAGGGTAATAGTAAACGGAGTCCACAGTGAAGAAAGGAAGGTAACTAGCGGGGTACCACAGGGTTCGGTACTGGGACCAGTCCTCTTTAATATCTTTATAAGTGACATTGGAGAGCACCTTGAAGGAAAGGTATGCCTCTTTGCAGGTGAAACAAAGATCTGCAACAGGGTTGATACACAAGGTGGGGTGGAAAGAATGAAAAGGGATTTTGCAAGGTTGGAGGAATGGTCAAATTCGTGGCAGCTCAGATTCAATGCAAAGAAGTGCAAGGTAATGCATCTGGGAAACAAAAAACCCAGGGGAAGAGTACACATTTGGGCGTGAGTTAATAACAACAACAAAAATCGAAAGAGACCTAGGAGTAATTATATCAGATGACCTAAAGGTGGGCAAGCAATGTGAGAAAGCAGTAACGAGGGATGGGGGATACTGGGATGCATAGGGAGGGGCATCAACAGTAGAAAATAGGAAGTTGTTATCCCTCTCTACAGACAGTTAGTGAGATCCCATCTGGAGTACTGTGTGCAATTCTGGAGACCCCATCTACGCAAAGACATAGACAGAGTGGAGGCTATTCAGAGGAGGGCAACCAAAATGGTGCAAGGTCTGCACCAGAAGACATACGAGAAGAGACTAAAGCAGCTTAATATGTATACTCTTGAGGAAAGGAGGGAGAGGGAGGACATGATAGAAACTTTCAAGTATCTCAAGAGAATTAACAAGGTACAAGAGGGTAGTATCTTTCAGAAGAAGAGATGTGCGAGAACAAGGGGGCACAATTTGAAGATAGAGGGGGGATGGCTCAGAGGTAATGTTAGAAAGTATTTTTTCACAGAGAGAATTGTGGATGCATGGAACAGCCTTTCTGAGGAGGTTGTGGAGTCAGGAACAGTGGGAGAATTCAAGAATGCATGGGACAGGCATAAGGCAGTTCTAGTGGTGGGCAGGAGGAAGTAAGCTTTTGATTAACTAGAATCTGCAGCTTATCCATCAGGTAGGGAAATGGGCAGACTGGGTGGGCCAAGTGGCCCTTATCTGCCATCAGATTCTATGTTTCTATAGCCGCTGCACTGTACCACTCCCATCATGGTTACACCTTATTACTTGACCATACCCACTACCCTTAAAAATATTTTTTTTCACCTTTCTCACACCCATGCTACCTAAGGACACTTTTCTGACTGTGTCCCCAATCCCCAGATGCACTATTTAACCACAAGGCTATCACCCCAATTGCACTTTAACCCCCTATCACAGGCTATCACTACTAGCTGTATTTTTTTTTTATATGCATTATACTTTTTCCACCGCTGGCCACCTGGTACATCTGCACAGTCATGGACCCCCACTTCCACTCCCATACTGGCTGCACCTCTTCGATACCCCCTGGCTTATCCCTCCCCCCATGGCGGGGTTGTGGCACCGGCCCCTAGAGTGCTACAGATGAAGGGATAGGTCAAAGGGCCGGCCTGGGTGCTGATTGAAGCTGAGGGCAGGCTTCATCTAGGGTGGCTGGCAGCATTTTTTCCCTGGTGTGCAGGGGCAGGGATGTGCAATGATGACCAGCGTCTGCCCCATCCCCCTGAGCTGCTGGCATAGGTGTGCTCGGTACACCCAGCCACTTAAAGGCGTCCGTGTTGCACCAAACACTCCACCCCCTCAGAGAAGGAGGGCAGTCATCGGATGCTCAATCCTTCTGCCCCAGCTGGCTTTCTGATGTCCTGGGTCAATTCCCAAACCTGGGTCACATGGCAGGTAACTCCACCCCCGCACCAGAGGTCTGACTTAGCTGCACTTTTACCTCCACCCCTTTAAGAGCTAGCTACCTACTTTCCTTTAGCCTGGCCTCCCACTGGTATTATCCCACCTTGATGACAACATATAGAGCTATTGGGTGGGTGGGGTGGAAAGGAGGGAGGGAGGAGGACAAACCTGCGTGTTTTTGTGCTAGCTGGTCTCTGCTGCTGCTAGCTAGATAAACAGAAGCAAGGAAAGAGCCATGCACCCAAGACCTGCAGTGTTCTGAGTCCTCAGAGCTGATCACTGCTGCTACTAGCAGGGATAGAAACCAGACAATAAAAATATCAAACACCCCCTCCCAAGAGCCAGAGCCCATCCCTAACAACTGACAAAAAACAGTTAAATCCTCCTGAAACCTGCAAGTAGAAAGAGACCCAGAGCCTGGTCCCAACAACTGACAAAAAAAAAAAAGTAAAATTCTCCCAAAACCTGCAACAAAGGAAACAGAGGCTTAGAGGTTGTAGTCCTAGGTGTGGGGGAGGGAAGGGCAAGAAATAATCAGTCTATCCTCTAACCCATCTGCAGCTATCTCAGTAGGCTTCTGTTGCGAGCTCTGTGGCACCCCTTTATTTAAAGCACTGGCCCAATATTTCAAATTTGGAGCCCTGTTTAAGCACTGGTTATTGGTTTAAGTCCTCCCTGCTGAACTTTCTAAGAGCTGGTCTCTGCTGCTGCTAGCTAGATAAAAAGAAACAAGAAAACAGCCATGCTCCCGAGACCTGTGGTGTTCTGTGTCCTCAGAGCTGATCATTGCTGCCACTAGCTCGGAAAGAAACCAGACAACAAAAATGCTAAACACCCCTCCCGAGACCCAGAGCCCATCTGCAACAACTGACAAAATAAAAAAATAAAATAGTCAAATCCCTCCAAACAGGCTGTGTCCTTCTGGATTGGAGAGAGGCACATGTGGTGCCCATACATAAGAGTGGACCCAGAAAGATCCATTGAACTACAGACCAGTCAGTCTGACTTCCATCATAGGTACAGTTCTGGAGGCCATCTAATAGGAAACGATAGTGGAGTTCCTGGAAGTAAATGGTTTTCAGGATGGAAATCGGCATAGGTTTGACCAGGGTAAATCATGTAAAAAAAAACAGGTGGAATTCTTCGACTGGGTGAAATGGTACCTAGATGTGAGTAAATCAGTTGATATCATATACCTGGATTTCAGCAAGGCTTTAGAGATTGATCTGGAAGCTGAGTGAATTGAGGTTGGGGGAGAAATTGGTGAGATGGGTGGCAAATTGGTTCAAGGCTAGGAAACAGAGGGTCATGGTGGGGGGAAGATATCAGCATCCAGAGGAGTCATCAGTGGAGTCTAACAGAGCTTGGTCCTGGGCCCAGTCCTCTTTAACATGTTCATAGTGGACATTGGAATGGGGTTGAGAGCAGGATGAGTTTGTTCACTGATGACACCAAAGTGGGGGCAGTGGTTGAAAATGAAGTGGGAGAAGGGGGATGACTTAAAGATACTGGACAGTTGGGCCCAAAAGTTGCAGCTGGGGTTCAATGCATACAAATGCTGTGTGCCGCACTTGGGAGGGAGGAACCTAAGTTCACATACCACTTGGGGGGGGGGTTGAGCTGTCTGTCACACAGGTGGCAAAGGACCTGGGGGAGCTAGTGGATGATAAGGGGAACAACTCAGAGCAGTATAGAAAGTGGTGGCGAAAACTAATAAGATGCTGGGTTGCATAGCTAGGGGTATTATGTCCAGAAAAGGGGAGGTTATTTCTGCCACTGTACAATGCACTGGTGAGGCCACGCCAGGAGTATTGTGTCCATTTCTGGAGATCCCAGCTTAAGAAGGATGTGGCACTGCTGGAGAGAGTCCAGAGAAGGGCAACCAAAATGGTTCAGGGAATAGAGGAGGTGATGTATGAAGACAGGCTTAGAAAACTGAACATGTAACAGGTAACAGCTTCAGAGGAGGAAAGGGGCCTCAGGGTAATAGTCTCAAGGGACACGAAGGCATCAGCACAGTGTAGGTGCATTTCCAGAGGGATCACCTCTGGAAAAGAGGAGGTTATCCTGCCATTGTATAGATCAGTGGTGAGACCACACTCGGATAACTGTGTGCAATACTGGTGCCCAGACCTCAAAAAGGATATGAGATTACTGGAGGAGGTGCAGCGCAGGGGTATGAAAATGATCATGAGACTGGGGGAGTTGCAGTATGAGGAAAGATTGAGGGAGCTCAACATGTATTTGCTGAAAGAGGGAAGGGAAAGAGGGGACATGATAGAAACCTGTATGTACTTGAAAGGCATAAACAAAGTCAGAGAGGGAGGTTTGTTCCACTTAAGGGGTAACGGATCACTAGGGGACACAGTCTAAAGCTGGAAGGGGGAAGGTTCAGGAGGGAGAGGAGGAGGCACTACTTTACTGAGAGATTGGTGGTGATATGGAATGCACTGCCGGAGGAGTTAATTAAACTGAGGACAGTGGATAGCTTTAAGCGGGGTTGGGGTAGAGTCAATGGCAGGATTAGTACAGACAAGAACACAATGGGGGAAGACCAGGAAAGGGAAGGAATGGAAGGTTTTGGGTGGGGCTTGGGCAGCTGTAGTAATATGAAACTAAGAGCTGCACAATCTGGCAGACTTGATAGAACTGTGGGCCTTTTCTGATGGCAATTTTGCATGCTCTTATGTTTGTTTGTACACGTTGGAGGACAGAAGAGACGGGGGACATGATAGAGACTTTCAAAAACCTGAAGGGATTCAATAAAGGGAACATTGATGAGATTTCCCAAATAAAGGAAGGGAGGTAGGATCACAAGAGGCCATAGTTTAAAGCTCTCAGAGGGAACTTCAGAAGGGAGACAAGAAGGCATTTTTCCACTGAGAAGCTTGTGGCACCCTGGAATGCATTGCCTATAGGGTTAGTGACACTGGAAACAGTAGTAGGGTTCAAGAAGGGTTGGAACAGGCATGGGGCAGGGTAAAGGTAAGGAGTAGGGCAAACACAACTATGGACCATGGAGGGGGGAGGGAAGAAAACTACATGGGAGGGGTAACACCGTCACTGTGCACAAACAGTGAAGTGTATCGGGTAGATGCGAGAGACCAATGGGTCTAATCTGCTGGCAACAATGTATGTATGTGTGTACGTAAATCATCCCAAAACCTGCTTCAAAAAGAGATGGAGCCTGTCCCCAACAACTGACCAGAAAAACAGTCAAATCATCCTGAAACCTGCAACAAAGGCTCTAGTCTTTGGTGCGGGGGAAGGCAGGGCAAGAATTAATCAGTCCTGTCCTCTGACCCATTTGTGGCTACCTCTGTCAGCTCCTGTCCTTTATCAGGCATTGATCCATCTTTTTAAATTCAGCTCTCTTGACATCCAAGACCATTGCCCTTGTGTGGTTGATTCCACTGCTGTTTTTATATTAAACCACACTGTGTGATGATCTTTTGTACCCAGATAACTTCCCACCCTGATGTGTGCAACACTGTCCCTGTTAGTAAGCACCAGGTACAGTATTGTCCCACCCCGTGCAGGTTCACTGACTAACTGACTGAGGAATGCCTCCCTGCCGTGAGTCAAGGATATCTCTACTTCTAGCTGATGCTGCAGCAGGGAGGCTCTGATCTACACGTGGCAGATTAATGTCCCCCACCAGCACCATCTCCCCCTTCTCAACCATTTTGTCTATAGCTTCTAAGATTTCTTAATGTAAGTCCTCCCCCTCTGTTGGAGGCACGTAGACCATGTCTATCTAAATAGAGGCTCCATTTTCTGACTCGAGGATGACACACAACAGCTCAGTCTCCCCTTGAATTTCCTGTACCTCAGTCACTTTTATGTTTTCCTCAACATAAAATACCACTCCCCCCCTCCATTCCTTCCTACAGTGTATCTTCTAAATGTCATGAAGCCAGGTATGACCATTTCTCAGACATTGTTGTCAGTGCACCATGACTTGGTAATAGACATAATATTCGTGTCTGCCTCCATCATGTTGTTCTCTAGGTCTCGTATCTTATTTTCCAGCCTTCTAGCATTAGCACACATGGCTGTCCAGATTTTTATAGCCCTTTTTACCTCCCTTCCCTCATTTTCTAGCTGTTCCTCCTTCCTCGTCATTTTATTATTTATTTATTTATTAGCTTTCGGTAACTGGGTAAGTACTTTAGGCATTAGTCCTGCCTATTTTCGAGCACAATCCGGGAGGGTACAGTAACAATCAATGACAATCAACAAGAACAGATACAAACAGTTGTCAGTTATGGGCCTACAAATAACCAGGTGAATAAATTCATACAAGAAACTGAACAGATACAAAATGGTCAGAAAGAATACCAATAGTGACCACCTCAGAGAGAGTCACAGTGTAACAACAAGCAGTAACCATCCATGCAGGGATGGAAAAATAGTACATGTGACACAGTCAGACAATACAGTACAGTTAGGGAAACCCAGAGGAGCTGGGAAGGGAAGGCAGGAAGCAGAGTTCATGGGGGTTAGGTACATACACAGGAGTCAAGTGCTTGGAGGTGGGAAATAAGTGCAGATTTAAAGGCAGGGTGAGATGAGGAGCCCTTTAAGGTGGCCGGTAAAGTGTTCCAGAATTTGGGGGTGAAATGGGAAAAAGCTTTTTCCCCCATTTTGGTCGAGCAGTGGGGGACAGAGAACAAGTGTGAGTTAGAGGACCTCAGAGTACGGGACTGAATCATAGGGGTAAGCATGGCCCCAGTGCAGTCAGGGTGGGGGGGATCTGTTCATAGAGTCAATAAAACAACCCAGAGAAAAGGAGCACTGGGCTTTAGGGGACAGCCAGTTCAATGTGGAGTATAGTACGTAATGGTGGGCAATGCAAGGAACAGGGAGTGCAAATCTGCAGATGTTGTTATATGTGGTGTCCCAGTGATGGAGGATACCACATTAGCATGAGAGAGAATGGGGACAGCATACAGAAGTCTGGGAAGCAGTATGCCCCACGCTACAGAGATTCTGGCAGTAGGAGTTAGGGAATGATGCACATGGTAGGAAGCTCCTAATTTGATGTTACCCGACCTGTAAACCAGATTTATGTGCGAAGAGAAATCAAGGACAGAATCAAGAGTTACACCTATGTATTTGAAGGAGCTAGTAGACTTGATTACCGATCCATCACAGCTAACCACGTGGAGCTTTTTAGCCTCAGCAGAGACTTTCCTAGTGGACCCAAAAAGCATGGCCTGGGTCTTAGGTAGGTTGAGTAGGAGTGAGTTGGAGGAGAGCCAGAGTTGAATCTGTTGGAATGCAAAAGAGAGGTGGGAGTTAATGTCCAGGACAGAATGAGAGGCAGTGTAGAGTACTAGGTCGTCAGCATCCATGATGGACTGACAGTGGGGATAGGATGAGGGAGTGTCATTGATGAAGATGGAAAAGAGTAGTGGTCCCAGAATGGAGTCTTGGGGTACACCACAAGAGATAGTAGCAGGGGATGAGAGATCTTTGTCAAAGGAGATGGATTGGGATTGATTAGTGAGATAGCTACTGAACCATGATAGGGTGGGTCCAGAGGTGCCTAAAGAATGTAGTTTATGCAGGAGCAGCAGATGGTTTACTAGGTCAAATGCCTTGGTGAGATCTATGAACATGGCACCAGTGAGTAAACCATTGCCCATGTTGGACTTAACCTAGCTGGTGAGTAAAGTGAGGGCAGTGGTGGTGCTATGTCCTGCCTTGAAACCATGTTGAGTAGGTGACTGAAGATTAAAGTTCAATAGATGAGTTGAGACCTGTCGATGAATATGTTTCTCTAAGATCTTACTGAGGGTTGGTAGTAAGGCTATGGGCCAATAATTAGTAAGGACTTTAGGTTCACCTTTCTTGAAGACTGGAATAACCCTGGAAGCCTTCCAGGCTGCAGGCACCATTGAGGTACAAATGGATAGATTGAACAGCCTAGTGATTGGAGTGGTGAGGAAATGAGCCCCAATTCTAAGTATCCAGGGTTCGATTCCATCAGGACCGGGGCTCCCACATGGTGGAATGGACTGAAGTAACCTGAGAACATCCAACCGAGCAGTACAAGTGAGGACAGGTGACAGAGGAGCAGAAGAGGGGGAGATGGGGCCATGAGATGCCTGAGGGGAGATTTTAGGAGATTCGGTAAAAAGGGAGTTAAAAGCGTTGACTATAGTGTGGGGGTTGTTGCACAGAGTATCATTAATTAGCATCTCGTTGGGGGCCATAGGTTTGGTGATCCCCACAAGTTCATTGATCTGGCTTTAATAATTCTTGGGGTCAGAGGCTGAGGACTGGATGAGTTTTCAGTAATAGCTACTCTTGTCAGCCCGAATCTCCTTCTTGCAGGACTTACATAGCATCTGGTAGGCAGCAAAGTCAGTCTGAAGAGAGGATGTTTTCCATTTGGTCCACAGTCTATCATGTTCCTTGAGTAGTTGCCGGAGAGGCCGCTTCAGCCATTTGGATGCCTTCCCTCTGACTGTGCACATAGAGACTGGGGTATGTTTAGCCTGTAGGACTAGCAGAATGGCATTGAAGTGATCAGTAGCCAAGCTGATGTCATTGGTGTGAAATAGTGGGGACCAGTGGGCATGTTTTAGATCATGAAGGAACGCAGTGGTGTCCAGATTGGAAAAGTTAGCAAAGGACAGTACTTTAGGAGGAGGTGTGACAGAGAAGGGGCCCCTAATACAGTAGACAGGCAATGGTCACTGATAGTGTCAGGTAGAACCCTGGTAGGGGAGTAGTAGTCCTTGTAATTGTTAAGGATCCAGTCAATCAGAGAGCGACTGAGTTGTTCTTAGTTATCCAAGTGTGGCTAGAGATGAGTTGCTCAAGGTTGGCCTTGCTGACTATAGAAGCAAGTGAAGAGTTGGTACCAAGCCAATCCAGATTAAAGTCACCCAGAAAAATCACCTCATTGTTCTTCATTAGGGCAGGTATCAGTCCAGTGAGCTCCTCAAGGCCAATTTTACTATTACGGGGAAGGGAATATACCCCAAATATGTGCAACTTCTTGGCTCCCCCAAGAATCAAGAGAGAGTGTAGTACATCAGTGTTGCTTAGGCAGGGGGATGGCATCAGAGTGACATTCAGGTGAGACTTATAATACAGAGCAAGACCACCCCCTCTTTTGGAGGAAGCCCAGTCAGCTCGATACATGTTATATCCAGATAGGGCACAGCTATTGTCCAGGACAATGGGTTTTAACCAGGTTTCAGATATCACAAACATTTCAGGGTTATTTACCATAACCCAGACTTCCAGCTCTGGGAGGTTGACAAGTAAACTACGGATGTTAAGGTGCACAAAAGACAGGCCCAGAGCATGGGGAACAAGATAGGAGGCAGAGGGGTTGGAGGGGCTAGGAGAGACCAAGGGGCCAGGGTTAGTTTTGATATCCCCAGCTAGAGTGAGAGTTAATGAAATGAACCATAGAAAAACAAGTGCTATAGCACAGGAGACTATAGTTGGGGAGGTAAGCCTCCTACTCACCATATGCCTAAGCAGGACTCCGAGGAGTTTATAGCTAAGGTAAAGTAGAGGAAATGAAGGGGAGGAACCTTCAGCTATCATGTTAGAGTAGATAAATTTACCAGGAGACACCACAGATGTGGGGGGGGGTGTCAGCGAGAAGGGATAGGGAGTTGTGGGCAAGTAGGGCAATAAGCAAAGGCACAAGGAGGTTCAGAGCTAAACGTAGCATATTGGTGTGGAGTAAGCACCAGAGATGTTAACAAGAAATGGACCAACCATAGAAGGGAAGCCTTAGAGAGAAGAGGGGTAGTCAAGTTAGGGAGTAGAGGAGGAAATTGTTAGGAAGGCTACACGGTTCAGGCAGAGGTACAGAAAGAGTGACAGAAAACTGAACTACCATAAGAGAGCTTGGTTGGCTTTGAGTAAGGATGCCATCTAGTGGTGAGAAAATACAACCTGTGGCTGAGAAATTAGACTGATAGAAAAAAAGTAACACGAGTCATAGGTGAAATCCTACCTATATAAAGAAACACGGCCAAGGGTGGGAGGTATTGGGGTGGGTAGGGGAGCAGCCATGTAGTGGCTGCAGGGTATACATTCCCCAAGGAGATGCAGCTGGAAAGAGCAGGTCACTGAAGGCAGATTAGCGAAGGCTCTGTCTGATCTCCCCGATGGCACCTACCGAGCATTGTACCGCTGTAGCAGTTGCAGGTAATAGCAGCACCAGATTTAAATCTATAGTCTACAGGGATGATCACTCGCTGTTTGTGCCCTCTAAGGGACTAGGGAATGGTGCTTGTTCCAGACACAGGCACAGTGAAATTAAAAGGCTGAAGTCTGCCTGATTCACCTCAGAGTTTAGGTGAAGCCCCACTGGGAGACTGAGCAGCAGCCACGGAGATTTGAACAAGCAATTAAAATGCTAA
The DNA here is from genome assembly GCA_016271365.2 of Neoceratodus forsteri. NCBI lineage: Eukaryota > Metazoa > Chordata > Ceratodontiformes > Ceratodontidae > Neoceratodus > Neoceratodus forsteri. Next base: position 1,031,972,513 of record CM028135.1, on the reverse strand, counting down.
ATTTGTTCGTGGGCAGCAGATAAATTAAGTACAGTGATCCCACAATGACTACCATTGTGCGGGGCTAGCTAAGCAGATAAAAAACAGTTCAAGTTGGCAGAAGTAGCAATAAGACAGAGCCGACAAAAAGGGCACCAAATTCAAATCTGGGTCTGAGGCCGTCCATTTCCAATACCTGGTGGAGTGACTCGGAAGGAGGTCCCACAACAGCTCCATGGGCAGAAAGCCCCTGGGGAATAAGAGGGTGCTGTAAAGAGAAATAAAAAGGGAGATAAGTGGGAGGTTACAGGGGGAGGGTCAGGTTGGTCAAGTTTCTGAGAGAGTGGGAGGTAAATGAAATTCAAGCAGTGAGGCAAGGGGGCAGGTGAACAGTGATGGTCAGTTAGAGAAGGAGGGAGGATGAGAAATACAGAAAAGCATGCACAGCAGTTACCCACTGGAGGCTCAGTTACTACAATATTCAAATGTGTGCAGTAATTTAAAAATAAGGCAGACCTTTGGGCTTGGTAGCTAGAGAGCACAACAGAGCAGTCCGGGGACAGAAGCCCAAATAAGTTTAAGATCTCAACATGCATAAAGACATAAACCAAAAAAAAAAGAATGCATGCAATCTCTACATAAGCCCTGTAACGCTTTCTAGACTTAGATTACCGGTGACTACTGATGCCTAGTTACCCTGAAAGTACCCAAGCCAAATTGAGGTTGCTCTTCTCCAATTTACAATTCACCCCTTTACAATCCCCAAGCAGATGTAGCTGAGAGAGTAGGTCACCAAAGGCAGATTAGCGAAGGCTCTGTCTGATCTCCCCGATGGTGCCTATCGAGCGATGTTCCGCTGTAGCGGTTGCAGGTAATAGCACCAGATATAAATCTACAGTCTAGGAGGATAATCACTGCTCTTTGCCTGCTCTTCTTCCCCCTCCTCCCTTGCTAATCCCTTGCTACTTTGATTGTCTTGCATCCCTGTGGGAATCTCTTCTCTTGGAATTTCTTTTCCCTCTATCACAGCCTGTGGGGAACAGTTACTGCCTCCCCTTTACCTTCCACCCACCCCCCTCAGCTAGTTTAAATGTTCATCGAAGTAACAGTAAAGCCAGAACTCAGTGGACTTCCCCTGGGTCGAGAGGGCTTGTTCCCATCTGCCCTCCCCACTCCTCAGCTCCCCTGCAGCAGCAGGCGATCAGACCTCCTAAACGGCCACCAGACTAACTCTACCAGAGTTCCATGGACTTCCCCTGCATTGAGAGGGATTGTTCCCATCTGCCCTCCCCACTCTTTGGCTTCTCTGCAGCAGCAGACAATCAGACCCCTTTGACGGCCACCAGCCTAACTCTGCCAGAGCTTCACGTATGTCCCCTGGGTCAAGAGGGCTCGATCCCCTCTGCCCTTCCCACTCCTTGGTTCCTCTGCAGCAGCAGATGATCTGACTCCTTGGATGGCCACCAGCCTTTCTCTGCCAGAGCACTGTGGACTTCTCCTTGGTCGAGAGAGCTTGTCACCATCTGCCCTCCCCACTCCTCGGCTCACCTACAGCTGTGGATGATCAAATCCCCTGGACGGCCACTAGGTGCAGGTGCAGTGTGGTGCACATGGGTTTTGGTGTGGGGAGCTATTGTGCTACCCTGCTTTGAACTTCAACACAGCTGATTGTTTTTTCCCCACAAGCAGTATTGCCTAATCCACATGTAAATCTGCAGCATTGTTCTGTCCCCTTACTTATTTTCAGATCTTATGATTTTTCAAGTATTTTGATAGTCCATTGTCAGCTGTAATGAAATTGTTGCCTAACTAGGGAGTCAAGTACCTTTCTGCCTACTAAACTCAGCGCTTGTAACATCCAACTGTTCCCACTCCCCTTACAGTACAGCACAGGTTACTAGCTCTGTCCCCACTGACCTGCTATATTTTCTCTCCTCCACAGACTAATTCATACAGAGCTTTGTGGACTTGCCCAGGGTGGAGAGGGCTTGTTCCCATCTCCACTTCCCACTTCTTGGCTCCCCAACAGCAGCAGACAATGGAACCCCTTGGACGGCTACCAGTTACAGGTGCAACGTGGTGCACACGTGCTTGCTGCACCACTGTGTGGTGCCGCATAAGCATAGGAATAACCATCCCATCTATCCCCTGCCTTCCCTCCCATGGTAGCTATCTACAATTTTATATGTTCTCAGTCCAGCCCTGCTCTCAATCTGGTGATCTGCACCAGCCTCCAATTTCACCTTCGGTGCAGCTGAATCTTGCTACTGTGCCAAATCTCCTCCTGAAGCTGATTCAGGCTGTACTATAATGCTCCCACTGCAGACTTGGCTGTATCTAGCCAAAGTAAAAAAAAATCCTGTGTAATTGTCTTCCCCTCCCACTACTGTAAAACACTCTACTACCACTTGCAGCCTGGTATACCTTATCTTGAAGTAACTTTAACTGCCTTGGGATCATTACATTTGCCTCAGGGATTTTGTCTCGCATTTGCCTGACTCTGACTCCAGTAAGCAGCTAAGGCTGATCACCTGCTGCTCTCAACACCACACAACCTCTCTTGCCCAAGCACCCTGGTGTACCTTTTCTGGAAGTAGTTAGCCTGCCTTTGGGATTGTCTTACATTGACTCATCTTCCTCATTGTCCATTCACTGTATACCAATTCTTAAGTAATCCTGGCCCCCCAAATCTTTACAGGCACCAGCTGTTGGCTCCTCATAATTTGCCCTGGACTGCCACTGGACTATCCCTATGCCCCTTCACTTGTTACTATGTTCCTAGCTACCCTTCATCTCCTTCTACTTCTCTATGCCCTGACTTCCATCCCTCCCTCCCTCCACCTTCCCCCAACCCTGGTTGCATCCTCTTCTTCCACACTCCCTTCCTCCTCCATGCATTCTGATCTGCCTCACTACCATGGTCCCCTGGAGCCTTCCTCCTCCCCTCCCCTTGCCTCCATGATGGGCTGCTCAGGCTCATGTTCATGCTTTCCACACCCTTCCCTTCTCACCCTTCCTCCCCCCATGCTGCCAAGCAGAAGGGTTTCTGTGCCCACCAGACTACTAATCACACTACTCCTTCTGGTCACAGGTGATATTTACCCAAGGCCAGGCCCTGCCCTCTCCCCTCCCAACTGCCTCCCCAAAGGCATATGGATGATCCACCTTAACATACAAAGTCTACTCACCAAAATAATACTTCTTCAACCTTTCTTGCAGTCCCACCAATGTGCCATATTCATTACATCCAAGTTCTGGCTCTCCCCTAGCATCCCTGACAGCAGTGCTACCATTCCCAGTTACTCTATTATAAGATCAGATAGACCCAGCAGGAGCAGTGGTGTGGCCATGTACCTCTCATCATCTATCCAGTTCTGTCCTATCTTACCCATCTCATCACCCTCCACTTTTGAACTACTTCTTGTCAAACTATCTTTCCCTTGCTCTTTTCCCATCTTTGTGGCCAGTATATGCTATTGCCCAGCCATGCCCCCACATCTGTCAACCTCCTTACTTCCCTCTCATCTCATGCCCACACTGATGAGCTCCACATCCTGGGACATTTCAACTTAAACTGGCACTCCTCCTTTCATGGTGAAACTCAAAATGACATTACTTCCCTAAACCTAACCCAATTAATTACAAAGCCCATCCACTGGAGCCCCAAATCCCCCAATCATACCCTCATCTACTGGGCCTTCTCTTCACACCCTTTCCACATTATTGACACCGGCATTCTCCAAGATGCACTGAGTGACCATAACATGATTTATTGCATTTGAAAATCCACCACCCAAAGGCCACCCCAAATCCTCAGATCCATTCATTCAGAATCTTAGACCTGACTCTCATAAATGACCTGGCTGATTCAGATTGGTCCCCTATTGCTACTGTCTCCTTTATCAACTCTGCCCTAAATAATTTCAGTTCTACATTTTTTGGCCATCTGGAATTGACATGCCCCAATCAGGCAAACTAGAGTGAGAGGGCCCCACCTTCCCAGATATCAATGGACCTTCTGGCCTGACTAAATGCCCGTGGCCATGTGTGGAAGCTACACAAGACTGCCAGATCCCTTGTGTACCGTACCAGGCACCGTGCCCTTTGACATACATGCACTAGGGCTATTCAGCTAGCCAAACCAGAGAACTTCTCATTCTTCTTCCACACCAACATCAACCATCATTCAATATTCTGGAAGGTAGTTCAAACATTCTTCTCTTCTCCTACCCAGCCTCCCTTTTGTGTCTGCAGGGTGGGGGACACTACATGCACTGACCCTATTTCTGTAGCAGTTAAATTTAACTCCTTCTTCACCTCCTATGCTTCCTCCCTGCTTTCCTCTTTCCCCTTGCCCCTCCCCACCCCCTCTGCCCTTCCCCCTTCTTCCCCCAGCACCTCCCTTCCTCCTCTTTTCACCAGTATCTCTGACTGAATCTCTCAAGGCCCTTCTGGCACTAAACTCAGCCAAGGACAAAAGTCCTGACGACCTTGACTCCAAACTCCTACATCTCGTTGTACCAATCAATGCCTCTGCACTAGTCTCCCTCCTAAACCTCTTTCTCTCTCTCATCTGTTCCGGTAGCATGGAAGCACACCACCATCGTACCTCTTCCTAAAGGTAGCGACTCATTAAACCATGGAAATTACAACCCGATCTCTCTTCTCCCACTCCTTAAAAAGCTCCAGGACCATATAGTTCTAGACAAGCTGTCCCCATACCTTGACCCCTCTTCCTTTTTCACTCCTTTTCTGTCTGGTTTCCTGAAATTCCATTCTACCTCCTTTTCCCTCATAAAGCTTACTGACTCAGTTTTCTCAAGTATAGATCAAGGCCTTATCACCTTTACGATCTTTGTTGACCTAGCCAAGGCTTTAGACACTGTACTGTATATCACTCCCTTCTGCAAGAGAAACTCACATCAGCAGGGCTATCTGTCTCCACCACTAGATGGCTCCACTTCTTGCTAGAGAGCAGAACCCAACCATTAAGGATAGGTGAATCTGCCCCCCATTGGCATCCCACAAGGCTCTGTCCTCAGCCCCCTTCTATTCACTATTTTCCTTAATGACCTCCCAACTACCTGTACCACTACATCCATTCACATATATGCAGACAACACTATTCTGTATACCTTTGGCCCCTCCCATTCTGATGTGGAAACCAGACACCAGACACCAGCTAGACTTCCAGCAAAATGCTGAGCAAATCTCTGTTGTATCATGGGAAATGAAAAAGTGCTTTAATTGCTGCCACTCCTGATGCTGTGGAACTACTGAGCACAAAAATTGTAGAGGTGGGAGGGATCTTGTATGAAGACAGACAAAAACCTTCTGAAAATTCATTATCTTTTATTCATTCACTTCTTAAAAGGCCATAATTCTCAACATTTTGCCTGAATGATGCAGGCTTTTTCAGGGGAACACCTTTTCCATAATTACAAACACATAAATATTATTTACAAAACTTTCTGTAAGCCCCCGACCCCTGCCTTTTTGCAAATGACAGGTGGCATGCTGTTGAAGCTGACAGCAGTACCAGGTGGGGGACTGGGTTTGGGGAGGACTAGGTTACTCGGCACAAGGGCTTAGGTTTGGCTGCTTAGGTTTGGCTACTCTGCACAGGGGCACCCAAGTAAATCCAAACACAGGAAGCAATAACTGTAATGTCCAATACCAGGAATGGGATTCTAAAGTGTGGCTTTTATTCACATCCAAACTGAACAAACAAAGCATAGACAGACCCCCACGGGGCTCCATTCCTGGTAATGCAGATTGAGAGAAACAGAACACTTCCTCAACACTTCAGCCCTCAGGCTCTGGACCCACCAGGCACACAGCCCAGACTTGCATGCTGCTTTGGGTACACAGCCTGACTTGTACACTATTTGGGGTTTCTCTGGCTAGGCTCCCCTGCCGGCCACTCGAACACCTTCCATTTGACATGGAACCCATTTTACGGTGGCTCCCTAAACCATCTTAGAGCCTTCGACTCCATAAGGGAAATTTCCTTTCAATCCCACATCTGGGTACTTCCCTCAGCACTGGCCAAGTGCCTGAGGCAAAGTAAAAGGTCCACAGAGCAAATACATAGAGGTGAACCTGGTTACTAGAGATGGGGGGTCTCCCACCTCTAGCTTCCACAATCCATACCCGGCCATTTCTCTGGACATTAAACAACTCTTTCTGAAAAGCTTGGCAATGTAGATTAAAGAGTAACTGCATAGCACATTTCCTGTACATATCTTGACTTTCCCCTTGTACTAGACTCGAACATACTTAAACATTTCTTTCTGAAAAGCTTGGCAGTGTAGATTAAAGGGTAAATGCATAGCACATTTCCTCTACATGTCTTGGCTTTCCCCTTGTACTGGACTTGAACATACTTTTACTTTGGCTTAGCCTATTCCTCTTGGCCTCCCACTGATTATGTAGTCCAGTCCCCACTTTACAACAGTTCAGGTGAAACATAGGCCCCATGTAAGAGCAGACTCACCTTTTGGTTGCAGGTGCCCCACAGGCGATTCTTGACAACTTCTGGTGCCACAGCACAACTTAGAAAAATAAGGCAGCTTCTTCCCTAGCTGGAAACCAGGAGGGTTGGCCCTGGAATAACAGGCAAACCTTTTACCCCCATCCCCTCAGGGATGGGGCACAGAGTCCAGTAACAGAGGTCTCCACCACTTCATGAACAGCTTACTGTGTTCCTCTTTTGGTGGAAACACACCTCTCCCTAAAAGTAGCTCTATATCAGAGCTTTAGGCTCCAAGAGCCTAAAGCACAGACTGCTATGCTCCTCTCTTCAAGACTGCTCACACACATCTGCTGCTGCTCACTGTTCAAAAACTCCCAACAGTCTAACCTAACTCCCAACTGCAGATTCCAATGTGGCTCATGCAGCTGCGATAGTTCTATGGTGATGTCATCCCTCAGTCTCAGCTGAGACTGAGAACAGAGTGAGACAGTGTGAAATCCATTTAACTGGAGTTTCACAAGCTGCCTTCCCTGCCTACCATTAGGTCTTACTGGGATTCTAGTAACCCCGGGTAACACGGGGGGTTACATGTCCATCACTGTGTCTTTTAAATAACTGATTTTACATATCAGAATCATGTGCTTGCTACTTACTTTTTTTTGTTTTGAATTTTGATGACTGGGTAGGCCAACTGAGACAGACATATCCTTTTTTCAGGGGTGACTGGGAGAAATACAATTCCAGTAGTACAAAACAACGAATGAGCTGTTACACAGAATAATATACAGAGTGACATTTGCTAACAATCAGAGTAAAACAGTAGAGTAGTTACAGAGAGTATTTTATGGGACTAGTATTTGCTATTAATTGGTTCTTAAGTGCCATGGTCAGAAATTAATTACTGACATATGATGAGTCTATATCAATCTGACCATAAGTGCAATGGTCTTGATTATAGGCAGACATAACAAGAGTAGGATAAAGAAAAATGAATGGAGAAAGAACAGTGGAATCTAGAGGGAGGGTGACATAGGTGAGGCAGAGTAGGGTGTTATGAAACAAGGAGCAGGGGAAGGGAGCTTTGTAGCAGGTGCAGACTGGTGGGGTGGGGGAAGAGTACTTTACAGCATTTTTTGAACTGAGAAAGGGATATGCTGGATAGTAGCCCATGTGGGAGGTTGTTCCATTTTTGGGGTGCTAGAAAAGTGAAGGATCTCCTGCCCATGGCAAGGTGAGTCTTGGGTACGCTTAGCAAGGGGAGGTGGGAGGAGTGAAGGGTTCTAGGGATGGTTTTCAGGGTGAGCAGGCTAGTAAGGATAGGCAGGGAGGGAAGGTGGATTAATTTGAAGGTAGTACAAAGAAGGGGGAGGTCAAGCTTGGCCTCAAAGGGCAGCCATCCTCAGGCTTTAAGGACATCACAGTGGTGCACTCGAGCAGGTGTTATAGTGGTGAAACACATGATTCTGTGGTAGGTCTGCTTCAATTTGGACTGACTTATTGGTTTGGTGTAGTAAAGTAGGGGTCTGCATAAAAAAGACATGGGAGTAGTGTCACGGATGCCAAGGTTCTCCAAAAGTGAAGGGTCAGGTAAGGGGCAATTCAATATAGAAGGCCCTGTTTTTGATGTGTGGGCTTGATAATTCTATGTTTATTTGCTTCAAGGGACAGGTTTTCATCTAGCGTTAATCTAAGATATTTAAAGTAGTCTACTCCTTCAAGTGCTGTGCCTGTGGAGGTGTGGATTGCAAAGGATTGCTGTGTGGATAGGTCATAGGAAGTGTGATGGAACAGCATGGTTTTAGATTTTTTGGTATTGCGAACTAGTAGGTTTCATTTGAACCAGGCTTAGAGTAACCAGAAGTCTTTTTCAAAGTCTGAATTAATGGAGGAGATACATTTATCTGTATAGTATAGCATCACCTGCATATAGCTGTACCATTGCTCTGTCGCAGTTGCTAGGTACTGTAGCTCATTAATGAAGATGGAGAACAGTAGAGAACTCAGGATTGACCCCTGGTGGAACCTGTCTGTGATGTGAGCCAAGGGAGAGGTTACGCCAGCCCATTTGACTCATTGAAGCTGATTAGACAGATAATTGGAAAACCATGACAGGGAGTGGGAGTCAAGACTGAATTTGTTGAGTTTTGATAAGAGTAATTGGCGATTTACAAGTAGTGGTGCACAAAGTCGGTGAAATTCACTTCACTAGTTAATTCATGGATTTCTCAGCGAATTTTGCAGATTTCTCTCTGGAGTGTGAAATTTCCTGCTCTGCCCATGAAATTCGCACTTCACATTAAAAAAAGGTGAATTTTGCTGGACATTTTGCACAAATCGCATGAATCAAAGTTTCAGAGTGTTCCAAAAACTCCACAAATTCTGCGAAGTGCAAATTTTCAGTAATTCATGTGAACATCACAGACGAAGTTTAACTTTGCAACACCTCTATTTACAAGGTCAAAAGCCTTTGTGAGACTGACAAAGACAGCCCCCGTTGCACACCTCTGATCCATAGCTTGACAGATACCTGTGGTAACCTTAATGAGAGCAGATTCCGTCCCATGCAGTTTCTGGAAACCATGTTGTGAGATGGTAAGGGCATTCATTGATTCTAAGAAGGAGTATAATTGATTATAAAGTATTCTTTCTTGAATTTTTGCCAATGGACACATTATGGATATTAATCTGCAGTTATCAGTATGGTTGGGTGGGCCACTCTTGAAGATGGGGATCACTATTGCTGTTTTCCATTTATGAGGTATGGTATGTGAGAGGAAGGACCTATTGATTAACAGGGCAACAGAGTAGGCTATAGCAGAGGTGCCAATCTTGAGGAATCTTGGAGGGAGGGAAGGAATTGAATCCCAGTGAGCTATCAGGATTTAGTTTATTTAGGAGCTTAAGGACTTCTGTACATGAAGTGAGTCTCAGATGGAAGAGACTGGGGGGGGTCTAGTCTGATGTCATCTGGGTGGAATGATATACCTGGTAGGCCTTGTTTGTATCTGTCTAGGTCAGTGGAGAAATGGTTTGTGCCAGTAGAAATATCCAAGGGGGTAACTAGTACTCTGCCAATGTTGGTCATGGTCTGGGGGTGGTTTGTTCCTTGCCATGTAGCATGGCATTGACTTGTGCCCAGAAGTTTTTATGGTTGCTAAGATTGTTGATTTGTATGGAGTGAAGGTAATCATGCTTCGACATGATGATTTTTGATTTACAAGTGTTCCTCAATTGGTGATATGTTAGCCAGTCAGAGTTGAGGCCAGATTTTTTAAAAAGATTCCAGGCTGTGTCACAGGAGCGCATCAAGTGCCATAACTCTTGGGAAAGTCATGTGAAGTGGGTGGCCTTGGCTCTTCTTGATTTAAATGGGGCATGAGAGTCAAGGATGGAGGAGATGGTGTTAACAAAGAAGTCAAGGGCTGCTGGTGAATTTTTGCAATAGTTTTTTTAAGGTTTATTTGATTTAAAATCCTCAATGGTCATTCCTAAAAAAAAATTCAGAAAAAAACAGTTCAATGAATTTTAATGATATGTTTTAAATTATATATACTCACTTCACCAATTACCTAAAAAGTGCAAAACTAATACAAATAAAAAAAATTAAGTTCAAAAATGAGAAATCTATCACTTCAAATATTTACAAATAGATCACATTTCACTGAAAAACTCAAAAACCCACCAGCAAATACTGTACTCAAAATCTCCAATATAAATTAGAATAACGTTAATAGGCTACCTCACTCCCAGAATGAGTCCAGCTTGATTGATTTTATTTTTTTTTGAAATCCCTCAGTTTTTTATCTGTTAAGAAACATTTTATTGGAAAAAAATGTAAGTGATATTTAATTAAGCTCCATATCTTTTAAGTTAATATCCTAAGTTTAGCTACAGAAAACTTAATCATTCACAAAAGTTAAACACAGAGAATAATGGAAATGCAACTGTGTGTTATGTAATTTTTTACACACCCAAGGTGTGTGATGACCCATAAACCTCAAGAGCTAAGCTCAAGAGGTTTATGAGGTCATCACACGCCGAGGGTGTGTAAAAAAATCCATAAGAACACAGTTGCATGTCTACCTTGTTATTTTTTATAATTAGTGGTGCCAGGAGTTAGTCCTCAACAGCTCAAGAGATACACAAACACACACACACACACACACACACACACACACACTCACTCTCTATCTCACTCTCAGTCTCTCTCTTCTGCTGATAGTCACACACACACACACACACACACACACACACACACACACTCTCTCTCTCTCTCTCTCTCTTGCTCTCGCTCACTCTCTCAAACTGACTTTTGTTTAAACTGTCAGGTGCAGCCCATCCTGGATCACATTCGATGTCTACTAATCTGGAATGGTGACGGGATCATTCGGATATTTGTTTTAAATTTAAAAGGCAGGATCAATCAGAAAATGAATAAAAAAGTACATTTAATCAAGATTGGGAGGGTGGGGAAAAATAGCAGCTTGTCGATAAGTAGAGAGCAGTGCCACCATATTTGCTATACTGTTTAGCCCATGCGCACTCAGAGTTCAAGCCAATGAAATGGCTCAGTACAATTGCGTGACAACAGAGGATGCTGTTGGTGAAAGAAATTTTTCAAAATGCTGTAATAACTTGTTTTCTGGTTATTACATCATTTACATGAGCCTTGTAAATGGCGTGAAAAAGAGGGTCAGCAGTAATAATTTATCAGTATTATATTACCTTTTTTGAATGTTGAATGTGACATTCCCAAACTACTATAATTAAATACCTGTTACTATTTCATTAATAAAATTCCTAATCCTAAAGCTTCTCTTTTGGAGCAAGTGCCCTATAGTTACTAACCTATCTTTTCACTGTAAAGGGAAACCAATTAAACGCTCACTACCCGACCATCAAAACTGTTTCTACTAATGCTAATTTTATCAAACCATTTGTGTAAAGCTCAAAATCCACAGGTGTTAAATCCTAAAATCAATTTAATAGCAGGCAGCAGTCTCTCACAGGCTTGGTAAACAGCACTGCTACAATACATTGTCAGTCTCAGTTGCATGGTAATGGACAAAAACTAATATTTAATCTTATATCTGATTGTGACCACTTTAAACCTGTAGTTTTGCTGAAAAGATTTGTCAACTGATTTACAAGTTTTATGAACTTGAAATGTTATTCTCTCACCATTAAATCATGTTCACTTCTTACACTTTCTGGGTTGAGGGAACGCCAACTGATCAAATGCATTTTTAAACCCTCCACCATGCCAGCCCATGAATGATGTCAGTGTGACTGACATCATTAAATGTGCATGCACACCACCTATAGGGTGCTTTGTTACCTAGGTAACCAGCACAAAACACCACGCGTTCTCATGTGACATGTTTGGAGGATTGTGGTGGTGCATGAACTTTTCATGATCAAAATTCAAATTAAAGCATTTGTTTATTTTAGAAAATGAAACATTAAATTTGTCAACTGGGTAAATAAGATAATGTAATCTGCTGAGTTTTCAAGGAGTTTTTATCCCACTTTACATATAAACATAGACAATGATGGCAGAAAAAGACCAGAGGTCCATCCAGTGTACCCAAGTTCCCTATAATCCCTGGAACCTACTGTTCCTCCAGGGTTCTAATCCTCTTCATCTTCTCTCTGTTCTCCTCCATGGTCCTGTTGTCCCTGTCACTATTCCCTTCATAATGTCCCAGCCCTGCTTGAATCCTCTGACTGTTTTTGCACCCACCAATTCAGCTGACAGACTGTGCAAAGATTCCACTACCCCTTCTGTAAAGTATTACTTCCTCACATTACTTTTTAATTTGTATTACTTTAAGACATAGCCTTGTGCAAAAAAAATTCTCTTATCATTTCTCGTATACAATGGCTAACAATGTTGTTCCATCAACCTATTTACTAGTCATTTATTTGCATGGATGCATACCTGCATGGAACAACACATGGTACAATTTCCCAACCACTAATTTAACTTTTTAATGAAGTTGCAATTTTGCTAAACATTTGATTAATATGTACAGTATAAGTAAATGTTTGTGTTATGATCACCTACAAGGACATCATTTGTTAATTCTATTTAACAATAAAACACACTTTCAAGAAATATCACTAATTGTTTAAACTGTATATGATTGAACGACTGTAAAATTAAATGCCCATGCTTGATTCCATTCCTGATAAGCACATGTATAATTACTGATGTTTTGTTCTTCATAACAGGTTTTTAAATTGACTAACATTGCTTTGAAGAAAATTATTTACACAGTGCTACCTAAAAGAGAAATAACTTCCCCTTCATGATAAGCACAACAGGTTGCTGAACTACCAGTGCTGTGAAGGAGATTATTGAGACAGGGCCACCTAAAGAAGAGGTAGCTTCCCAACACTACTGTACCATAACAACTAAAACAGTTACCATACAGTGATGCCATTTATTGATTCCATTCCTTATAAGCACATATACAATTGCTGATGCTTCATTCTTCATAACAGGTTTTTAAACTAACAGTGCTTTGTAAAACATGATTTTTTTTATGTACACAGGACTACCTAAAAGAGAAAGTAACTTCCCATTCATGATAAGCACATATACAATCACAGGTATTTTGTTCTCCGTAACAGGCTGCTAGACTAACAGTGCTGCAAAATAAATTATTGACACAGGGCCACCAAAAAGAGAGGTAGCTTCCCAATAATGCCATAGCAATTAAAACAAAATCAGTTACCATACAGTGATGACCCATAAACAGTGTTTTCATATTTGCACTAAAGTTATCTACAGACATTCCAGTTTGTTTTCCTGTTCATGTCAATCTGAGGATCTAGGACTCCCACTTCATAGATCTATTTCATCACTACATGGTCCACCAACTTATTATAGTCTCCACCACTTTCTGGAGGTTTTACTGTCTCTAGCCCCCAAAACCTCTGAGATGCTTCTGTGTGGCTTGCAGAAAGAAAATGCTATGATACTGAGTTGGGACATTGTTTCTGACATTTATTTTATGTTCTTGTAAACATGGTTTCAATAGATGGGTTGTTTTACCTATATTAGATGCTATCACTAGGACATTGTAATAAATACACAACTCCTGTGGCATCACAGGTTATGTGATGTTTGGTACTACAGTATATTTCTTTCCTGTTAAAGGATGTTTATAAAAAGTGTTTTTTTTGCTTGTGTGTCCGCACACTGAACAGCGCCCTCACGGGACCATCTCTGGACTGAAGGGTCCTACTAACAGCTGTTTGTTCCATTTTGGTTTTCCTTGTGGGTGGTCTATGTCTACCAATTAATCTTTTAATGTCAAGTCTTTTGTCATTGCCACCCAATGGGGTTTATGAAATATACCCTGATTAGATGGGTAGTCCTGAATTAGCAGGTAGTCCTGAATTTGATTATAAAATCCTTCTGATGGCTACTATTTTATGATTGTATTTGATTGAAAAAAACATCCTAGTCTCCGTCCTATTCCTATTACTGCTTGTTAAAGCATGTGCATATGTAACCCCTTGAACCCTTTCTCTTACCTTCCTCAAAGTTTGTTTTCAATATGCACTTTGTTCAAATCATTTATTGGCATTATCCAATTCATTTTTGAAGTCATCATCAGAACTACAGTTTCTGCATATGCACAGAAATTATGAAAATGGAATACTTTTGAGCAGGTTACCTGGATGGTAACTCTTTGCATGAAGTTTAGTATTCCTAGTGGTTTCCTTCCTGTAGGGGGTCATAGCCAATCCAACATCTGTCATTTTGACCAGTACATCAAGATAAGGGATACTTTCTTTGTTGAAATTCATAGTGAACCTGATATTCATAGTACGTTCATTTAAGTATTGATAAAATTGAGGGTGACAGGGATGATTGGTGATTTAAAAGGCAGACCATATGAGGATTGGTTATACTCTTTGGGCCTGTTTTCCCTTGAATATCAAAGATTAAGGGGAGATACTGTATGTGTCTACTATACAAGGCAATGACAAACTTAGATCTGTGGATGGTATAGGTCTTGAGATGCAAAATCAGACTTATGGTACCAGATCCCATCCATTGCAGTTAAAATGTGAATTATGTCACACAAATAGGAGATCAGGTTGGTACTGTGCAACCAGATGGTGGTGGCTTTTTGCAACTCACTGCTACTGGAGGTGATTGGTAGTGGTAGCATGACTGCCTTTAAAAAAAACTTGGATAATCATTGTACTAACATGGCATAGGAGGCTACAGATAAAAACAGTTGGTGAGCTGAAAGCACTGCTGTGCTCTGTATCTGCCTATGATAACAATGATTTTATTGGTCAACAGTGCTTTTCCAGATGATGAATAAATCATGAGTGAATCATTTATACAATTTGATATGCCCATCAAAGGGATTATTCTCTGCATGCAATATGTACTGTGATTCAAAATAATGCATGTATGCATTAGCATAATTTGGTGCCATGTTACATCCCAAGGCTATTCCCCTACTCTGTTCATAAAAGCTCGTTTCAAATCTAAAACAGTTCTTGGACAGAATGAGATCTGCCAATAACTGTAACACCCTTGTTCTTGGATGACTGGAAGGTTCACATTTATCCAGGAGGCTTCCCATTGCTTCCACCCCTTCACTTTGTGGTATGGAGGTGCATAAATCTGACACATCCAAACTAACTAAAATAATCTGATCCTTCTTTTCTTCAGAAAATCTTACATCCCTGATAATGTTAAGAAAATGTGTTGTATCTCCAATGTAAGTAGGAATACCTTCTACCAATCACTGTAAATGAAAATTGATATCGTTCAAGACAGACTCAAATAGACACCCAATACCAGAAACTACTGGATGCCCTGGAGAACCCTGAATGTTTTTATGTATTTTTGGAATTGCATAAAAAACATGTGTGCATGGGAACTTCTGTATAAGGAACTCCCCTTCCCATTCTGTGAGGTTATAGGAAAGAACCAAATCCTCTGTAATTTCTGTTAATTCTCTTTGCAAACTTTTTGTTGGATCATTGTGTAGTAAGCAATAATGCCTAACAGGGTGTGTGTCATGCTGGGATAATGTCACACCTCAGGTGGTTGGGCATGAGGCCACAGGCCGAGTGCATCCAATGACTGAGGTGTAATGTTATCCCAAACGACACACACCCTGGAGGGAATTATTGCTATTATACAATGGCTCATTATACAGAATAAAAAAATAATTTTAAAGATGTTTTTGTATGGAAAAATAATTTAGTTTTTTAAGAGAAGATGAAACAATCAAGCAGAAAAAAATCAAGCAAACAATCATCTCCAGGTTCACAGTGAGGCTGAGACTAGACCCGTGATGTTGTACTGGGATAACATCAGGGTCCAGCCCAAAACTGACCAATCAGAGTCCAGGATTTTTTCTTACCATTGTATAATAAGCAATAATTTCTGGTATCCTGTAATAATCTTAAACATGTATTCTGATAATGCGTGTAATCCATAATCATTATTCCTTCTCCTTTGTCTGCTGATTTAAGATACTGTATTTCTGTCGTTACTTAAATTATTCAAAGCAGCTTTATTTTTTCACAGAGAGGGTGGTGGGTGCATGGAACCACCTTCCTGAGGAGGCTGGAGTCCTAAAACAGGAGAATTCAAGAATACATGTGACAGACATAAGGCAATTCTTGTAGGGGTTAGGAAGAAATAGGCTATTGGTTAACTAGGATCTGCAGCTTATCCAGTAGGTAGGGAAATGGGCAGACTAGGTAGGCCTAGCGGTCCTCATCTGCCGTCAAAGTCTATGTTTCTATGTTTCAGCTCTTTCTTGTTGTGTTACATTATCTGTGGGATATTTTTTGTCCTGTTCTGTCCTAAAAAGTGCCTGTATCTCTGTTCTCACAATTTGTGCAAAAGTTTCCACTGCTGGATTTTCTCCAATAGGGGAATTATAAGTAAATTTAACCTGTAATGCCTGTAAAAGGGATGTTTTGTAACGGTATAAAATGTGCTTTTAATCTTAAACTTCTAAAAAACTTTTGTAAATCACATTCCAGTTCAAACGAATTTACCATGGTAGTAGGTGCAAAGGACAATCCCCTGGATAATGCTCCAGGTTCCATGTTTAATAACTCTACTGCTTAAATTTAATACTGGAATTACTTCTTGTATTGTCTCTGTTTGGGTTGCATGTCTCCTCTCCCTTTGTTTGTTCCTATTCCTGTTCCTGGTCCTCCCTGCTTGACATCCTCTTCTGGCATACCTCTGACTCTGGTCATGTACTGTACCTGGGCATTAAAGTAACCCCTCTCTCTCCTCCATATTTGATGGGTCTGGAGTCTCCAATAAGCTCTCTCCTTTTCTCAAAAAAGGTTCTTGTGGAACTTGTTGTTTTTATCGATAACTTCTTGGGGGCTTCTTGTTGGCCTTGTGTAACTACTATCACTATCTGAACCACTTTTAGGTGGTCTATATGGGTGATTATGATAAGGTTTTTGAACAAATTTAGTACAAGTATATACTTTGTTTCCTTTATAATCACGAATGTCACCATGAAATTTGTTAATTTTTTTGCTGTTTGAGTTTAGTTTCATATTATGATATTTTTTTCTTAATTTGCTCCAATGTTTTTATGAACTCATCAAGTTGTAATTTTTGCTTTAAGGCCTCCTGTTCCTGATTGAGCTCCTGTGCTAGTTTCCCCCTCTCCTCAATGATGGCTTTAATTAACGCATACATAAAGTAGACAGAGCATCTAGTTCTAATACTGTCCCAATTATGATCTTATTTGGAAGATTTAATACCCATATTATGTTCCACATACAATCTAAGCCCCCGAAGAATTTTATTATATACCAGGTACTAACCTAGACTAAGGACATGCCACTTCAGCCTGCAATCTTTGAATTGATAATTTTCTATTTTCTGTGCCAAACTGTTTAGAATTATCCAACAGTATAGTAGAAAGATCCTTATTACCTCTATCAGCCCTACTAACTTATTTTTCTGCTTCTGTAAACATAGTAAAATGATGCTTGTATCCAACACTCCCTCCTATTTCATTAAATGTCTCCATTTTGTAAATTAATTTATAAAATGAGCTAAAAAATCAAAGCCACTATTGTCTGTTCCAGCTTCTCAGCCGTGTCCTTAATCCATGATATTTTAGCCAGCCAGCACAAATGTCTACCAGTCTGCCCCCTTGACAACAACGAATCACTGAACTGTGCCAAGCATAAACAAAAACACAGCCTGGCACAGCTCGGCGAGTGGCAGTGGCAAATCAGTAGTCCGCACTGACAGAAAACAGTAAACAGAAATGGCAATATCCCAACCAAAGAAGCATACCATTACAGAACAACATTAACATTAATGGTACTGCCAAGATAGCATAAAATAAAGTCAAACTGTCAAAAAAATACTATGTCGAAATGCCGCACTACTGTGATGGCTCACATACAGCTGCACATAGCCTTTCTTTATTCAAACAGGAAGAGAAAATCTACACCATAGTAAGATAGCTAAAATAAAAAAACTTCAACAAAGAAACTCTGACCTGTACTGTTTTAGTTCACAGCAAACCCGAAAACTGCAATGAATAGACAAACCATAGTGAGTTGCATGACATAAGGTTTGAAACCACTACAGAGACCCACTCGTTCGCTGACCGGAAATATGATAAATCATGCCAAACACCCGATTCTCTGTTATTTTCCAAAGCATAGCACAGAACCACTCTGTTGGTACTAAAAGTTTAAAGCAGCAGTTCAATGGTCATTTCTTACCATGAATGAAAAGCTGGAGGTGCTCCGTATGGTGGCTCATGAGGGACACGCTCGCTGCTGAAAAAGACGGTAGCAGTGATAGAATAACACTAGATGCTGTCACTATTTGTCAAAACAGCAAAAAAAGGAAATAGAATATGTTTATGTGTTAGTGGTGTGGAGTTGAGGGGGGGGGTTCCTGACAGACATGCTCTCTACCGAAAAAGCCTGTGTCACTTTGCTGTGATTTATGATGTTTCCTGTCAGTGGACAAGTGTCTTTCTGCTGTGGTTCCAATCTTCCTAAAATCTCAAAATACAGTATGAAGTTAAAGAAAAAGAAAATTCAAAATAAAATTGTCTATCTCTGGCACTTCTGGTGGTGAGGGGCCTGAAACACTTATCAAAAGGAACTATTTTTCACCATTTCACCTATTACAACATTTTTTTCAAACATGTGTTTTAGACCTTTTTTTGTTCTTTTTTTCTTGCAATAATTACTTTGGAGGGCCCATTTTATAAGTGCAATAACACACTCTGAAGTGCAGTTTATCACCCAGTGGCATAAGGCACTCAGCACAAGCACCTCATGCCTTAGTACACCCCTGGGCATGCTCTTATCATGCAATAAACCACACCTCGACATGTGTTATTGCTTGCATAAAAAAACAGCTAGATTTCAACAAAGTTCAGCTCTGGTTCCACTCCAACCAGTTATTTCTTAATGCCAAAAAGACTGTCTCCATGCCCTTCAGCACTAGGCAGAGTCTCCAGCCCTCCCCACTGTACATACCCTCGACAGGACTTTGACTGAAGACATGACCTCTGTCAGGTATCAAACAGTTTGGCTAGACCAACACCTTGACTTTTCTGGAAACGTAGCACGTAGATGGCATGTAAGTGCCATCCACAAGAAACTGCACCCCATGCTCAGTGCGCTATTCAGGAACTATGGGTGCATCCCCTTGCCAGTCCACCATGTACTTGTCCAGAAAATGATCCTTCCCATTTTTGACTATAGTGATGTAGTCTACTGTGATGTTCCAAAGTCCTCCCTGGACAGATTGGATGCCCTCTTTAAGTCTTTCTGTCATTTTGCTCTTGACTGTCCTCCTCTGACTCATCATTGTGTCATCTATAAATCCCTCTCCTTCCCATCCCTTGAGAACAAGTGCCTTGACCATTGTGCTAGTTTCATTTCCAAATATTGGTTTGGGTCCCTCCCTCCTTCCCTCAACAATGCTCTCTCCCTCCCCCCTGCTGTCCTCTACTCCCTTCGTAACCTTGGACCTCAGATTTTTGCTGTCTCTCACAGGACTACAACTGTAGGCCAAGATGCCTTCTCATACCGATTCCCTAAAATCTGGAATACCCTTCACTTGTCAATCAAAACTGCCCTCCCCTCGGTCCCTCTCTTCCTTCCTCCACAAGCTTATATCCCCTCCCTGCACTTGTAAAAAAAAACACATATAAACTGGTTGCTACTTGCTGTTAATTGTCCCAGTCTTATCACTGCTTTGGCTCATGCCTCATCTCAGGTGGACATATCCCGATTACTGAACCTGCTGTATTGTTTCCAGCTGTTCTCAATCTGTTATTGACATGCTGCACATGTTTACTGAACCTGCTGTATTGTTCATAACTTTTTTCATCCTGCTTTTGACATGCTGCACATGCTTTCCTGTACTGTTGTGTTCGATTTATGTTCAAATAGTGTTATTGTCACATGTTATTGTCTCCAGGTGGAACTCCAGCCCCCAAAGTAGCCATAGCCTTCCTCTCTGCACCATTCATTCAACCATGAGTTGAAGACCTTAGTGCAGAGCTCCATCTCCTTTCCCTTGTTATAGATAGGTAGCACTTCTGTAAAGGCTAGAGTACATGCTACCTGAGTAAGACCCTTTCCTAGCTCTGTAAACTGTTCCTGCACTGCCCCATCCCATCTAAAGCTAGGTCATTCCTCCCCTGGTGGACAATGACATCCTGCTCCCCTTCCTTCCTAATACCTTGTGATCCATTGGATAGGCTTCCCATCCCTCCAAGCTGTTGCATCAGGTAGGCACTTTGCCTCCTCTCTACCCCTTTCCTGTCCCCATCTCTATCCACGTGACAATTAAAATCTCTTCTCTGGTCTTCTCTGGGGTCCTCCTTCCCCCTGGGTACTCCATTTGGGTGGACACCCACATCCACACTGTTCACCACCTTGGGTGCCACTACTTACCAGTCTAACTCTGCCAGAATTGCATAGGAACTTCTTAATGACACCAGATGAGGAATGTGTCTGTGATCTGCTCTTCCCTGCCTCCCAGCTTTCCTATCCTTTGAGAAAGCCCCACCCAGCTGAGTTGTAACATTACGTCCAGTCATCGGTATACAGAGTGTAGCTGTGTAAGCAGATGGGCTCCTAGAATCTATGTTTTTTTAGTCTTCTATGTGTGTGTCTCACAGCCAGCCTACAGAAATCACACACATACATATATATATATATATATATATATATATATATATATATATATTAGATATTAGAGGCAAAAACTCCATTTAATGCATTAGTTAGGGTTGTTCCACAGTGACAAAAGTGAGGAAATTCACTGTTAGGGTTGAAAACCCTAACTCCGAATTCACCGCTCCCCCAGCACCACACACACACACATGCAAGTATGGGGGAGGACCAAGTCAACACAACCATTGACAGACATCCAGCAGCAGGTGACAGAAATAACAAACAATTGTCTAAATGTACTACGAGACATACCCACCCACCTAACCAGGTACTGCATGCTCAGTGGAGATCAACAGCAAAACTGAGGCCATGTACACCAAACGTACACATCCCTGATTGCAGCTGCACACAACGTACCACACTTAGTAGTTGCATGGCCTTACCTACCGATGCCCCACACCACACCACAACTGGTACTGTGTCGTTAGTCAATATAAATGCTGAAGGTGCATGATGACAGTTGTTGAAAAGGTTTTAACACTAGTGATTATACATTAATTAAGAGAAGTACATAAATTAACTACAAGACACTAGCATGCTCAAGATAAAAGTAGTGTTACATTTAGTATGTGATTTACATAGTAGTACATTTACTGCAATGGTTTACTCAAGATAGAGAGGCTGATGTAAATGTATGGAAAAGCACTGCCTGTTCAACGCTGTGAAATTCGTACTGCCAGTATCAGATGCATTCTTACTGATGAAGGTGTACTGCTGATGTACATACATAGACCTTCAGTGTGTTTCAATACTAAAGACGCAGTAAGTATTCTTTGTAAGAAACAGTGTAATTGCATGGATCAGGCCAAGCAACTTCTAAATATCATAGCACTACTGAGCCAACAATGACGTACCTGTATCGGAGATGTCTATAGCTTAGCTTTTCCTGTAGGCACTTACTGAGTATGTTGTACCTGAGAAAGACAATCTCATTGCATCTGTGATGACTAACTTATTCAAATAGTGATACATTTACTATTGTTGCAATGAGTGATCTATGCCACTTATGGACACAGCGTAATTTTTTTAACAGTTGTTTCATACTCAGGCTGTAAGCCTAGTGATTGGGTTTGCCACAATTCTGTCACTGATTCTATCAAAGTGATAACTATGTTAATTGTGGTACAACATGAATCAAGTAGGTATAGTGTAGATATAAACAGAATGTCTTTTAGTATTGATTTAGCTCACAATGGGGTAAGTGTACTAGGACAGAAGGGGTTATTCTCTATCACTGACTCTGTCAGTTATAATCACACTAAGGTTTCGATGACTGTAATGATCAAGTTACATTGTTCATCTTCATGAGTTCATATTCACAGCCATTCTCCAGTAACTAGACAGTGTATGGTGTAACTGGGTGGGACACTGTGTTGCAAAGCTGCTGCAGTGCCTAGCAGAGGGAGAGTATCTACTCAAAAATACAATTAAGCAATAAGGCATGACCAACAGTTATGTTAAATGGTCTGTTAATCACCCTGCAGGGGTTTAATGTTGAATGAGGCGTAGCCGAGTGCCACATGTCGCTAGACAGTGATAAACTGACCATTAACATAATACCTGGGAGTGGCTTATTGCTGTCATAATAAAACTGTTTTTTTAAACAACATTAAACCATGTTCATCATATGGTTAGGATCTACAGGTATCTTAATAAAAACTAAACATAAGGCTGTTACAATGTTTACAGTCAATTAGAAAGCTGCATTTCTCAAACCCTTGTTATAATCAGAGATATTATACCTGTACAACTCCTTGGTTTTGCTTAACTCTATTGCTCAGGTGGCCCACCACATGTGTGTGGTCTGGTGTGGGGCATCGGTAGGTACGGCCATGCAACTACTAAGTGTGGTACGTTGTGTGCAGCTGCAATCAGGGATGTGTACGTTTGGTGTACATGGCCTCAGTTTTGCTGTTGATCTCCACTGAGCATGCAGTACCTGGTTAGGTGGGTGGGGATGTCTTGTAGTACATTTAGACAATTGTTTGTTATTTCTGTCACCTACTGCTAGATGTCTGTCATTGGTTGTGTTGACTTGGTCCTCCCCCATACTTGCATGTGTGTGTGTGTGTCTGTGTGTGTGTGTGTGTGTGTGTATCTGTGTGTGTGTGTGTGGTGCTGGGGGGGGTGAATTCGGAGTTAGGGTTTTCAACCCTAACAGCAAATTTCCTCACTTTTGTCGCTGTGGAACAACCCTAACTACTGCATTAAATGGAGTTTTTTGCCTCTAATTTCCCTTCTTTTTGAGAATGATAACGAGAAATAGTGAATGTAATGCGGTGGCAGGAGCACGGGGCCCGATGTCTTGTGGCATAGTAACAGGAACAGCAATGCAACAGAAGCACTAACAGTGGTGCACATGGTAATGCAAGCGCGAATGAGAACAGAAAGGGTAACGCACATGGTGGCGTAGACAGGAATGGTCTGTCATGTGATGTGTTGTCACATAGTAACATGGTGCCTGCAAATGGAAATGTCAATGGGCATGGTGACGCAAAGTGAAACAGAAAGAGAAACAGTACTGTAGACACAAATGGCAAAAAATAACAGAAACGCAAGCGAAAATGAAAACTCAAAGGATAACGCACATAGGGCCCCGTGCTCCCACCACATGATGTCTTGTGGCTTAGTAACAGGAACAGCAACGCAAACAGAAGCACTAACAGTGGCACACAAGGTAAAGCAAGTGCGAGTGAGAACAGAAAGGGTAACGCACACGGTGGCGTAGATGGGAATGGTCTGCCATGTGATGTGTTGTCACATAGTAACATGGTGCCTGCAAATGGAAATGTCAATGGGCATGGTGACGCAAAGTGAAACAGAAAGAGAAACAGTACTGTAGACACAAATGGCAAAAAATAACAGAAACACAAGCACAAATGAAAACGCAAAGGATAACGCACATGGTGGCGTAGACATCAACGGTAAGTGAAACGGGCATGGAACCGAAAGCGGAATGGGCAATTGTAACAGTAATGTAAGCACACAGGCTGGTTTTCCCCAAAAGCTGAATAGAGAAAGACAGTGAGTACAAAGAATGTATGCATAATAATGGGTATCAAAGCAGAGAATGAGGACTTGGAATACTAAACAGGTTATATCTCAGGAACCGTACGACGTAGAAAAATAATTTAAAAGTCATTTGATTTATGACTGTCCTGGCTAGTCTTATGCTTAGCCCCCATTAGAGGGCTAAGCATTTTTCCGACGAAAAGTCCGTATCTCGCACTGTTTCCAAGATACGGGCCCTGAAAGGCGCGGCAAATGCCATAATGTTATCCTATGGGAAAAAAAGAGAAGTTCGGAACACCATAACTTTGCCTCCCTGTAATATTTTTTCACCAAACTACTGAAAGGCACATCTGTGGGCTGTTGGCTGTCTTTCCTCCAAATTTCAGGAAAAAAGACCAAACCATTATTTTTCAGCAGGGTGCCAAAGGATTCCTGTAATGCATCGGGTGCCGTAATGTTATCCTATGGGAAAAATGGTCAACTTTGGAGTGCCGTAACTTTGCTTCTGTGTAATATTTTTTCAATACAACACTGGAAGGCACATCTGTGAGATGTTGGCAGTGTTCCCTCCAAATTTCAGCCCAAAACTCCCAACCGTTCTTTTGCAGCGCAGTGCCAAAGAATTTCTGTCATTTTCCCACAGACTAGAAAACTACTGTTGCAATTTATGAAAGCTTTCGCAAAGATATGACACTTTCATGAGCATGAAAGTACTTTTACAAGTACTTTTTTCCAGAAATGAAAACATTTCTGGGGTGTTTTACCCCAAAATAAAAGACATGGCTAGCATCCTCAGGGTCTGACTAGGTGAATACAAAAAGAATTAGGTTGCTAGAGGGTCCCAAATTTAAATGCCAAGCATTTTTCTGGTCACTAACTGAAAACAAAATGGCCGATTGCAAAGTAATAGGCCCATTTCAGTAAAAAAATGCATTTGCGAAAGTGTTGAACTTTTGTTAACTTTTCCCATTGACTTATAATGGAAATTGTTTTTTGAATAACTTTGAATCATTTAATATTTTTTCACCAAATCTTTGAAAGACACATCGGGGACCCCGGCCGCCCGTTCCCTGAAGATTTCAGGCCAGTCGTGCAAACTGTGCGACCTGTACGCGTGACCGTAGAATTCCAGAAAAAGCGTAAACATGCGAGCAAATCATGCTTAATAACTCTGCAGCTGTGTATCCGACCAGTACGAAACTTGGCAGATGTCAAGGCTTATGATTCTTGATCATGTGTTCCAAATTTCAGCCAAATCTGTCAAACAGTTGCAAAGTTATTAAGGTGCAAAGTTTTGGGGTTTAACATAGAAATGGCTCCTCAACCCTAACTATGGTAGCACTACCGTGCTACCATGACATATTGGAGGCAAAAAACTCTGTTTAATGCATCAGTTAGGGTTGTTTCACAGTGACAAAAATGAGGAAATTCAATGTTAGGGTTGAAAACTCCCTCTTGCACCCACTCCCACCCTGTCCCCCAGCCCGGATTGGGGTGTGCGTTGGGGTCATTGGCCCTAACTCTCAAATGGTAAAGTTAACATGAACAATAACACCAAAGGAAACAGAAATGCGAATGGAAGCGCATATGGAAATGCAAACCGTAAAGTGCATGGTCATGTTACCGCAGTTGTAAATGCAAATGGTAATGGCAACAGCAACAATATCACCAAAGGAAACAGAAATGCAAAAGCAAATGCAAGCACGTATGGAAAGGCAAACTGTAATGCGCACAGGCACAGTAACGCAATTGGAAATGCAAATGGTAACAGTAACAGCAACGAAGACGCAAACCGAAAGAAGAAATGAAAATGTAAACTAAAGTGGTGCCGGAAATGCAAACAGAAACACAAACAGAAACAGTATTGGAAACACAAATGGTAACAGTAACGCAACCGCAAGTGCAAACTAGAATGCAAAGGGTAACGCACACAGAGGCGTACACGGGAACGGTAACGCAAACAGGTACGGAAATGCAAGTGGAAATGCTAACTGTTACAGTAACGGAAGTGCACACCCTGTTTTTGCCCAACAGCTGCATAGAGAAACACAGTGTGTACAAAGAATGTATGCATAATAATGGCCCTCAGAGCAGAAAATGAGCTGTTGGAATACTAAATGGCTTATATCTCAGGAACTGCAAGGCAGAAAAAAAAATTAAATTTCACATGATTCATGAGTTTCCTGGCTAGGTTTTCACTGCATGTGTTGCCCATAGGGCTACATATGGTCATGACAAAAATTCTGTATCTCACACCGTTTCCGAGATACAAGCCACGAAAGGCACGGCAGATGCCACCATGTTAGACTATGGGAAAAAATGTCAACTTCAGAGTATCGTAACTTAGCATCTGTGCAATATTTTGTCACCAAACCACTGAAAGGCACATCTGTGAGATGTTGGCTGCCTTCCCTCCAAATTTCAGGCTAAAAAGACCAAACCATTCTTTTGCAGCAGGGTGGCAAAGAATTCCTGTCATTTTGCCATAGCCTGGAAAAGTAGTGTCGCAATTTGAGAGAGCTTTCGCAAAAATTTGTGAAAGTGTCACAGGTGCGACACTACTTTATGACACTACTGCTTCCAGAAATTTGAAAAACATATTTCTGGGGTGTTTAA
Organism: Neoceratodus forsteri; assembly: GCA_016271365.2. Classification (NCBI taxonomy): domain Eukaryota; kingdom Metazoa; phylum Chordata; order Ceratodontiformes; family Ceratodontidae; genus Neoceratodus; species Neoceratodus forsteri. Next base: position 1,031,946,187 of record CM028135.1, on the reverse strand, counting down.
CCCCAAAATAAAGACTTGGATAGCATCCTCAGGGTCCGACTAGGTGAACACATAAAGAATTGTGTCCCTAGATTGTCCCAATTTTAATTGCCAAGCATTTCTGTGATCAGTAATTGAAAACAAGATGGCGGATTTGCGACACTACTAGGGCCATTTGAGACACTAAAAACTGCATTTGTGAAAGTGTTGACCTTTTTGTTAACTTTTCCCATTGACTTATAGTGGGAACTTGTTTTTTGAATAACTTTTGATCCATTCAATATTTTTTCACAAAATCTTCAAAAGACACATCGGGGACTCCGGCCGCACGTTCTCTAAAGTTTTTGGACCAGTTGAGCAAACTGTGTGACCTGTAGGTGTGAGCAAAGAATTTGCAAAAAAGAATAATTGTGCACACGGATGTCACTTAATAACTCTGCAGCCGTAAATCCGACCAGTACAAAAGTTGGCAGATCCCAAGATCTATGGTGACCCCCCCCCCCATGCCAGCCAAATTTCAGGCAAATCCATTGAACGGTGGCAAAGTTATTAAGGTGCACAGTTTCACCCTTTAACCTTAAAAGTGCTACTCTACTATGATATATATATATATATATATATATATATATATATATATATATATATATACACACACACACACACATACATATATATATATGTATATTTGTATGTTATAGTGGCATGGTAATGCCACTATAGTTAGGGTTGCGTAGCCATTTCTATGTTAAACCTCAAATTTTGCACTTTAATAACATTTCAACCGTCTGTCCAATTTACCTGAAATTTGTAATGTGGAAAGATTTATCATAGATCTCCGGATCTGAAAATGTTTGTGTTGATCGGATGTATGGTTGTGGAATCATAGCACACTCAAAAAGTGAAAAATCCCCAATGTTGTGTTTTCTTTGTCCACCCATAATACACTGAAGAATGCATTTGAGTGGGCTCAAATTGAGTTGCCTGCATGGGTCCTGGCTAGCAGTGGTGCCTTTCAAAGATTTTGTGAAAAAATGTTGTTCCGTTCAAAAGTTATAGCATTTTTAGTGTCCCATTGTAGCCTACGGGAAAATGTATCTGTGCACTACGAAAACAATCGTGATCACATTTTTTGATCAAGCTTGCCAAAAATATTGTTGAGCTGCCGCCATCTTGTTTTCAGTTAGCTAGAGAGAAAAAACATTATAACTCAAAAAATACTTCACTTCTGTACACAGGAATCATTGGGTTTACCTAAACAGGACCCGAGGAACATGCCTATGGCATTAGTTTGTGGCTAGCTAGCCTAGAAACATGTTTCTGATTTTTTTGATTTTTTTGATCACGACAACATTTTTTGTGCCACGAAAACAATCGTGACAACTTTAAACATGATCGTGATCACATTTTTTTGATCACGATCCTATCCCCATTATGAAGATAGGAGATTTTTGCTATCTGTTGCTTTTCTTTGTTGCTTCTTTGTGGCAAGGTGGATTGTGCTATTGGCCAAACATTTTCAGGGTAGAAAGCCCTAGTGCCATGAATGTGCCTCCCACTGGTTTGGAGCAGAAAAATTAATGAGGTCCAGATCTACAGCATTCCACAGTTCAAAAATTTTTCCCTTAGGATAAGATTGCGGTGGCTGTTTTTCTTTGTCCCTTTTTTGTGGTAATATGCATTGTGGTATTTGCCTGAACTTTTTAGGGTGCAAGGCCCTGGTCCTACAGGTGTACCTTTTGGTGGTTTGGTACAGAACCATTGAATATAGCCATAGTTACAGCACTGCAAAGTTTGGAAATTTTCCCATAGGATAACATTGTGGCATCCGTCGCGCCATTCAGGGCCCGTATCTCGAAAATGGTTCGAGATACGGACTTTACATTGCAAAATTTTCTTATTCCCCCATAAAGGGGGACTAAGTATACAACTAGGTTACAAAGCCATGAAAGCCCTGAAATTAGAATTTTTTTTAGCATGTACGGTTCCTGAGATACTTGTGAATTAGTGTTCCAATTGGTCATTTTCATGTGCGTGGGCCACTATTATGAGCTCAGAGTTAGCACTCACATTGTGTTTCGGTGCCCGTGTCTCAGAAAGGATGCAAGATACAGATTTGATCAGCTTATGTTGTGAGACCTACTCACTCTAACCATTACAGCCACACTTGAATTTTTTTTCCCATCTCCTGTGGTTGCTAAGATATGAGCAATTTACTCCTACAAAGGCTCCTTGCCTTATAGGGCTGCTGTATGGCTCCATAGCTATGTGTATGTGGGAGCACAGGGCCAGGATGGCTCGCTCTCCTACACACACATATACCATTATGCAGAAATGGGTGGCTTTGTGGGAAGGCCTTTTATAAAAAAGAAAGGAAAGTCTTTGCAAAAACTTCGTTACTGCATCAGTTAGGGTTCTTTCCACATGGACAAAATTGTGGAAATTCCACATTAGGGTTACCACCCCGCCACCTCACCCTCACGCCCCCTCCTCGAAACCCTAACTCTGTATTCCCCCTAACCCCCCCCACACACACACATGCAAGACCGATGCAACATTCTACAACACTATACCACTCCGGCACATCTGTAAGCACAATATTCACAACACAGTACTACTTTCACATAACACTATGTAATACAAAAACAAATATAGTATAAGTGACTCTATACTGCTAGCACAGTGTGATCACACATTACCGCTGGCATACCTTTCTAATACAATACCACGTACTCTGTTCAGATTTTTGAAATATTTATTTATATGTGTCATATTCCAACAACTGGGTCACTGCAAGTGTCATCCCTGTCACACAGGCATCTGGTAGCAGCACAGATTCACCTGACACGTACACAGTACTTTGGAGGAACTGTTCCAGTGGCATGCTACCACCAACACGTGCTGTTCTGCTGCTGCATTACCAGGAAACACTGATTAGCAGTATCTTATGGTTACTGTTGCATGTTACAACTATTGCTTTTACATCTTTCTTGTAAACTATGCTACGAGACATTACTTTTATTACCACCACTGTTTGTTATTAGGACTAACTCACTATCACAAAACAAAATGCAAACATGCAATAACTGTTGCTAGGCTCACAGAAATTGTCATTTCTAATACACTATGTGTGGATAACATCCACATGTCTACCCCCTCAAACCACTATGATGGCTGTGGAACTCATGCATTTTGTGGACTGTTATGATGCCTCTGTATTCTGGAATGTTTACAGAGTTGTCTGTAACTTCTGTTACCTGATCCTCCATGTCTCTGGTTGCTTGTCTTGCCTTGGCCCTTGTCATGCTTGTATATGTGTGTGTGGGGGGGGTGTTAGGAAGATGCAGAGTTAGGGTTTTGAGGAGAGGCTCTGTAGGTGTGGTGGTGGGTTGTTACACTAGGTACCTGCACCCTAATTGGTACCCCCAGAGGTACACCACAGACAGCTAGCATTTAGGTATATGTTATACTAACATATAGGGATAAGGGCATCTACTGTATGAGAGTAGATGTCAGGATATGTATGCATATAATTGCAGTACACTTTACTTTCTAATATACACATGTATTTCTTGCTTACAAGATGTTAGGACACCCGTGTCCTTATAATGTTATAATATATGAGTTGGCATTGCCATCTTCTGCTGATTTGTGTTACTACATGGCTATGTACAAACTGTACCTCTTTGTTTCTATAAAGTGATGACTAACAAAATTGTATAATGTTATCTTGGACTGAGAAGCCACCTCTAATTTAGTCAATATGGCTCATCTCTGTAACTAGAAATGTTTCTATCTTATAGTAACCATGGTAATTATCTTAGGTATATAATGCAACACATTACGTCTTCTACCTCAGAGACCATAGGAGACACGGAGATTCCTCGAGGTATAGGGAACGCTTAGCATTGGCTCCCAGTTCCTAATGGCAAGAACTGCTTAGGGCAACTGTGATTTTCCTTTTGGTAGTAATAATTAATTAATTCATTCATTCATTTATTTATTTATTTCTGATCTCGGATTAACCATTTGAGCTCAGAGCTCTTTACATAGGTTCCACGTTAGTACATTTAGAACAAGTAGGTAATTATACAGATAATTGAGATGAACAAGGCAATAGAATTAGAATGAGAACATTGAGGTACATTTGGTCTTTAAACAAAGGAATGCAAAAAGTACAGTGAAAACTAAAACTGGAATAAGTAAAGACGGTCAGATACATACAGGAACAGACTAAATAACTGTGCCTAACAGGGAGCCTGTTAGTTGTCAGCAACACGAGGGGATTAGTGCATAGAAGTGCTGGAGAGACCAGCTGGGGGGTTAAGCCCCAAGTTCAGGGTGTCCAGAGAGAGAGAGAGAGAGAGAGAGCTTTATTACTCTTATGCAACGTGTCTGTGATTCCTTGCATGCCCATTATTGCCAAGAACCCGAGAGTGAGGTTTAGACAGCCTGATAGGGTGGTAAACCTAATGTGGAATTTCCACACTTTTGTCAGTGTGGAAACAACCCTAACTGATACATTAACAAAGTTTTTGCAAAGTGGCACGATAGTGCCACTATAGTTATGGTTGAGTACCCCATTTAAACTTAAATCTGAAATTTGGCAACTTAATACCTTCGCAACTATACAGCAGATGTGCCTGAAATTTAGAATGCATGGTCTGGTACCATAGATCTCTTGAACTGTCAAGTTTCGTTGAGGTCACATATACAGTTGGTAATCTACAGAGTGCCAAAACATGCATAAATTACGGTTTTTGAGCATTTCTTTGCTTGCACCTACAGGTCTCATAGTTTGTGTCTTCAGTCCAAAATCTTCAGGGAACATGCAGCGGGTCTCCGATGTGCCTTTCCAAGATTTTGTGAAAAAATATTAAACAGTTCAAAAGTTTTTCAAAAAAAGCTGTTCCCCATTGTAGTCTATGGGAAAAGTTAACAAAATATTTGAAAGTGTCACAAATGCTGTTTTTACTGTCACAAATTATCCTTTCGCTTTTGTGATTCAGCCATTGTTTTTCAGTTGGTGGTCAGAGAAATGCTTGCCATTTAAATGTGGGACCCTCTAGGGACACAATTCTTGTTGTGTTCACCTAGTCAGGTCCTAAGAATGCTAGCCATGTCTTTTTTTGGGGGTAAAACACCCCAGAAATATGTTTTAAAAATTTTTGTAAACAGTAGTGTCACAAAGTGCTTTTGAATATACAACACCTTTGTGATTTTATTTGTGAAAGTGTCGTGATTTGCAAAAGTACTTTGAGACACTATACCAAAACAACAGGAAATGTTTGCAAACCTGCAGCAGAACAACAGTTTTGTATTTTTGGGCTGAAATTTGCAGGGAAGAAAGCCAAGATCCCACAGATGTGATATTTGGTGGTCTAGTGACAAAATATTACAGGACTGCAAAGTTATGGCAATCCGAAGTTGACAATTTTTCCCATAGGATAACATTACGGCGTCCAGAGCACCTTTTTGGTCCCGTATCTTGAAAACACTTCGAGATACAGACTTTTCATCGCAAAAATTTTTAGTCCTCCATTGGGGGGCTAAGTGCAAAACTAGCCTAGAGAATCATAAATAATATGAGATTTTAATTTTTTTTCTACATAGTACAGTTTCTAAGATGTAAGCAATTTAGTATTCCAAGTGCTCATTTTCCGCTCCGAGGGCCATTATTATGCACACATTCTTTGTATTCATCACGCTTCTGAATGCACCTTTTTGGGAAAAAAAGTGTGTGTGTTTGCGGTACTGTGACCGTTAGCGTTTCTACTTGTGTTTATGTTACCATTTGCATTTCCATATACGTTACCATGTGTGTTACCTTTTGCATTTGTGTTTGCACTTGTGTTTGCATTACTGTTATTGTTTGCATTTCCATTGCTGTTTTCGTTAGCATTTACTTTTTCATCGCCGTGTGCATTACCATTTGTGTTTACGCTTGTGTTTGTGTTGCTGTTTGCATTACTGTTTCCTTTGACTTCATTGTTGGTGTTACTGTTACCATTTGCGTTTCCAATTGTGTTACTGTTACCGTTTGTGTGTTTGTTACCCTTTGTGTTTACGTCTACGTTGCCGTTAGCGTTTGCGTTTTTGGTAATGTTTCCATTATCAATTGTGTTACTGTTTCCTTCTGCATCTCCATTGCCATTACCATTTGCATTTTCGTTACCATTTTAGTTATTGTTTGCATTTCCATTGCCGTTACCATTTGTGTTGCTGTTTGCGTTACCATTTATGTTTGCATTTACGTTTGCACTTGCGTTTGTCTTACCGTTAGTGTTATCATTTCCATTTGCATCAACTTGTGCGTTACCATTTGCTCTTGCGTTTGCGTTACCATTAGGGTTACTATTTCTTTTACCTCACTGTTGCCATTACCATTTGTGTTTACATTTCTGTTTTTGTGTTTTCATTACTGTTTGCATAACCATTTGTGTTTACGTTAACGTTTGCGCTTGTGTTTATGTTACTGGCTGTGTAACCATTTTGTGTGCGTTAACACTTGCGTTTCCGTGCATGTCTGTGACATCTGTAATACTTGGTCTACTATGGTACTTCTGTGTATTTACCAATTTTCATTTGACATCTGCATATGTTTTTTGCAGAAAGAAGAGCCCAAAAATGTAATTTTCACCATTAGTGCAAAGTCTTACGCTTCGTGCTGCTATGCAACTGTTGAAGAGATTTGGATAAGATTTGGTATACATGGAGTGGAATGGTACATCTATTTAGTTACTTATTTATATTTCACTGGTACATATGGTTTTTGCGTAGTGCAGTGCAAAACATTCTGTTTCTGCCTTTTTTCTACACTGTCTTGCGTAACACATAGTGCAGCCACTGTGTGGTTGATTGGTTTGACACTTGGCGTGTAGAAAGCCCTCTATTCAAGGAATATGCCAGTTTTTGTTTGGTGAATGAATCTTGTTCTGTTTCACAGTTATAAGCATTTGAAGTTGCCCCCCTTTGTAGTAAGAGATTTTTTGATCATGGGTTCCGCCATTTTAAAACATTTTCTGCCGCGATTTCTGCCATTTTGTGGTGGAAGACTTCTTAAAGGTGCAGAAACTTAAAAATTGAATATCTCTGGAACGATTCGGTCTTTTCACATGAAATTTGAAGGGTGTTGAGGTGATGTCCTGGAGATGTGAATCGTGCTGTTTACATGTTGGGAAAATAATTTGTTACAGAGATACTGCATGATGAACTTATCGTTTTCCACATAGTGTTATGAATGGTACTAGTGTCTTGAAATTTATAGTGTAGGCAACCCTAGTGGTATGGAGGTGCATTTCAGTGGTTTGGTTCACATTAGCCTTTCTGCCGTTATCTCAGAAACTAAGCAAGATACAGACTTTTCGCTACTGTTGGCTCACATTGCCTTTGTGCCATTATCTCAGAAATGAAGCCAGATACAGACTTTTTGCTACTGTTGCCTCAGATCAACTTTGTGCCATTATCTCGGAAATGAAGCGAGATACATACTTTTCACTACTGTTGCCTCACATTTTCTTTGTGCAGTTATCTCAGAAATGAGGTGAGATACAGATGTGTCATATTGTTGGATCACATCACCTTTGTGCCATTATCTTGTAAACGAAGTGAGATACAGACATCACTACTGTTGCCTTATATCAGCTTGCTGTTACCATTTCCATTTGTATTTACGTTTGTGTTTCCCTCACCATTTGCATAATGGTTTGCATTTGTGCTTCCATTTCTGTTACCATTTCTGTTTCTATTTACATTTGCGTCACTTTTACTATGACTGTTAGTGTTTGCACTTACATTTACCATTACTGTTGCCTTTAGCATTGCATTTGCGTCACTGTTACCATTACTGTTTGTGTTTGCGATACCATTTCCATTGCCACTTGTGTTTCCATTTCCATTTGTCTTACCATAACAGTTAGAGCTTGCATTTACATTCATGTTTCTGTTGGTGTTACACTTACCATTACCATTTGCATTTCACTTACCGTTACCGTTAATGTTAGTGTTGGTGTTACTGTTACAGTTATTACACAGACATGGGCAGCATGGTGGGAGCATAGTGCACATTCTCAAAAAGAAGGGGAATTCATGGCAAAAAATCCATTTAATGCATCAGTTAGGGTTGTTCCACAGAGACAAATGTGAGGAAATTCAATGTTAGGGTTGCCACCCCTTGCACCCCCTGCCCACACCGCCCCCACCAACAGGCATTGGGGTGTGCATTGGGGTTGTTGGGCCTAACTCTCACCCCATTCTCCTATATTGCACCACCTCAGCATATTTACACATGGAATGGGGTGAGAGTTAGGGCTAATGACCGCAACACACACCCCAGTGCCTATTGGTGGGGGCAGGATGGGTGTGGGGTGCAAGGGCACAACCCTAACACCGAATTTCTTCACTTTTGTTGCTGTGGAAAAACCCTAACTGATGCTTTAAATGGAGTTTTTGCCACGAATATATATATATATATATATACACACATACATACATATATATAAAACAAAGAACCTCTGTGCACAAGCACAGAGGCAATGGTTACCCCAAAGGGCATTAGCCAGGAAGCCAAGTTTCAAAGAAATACAAAATCACGCATGCCCCTATAATGCTATTGTTAATGCACTAGTAAGGGTTGGTTACAGTGACACAAGTAGGGAAATGTGGTGTTAGAATGACCACCAACATGTCCATATTAACAAGGTCTGACTATATATATAAAAAGTATATAAAAAAGCTAATCGCAGACATCATTAACCCAAGCAAAACTGGCTTTCTCAAGAGTACACCAGTTCTGAAGATCTTAGAACAACACAGCTCCTATTGGAAACCTGCAAAGGTATGTTAAAGGAAATGGTGGCAGTCACTGTGGATGCCATCAAGACCTTCAACACTATGCAGTGGGACTATATGCTGGCACAGAGGGGTGCATATGAGAGGGTGTCTTGTGAGCTGGGTAATTCTTTATCATCCTCCTCCATCTCTAGGTTGTTTAGTTTTGGGCACACTATATCAAGGATGTCATCATCTGTGAGTGGTGGTTCTGTTTCAAGTTCATCTTCAGCACATCTGTATTGCTGGGCATGCTTGAAAGACTGTAAGTCACCTCAGTCAATACTTAATATTGTAGAATTGTTTTACAGCAGACCCACTGCTACTTTTAAAGTAAATCAATTCAGAACCAACACTTTTCTAATGAAAAATGGCATGCACCAGGTTGCCCCCTCTCCCCAGTTCATTTTTTTACCCCCTCCAACTGTTTGTGCATCTGCTGCTTTTAATTATGTGAACTCTCTGCTGTGCTAGCTAGAACAATGCCCACAGATGATGCAAGAAATCACATTGACTCATTGCTGGACCATAAAAAATGTACAGTATCTCCACACAGTCAATAGGAACATCTAAGCAAAGGCAAATCACAGACTATTTCACTGACTTGACTTAATGACATACTGTACAGTACCAATGCTTGTAGTTATTTGTTTTAAATGTACAGTATCTGTTTGTCTGTTTGTCTTTTGTGTTGTTGACCATCTGATAAAACTCCTCTGCCAACCCTCCCTGATATAGGTCAGTAGTGAGCTCATTTCTTATCATATCACTCCACCCCCCACACTGCAGGCAGCAACAGGGGTGAGGTGTGCCTTGGGGTTCTCAAGCCTAATGCTCACCTCATTCCATGACTAAATATGCTGAGATGGGTACAGTATATGAGAATGGGGTGAGAATTAGGGTTGAGAACCCCAAGGCACTCCATATCCCTGTTGCTGCCTGCAGGGTGGTATGTTAGGGTTGAAAACCCTAACACCACATTTCCCTATTTTTGTTGCTGTAACTAATCCTAACTAGTTCATTAATATTTTTTTTTTTGTAAACAATTTCATTACTTAGTATAGTCTAATCGTATCCTCATTTGGCTGTGGGAGCCCAGAGACCTCCGGGCCCAGCACTCTCATCCATCTAAAGATGTCTACAGTACATGTATGTTGCTGTGGAAGAATTTCAGTCAAAAAAGCAACCAAATTGTCAGCATAGCATTGTTATTACCCCAACTCATGAACGCTGGGCTGAGAATGCTCAAATCCCCACCAAAACATCATTCAGCACCACTGAAAAATCATCCAATGCCACAGGTGAGAAAACACATTTTGGCCAGGATTTGAAAACTAACAGCTGTCACATGCATGAGATAATGTAAAAAAAAATGGCTAAGTTGAAAAATGTGCTGTGAAAATATTTAAAACTACAAAAGATACAAACAAGCATAGTTAAATTTAAATGCATGTGCGTAACTTCACCATTTTTACATATTTTGACCCCAAATGTTCAACATAGCCTTCTTATGACTCCCATCTCATGAAAAAAGCAAGTAAAAATGTTCAAATCATGCCCAAAATGTGATGTTCCTAACCAATCACAAAATTGCCTTTTAGGACAGGTTTGCAAAATTCCAGTGAGATTGTTCATGAGCTGGTGTCCCCAAAAGGCCTTGTTGAAAATTTTGTGTCACTATATGCAAAACTGGCTGAGGCATGCATCAAAGTTGAAAACCCCATTGAAATGCATTAAACTGCATTTACCTTAGTTTCTCATATTGCAGTCACCAGTTCCAGCAAGAAGATATGTCCTTGATCGGGAGGTTGATCTTCACCCTGTCACCTGTCCAGGTGAGTGAGGATGTGTGAGGGTGTACTGAGGTGTGTGTAGTTGTGGGTGCTGAGTTGGATGTGGAATTGGGGGATCAGATCACCAAGGGACCACATAGAAAAAACCCCACTGAGGACCATTTTCTTTTCTGCAGGCAGGGGCAGTGACCGATGGGTGGGAGGTGCCACTAGACACCAGGAAAAGAGTAAAATTAAAGGGGCACAGTGATCAGATGGTGGGGGTACCACTAGACACCAGGGAAATACAAAACAGGGGGATAGAATGTGGATGGTGGGGTGCTACTAGACAGCAAGGAAACAATAAAATAAGACAGGGACAGTGACCGGATGGTGGGGGGTGCCACTAGACATCAGGGAAATAGAAAAAGGTGGGGATAGCAATTGGAAGGGTGGTGGGTGCCGCTAGACACCAAAGAAACTATGGAAACAGTGATCAGAGGGTGGGAGGAGCCACTAGAGATCAGGGAAAGGATTTGCCATCATGAAAAAAGATCACCTTTTTTTGTGACTTGTGATACAAAAACAAATCCATTTTTGCATGAGTCACCAAAAAAGATTTATAATCTGGAAAAAAACAATTTAAGGACATTTCTTGAACAGATAAGTGCAGAATCCAGCTGAGGGGCTCCTGATAAGCATAGAATCATAGAAACATAGACTTTGATGGCAGATAAGGACCGCTTGGCCCACCTAGTCTGCCCATTTCCCTATCTACAGGATAAGCTGCAGATCCTAGTTAATCAACCTACCCCCCACAAGAATTGCCTTACGTCTGTCCAATGCATTCTTGAATTCTTCCACAGTTTTAGACCCCACAGCCTCCTCAGGAAGGCTATTCCATGTATCCACCACCCTCTTTGTGAAAAAATACTTCCTCACATTGCCCCAAGCCATCCCCCCTCTATCTTCAAATTGTGTCCCCTTGTTCTTGAACATTTCTTTTTCTGAAAGATGCTGCCCTCTTGGACTTTGTTGATCCACTGAGGTACTTAAAAGTTTCTATCATGTCCCCCCTTCCTTCTTTCCTCAAGGGGTTACATATTAAGCTCCTTTAGTCTCACCTTGGATGGCTGCTCTTGCAGACCCTGCACCATTTTAGTTGCCCTCCTCTGGACTGCCTCTATCCTGTCTATGTTCTTGGAGAGATGGGGTCTCCAGAACTGGACACAGTACTCCAGATGGGGTCTCACCAACTGTCTGTACAGAGGGATAACAACTTCCTGTTTTCTGCTGGTGATGCCTCTCCCTATAGATCCCAATATCCCCCAGCCTTGCCTACTGCATTCTCACATTGCTTGCCAACCTTAAGGTCATCTGATATAATTATCCCCAGGTCCCTTTCCATTTTTGTTGTTGTTACTACCTCCTCCCCCCATTGTGTAATCTTCCCTTGGGTTTTTGTTTCCCAGGTGCATTATTTTGCACTTCTTTGCATTAAATCCAAGCTGCCATACTTCTGACTATTCCTTCAACCTTGCCAAGTCCCATCTCATCATTTCCATGCCTCCTTGTGTATCAACCCTTTTGCAGATCTTTGTGTCATCTGCAAAGAGGCATACTTTTCCTTTCAGTCCCTCTGCAATGTCACATATAAAGATATTAAAAAGGACTGGACCCAGTACTGAACCCTGTGGTACCCCACTAGTAACCCCCTTTCTTCAGAGTGGACTCCATTTACAATTACCTTCTGTGTCCTGTTGTCCAGCCAATGTTTTACCCAGGCTACCACCCTGGGACACCCTCCCAGGCTGGTTAATTTGATTATTAATCTTTTATGTGGGACTGTGTCAAATGCCTTGCTAAATTCCAGGTAGGCCATGTCAACAGCCCCTCCCTGGTCTACTACTTTGGTCACCCAGTCAAAGAAATCAATTATATTTGTCTGACATGATCTTCCCCACTGTGAACCCATGCTGCCTTGGGTCCTCTGCCCCACTGGCCTCTAGGTACTCAACAATTATTTCCTTCAGAAGTGATTCCATCACTTTCCTACCACTGAGGTCAAATTGACAGGTCTGTAGTTTTCTGCCTCTGTCTTGCTCCCACTTTTGTAAAGAGGAATCACATCCAACTTCCTCCAGTCCTCAGGTACCACACCATCCTCCCATGATTTGTTAAAATAGGTAGTCAGTGGTGTCACTAGTTCTCCCCTTAATTCCTTTAGAATTCTGAGGTGAATTCTTTCAGGCCCCATTGCTTTGTCCACTTTCAGTTTTAGGAGTTCTTTCAGAACCCTTTCTTCAGTGAAAGGACTGGGATCGCCCCCCCCCACATCCAGAGTGCCTCTGTTAATTGGATTAGGCACCTCCTCTTTTGTTAATACTGAGCAGAAGTATTCATTCAGTATCCCTGTTTCTACTCAACACATAATTGTTTTGAATTATTTGATTTTGTTTCCCTCACAAAATGGAAAACAAAATGGCAGTAGCATGAAAAAAGATTTCCCATTTGCAACACAGCATGACCTGTTTGTGAAAAAGGATTACCCATTTGCGACAAAGGATCCTTTTTTGATGCTTACATCTAACTGGAGAGTGAATTTCCCATTGAAAATAATGGGAAATGTTACAATTTAATAACTTTGGAATGGATTAATATTTTTTCACTAAACCTTCAAAAGGCATCTCTGTGACTGAAGACCTTTCTACCATAAAAATTTCAGATCAAAATCCCAAGCCTTTTTGCTCTGCTGCATGTCAAAGAAATTAAGGAAAAAGGTAATGTTCATATTTTTCACACTCCATATCGCCACACTTACACATCTCACTGAAATGAAACTTGGTACATCAAGAGATCTTTGGACCCTGATGGTGCAAGCAAAATTTGTTGCAAATCAGTTGAACAGTTGTGAAGTTATTAAGGTGCAAAATGTTGAGTTTAACAGAGATGTGACTGTTCAACCCTAACTATAGGGGTGTGACTGCACTGACAGATAGATAGATAGATAGATAGATAGATAGATAGATAGATAGATAGATAGATAGATAGATAGATAGATAGACATACATGCAGACAGACTTTTTTTAATTTATCAAAGTTTATTTTGACTTGTGCATCATGGGGTAGCTTATTCCATAGCTGAGGATCTTGCTATGAGCAGGAGCATTCTCCAATTTTAGTCCTAGTCCTGGGGATGTCACAAGTTGAAGAAAACAAGCCTCTGTTGTACTGGTACCAGAAAAAGACCATTTGACCCTCTTGGACACAAGTACAGTACAATTCATATTAAATTGATTCTCCAATGAATTGCTTTAACAGTTCAGACTGAGTTGAATAGGTGTTGCTGGATCCAGCACAGAGCCCTGCATATACTGTTTCTTTAAATTATCAGTATTGCATTGCATTGTGACTGGACTGCCGATACTTTCAATTTGAATGGCAAAAACATTTTATAAACATTGCTCTTGAACTGGTTAAACATTGTAAAGCAATGCAATATGAGTTGCCAATGCATTTCCAACTGTAATAAACCAACCCATTGAGTTCAAGTCCCAGCTGAGGCACTTACTTCTTTCTCGCCTCTGTTTGTATGTGCTCCATAAATATGCACACCGCACTGCTTTGTGATTGTTACAAGTAAATATTTGTGTTGCCATTGGGTTGTGCATTTGAGAAAGAGTAATGTGCTTGGGGACAGCCCAGGTTCTAGTTGTCTCAGTAGCACAGCTGGTTAGTACAATTGTAACGGTATTCCAGGTGGCCTGGGTTCAAGTCCCAGTTGAGGCACTTACTTCTTTCTCACCTTTGTTTGTATGTGTTCCATAAATAAGCATGCTGCACTCTTGTGTGCTTGTTACCATTGGTGGAATAGTTTAATGTTACTTGTACTGTAGCTGTTGAACACCTCATTTGCCCACCTGCAAGTACATACTCAGAGAGAATTTTCAGTTCTGCAGTCAATATTATCACCAACAAGAGAACATGCCTTTTGACCAAACTTCACTTTTTAAAAAATCAACTAGTCCTTTATTCCAAAACTTTTTTTTTTTTGCCACAATTTCTGAATGATGACTCTTCTACTCTTCCAGATGGGCTAAAGACAGAGTATGATGAGGTGGATGGGAAGAGCTTCTGTGTCCATTATTTTATTTATTTGTTTCTGTGGGATGCTGCGTGGTTGCCTTCACTCAGTCCTCTTTGGATTAATGTTTTATGAATTCTCAGTAGCCCTACACAGGCCAAATGAATACTTTTGGTGGCAGTGGTGTCCATGAAACTAGTGTGTACAACACTTATGCATGGCATAATGGGAAACTTTGTCCATGTGTGGTACTGTCCCAAGAGGCACACAATTTGTTGAACCAGTAGCCCACACCATTTGACACAGCCCTTTTATCTTCTCTCACCAGTCATCTTTAATGTTTTGTGAATTTGTGGCTGGCCTACAAAGGCCTAATACATAAATATGGGGGCAGTGTTGTCCATGAAACCAATATGTGCGACACTTACCCATGGCATAATGGGAAGCCTTGCTAATATTTCACACTTTCCCAATTAGCACTCAATGTTTGAAACCGGCAGCACACAGTGGTATGTGGCACTGTGGTCTTCACTCAGTCTTCTTCAGATAATTTTTTTTGTTTAATTTTTGGCAGGCCTGTACAGGCTGAATAAACACATTTTTGGGGTAATGTTGTCCATGAAACCAGTGTAGATATGGCATAATGAGAAGTTTTGTCTTTCTGTGCCACTGTTCCAATGGACACACAATTTTTGGAACCAATAGCGTACATATACAAAGGCTTTACAAACCATTTTATTTTGAACATTGTTAGCCACATACTCTTGTTTACAAGCCTTGTACATGTTTGGTACTGACTGAAAAGACACAGTTTTCAGAACCTGTAGCCTTCAGTGTTGGCCACTGCAGCATTCTGCTGTTTTGGGTGCTTCATCAGTCCGATGCATTTTGTTATTTCATTTTTATCCCATTTCCTAATGCTTTTTAGTGGTTGAACCATTGTAAAGTAGTCCACCAGTAAGACAACTTTGGCAAACATTACCTGATTCAATAGTCAAAATTTGTATGATCAGACTTTGAGAGGTTTGCACAGTCCTAGACTAAACAAATTATACCTTTTTAAAGGTAACAGTCAGCACTAAGAATCCCACACAGAAGTCTGACTCTGGTCCCATTTTGCACATTGTGCACACAACAGATCATGTTGTTTACTGTTTCCTGTAGTAATGTAGGTCATATCTGTCTTATCCTTCTGACTCCCAAGCTGGCGTTTTCTATAACCACAAATCCCAGAGTCCTCTATGGTTGATAAAAGAGCTAGGCAGCAGAAGTGGAAGAGTCAATATCCTGCAATTCATGACGGCAATTTTTTATGTTCTGATCAGAATACTTACCAGTCCCATTGCTCTGCCATTGCTACGTGCAGTCATCTGTGGCTATACCTAGCCCTAGTAGGACAGTGCAATCAGCAAACAAGAAATCAGAGCTTATAAAAACTCTAACATGTATTTCAGGCAACTGAATTATCCACAGCTACAGCCTAATACTGATATCAGATGCAGGGGAATCTGGGATTCCTGAATTCAGCAAATGTCAGCTTGAGAGCCAGCAAGATCAGACAGATACACTCTACTGTACTGTTGTAAGCAGTAAGCAAAAAAATGTTTTTGCATAAAACTGCAAACTGGGAGTGGCCCTTCACTTGAGTGAAGGGTTATTAGTGATGACTGTTATTCTTTTAATTAAGTCAGGCAATTGTATACTCCTCAATGATTTGTTTATTAGCTTTACATTATCTGAGGAAGTATCTATAATTTGAGGACTGTCAATCTTTCAGTAAATGGAAAGGGGTGATTAGCCCTATGATGGTCTTACTGATTTGAGTCGTGGTGAGCCGAAAATGCAGTATGAGAACAATCTAAAAGACTAAGAACCACTACAGATGTCTAATTTGACTCAGGATATTTCCAAAAGTATTGTAATAAAATGAATTACCCTTGGAAGGATATCATCATGCTTTGTATTCATTTACTGTCAAAAACATTCTGCTCCAGTTGTACAGTTTGTGTCAGTTTCTCCATCTGAAAAATCTCATTCACCATGTCCTGCCATTTCTTCCCTAGCTGGCTGATTTTTAACCGCCTATTAGTAACACATTGCTTTTCTTTAACAACCAGAATAAAAATAGGCATCTCTGTGCTTTAGTCCGTTTATCTTGGGGAAATGCTCCCAGCAACAGCTTTTCAGACAAACAGGTAATTAATAATACATTTCTACTATTGCATTACCTCGCCACATTATTTCCCCAGCTTACTACATGCACACATTTAGATCTACATAAAGTAAATTGCTGTCTTCTATCATGAAGATATAGTCCTAATAATCTTTTCTGCAAGATATTCAACTGAATAGCAAGATGCATCTCTGACATCCTCTAATGTATAGTGAATTGGGGTTTTCAGATAACAGTTGCTGCAAAGATGGTTAATTAAAATATGACCTCAGGCAATGTAACTTCTGGGATACCCAGAACATAACATATTCTTAATATCCTGTTGGGAGTGCAACATATCAAAATGTGCTCAACAGTGGCATAAGAATATTTCTTAGGAAAAGCACTAAAACAAAGACAGTTAGAAGCATTACCCTTTTATGTAACACCCTATAGTTCTAGGTAAATATTATTTTTTAAAAAGAACAAAATGATAGGTTCCACATCTTCATGCTACACAAGGCAAAGCTAATGTAAAAGACTTCATGAAGAAACTAACTCAAAGATACTTAAGCAGCAGTGCAATGAAATGGGACAAAAACATTGGCCCTACATTTTTCCACTGTAAAGGCGTCTAGTCATTTTCCAGTTTTATTTAGTGGGACAATGTTCTATTTCCAGAAAAGTTTGAGTAGTATATAAATGTTTTAATTTATTTTTTTTCTCAAGAAAATCATGACCACCACCACATATAGCTTAGAAATACCATGCTCAAACTGATAAGGATTAGGCTTGAGAAAATAAAAAAATGTGTAGGAGAGTCCTAGCCAAGTAGATTTGATGGAAATGTTAATATTTTCATAAACTGTAGCTAAAACTAACTTTCTGGGAAGCATTTTTCACTGTATCACTGCTTTAAATGGTACACTATGTTTGAAGACTCAGCATTAGCATCATTATACAGAAAAAAAAGAATCATACAAAACACTCTAGTGGTTACCAAAGTACTGCATGACTTCCATTTTAGACAGCATTTGCATGTCACAGTCTCTCACCACTCTGGCAATTGGGTTCTGGAACTAGTCCCTACCCACCTCCATATGCAGTTGACCATCAAAATTATCTTTTAGGGGACACAGAAGAAATATTTGCTCATACTGTCTGTATGCAATTGTACTAATGTATGCCACTACCCAACTGGAGTATCTTATGCCTTTCTCCCAGGGGCAATTTAAGTCTGCCATCTCCACTCTGTAGTCCTACTGTGCACTTACTGTAGATGCATCACCATCTAGCTCCTTAACTCCTCCTTAACTAGTTGTATAGTGTATGGTGGAACCATGTTATGCACATTCTATGCATGGAATTGCATGCCTGGAATACACTTAGTGACATTATTATGTTGTTGTGCTGCAGTGGTGGTATCATCACTGCAGCACAACTTGGAATACCACCATAATGCTGCTTTCCTCTAGCAAACTGAACAAAAGTTGCAGCACATTGAATCAATAATTTGAGCCTACCACCAACCCTCAAGTGTCTCCCACCCCCAACATCCAGTTCACCGAAAGGAAGCAGAGTGTCTAAAATTGGCAGGGAAGCCCATACACTACAATAGATAACACATGGCCATCCATACACAGACAAGTGTGTGTCTTCATCTCAAGTTTTTTATTGTGACCAATGAACCTCTTGAGCTTTACTCTCTAATTTCCTGATTGCCACAGAAACCTCTTGATGCAGATGCAGATTTGTTGCGCATGGCTGCCTTGACATTATCCACCCTATGTAAGCCTAAATTGTTTTGCATCAATTGTCTTACTTTTTGCAGCTACTGTTACTTTTTGTGCACTACTTCTAAATTCATGATATTCAGGACACGCTGTTCAGTGCATGCACACCCCTAAGGGATATAGCAGAAGCACTGAATGGATACATTGTGTATTTATTCAACCAGGACTTCAGGGGGAAGTCAAGTGGAGCTGAGAGTTCTCCTTGTTGTGACCATAAGATACAACTATGACCTACATACTGTACTTCCTTAAGGAAAAGAGCTAGGAGGAAACACAGTGAAAGTTTGTTGGTGCAGCACAGGATGTGAGAGTCTGGCAGGTAGTGTACTGTGTGCCTGTTTTATTTAGTAGTTTGTGTGTTGTTATTTCTAGAGTAGGGGAGGGTGCAGCAACTACTGTGGCTACAGTGGTGCACGGGGATGGTCATCAGAGGCCAAGCACAACACTGAAGAGTAGGACATCACACTTCTGAGCAGTGGAGTCAGGTTCTGGGTGCAAACACAGCTGTGTTTGCATTAATGGAATTGTTACAGCTGGCTGTGTGCTGTGACTGTGAGAAGGGATGGGGCAACCAACCTACCTTACCTGTTGATTGATCAAGGATGAAGTTGTTGCCATTGTGGTAAATTGTGGGTGGGACATCAACATGCAAAAACTGCAGATGATTGTTTGCAGGTGAGTAGAAAATTAATGAAGCATGAGTGACCAGAGTTAGGCTACATGGACAGTAACAATATATTTCCTCATAAGCAAAAATGTATTTCTTCCAATTCCATTCTCAGCCTTTTATCACTGAAATGTGGAGTACTGCCCAATGTAGCTCTTTATAGTGTGGGCACATCATGAAACATCAATGGTTGTAGAAGCTCAGGACCCCTTAGGGTTGCTGCCTTAAAGCAGAGTCTGCCTATTTTGTTAACAGACATGAACTGAAGAGGCGTTTTGGGACTACATTGATTGGGTACACTTTAGGAAAACTTGTTAAAGTAGTGTTTTAATTATTGTCTGAAGGGTAAATTGAAGCCATCCACAGTAACCCACATTTGAGGGCCATATTAAAGAGCTGTAGTTTAGGGGCCAAGTGAGAATTAGCTGGTCTTTGGCCTCAGCCAAGTGATAATTGGAGGAAGGGCTGCAGGAATTAATGCCAGAGACCTTATATTCAATCCTATTCCAGCATCCCATTACATTCTTGTCATATCCTGTGAGTGGTGCAGAGAAAGACAGGGACATCAGATTTAAAACCATCTGAATGCCATCCACAGGAAGACTGTAGTGCAGCAGGAAACATTGGTACAGGTACCTGTAGGTATTGGGCAGAGTGTGTAAAGGGAACCAAGGAACTCCCTATCTGAGGCAGCCCAACAAAGCACAGTGGGAAGGTGAATGTATTAATGATAAGGCAAAAGGACAAACACCTTGTCTAGGTTAAGGTTTTGTAGGAGGCACTGGGTCTGAATATAGCTGACCACAATGCCATCGGCAAGAACAGTGTGGCTGAAATGCCGCCACTTTTATTTTTGCAGGGGGATTTGTCCACTGCACCCCCCTGAATTTAAAGATCCTCCCTCCAGTGGGGGGGGAGCAGATCACGGGGAAAGTTAAAATGTGTGGGGCTGTGTAATACTGTTTCCATGGCCCCTTGTAAAAAATCAAAGTCCTGATTCTGGCAAAATGTTAGGAGATCAGGATTAGAATCCTGGTCTCCACTGCCTCCCGACTGAGCTGCGTCATGCTCCAGTCCTCCATGCCACAGGAGCAGCTCGGCCAATGCCTTTTATTTTGTTGCCCTTGTCCTGAGGCAGCACCATGGACAGCAACCAGGGGAGTGCATATCACAAGCGCTCTACATCCCTGCTCGCTGTCCATGGTAGTGCTATAGAAACTAGCATTTTCTTGCCTGGTGCTATTCCTGAACCGCTAATCTAACCAAGTACCATTGTAGAAAACAGCTAAATGTATTTCAGACAGGTGGAGGTCAGCACGGTTAGTACCAGAGTTTACTTAGGTTTTGTTAGAGCTCACAATAATTTTATTTATTTATTGGAATCATACCTTTGTGCTAGAAGCTCTTTTACAATGAATCCTTCTCATGACAAGAAAAACAATACAACTAGCACTGGAAAAAATAAGTGCAGAATTACAGAGTAAATTAACATACAGGTACATACATAATTTAATGAGCACAAGATGAAGCAGTTACATGTTGAATTTTGTCTGGAGTGGTAGAAGGAGGGGATAGTGATGACAGGGTGAGGGTGAATAGGTGGGAAGGAGGGAGGAGGTAGAAGGGCCAGATAGGAGAGAGGGGTAGGGGAGAAAAACAGGAGTTAGTTAGAGTAGGCAGGTGAAAGGAGGGAGGGGTGAATCCGGGGGTAGTTGAGAGTTAGGGTTGGCAGACACAGCTGCTTGAGTAGGTAAGGTGTTGGATGAGTTTTCTCTTAAATGGCCCAATCTTAGGCTCATTGGTTATAGCAGGGAGGAGATCATTTAGCTAGCATGGTGAACAGTAGGGAAAGGACCGCAGTGCCTGTGTTGTCCAGAAGAAAGGGACTTGCAGAGATTGTCTGGACATACCTCTTGTCTGGTGGGGATTGGATGCTGGGTTTAGGAGGCTCTGGATATAAGGTGGGGTTAAGCCAAAGTAGTTTTTTTTTGCCTAGGAGACAAGCTTGATATTGAACCCTGCCCTTCTGGGTCAGCCAACTGGTTTGAGCTTAAAGGCCATAGGTACATGCGAGTCTGTGCTCACCTAGTGCTAGCCTGCAGGATTTATTTAAGGCCACATTAACTCATTTGAGGTTAGTGTCAGAGGCTGCCCTATACACCACAAGCCCATAGTCAATGATTGAAAGGATGGAGCTTTTAATGGTGAGTAACAGTACATCAGGGGTCATGCAATGGTGGTGACTGTAAAGGAGGCCAGTTCTGGAATTGACAGCCTTTACTACTGTATATGGTCAACATCTTGAGCAAAGGATAAGAAGCTATCAAGGGTTACAACTAGGTATTTACAGGTGTAAACGTGTTTAAGGGGAGTGTGCATGCTGTTGAATATGGTCAATTGATAAGCCTTGTGTTTATTAAGAGGGTACTGTAGGACAGGAGCTGTCATTCAAAATGGAGTATGGGTACAGCAGAACATAGACAGCTGTAGAGATTGTGTGGAGCTAGTTAATCTCCCTAGATTTCCCTGGATCTGGTCTAGAGGAGATAACACTGCCTCATATGTAGGGCATTAGCAGCAAGGGAAGAGGTATCCTGGCTGCATCACCAGCTGAGCTGGTACTCTCAGGAAGATGGAGCACACCCTCTCCCCCAGAGGCCCACTGGTCCAGGGGACTGGAGTATAGCAGGCAGTGGAAGGATTTGCAAGGGCAGACACAAGGAAGTCATCTAGGCTCCCCATATCCCAACAGCAATTTGATTTGCACCATCTGAAGAGGATCAGGTACCAGACTCCCTCAGTGGGGATTTAGAGCCAGTAGGGAAGGGTGAACATGGTGACTTGGTGGCACCCAGAGGAAAGAGCAGGAGCAAGACTTCGAGAGTTATCCTAATGGTGGGGGCCTTGATGATTGGCAGGGTAGAGAAGATGGTGGGAAGTGTAGGGAAGGGGATGGGAGGGGTGGTCAAATGCCCTCTGGGTGCACCTGAAATCTTGGACATGTACAAGAGAGGGGGTATGGTTGAGGAATGGGTAGGAGAGCTTGGAGTTATGGTGTACTTGGGTACTAAAGATCTAACTAACAAGCTAATTGAGACAGTGAAGTGTAACTTTCAAAGATGGGGAACAGATTGAAAGCACACATAGCTTCCATGGCCTTTTCTGAAGATCTCCCCGTGTGGAGGAATGAGAGAAGAAGGCAAGAGTGAAGAAGGAGACTGAGGAATTTAACCAGTGGCTGAAGGGATGTATTGGGAGATGGTTACCATTTGTGGGAAAGTGAAGGGCTTCTGGAAAAGAAGGCCTTCAAGGGTTATGACCTTCATCTGCCAAGAAAGGGGGCTAGCGCATTGGGGCAAATGTTTGATGTCTATGATGGTGGACATTTAAACTAAGTGGTGAGTAGATTGAGGCTGGGGCAACTACAGAGGAAGGAGGACATAAAGCAAACCTATCTAGAACTTCCCCAGCAACATGGGCTAGAAACAAAGGAGATATAGGGATCTGGACAGAGGTCCAAAATAAAGTAAGAAAAGGAGTCAGAGGGACAGGGGCATACAAAATGAGCTAGGGTCAGGAAATTAGGGAGGAAGGGGAGGACAAAGAAAGAGATGCTAACAAGAAAGGAAGGGGTGCATATGCTGAAAGGCTGTCTGGAAATGCCAGGAATCGGGGGACAAAATTGGTGTGCTTCAGGCAATGGTGGTAGATGCAGGATCAGATATTGTAGCAAGCACAGAAACAATGGCAATTGGGAATAATGACTGGGACTTAGCACTATCAGGAAACACAATGTATAAATGAGATGGGGTGTGGAAAAAAAGACAGGTGATTGAGGAGGGGTCCATCAGGGGAAGGAAGTGTCAATAGAATTGTTGTGGGTATGGATCATGACCGCATCCAGTGAGAAGCTGTGCATGGAAGTGGTTTACAGACTACTGGGACAGGAGGACAAGGAAGAATGGGGAACTAGAAGCAGAGATTCAGAAGGGGGCTGCAAAGTGGGAGGTAATGGTAGTGGTAGGGGATCTAAATCTACCTGATGTGGATTGGGTCATTCCAAGCAGCTAAGTGCACAAGGAGTAAGGTCCTGCAAAATGTGCAGCAGGACTGCCTGCTGGTGCAACTGGTCAGAGAACCCAAAAGGCAAATTTCCATTCTGGACGTGTTGCTCACCAATTTAAAATGGTATTTGGGATGAGGATTGGAGAGCCAATAGGGTCCAGTGACCGTAACCACTATATGGTTTAAACTGGCTCTGGGTATCAGTTTACCATATCAAAGGCTATGGCTCTGGATTTCAGAAAAGCAGACTTTGTCCAGATGAGGGAACAAGTCAAGAGTAAGTTGAGGAGAGTGGCTGGAATAAGGGGAGTGGAGGACAGGTGGGAAGTTATTATAGGGGCTATTCCAGAGGCAACTAAGTCATACCTGAAAATGGTTGCCAAGAGTAAAAGGTAAAAGAAACCAATCTGTTTTTTTATAAAAGGTCAGGGATGTAGTGAGGGCTGAAAAAGGACCTCCATTAGACAAAAGCAAAAACAGGGACTTGAGAAATGGAGTTAATATCACTTAAGGATAAGGGAGGTCAAGAAGATGGTCAGGGGCACAAAAGGAAGCACAGAACTGCATATTATTTTATTTTATTTATTTATTAGGTCTAGGATTACAATTCCTTTAAGCCAGGGCTCTTTTACAAAGGTTCCACATCTGGTTACAATTCAAAACATAAGACATGTAAGTCAGATTACAAATGCAATACATAGGACAAAGGTTCCAAGTCTGGTTATAATTCAAAAACATAAGGCATGTAAGTCAGATTACAAATTCAATACATAGGACAAGGCTATAACAGTGTAAGCTAAACAGTTACAAAGCATCAGAGAAACAAAACAAATTTTGGAGGCTAGGTTACAAGGAGATAGCGGATGAGGTGTAGAGAGGATAGAGGACAAGAGAGAGGAAGAGTGGGGGGGCAGAGAGCTATAGAGGAGGAGCAAAGCCAGAGGCATTGTCAGAGACATAACATAGGGAAGTGCATGCTAAGGGGTAACCAAGTGCTACCTATAGGCTGGGAGGGGAGTTGCTAGCAGTCACAAAGGAAGAAAGAGACTTGGGCATCATCATCACTGATGACCTAAAATCATCCAAGCAGACCTCTAAAGCAGTAGGTAAGGCTAGGGGGGTGTTAGGGTGTATTAGTGGGGGTATCACAAGTCGTAAGAGGGAGGTAATAATCCCTCTGTACAAGACACTGGTTAGGCCCCATCTGGAGTACTCGGCAGTATTGGAGGCCACACCTTCACAAGGACATTAACCAAATTGAGGCAGTCCAGAGAAGGGCAACCAAAATGGTGCAGGGACTGCATCAGAAGACATATGAGGACAGATTAACGGAGCTCAATATGTATACCCTTGAGCAAAGGAGGGAGAGAGGTGATATGATCGAGGCATTCAAACACCTTAAGGGCATAAACAAGGTGAAAGAGTCTAACATGTTTAAATATAAGAAAAAATAGCAGGACAAGAGGACACAGCATGAGATTAGAGGGAGGCCGATTAAGGGGGAATGTGAGGAAATTCTTTTTCACAGAAAGGGTGGTGGATGCATGGAATGGCTTACCACAAGAAGTGGTGGCTATGAATACAGTGCAGGGCTTCAAACAGGCATGGGATAGACATAAGGGAGCAATACAAATGACTATGAATAGATAGGTCACTGACAGAGCAAAGGCCGAGGGCACATTTATAAGGTAGAAAAAGAAATGGGCAGACTGGATGGGCCTTGAGGTCCTTATCTGCCATCAACTTCTATGTTTCTATGTTTCTATGTAATAGGACAGAGAACTGCATAAGGTTAGAGAAATATTCATGGGGTCAGCTAGGTGAGGCAGTCCCAGGAGCTTGAGGCAGTGAGAGAGAGGTGGAGCTTTGATTTAAATGCATCACGGGTAGGAGTGGAGATGTAATTAGTAGCAGTGGTAGTAGTAAGTAGTAAAAAATTTTTATTCATACAAAAAATGAATAAGGATATCTCCACTGAGCCGAAGCTCCTTTACAGTGAGATCCAGGTGTCATTTCCAGTTACTCTTATAAGTTAACAATATATAACGAAGGAAAACATATATACACTATAATTATACATCAATAAATATAACACAGTTCCAAATCATAAAACAAACTAGGACAAGAAGAACATACAAAAAACAATAATTAATTCACAGTGTACATTTAATACAAGTTACAATCTACCATCCTAAGATTCAAACTAGTTCCCATCATAACTAATATTTTCGATAAGCCATTGTTTAATTTGGTGCAACTGGAAATTTCCCTCAAGGGGTCTAAGCTTCCCAGGCAATTTATTCCATATAGAAGGTCCGATATTAAAAAAATGCTTATCCCTCCAAGCCGTTCTGCGATTTGGAACTGCACAGTCCAAGTAATTAGCAGAGCACAGACCCTCAATAGGTCTTTTTATTTTAATGGACTCAGCCATATATTTAGGGACTTTTCCTGAGATACATTTTAACATTAACATAATTGTACTAAGAGCCCGCCTTTGAGACAAAGTATGCCAGTCTAATTCTTTATACATATCTACTCTATGTGCCCTCTTTGCAGCTCCCAGTATAAATCTAATTAATTTATTATACATAACATCAAGCTTATATAGTTGCTCCTTAGACGCACCCATATATATCAAATTACCATACTCCAATATGGGTAGTACAACAACAGTTACAACTAATTTTCTAATTTCCAAAGACATACTATTTCTTACTCTATATAATGACCCCAAGCACTTACCAACTTTAGTCAAGGTACTATCTATATGACTGTCCCATTTAAATTTTGTATCTAAATACACCCCCAGATATTTATAACTAACAACTTGTTGCAAGATTCTTCCTGAAAATGTTTTAATTTGTAACCCCTCATTTTCAGTTTTAGACCCGTAACCCCTATGAAACACCATTACCTGAGATTTTTTTTATTCAAAACCAATTTAGATCTAAGCAAAAATTCCTGTAACTGATCAAAAGCCTGTTGTAATACTATTTGAATAGTTCTCACTGATGAATCAGGAAAATATACAACTGTATCATCAGTATAAAGATGGTATTGTAGCTTTGGTTGTTCAAACCCCAAATCATTCATATATAAATTATATAGTATAGGACCCAAAATGGATCCTTGTGGGACTCCTGACACAATCAATTTCAAATCAGATGACCACTCTCTAATAGTCACTTGTTGCAATCTTGAGTCAAGATAATTTCGAAACCAATTTATAACCGACTCAGACATACCACAGGTTTTTAGTCTGGACAGGAGGATGCCATGGTCCAGCGTGTCAAAGGCCTTAGAAAGGTCAACAAAAATTGCTCCCACTGGCATCCCCCTGTCCATGCTCTCCATTATATCTCCTGTGACCTTTATAAGGGCAGTGTTTGTTCCATGTTCGGTCTAAAGTCGGATTGATAACTGTTAAGGATTTCATTATCTTCAGATATACCTGTAATTGTTTTGCAACTATTTTATCCAAAATTTTAGAAATTGTTGGTAAAAGAGAAATTGGTCTATAATTTTCTAATAATAACCTAGATCCTGTCTTATAAATTGGCACAATCTTGGCAGTCTTCCAAGTTTGAGGTAACTCCGCAGAGAGAAGAGACAAATTAAATAAGTTTGCTAAGGGTAAATCAATAATAGGGCTGCATACTTTAATAAGATATTAGGGATACCATCCATACCTTCTGCTTTATTAGTATTAATTTGAAATAATAAATCCCTAACATCTCCACTAGTAATAGAAGTAAACTTAAACTCAGCTTGTATACCAGATTGTACATAAACTCTATCTGTATCATTTACCTGGGAATTTCTCTGTAGAACCTGATTTACATCTCCTCCACCAATTGTAATTCATTAATACCCATATTTGTAAAAAGGTATTAAACTCATTAACCACCTTGTTTCCCAAATCCATCTTATTACCATTAATTAGAAATGATTAGGATATCCCAAACTAAGTCCCTTATGCATCTTATTTATTGTGTTCCAAAATACTCTTGAGTTTTCCATCATTTCTTAGACAATTTTTGTTACAATAGGCCAATCTAGCCTTTCTAATTTCCTTTGTATATAAATTTCTTAATTGCCTATATTTATGCTAGTCCTGGTCTCTCTTTACTAATTTAGCTTGTTTCATGCCTTATCTCTAGCTCTTTTAATTTTAAACAAACCTAAATCATACCATGGCGCTTTTGTTTGATTTTATCAACCTAGTTTTTATAGGAGCATGTTTATTGCAAATTTGTATTAAACCCTTTTGAAACATATCCACGATCCCCACACTGGGAATTAGTTCTAGTCTCTCCCAGTTATAATTTTCTAATTCCTGCATAAATTGAACATAATCAAACTGTTTAAAGACTCTAATTTGTACAACATTCTCAGATGTCTTTCTAGATTTCTGATTTCTAATACAGAAAATTATCTGATGATCTGACATTGAGTCTGGTAACACCCCACTCTTTATAAACTTTTCTGGATTTGTAGTAAAAAAAGATCTAACATAGTTGAATTACTGGGATTTACTGCATTTAACCTAGTAACATCTTTTATCAGTTGCACCAAATTCAATGTAGTAGCCATATCAATTAGACTATGATGGGCATCTATATTTCCCCAATCAACATTTAAATTCCAATTATCAAAATTTCATGTGAATTTTGATAATTCTTCAGTACATCCTGTATTTCAGAGAAGACCATTAAGCTACTTTTAGGTGGACGGTAAATGCCAATCAATAAGATGGGTTTAGAATAAGGTAGCTTTAATTCTAATGGTAACAATTCTGAATCAGTCCAATTATACAAATCTTGCAATTCTCTAACATCAATCCGATTTTTAACATAAACTAATACTCCCCCTCCTCTTTTGGATCTATCTTTTCTATATATATATATAGAAATTTTCCAGGGCTATATCATTATCTTGAATTTTTGTATGCAGCCATGATTCAGTAATTATTAAAATATCAGGCTTATAATAAACCACCCACTCTCTTAGATACTCAATTTTCTTAAGCAAACTACAAATATTAATATGCACAATTTTCAATCCTTTTTCATTCAACATTTCAAATGTATAATCATGATTCAAATCAGAAACAGGCCCAGGATTTAATTGAACATCTCCACTTAACATTAACCCTATAATTACAAACCATTTACCCATTGTTAAATAATTGTTTAAACCATTTAGCCAGCTGGGCACCCTGTAGGCAAAAGATCTTTGACCTTGTGAGGTATGACAATGTGGAACCTGCAGGAGCTGTGATTCAGACCCCCTTGTTGAGTGGGGGCTATTGCTAGGGTGCAGGGGTGCACACACTCCAAGGGAAGTAAGGCCCATAGTTATTTTCTTCACCATGGTGCAGGTTAGGTACTTTATCCAATTGGTGAGTTGCAGTCATCCAGTTTGTGCATAGAGGTCACATGAATGTGTGAGGCAGTGGGATCCAGTGAGTAGTCAGCAGGCCTTATAGAGGGAGGTGGATATGTGTCTGAGAATAGTAGCAGAGGCAGAGCCATAGACGATAAGCCCATAGTCAATAACGGAGACAACAGAGCTCTGAATAGTGACAGTCAGGGCTTCTGGGGTAAGATGTTGCCTTTGCCGGAAGAGAAGGCCAAGATGAGTATTAACTGCTTTGGCTACAGAGTCAATGTGGGCACTGTAAGTTAGATGAGGGTCTAGAGTGATCCCAAGGTACTTAAAGGCTTGAACCTGTTCCAGGGTGACTCCATGACTGGTTTTGATGGAGAGGGAGTGCAGCGTATGCTTGTTATGAGAGCTGCTGAACATCATAGACTTTGTTTTCTTATTATTGAGGACCAGGTTGTGATTTGAGAACCAGTTTTCACCAGATGTGAAGCCAAGCTGAAGGTTGTCTTGTAGAAGCTAAAGATTCTTGTGGGAGGCAGGAATTACAGCATCATCTGCATAGAGGATGATTTTTTTGGACCAAGAATTTGGTAGGGAGTTCAGGAACAAGCTGAATAGTAGGGGGCCCAGAATGGATCCCTGGGGGACACCTGAGTGAACAGGCCCGGTATCAGAGAGGACATCCACAATATTTGCTCTTTGAGACCAGTTCTCCAAGCAACTTTTGAACCAGGCAGTGGAGTTGGGAGAGAGCTCAGCTTTCAGAAGTTGCACAAGCAGTAGGCAGTGATGGACAGTGTCGAACACCTTAGTCAGATCAATAAAGACAGACCCAATTAACTGAACATAGTCCAGTGAGCTGTGAAGAATGCTAGAGAATTCCAGTAGGGCAGATGAGGTGCTATGTCCTTTCCTGAAGCCATGTTGTTGCAAGCACAGGATATTGTATTTGTCCAGGAAATCTGTGAGCTGATCTACTGCAATACGTTCAAGGGCCTTGGAGAGAGGTGGCAATATAGAGAGAGACGATAGTTTCCATGAGTGGCCCTGTCACCACTTTTATGGACAGGGGTAACAGTGGTGGATTTCCATTTGTCAGGGAACTGGCTGAGCCTAAGTGAGAGGTTGAAAATATTTGTCAGTGGCTGTAACACCTCATCAAGGGTGAGGGACAGCAGTTTAAGGTCAAGTGTATCACTGCTGGATCTGGATTTGGTGATGGCTTTGGTAATGTATTTGCGGTCTTCATGCATCTTGACTGCTTTGAAATAAAAAGGCGGGTGGCTAGAGGAGGAAGAGGCATTGGGGGAGGAGTGGGAGAGTCATAGTCCTTGAAAAAATCAGTAGGGAGAACACTACTGAGATCAGTGAATGCAGTGTTGAAGGTATTTGCTATGATTTTAGGGTCCAGCGTAGTAGTCCCATTTATGTTGAGCAAGGTTGGGGAGATTTTTGCCTGCTTCCCAGTGACCTCTTTAATATTGTTCTAAAATGCCTTCCCTTTACCCCAGGTATCCGTGAGAGCATTCTTGTAGTAGGTAGATTTCTTTTGCCGGATAGATTTGGTACAGTCATTCCATGCACGTTTATAGTTTTGGATGTCAGTTTCTTTACCAGTGGTTCTGGCCAAATCCCAGAGATGATCTCTAGATTTTAGTTGATGTAAGAGATCGGCCGAGAGCCAGGGATTGCAAAGGACTTTGAATTTTCACTTTTTAAAAGGATCGTAGTAGTCTCAGGCTGCATTGAAAATGTTGATGAAGTAATCCAGCGCAGTATTTATATCTGTTGCTTTTTAAATAGGTGTCAAGCAGGAGGGACAGGCCTTTTGATACATTAATGAGAAAAGGAAGAAGAGAAGAGGAATTATTAGGCTGCTGGAAGGGGCGAGGTAATTGAGGAGGACTAGCAGAAGATAGCCATTCTAATATTACCCTTTGCTTTGTGTCCACAGTAGATGATAGTGTTCCCTTGCATGAAATTGGCATAAAGGCTGCTGCAAAAGAGATCCCAGAAATGTGGATGGTTGTGTTTATGAAAGAAAGAGGCTAGCAACACTGAAAATAGACAAGTGTCCATGGCTGGATGTGATCAACAAAGGGTGTTTAGGAAACTGGCATAGGAACTTACTGACCCTGGCAGGGCTATTCAATGGCTTACTACAGTCAGGTGTGGTTCTGGAAGATTAGAGAGTAGAGAACATAGTCCTGCTCCTCAAAGAAGGAGACAAACAGAATCCAGGAAACTACAGACTCACTAGTCTTGCATCCATAGCAGGTAAACTATTGAAACACTAGTCAAAGAGAACCTAGTGAACTACCTGCAGAGAAATAGGCTGCAGGACAGCAAACAGCACAGGTTTGTGGAATGGAGGTCTTGTCAGACCAACCTGACAGTATTCTTTGACTGGGTAACTAGGGCAGTAGACAAGGGACAAGCAATGGATTTGTTCTACTTCAGCTTCAGCAAGGCATTCAACTCTGGTGCTTAAGAAGTTAGAGGATCTGGGAACAGTGAAGGATCTAGTTAGATGGGTGGGAAGGAGGCTGGGGAGCAAATAGCAAAGGTGGTAGTAAACGAGGTCAGCGAAGGGAGAAGGAGGTTATGAGTGGACTGCCTCAAGGTTCAGTCCCAGGTTAAGTTGTGCGAAATTGGAAAATTTCACTCCGCGAAATATTTTGCGTAATTCACTCATTTTGCAAACTGCAAAATTTTAACCCTTGCAGTGAGTGAAATTTTGCCCACAAACTGGTGAAATTTGCCCACAGGTGAAATTTTGCCACCCATGGTGAAATTTCACTACATGCGGTGTAATTTTGCCTCCTGTGGCGAAATTTAATGGCTACTGACCAAAGTTCTCCATGATGTCTAGTGGTCCCCCTGTTCCCCCCAGCTGCTCACAGGCCCAAATTTTTCTCCCAGGTGTCTAGTGGTCAACCCCTGGCTGATCATTGGCCATAATTAAATTAAGCACCCCCCACTGCCCCCAGTTACCCTGGCCCCTTCATTTCTTTTAATTAAAAAAAAAATTCAACCCCCACTCCCTGGTATCTAGTGGTCCCCACCCCCCACATTGATCACTGGCCATAATTTAATTAAATAAGCCCCCCAAAAAAATTACCCTGGCCCCTCATTTCCTTTTTAGCTGAAAACAAAATTCAACCCCCACTCCCTGGTGTCTAGTGGACCCCCCACCCCTATCATCAGCTAGCAACACCCACCCTGCTCCCCCCAGTACCCCGATCAGGCCACCTGCACAACCTTCCACTCACCTCCATGGCCAGCAGCCTGACTGAGCATGACTGAGCACTTGAATGAATGACCGTGCATACATGCTCATTCATTCAAGCTCTCAGTCATGCTCAGTCAGGCTGCTGGCTGTGGAGGTGAGTGGAGGGCTGTACAAGTGGCCCGATCGAGGTACTCGGGGGCAGCAGGGTGAGTGCTGATAGCTCATTATGGGTTGGGGGATGGGGGGTCCACTAGACACCAGGGAGTGGGGGTTGAAGTTTGTGTTTTGCAAAAAGGAAATGAGAGGGCCAGGGTAACGTTGGGGGTGTTTATTTAATTCAATTACAGTCAGTGATCGGCCGGAGAGGACCACTGGACACCAGGGAGGTGGGGGGTTGATTTTTTTTTTAATTAAAAGAAATGAGGGGACCAGTGTAACTGGGAGGGTGCTTAAATCAATTACAGGTTAAACAGTGGGACACCAGCATTTGCAGTGGCTAGTGGGCGAAATTGACGATTTTGCCACAGTTTTGCCAGTCAAATTTTATTTTGCTGCATCCCAAGTCCCAGGAAACCTTTTCATTATTTTCATCACCAACATAAGAAAAGGAATACAAGGCAAGTGTATCTTTTTGCAGCTGACACTTAGATCTATGGCAAGGCAAACAGTGAGGAATGGATTAGAGATTTACAAAGGGACCCAGCAAAGTTTAGAGAGTAGAGATGCTTGGATAATCTGAAATTTCAGTGGACAATGCTGGATGCTGCATTTTCTGACATTTAAGATAGGTCGGATAATGCAGGTTCCAAGCATAGGCCAGGCCCGATAATTTCTTGGGATCAGATACTCCTTATCTGATCCAATTATCTGACTGTTGGTGAGCTCAAATGCAGCACACAGGTACAGGAAGTGAATGGCTGAGTGGATGGGTTACTTCCTGAGTGTTCCATGCCATGGACATTCCAGTTTAGGTTGCATGCTGTAATGTGTACATCTCTAGACTGAATTGCTCCTGGTGAAAGAAAATTAGTTTTGCTTGTGATTGTCTCAAGATTTTGATTGGAGTTGTGGTGGTTTACAGAGTACATAATAATAAATGTGTATATACTATTATTTTGCTTCCTTTTACCTCTCACACTAGTTTTAAAAAGTTGTTTTCTGTTGCGCTGGTGTGGTGTGTTGAGCAAGTCTGCTCTGCTGTTTCAATGGCAGCAGGACTGTATTGGTCACCAACTTGTAAAAAAATTATTGTTGTTGTATCCTCCCTTTTGTGTCCATTTATGCAAATGTACAATCATATAATATAAAAAAGACATTACAAAATTCTGATATGAAAGCGAAACTGAGAAGAACTTTTGTCTTTTGTATGCTCTGCTCTCTTAATTTTTCAAATCTTAGTTTCAATCACTAGCAGTAAAATATATACAGTATCTCTTAAAGAAACAAATTATGGAAACATTTTCTGACACTGTTCAACTGCTTGTGATTTCAAATTTCTTTCCTAGATTTGTGGGGGGGGGGGGCAAGGTGGGATGGTGGTCTTTCTGTGTGCTTCACCTGTCTTGTCACTGACTATGACTGTGAGTGCTTGTGCCATATACTGTAGTAGTGAGGTAGCTCCCTGTGGTGACAGTGGTCTTTACCTGTGGTATAGTGCCACCCAATTGTTAAACATCTGTGTAAGTGACCATCTGACTGCCCCCTCATACTGCCCCCCCAAGTCCCAATCATATTCTCTTCTTCTTTTCTTATTCTTATCTGTTAAATATTAGTGTCTGTGGACCAGGACTGCGGTCATATCTGCTTTACAGCGATTGCTGGTGCTGTAGTGTTTGTTTAGTAGTAGCAAATGTATCTTCTGTGTGACTTTTACTTATTTATTTATTTCATCATTTGGGTTACTACTTTGAGCACAAGTACCCTTTTGCAAAGTGTTCATGTCTGAATCAAGAAGAAGATTCATAACAGCAATCTTGAGTTTATTACAGGTAATAATACAGTTACAGCAGCTCACAAAAAGATTAGTCAGCAGTAGAAACCAGCATCTCATGTAAAGCATTGTTAACAGAACATATCAAAGGTACAGTAACTAGAAAACAGCAGCTCCAGTTGAGCATAATAATCAGTAACCATTGGAGGCCCTAGGTACTTGTGTACACACAGTTCATAAGATGTAAGGTAAGAGAATGACCCAAGGGGACCTAATTAGCTATAACAGGTGAATTTGGCACTTCTTCTGAGTTCTGTTGTCAGCGCTTTCTTGAATTGAAAAATCTCAGGGAGTCCTGCAAGGGTTTCAAGCAAGTCATTGAGCCATTTAGATGCCCTTACTGCAAAGGAACACTTTGACAAGGATAGTTTTATGGAAAGGTGTCTCTAAGGTATTCTTAGACATACTCCTGGTAGTGTATTGGTTGTTAATGGGGCGGAAAAAGTTAAGAACTGCTAATGGGGTAGGGCCCAATAATGCTTTTTCTTGCATGGAAACTGGTCTGGTATCTTAGCCTTTCATGTAGGGGGAGCCAGTTAGTCAGAGTATAAAGGGAACAGCTATGTACAAGCATGTCATTGCCAAGAGCTAAGTGACATGCCTTATTAAGCACTACCCTAACTCTGTTAAGTACAGAGTCACTAGCAGCTGCCTAGACCAGGAGGCCATAGTCCAGAATTGGTAGGACCATGCAGGACACTTCAGTACAACTTGCTTCAGTGCTGAGATTCAGACAATTCCTGAACAGTGTATCTAGTTTTCTGTTTACAAGGCTAGCAATGTTATCCATGTGTGGAGAGAAAGAAAGTGTCATCCAGGGTAATACCTATGTATTTGAAATATTTGACCTGTTCCAATTTATCTAGTTTATTATTTAGGATGATTAGAGGAGAGATCCTTTTATTCACTTTTGAGCCTGAGAACAGCATGGTCTTTTTTCTTGTAGTTTAAGATCTGCTTATTTAGTGAGAACCATTTCTCTAAGGACTTAAAGTAATTTTGGAGAGCAGTACATAGTTTTGCCTGTTGAGCACCACTAGTGTAGATAACAGCATTGTCAGCATACAAAAGTGCCTTAGATGTCAGACAGGCCTTTGGGAGTCTGCTTATGCATAGACTAAAGAGGAGGGGCCAAAAACAGAGCCTTGCTGCATACCCACTGAAACATTTTTAACATTAGAGAGAGAGAGAGAGAGAGAGCGCCATCAGTCTTTACCCTCTGTGAATGGTTGGTGAGTTAGCTATGGAATCAGATTACTGTGTCCTGTGAGAGGCTAAAGAAGAAGAGCTAGTCAAGCAGCAGCTTATGGTTAACAAGGCCAAATGCTTTGGTCAAGTTAATGTATAGACCTCCCACCAGGTGACCATCATCAAGTGCCTCGTGCCAAAAGTGAGTATATTTTAATAGGGCAAAACTAGTGCTGTGTTGCTTTCTAAATCCATGTTGTTGTGGGCATTGAATATTGTACTTGCACAGGTAGTTGACTAGTTGATCCAATACTATTCATTCTAAGGCCTTGGACGGGGGAGAGGATAGCTACAGGCCTGTAGTTGGCCGGGTTGCAGTGGTCTCCACTTTAGAACACAGCTGTGACTAATGCAGTTTTCCAGATTCCAGGGAACTGGGAAAATTGCAGTGAACATTTGAATATCTCATTAGTGGCCTGAGCAAGTTCCTCAAGTGCCAGGGACAGCAATTTAATGTAGATCATGTCACCCCCCACCCTAGTTTTCCCCAGAACCCTTGTAACATATTTGAGAGTATTTATTATTGTGATAGGCTTGAAATAGAAGTTTTTTTTATTTAGTTGTTTAACCAGGAGTAGCACACTGAGGTGAAAGCTTTTTTATAGGTGTGACCTGGGAGCACAAGGAAGTTAAGTGACTTGCTCAGGGTCACACAGTATGCAAGTGGAAGCTGTCGGATTCATACCCAGGTCTGGTCTGCTGGATGTCACCAGATTTGCAGCCCAGAGCCTTAAACCACTGTGCTATACTGCCTTCCTATTGAAAATTGGAGTAACTAGGGTTATGGTCAGAACTACTAGGTAGTCCTGTCCCATCCCCCTTATGTAAAACAAAGACCATTTAAAAAAATGATTAGTGTACCTGCGGCATAGTGCCACCTAGTTGCATGTTTGCTATTTTTCTAAGTAAGTGACTGACTCGCTGACTGTCTGTCAGAAGGCCAGCGTCTGATCCTTCCTGATTGTGCCCTAACATTCTTGACTTTCATGTTACTCATTGGTTAAATACTATCTGACTGTGGCTGACAGTGTTGACTAACATCCAACAATTGCAGATGTTGAAGTTGTAGTGTAATAGTGCAGTAGCTTTCAAGTGACTTAAAAAAAATTGTTTGCATTATGCTATACTATGAAATTTATTAAAATACAATTCTAAAAAAATTATACTTTCTGTTGTATTGGTTTGTGACAGTGCACTAGCTGGCCTAGTGTAACAAAATTGTTCTGCACAAAAGCAGTAAGCACACAGCAGACTAAGACAGAGAGAGCTATTATTCTGTTTTGTTGCATTACTTTTGGAAAAAAAAACATAAAAAAGGTTGATGTTGAAGCCAAAAGTGCATCTGTCGAATAGTATTAAACAGTTTCCTACCCCCATTCTGTGTTGGGAAGATTTAAGAAGACTAAAAAAATAATAATGCATGGTTCTAAGCTTGTTGCTGGAGGAAGCCATTCATCCACTAGAGGAAGTAAGGTAGTGGAAGACAGGCCAGAGGAAGAATTTGTTGTTCCTTTTCCACCTACTACACCATCTTCTGTGGAAGCTAAAAAAATTAAACAAACACAGCGATTTAAGCAGCAGAGAAAGAAAAAATTCTCAGTCAGCTTCTATGTCTAACTCTGCCCCATCTCCTAGGTCTACCGCACCAGTATTGACAAGAAGCAGAAGGTAAAAATGCCAGACTTATGGTGTCCATGCTTAAGAGGGCAGTTATACATGCAACTGAAAATGACCCATCTGAGACACAAGAGGAAGAAGAGGAGGACCCTCACGGAGACACTGATTATATAGTAACCAGTGTCAATTATGCATCACAAGTGAATCGGCTTTGTCACAATTTGTCCAGGTCATTTCACTCTGCGACAACTCACCCTTGACTATTAGCTCCAGCGTCAATTGTCTCCCAAGTCAATTTGTCCTTGAACAATTAGTCACTAGTGTAAATATTATTAAAAAAACTCCAAGTGGGCACAATTCATCCACCAGATGCGGCAATGTGCTGTGGGTTGTAAAAGTGGAAGCTGTACAGTAATTGTTGTTGGAGTACAGGATGATATGTGGTGCAAGCAAATTTTCCAGGGATGAATTGATGTGGGAGCTGATTGACACCAGAGCTAATAGTCCAGGCCAAATAGTCATGGAGCAAAATGACCTGGATGAACTGACGTGTTCCCCAGTGAATTCTAATTTTCAGAAAGAGAAGGAGGAGCAGAATACTGATGAAGAGATTGTGGCAGATGAAGAACAGCCTGGACATCCCCCAAAACACACTACAACAATACATCATGTCTGGGGCAAGAAAAGTACTATTAGCACTATTAGTAGAAGAAGCTGTTCAACACGTAAGACTAAGGGTAAATCCTCTCATGTTCCTGATGGGGAAGTGAGGATGGTGATGGAGTTTTACTACCCTCAATATGTGGTGGAAAGACTTAAGAAGGTAAAAAATATAATAATGTATGAATCTAAGCATGCTACTAGAGAAGCCGTTCATCCACTAGTGGCAGTAAAGTAGTAGAAGACAAGACAGAAGACAAGTTTGTCACAGTAGGAAAACAAAATTAAACAAACACGGTTACATAGAAATATAGAAACAGAATTTGACGGCAGATAAGGACCGTTTGGCCCACCCAGTCTGCCCATTTCCATGCCTACTGGATAAGCTGCAGATCCTAGTTAACCAGCAGCCTACTTCTTTCTACCCCCAACCCCTAGAATTGCCTTATGACTGTCCCATGCATGCTTGAATTTCACCAGTTTTTGACTCCACGACCTCCTCTGGAAGGCCGTTCCATGCATCCACAACCCTCTTTGTGAAAAAATACTTCCTTAAATTACCTCTGAGCCACCCCCCTCTATATTCAAATTGTGCCCTCTTGTTCTTGCACACCCTTTTTTGAAAGATGCTACCCTTGGACTATGTTGATTCCCTTGAGGTACTTGAAAGTTTCTATCATGTCCCCCTCTCCCTCCTTTCCTCGAGGCTATACATATTAAGCTCCTTAAGTCTCTTCATATGTCTTCCGGTGCAGACCCTGCACCATTTTAGTTGCCCTCCTCTGGACAGCTTCCATCCTGTCTATGTCTTTGTGAAGACTGGGTCTCCAGAACTGCACACAGTACTCCAGATGGGTTCTGACCAGCTGTCTGTACAGAGGAATAATAACTTCCTGTTTTCTACTGGTGATGCCTCTCCCTATGCATCCCGGTATCCTCCCAGCCCTCCTTGCTGCCCTCTCACATTGCTTGCCCACCTTTAGGTCATCTGATATGACTACCCCCAGGTTCTTTTCCATTTTTGTTGTTGTTAGTATCTCACCCCCCATTGTGTACTCTTCCCCTGGGTTTTTGTTTCCCAGGTGCATTACCTTGCACTTCTTAGCATTGAATCTAAGCTGCCATACATTTGACCATTCCTCTAACCTGCCAAGTCCCATTTCATCCTTTCCACCCCACCTTGTGCATCAACTCTGTTGCAGATCTTTGTGTCATCTGCAAAGAGACATATTCTTTTCTGCTAGTCCTCTGCAATGTCACTTATAAAGACATTGAAGAGGACCGGTCCTAATACTGAACCCTGTGGTACCCCAACTAGTAACCCCCTTTCTTCAGAGTGGACTCCATTTACTATTACTCTCTGTGTCCTATTCTCCAGCCAATTTTTACCCAGGCTGTCATCTTGGGACCCACTCTCAGGCTAGCTAACTTGTATATTAATCTTTGTGTGGACTGTGTCAAATGCCTTGCTAAAGTCTAGGTAGACCATGTCCACAGCCCCTCCCTGATCTACTACTTTGGTCACCCAGTCAAAGAAATCTATCAGATTTTTCTGGCATGACCTTCCCGCTGTGAATCCATGCTGCCTTGGGTCCTGTGCCCCTCTGGCCTCTAGATACTCGACAGTTCTTTCCTTCAGAAGTGATTCCATCATTTTCCCTACCACTGAGGTTAAACTAACAGGTCTGTAGTTTCCTGCTTGTGCCTTTCTCCCACTTTTGTGAAGGGGAATCACATCTGCCCTCCTCCAGTCCTCGGATGCACCATCCTCCCATGATTTGTTAAACAGGGTAGTCAGTGGTGTCACTAATTCCACCCTTAGTTCTTTTAGAATTCTGGGATGAATCCCATCAGGCCCCTTTGCTTTGTCCACCTTCAGTTTTAAGAGTTCTTTCAGAACCCTTTCTTCTGTAAATGGGCTGGTATCAACTTCTGTATCCAGAGTGTTTCTTCTGTTTGTTTTAGGTACCTCCCCCTCTTCCTTTGTAAATACAGAGCAAAAATATTTGTTTAGTATCTCTACCTTTTCACAGTCACCCTCTGCCCACCCTACCCCTTTATTAAGCCTCACTATCCCTCCCTTGGTCTTCTTCGCTCCCTGATGTAACTATAAAGGTTTTATCCCCTTCTTAACTGAGTTGGCTATCTTTTCCTCAGTTTGGGCCTTGCTGTTCTGACTGCCTTCCCAGCTTCCTTTGCTTTAACTGATACAGTTCTCTGTCCTGCTTCTTCTGTGATTCCTTGTACTTCCTGAAAGCTTTCTTTTCTCTTAAACCTTCACTGCCACTTCCTTTGAGAACCATAGTGGTTTCTTACATCGTTTAGTTTTGTTTATTTGCTTCACACAAAGGCTAGTTACCTCTGTGATGGCAGTTTTATTATTCCCATTGTTCTTCCACCCTCCTTCCTGCCCATTTGCTAGTGCATTACTTAGGCACTCACCCATTTTGGCAAAGTCAGCCCTCCTAAAGTCCAGTACCTTTGCCTTTGAATGGCTTGACTCTATTGCTGTGTTTATTGTGAACCATAGTGTTTGATGGTCGCTAGTTCCCAGATGACTACCCACTTCTACATCTGTGATCCTCTCTTCATCTCCATTTGGGAGAACCAGGTCTAAGATTGCTCCCTCTCGAGTGGGCTCCAATACTAGTTGTCTAAGGCATGCCCCCTGTAGGGCATCTAGAATAACCCCACTCTTCGAAGTGGCTGCTGCAACTGCACTCCAGTTAACATCTGGCATATTCAGATCGCCCATCAGCAATATCTCCCCTTTTTCTGCCTTACTAAGTATACTTTCTATCATTTCCTTGTCCATTTCCTCCCCCTGAGAAGGGGGTCTGTATACAACCCCTGTGCGGATTGTGGTGCCATTGCCGGTCTCCAAATTTACCCACAGTGCTTCTTCTCCTCCCTGTTTTCCCTTTTGTTCTGCTGCTTTGATTCCTTCTCTTATGTAAAGAGCTACCTCCTCCTCCTCTATTACCCTCTCTGTCCCTCCTGTAGATAGTGTATCCTGGTATGTTTACGTCCCAGTCATGGTTTGTGTGAACCATGTTTCTGTGACTGCCACGATATCCAGATGTTCCTCCTCCATCAAGGCCATTAATTCAGGAAGCTTGTTATACTCAGACTACGGGCATTGGTACTCATTCTTTCCATTTTTGATGGCTTTACCTTCAGTTACAGCATCCCCACTGACCTTTCTACCTTGGTCTTGTTCTCATTTAGTACCCTGTTTTGTAGGAGAGGCTGGGATTTTCCTGCTGCTTATCATGCCTCCCCTTGACTAGTTTAAAAGCTTGCCAATGAAGCATTTAAACTGATTGCTCAAAAGACTTGTTCCCTTCCTGGACAGATGCAGACCATCCTGCCAGTATAGGCTGGTGTCCCTCCAGGTGGAACCCCAGTCACCAATGAAGCCAAACCCCTGTGTTCCACACCATTTTTTCAACCATTCATTAAACTGCATGGTGCAAAGTACCCTCGCCTCACTCATGCCATTGACAGGCAGCACCTCTGAGAAGGATACTGTGTGTGCTACTTGTCTTAGGCCCCTCCCCAGTTCTACAAAGTCCTTCTGCACTGCTCTAATCTCATGTTGAGCCAAGTCATTTGTCCATAGGTCGACAATGATGTCCAGCTCAGACTCCCGTGCAGCTGTTCTCGTGATCCTGAGGATGCGCTTCCTGTCCCTCCAAGCCATGGCACCAGGCAGGCACCTTATTTCAGTTTTCCCTGCTCCCCCAGTTCTATCCCCCTAATAATTGAGTCCCCCACCAGGAGCTGCTTCCTTTCCTTGTGGTATCCTCTGCCTCCTTCCTGTGGGCCTCCCTTGTGACAGGTGTCCTCAGCCTCTTTAATCTCCTCTGTGGGTGCATCCATAGGGGAGCTGTGCTCCTCCAGAATGGTGTATGGATTGTGGAGTGGAACAACTGACTGGGTGTGCCTCTGTTCCACCATCCTCACCCTCCCTGAGCCCACTGTGGTCCAACTTCTGTGCTTCCTTTGCAACCTCTGAGGCAGTGGTGGTGGCTCTGGTGCTCCCTGGATGGGGGAGGTTCCCTTCTTACCATCCAGTCTGGCCTGGGGGAAGGTTCCCTTACTGCTGTCCAGTGTGGCCTGAAGACGGGCAAATTCCTTCCTCAGGGCAGAGAGTTGTATTCAAATAGGGCAGCATCTCAGCCTCCAGAAAGTCTCCCAGAAGACTGCTGCCCCACAGCCATTACATTGCACTACTCTCCACATGATTATGTACTTTTTTTTGTTTGTGTGTGTGATTGGTTTGTTATATAGCAATATATATATTATACAATGTGTATGCTTATATTTTCATTGCTGTATGCTAGAGAGGATATGACATTGATATGCACCTTGCACTCTTGAGGAAATGATGTCAGAACCCCAGGTATAAAGGAACTATTTTCAGGGGTGGTGGGTGAGGGTGGGAAGGGGTTGGGCCTAAACTGTGCCCTCACAAAACAATCAGCTAAGAGCTCTGACCCACTGCTGCAATGAGTGCCTTCCTGTCAGCAAGATACCATACACAACAATTTGACAGAGCAAATCCCCTGCTAATCAACAGAGAAAAATCCAGACATCCAAGTCAGACACAGGTAAACCTCCCCAGCCCCAAAACAGCCTGGTGGTTTGTGCTTCTGAAAGCAGTCAGCCCCAAAATAAGTCAGCTGTGCTTTAAACTCTTCCTGCACTGAAAATCTTAAGAATTGTAACAAGACTGTCTTTTCCTGATTAAGTTCCTTATCTCATCCTTTCAGTTAGAAGTAGCCTCCACCTGTAGAATATCTGCTACAAACCAAAGACAATTGCAAGGTTCATCTCCCTCTGTTGTGAGCATAACTCGCTTTCTTGCAAATCCTATGTTCAGTATTGTAGCTCCCAGCAAGAGGTAGCTTGCCTTAAAAAATATTAGCTGTTCTGATGAGTTTGCTATAAAACACTTGCTTATAATACTATTGTTCTCAGGTCTGTTACCAAAGCTATTGGCTGATTAAGTAGCTTATGGTGTAATCACTTCCTGAGAAAGTCTGGAATTTCCTTTTAAGGCACACAAAAGACAAACCCAAAAAACAGTTTACTGTCTGGGTCAAATACACAACCTGTATCTGCACTTTCTTCAGGATTTGTGACAAATGTTTAGCCCAGGGTTTAAACTCTTCCTGCACTGAAAATCTTAAGAATTGTAACAAGACAGTCTTTTCCTGATTAAGTTCCTTATTTCACCTTTCAGTTAGAAGTAGCCTCCACCTGTAGAATATCTGCTACAAACCAAAGACAATTGCAAGGTTCACCTCCCTCTGTTGTGAGCACAACTCGTTTTCTTGCAAATCCTGTGTTCAGTATTGTAGCTCCCAGCAAGAGGTAGCTTGCCTTAAAAAATATTAGCTGTTCTGATGAGTTTGCTATAAAACACTTGCTTATAATACTATTGTTCTCAGGTCTGTTACCAAAGCTATTGGCTGATTAAGTAGCTTATGGTGTAATCACTTCCTGAGAAAGTCTGGAATTTCCTTTTGAGGCACACAAAATATAAACCCAAAAAACAGTTTACTGTCTGGGTCAAATACACAACCTGTACCTGCACTTTTTTCAGGATTTGTGACAAATGTTTACTTGAGAAGCAGAGAAGAAAAAAAAATCTGTGTCAACTTCAGTGTCTGACTGTGCTCCATCTCCTAGGTCAACTACACCAATGGTGACAAGAAGAGGAAAAGGTAAAAATGCCAGCTATAGTTGTACATAGTGGCCATCAGACTTATGGTGTTCATATGCTAAAATGGTAATTATGCTTACAACCAACAAACTCTAGCAAGATCCAATATGACTGCAAATATTGGTATTGTGGGCAATGAGAAATGTGTACAAAAGGGAGCGTGGGAAATCATTGAGGGGTTGTTCTGCAGACATGGCCTGGGTTCAGAGATTGTGGATGATTTACAGGCACAACCTAGTAGTTTACCCACTTCAGTGCAATTTAACAGAAATGTTCAACAGCCCAGCTGGCCCAAATTGGAGGGGTACAGCACATGCTGAACACCTGTCTTCAGGTGGGTCTAACAGCGGAGCACAGTGAGAAACAGGCAATATGTCTCTAAGCAGTGACATGCCACCTTTGAGAAGATTGCGAAGGTGATCCAGTAGCCACGTTGAAGTGAATTGAACAGAACTATGAATCATCAGGCTCTGGACCCTGCCTTAGAATGGGAGGGGGGTCTTCAGAAACAGATGCTAATCTAAGCAAAGAAGTTTATCCTCTGTCCCCTCTGATGGTAGGTATCAGCCAGGCCAGTTCCATCAATCTCCTGCTACAACACCTAAAATACTAGGTCTAGACTGTTCTATTTCATGTTGGTATAGTATATGCCAACAGCTTACTATTTGAACAGCATGAGCCATGAGAGTGGGAAAGGACACAGTACAGCTCAAATAGTAACTACATTTGACAGATATATTGCAGCACTGCCTTCCGGTCATTGTGCCTGACAATATCCATTAAAGTGTGCCTCAGACAGGCACAACTATGAACACAGGAAAGTGCCGAGAAAGGGACTGAGGGCTCAAGTCTGAATAATGACTGTTAACCAAATAAAAACATATGTAGATTACAGGAACTGACTGGTGGCATAATCATCCAAATTAGCTAGATGCTGCCAGCATCTAGTAACTCCTTTCTGGAACAGGGAGCTCCCCTCATGGCCGTGTGTTTGTTATCTGATAGAGACTCCTGGGGTCAGTGGCTGAGATCTCTTGAAAAAATATTGGAAGTCACACACCCAGTGAATACAATGGTCAAGTTCCTGTTTCTGATGTTGTGGTTTCAAATTCAGACTGTCCAGTTCATTTGCCTGTATTTTTTCTTATGATAGGTATGGTAGAAATGGCACATTGTTCTTCCACTGACAAGGGCCCCCCCACTGACTGTGAAGGGAAGGAGGAACTAACACACACATCTGTGGTGGCTTACATAGCAGCCTAGAATATATCCTTAGGTCTCACCGATGGCTGCAATGAAGTTAAATTTAATCAT
Organism: Neoceratodus forsteri; assembly: GCA_016271365.2. Lineage (NCBI taxonomy): Eukaryota > Metazoa > Chordata > Ceratodontiformes > Ceratodontidae > Neoceratodus > Neoceratodus forsteri. Next base: position 1,031,901,666 of record CM028135.1, on the reverse strand, counting down.
CTATGATATAAAACTGGTTAATAACCATATCAAGTGAATTTGACAATTAGAACAGTAAAAATGGTTAGAATCTGAGATAGCATTAATTCAGGAGTCTCACCTTCGCCTAGCTGAACACAACAAACTTAGATGCCAATGGGTAGGGGAGATTTACACCTCTTCTCATCTGAGAGAAAAAGTCAATGGAGTGACAATTCTGATTGGCAGAAACATAGGACTTAAAAGTAAAACAGCACTGGAGTGATGCCCAAGGCAGATGTGTTTTAATTAATGGGGCATATTTTACAGCAGCAATTTCTATCCTAAATGTTTATGCTCCTAACCAGTCAAACCACACCCTGATCCAAGAAATTTCACAGGTCATAGCAAGTAATGCACATGAGCATTGTATCATAGGGGAAGATTTCAACTGGATCATCGGCCCCCATGTGGACACCTTCAGAATGAATGACGACTCTCAACTGAGATCTCTGGAAGCTAAAAGCCTGCACTTGTTGGTCATAGAAGCTGGGTTGAAGGTGGAGATGACAACATTTATAAAACCAGCACTGAGGAAGCTCTCCTGAGCTCTGTCCAGTCATGTTCTTCCACAGTGCCCTTTTCCAGAACTACAGCAATACATCTGCAGAGCTCTGCGAATGCAGCTATAAAAATGTATTCCTTATGGTCAAGGGCCTCTAATTTTTTAAATATTTGACCTGCTTAGAAGAGCAGAGACTGAACACCAGAAGCAAGGCTAAAAATAATGGTAAACTTTCCCACCAAACACAGTTAACAAGAGGGACAAGACAGAGGTGTTCCTTATCGCCTCTGTTATTTGTAATTTATATTGAACATCTAGCAATTGCAATTTGGGAAGCTACAGGTATAAATGGTGTAATAATTAATGGAATAAAACATATAATTTCCCTATATGCAGATGCTATCCTTTTATATTTACAAGATATTACAAACATGCTACCTAATCTTCTCAAGTTAATAAATAATTTTAGTAAAATTTCTGGATACAAAATTAACTGGCATAAATATGAGGCATTGTCCCTAGATTCAGACCAAAATCTAAATACAGCCTTTCATGACTCAATTTGAAAACCAAAAATAGATATACAGGCCAGGATATTCAAAGCAGTTGTGCATAGCGCAACTAAGTTGCACCGGCACAAGTGCAGACTTGTGCCAAGGAGAGATATTCAGTGGGAGACATTGTGCGGCGCAAGTCCCATTCAGCCAATGCACAATGATGATGAATACAGGTGCAAGAGCAGGGGGCATGCCAATGAATATGTGGTGCAGTGCGATATTCAACCGTGGAACCATGGCGCAAGTGCAGGGCAAAACCTGGATGCGCCGAGCAGACTTGTGCCTATAAATACAGGGCACAAGCACACAGACAGCACTTGAGCCAGGGGAGAGGGAGAGGGGGAGAGAGAGAGAGAGAGAGAGTGGCAAGAGAAGGTGGAGGGACAGAAAAAAAGACAGAGCAAGGGAGACAGAACCAGTGAGGGACAGAGTGACTGGCACAGGCAGCCACAAGGGTGTGGAACAGAGGTGGCAGTGGAGAGTAAGCCAGGGGCTAAGAGAGTGAGAGGGAGAAGCAGGCAAAGCACCACGCAGTGCAGCAGGGTGGCACACAGCCCACAGCAGCTGACTGCCCAGGGGGAGACACGACATCAGGGGCCATGGTTAGTGCACACTTCCTAATGGAGGCCGTAATGAGGGGTGTGAGGAGGTAGGAGGAACAGCAATGTGGCCATGGAAGGGCCCATCGGCGGAACGCCCAGAACAGGTGGTACCGTGCCCGCACCACCTTCAAGAATTACACCAATATGGAGATTGTGGGCTGGTATCACCTGAACAGGGCCATTCTGAGGCAGCTCTGTGAGCTGTGCAGTGAGGAGAGGCAGGCACCCACAAGACGGATCCACGCAATGTCTGTGGAGACAAAGGTGAAGCTGTCATGTGTCTGCTCACCACGGGCACCTTCCAGAGACCAACAGGGGACACTACAAGCATAACCCAGTCAGCCACATCCCACTTCCTCACACAGTTCCTCAATGCCCTGCTGCTACATGCTTTGGAATGCATCCTTTTGACCGGCACACAGGCAGAGTGTACATCAACCATGCAGGAATTCCACAGGGTAGCACGCATGCCTGGCATCCTTGGGGCCATTGACTGCACCCACATGGGCATCTGCATGCCATCTGGCCCTGAGGGTGTGACCTACGTGAACAGGAAGGGGTTCCCTGGTGTGAACTGCCAGTTGGAGTGCGGATGCCAAGGGGCGCATCTCCAATGCCTGTGCCACACACCCTGGAAGTGCACATGATGCATTCATCTGGCACAACTCTGTGCTGTGCCACAGGTTTGAGTGTGGGGACATCCCCACAGGCCACCCAGTGGGTGAGTATGAGATGGGCGAGGGGTGCCGGGCAGAGCATGGCATGGGATGGGGAGGGAAGGGCTGGATCACTGACGAGGGCACCAGGGATAGGCAAGGGGCACAGTAACAGAGGACACAGGCCTAACCATGTCATTATCCACACAGGTGACAATACTATTCACTCAGGCCCTGGCTGCTTACCCCCTAGCAGCGCCCATTGTCCCCAGCAGAGGAACATCATTGAGTATGTATTTGGGATGTTCAAGGCATGGTTCCATTGCCTAGACAGGTCTGGCAGTGCCCTACAGTACAGCCCCTCTAAAGCATGTGGCCTATTCCTGTCCTGCTGCATACTGCACAACATAGCCATTGACTGTGGGATAGCTATCAAGGCTGATGAGAGCGACAGTAGTCGGGACGATGAGGGCAATGGGCCAGAGGGTGGTGAACAGCCCCCCCCCAGGGCGGCGGGATCCCCGGCTGCAGAGGATGGCACACGAGCACAGGGACACCATCACACAGGAGCACTATAGTGCACGCAGGTAGGTGGCACCACACCCACACACTGGCCACACATACAGGTACAGCACACAGACAGGGGCATGCATGGCAATGGGCATGCACACACAGAGGCATGGTGCAGGGGTGGGGGTGTCAGTGCCACACAGCCACACACAACTGCACACAGCAGTGCACAACAACACACACACACACAAACACACACACACACACAAACACCACACACACACACACACACATGCCCAGGCACTGGCATGTGGCAGGAATCAGATGCAGTACACTGGTGCACAGGTGCAACCAGTGAAGATCTGCTGTCATCATGCCCACGCCACATAGGCCAGCAGCTGGGCAGACATGCACACAGGCAGCATTCAGTGTGACACACAGGTGCCACACCTGTGGTATGCACACACACGCACCGCCCATGCATGCACAGGGCAGCGGCAGCAGACTGCAGCCAGGGCAGCACTCATATCAGGTCCGCCATGCGGAACCATGGTCACCATGCCACATGGGTGGCCATGCTGGGGCCGATCAGCTGCCATAGGCTGCACATCGGTGACAGGGGATGTTTGCAACAGCCCCCCAGGGGTTGTATTGCAGGACCGCAACCGGGTCCGCGCAGGGGTATGTAGGCACCCAAACAGGCCAGCCCCAGGCATGCCTGGGATGCCAACAGAAGAGCCCAGTGTTGACAGGGAGGGTGTCGCTCAGTGCCGGGATCATGGGGTGGACAGTGCACTATGTGGTGTCTGAGGTGGCTGGCCATACCCTGTGGCAGTCGGCAGTGCAAGGCCATCCATGATGGCATTGGCTATGCGATCTTGGGATGCAGTCGTGTCCTTCCGCAAGTGCTGTATAGCCACCAGGAGCTGCGCAGTGCCTCTCTGTTGTTGCTCGACTGCCTGGCACACCTCCATGCACAGTGCATGCACCACAGCAGCAAGCAACACCTGTTGCTCCACAGAGGCCCACAGCAAATGGGTGTGCTCTGCTAATGGGTCAGCACCCAGGGGATCCTGGGCAGGGCGCCGTCCTTCCTGTGGTGAAAGACCATGCTACACAGACGCCAGCTTATGTGGATGCTGCACAGTGGGTTCCCCATGGGGTAGGTCCCTGTCAGGTGCTACGGCAGTGGATCCCATGTCCGGATGCCCTAGGGCCCTGCTGCCTGCTGCTGCTGCCCTTCCTGCAGCTGAACGCTGTCCAGCACCTGTGCAGCCGCACCACCGCCACCACATGGCACTGCCATGGCAGTGCACACAGCAGCACCCGCAGTAGCAGTGGGCAGCTGTCCCACTGCTGTCAGGCTGCTGGGCACACTGCCTGTGATGGTACCTGGTATGGGCGTTTCCCCCACAACACCACCCATGCTGTCCAGGATCATGGTCAGGTCATCATCGGTGTTGGACCCCACCCTGATCTGTGTCTCCACACAGAGGACGCCATGGCTGGCATCCTGCAGAAATACAGCCAGGGCCTCATCTGACCCAATGCCCAGGACATCCAGCTGGACAGTGGTAGTGTGCTGCAGCCGATTGGGACCCAGCATGCCAGTGGTGCCGGATGGCTGGTTGTCCAGGGCTGGGCTTGCCTCCATGGCTGCTGCTGGTGCCCCATCCACCACATGCAGGTGTGCTGGTGCTGAAAGAGAAAACAGATGTGTTAGTAATGCAAGGCCCCCATCCCCCACCCGCCATCCCCCAAACCCCTCAGCCACTGCCTGCTGTGAGTGCCCAACATACATACCATGCAGTGATGGGCTTCCACCCATCTGAAAACCTCCACCTGGCACACCCTCCACAGTGATGGAGTGCATGGTGGCTGCCACCAACTCCTCCTTTGCCATGAGCTGTGGCACAGCAGCAGGCCCCCCTCGGGTGGCTGGCCAGGCTGCAAGTATGGCCACCACCTTCTCCTTGATGCGGCATTTATTGGTGCCCACCTTCTTAAGGCACTCCTGCACAGACCGCTGGTGGCTGCCCTGCTGGATGACACATGCCGCTACCTCTTCCCAGGCCACAGCCCTGGCCTGTGGTGTGCCTGTGGCACCACTGAGCAGTGGCTCCCTGTCAAGGTAGGCCTCGAACAGGGCATCCATCTGCTTCTGCCTTAGTAAAGTTGGGCCTCCATTTGCGAGCAGGCCCACACCCCTTACTCCCTTCATGCTCCGACATAGCATTACTGTGGACATAAACATGTGTGTCAGTGTCAGCAGCAGCCTACCCGATCCACCTTGCTGTGCTGGCTGGGCTCAGCAGCATGCGCAACTTACCTCAGATGGTTGCAATGCCAGTCCATGGCCTGTGCTGGTCTGTGGTGCTTTTATAGCGCAATGCATGCAAATGAGCATTGGCACAACGGTAATGACATGCTAATTTTTACAGTGTGCCATTTGCATGTGGTGGCTGAATATCGTGGACTTGCTCTGTGCACAATGGAACTGCTCTGGAGAAAGTCACGGCACAATGTCCAGGTATGCGCAGTGCGCAGGACTGTAATGCACATGCATCAGACTGTGTGCTACCGCCTATTGCGCACTGTGCACCCACTGCGCAGTAGGAACCATGGCACAGTGAGCACCATGGCTGCTATTGCTCACCAGCATACAGTGCACGAGTCGACCTCTGACCCCTACTGTGACCCTCTGACTCCCTTGGACACCACCACCATCATGTGCCTGTCAGGCCATGCCAATGTTGCGCATCTTTGGCAATGTGCGATTGGCGGACACAACGCATGCTTTCATGAGGCGTGCATTCCATGCACGTTGAGCACACATGTGCCTCTGGACACCATTTTGTCTACACACATCGCTGTCTGTAGAATGGCACAGCAGGAAGTTTGCCAGGCCCATAACTGGTCAGACATAGAACTGGTTAATCTAGTGGCCTGTGTGCAGCCACATGCACAGGGGCTGTTTGGCCAGGTGCTCCTGCAATGACCACAGACCGAAGTCTGGCAGGGCATTGCTGCCAGCCTGGTGCAGAGTACTGGGGTGGCCAGAACCAGAGAGCAATGCCACCACTGGTACGGTGACCTCATGCAGTGGGACCCGGAGTGCCTGTGACAGCTGCAGGCAGGCATCCACCAAGGGGCCATGCCACGGTCAGGTAAGTCAGCCCATGCTGCATGTGTGTGAAGTCCTGTACAGTGGTGATGGCTTGGCTGCATGGCATGCACTGCAGAGGGATACACAGTCGTCATGTGCATTGTGGTATGACATTACCAGCCACAGCTTTTGTTGTGTTACAGCCTTGCGGGACATGTCAGGCAGGAGCACATGCTGTGCACAGGGGTGGGGGTGATGGGCACATGCTGTGGGTGTTCTCTGATGTGTACCTGTCTTTGTTTAATTCCCAGGACCTGAAAACTGCTGCAGAATGAGAGTGGCAGGAACACCAGGGCCAGCCCAGCAGGCCACAGCAGGACCCAGCAGTGGTGCAGCAGCGCGACAGGTGCCAGTGGGGCCACAGAGGGCAGGTAGGCACTGTTTTTGTCCTGTGCATGGTACAGGCTGGTCAGCGGGGGAGTGGGTGGAGTCATGGCCACCAGTGCCATGTGCTGCAACAGCTGTGTGTTGCACTGTACGTGGTGCAAGCCACTGTGGGGAGGCCATTGCACATGTGTACCAGCTGTTGGTGGGATGGGTGTGCACCCGGCTGCCACTGGTGTTTGCTGTGGTGTTGCTGGTGCCCTGTGCCATGTGACTCTTGCTGTGCAGTCAGGTGGCCATTCGTCACTGTCATGGCATGCTGGGTTTCTGGTGGGCATTGGCCCACCCCCCCGTGGGTGGCCAGAGTGCCACTCCAGGGGTGTGTGTGCCCACTGCCCATTGCGCACAGTGGGTGTGCATGGTACCTTGGGACCTTGCACTGATTACTTGTCCTGTCCCTTGTCATAGGTATCCAGCAGAGGTCGAGGTTGCCCCTCTACTGTCAGCTGCTGTGCCAGATCATCCTAATAATGTCCACGACCATGGAGGCAGTCCAGCAGGTGCGCCAGCTCTTCCTAGTAGACTGGTGGTGATGGAGGTGCTAGGCAGTGGCATGGCATGGCCACCCTTAATTCCAGCACCAGCCTTTCCCTGCATCCCCTACTGTTCCTCCCATCCATCCCCTTCTCACTGTACAGTCCCTGTTCCCTGTCCTCTTCCCTCACTTTCCTACCCTTTCCCACCCCTTGCACTTGTATATAGTTGTTTATATTACAAATATTTTGACTTACCTGCATGTGTCAGTGTCTGTTTTGCAGCTGGCATGAGGAGCCATGCTGCAGTGGTGTGGTGTCTGTCTGTGTGGTGTGCATGTGTCGGTGTGCGGGTCATGCATCTGTAGTGCACTGCTGTGTGCTGTGGTGTGTCCCACAGCAGTGGTGTCCTGCCCCTTGGTTGGTGGCTCTGCCTTGTGGTGGCCATGGGGCAGCTGTCCGGGATGTGTAGCATGTGTGTGCTTGGCAGCATGGTCCTGGGCCTGGCTTGCTGGGGTCTGGGTGGGTGGGGCACAGCATATGGCTGGGAGGGACTCATTGTGGGCTCTCCATTGGCCATTGGTGCCAGCTATTGCCTGCTTTCTGTGCCATTGTTGAGTTCTGGAGTGGGGGTGTCTGGGTGCCTGTGTGTGCCCTGCTGGTGGTGACCACCCGTAGCCTGCCACTGTGCATCCCTGGCACTATCCCTGGGTGTATTCCTCTGCTGTTCCCCCTTCTTTTACTCTTCTGCTGTGCTCCCACCACTGCCTGGGGCTTCTCTTTGTGTGCCATGGCACATGTCTGGTTGCACTGTGACCCATGTCTGGTTGCGCCATGGTGCAGGTCTGGTTGCTCCTTGGCACAAGTCTGGTTGTGCAATGATGCATCTGTGCCATATTCAGCCATGTTGCACCAGCGCATTTCAGCATGTGCAACCTCTGAATATGGCACTCGCTGCACCATGGCGTATCGGATTTGCACTGCACCAGACTTGCGCCGGCCTTTGGCGCATTTCTGAATATCTGGCCCACAATATTTAGGTGTCACTTTAAATCGAGATATAGAAAGCTGTTTGAGCTAAATATATTAGCAGTAAAGAATAAGATTTACTCAGATTCAAGCAAATTGTCATCTCTCCCACACCTTTTAATGGGCTGTGTTAACATTATAAAAATAAAAGTATTACTAAGGATTCTCTTACTTTCATACTCTTCCTATTGAAATAGGAAAATTATTCTTTAAAGAAATTTCAAAAAAAGTTAAGAGAATTCCTGTGTCTTGAAAAGAGACTGAGATTGTCTTTAAAGAAATTATATATGTCACAAGAACGGGGGCTAAGTTTGCCAAATTTATAGTGCTACTACTGTATTTAGCCGCTCAAGTTGAACCTATATACTTTTGGCTGAAGCTATCAGATAAAGCTCCATCTTGGCTCACAAATGCAAGAAGTTCACCAAGTACTGTGTAAGTCTGTATTTGTAATCACTGTACTAGAACTGGATTTCTTAACGAAAGGCCAACATCATCAAATCTCAAGTTTTACTAAAACTTCAGCATTATCTTGGCAAAATATAAATTCTCTATTACGATACAAGCATAAAATATTAACTTTATCAACTTTATTCTTTTTTTAATTATCACTTTCCAATTTCAACAATTCCAAAAAGCTGGTTACAGGAAAACTTTGTATTAGTATAAAAATGTATATAGAAAGAATTAATTTGTAACCTTTGAATATCTCAGAGATTTACTAGACCAATAGGAAATTTTATAAAATATTTACATCTCAGCTAAATCACTAAACCTATGTAGATCCTCCCTCCATATGTTCTTCTTGAATATTTTATGCTGATTAAATTGCCAGATAAACTGATAAGGGGAATATACGCTTTAGCAAGGGACGGTAGGGCCATAGAGTTAACTTAATTGAGAAATACTTGGGAAGTAGACTTAGGGGGAGATATTCAGAGCAGTTCCACATGACACAATTGAGTTATGCTGGCACAACCACAGAATTGTGCTGCCAAGTGATATTCAAAAACAGTGGCTGCACAGTGCAAGTCCCATTGTGCCCTGGCATAAATATAATGTATGCAGCGCAAGTGTAGGGGGCATTCTCATGAATAAGTGGGGCAATGGTATATTCAACCAGAAAGCATGGCACAAGTGAGGAGCAAACCCCATAATGCACCACCAGACTTGAGCCTATAAAACACGCTCAAACACACAGACAGCAGATGCGCAACTCTGTGACCAGAGAGACAGACAGAGAAAGCCAGAGGGGGACACTACAGAGGGCAATGGAAAGTGCACCATTCCTAATGGAAGCAGTAATGAGGGGTGTGAGGAGGTGGGAGGAACACCAACATGGCCGATGAAGGGCCCGGCAGTGGTATGCCTGACACAGGTGGTACCATGCCTGTATCACATATGAAAACTACAGTGACACAGAAATAGTGGGCTGGTACCACCTGAACAGAGCAATTCTGAGGCAGCTCTGTAAGCTGTGCAGTGAGGAGATGCAGGCACCCACCAGACGTAGTCATGCCATGACAGTGGAGACCAAGGTGACCACTGTGATGTGCTTGCTTGCCACGGGCACCTTTCAAAGACCAACGGGGAATACCACAGGCATCACCCAGTCGGCCATGTCCAGCCTCTTCACGCAGTTCCTCAATGCTCTGCTGCCATGGTCTTTGGAGTTCATACATTTCCCCAGCATACAGGCAGAGTGTACAACAAACATGCAGGACTTCCACAGGTTGCACTCATGCCAGATGTGATCGGGACCATAGACTGCACCCCCATGGGCATCTGCACACCACCTGTGCCAGAGGACCCTGTACACATCAACAGGAAAGGCTACCCATCCATAAACTGCCAGGTGGTGTGCGATGCCACAGGGTGCATCATCAATGTCTGAGACACACACCCCAGGAGTGCACATGACACCTTCATCTGGCACAGCTCTGCCCTGTGCCATAGGATCGAAAGTGGGGACATCCCCATGGGCCACCTTATGGGTGAGTATGGCATTCACCAGGGTGCCTGGGAGCCACAGCCCTGGGGGTGAGGGAGGGCAGGCAGGGTGGGTGTGGAGGATTGGGCAGTGGGTGACAGGGAGCAGGAGGCAGCACAGTGCAGAGATAATCATGCCTTTCCCACACAGATGACAGCACATATCCCCTTAGGCCATGGCTACTCACCCATTACCAGTGACCGGCGTCCCCCATGGAGGACAGATGCAATGATGCACATGCAGTATCATCAGGTGTTTATTTGGCATGCTAAAGATGTGATTCTGTTGCCTAGACAGGTCAGGAGCTTCCCTACAATACAGCCCATCGAAAGCCTGTGGCATATTCCTGGTCGGCTGCATCCTGCACAACATGGCCATTGACCATGGGATAGTTGTTGAGGCTGATAAGGGCAACAGTAGCGGGGACAATGATGGCGATAGTCCAGAGGGTGGTGGGCAGCTGTCTCCAGGAAGAAGGGATCCTTGCCTGGTGCAGGAGGCAAGGAGGCACAGAGATACCTTTGCATGGGAGCATTATGGCTAATGCAGGTAAATGAAGTGAGACACATGAATGGGACACAAAGACCAACACACCACGCAGTGGCATGGACGTGCACAGTGGTACATATGCAGGGAAGGGGCGCACAACACACAAGGCAGAGTCACTGGCACATGGGTGCACACACACACACACACACACACACACACTGCACAGGCATGTGTTCGCGCGCACACACACACACACGCTGAGGTACATGGCATGGATCAGAAGCATGACACTGGTGCACAGGCCTCCCACATCTGGCGGAGTTCATCCATAAGCCTCACATTGCCCCTGTCCTGCTGCTCAGTCAGCTGGTGTACCTCTGCTTGCAGTGCATGCACCTCAGTGGCAAGCATCACCTGGTTCTCTACAGATGCCCACAGCAACCGAGTGTGCTCTGCCAGCTGCTTAGCATCCTGGGCCTCCTGGCCTCTCCACCGAGCCACTGGGGGAGACACAGCATGCTGCACAGCCTCCCACTCTGGTGGATGCTGCACAGTGGGCCATAAAGGAGGTGTGGTGTCAACAGGTGCACTGGCGGTGAACATTGTGTTGCACTGCCCTTTTGTACCTGCATCATGCTGCCACTGCCCACACATCTGCTGGATATTGCCCTGTGCTGCTGCAGCCACAAAAACACCACCACCCACGTCTGACACAGCAGTGGCACCACACACCACCATGCCAGTGAGGATGGGTGGCAGCTGTGCAGCTGCTGGACCAGCACTGGGCCCTGATGGTGCCTGTGCAGTAGCCAGTGGTGTGTCGGGCACCACCTCCCCTACACTGTGCAGTTTCAGGGTTATGCCATCATCGGTGTCAGACCCCACCCCAAGATGAGTATCTGCACACAGCACAGAAAGGCTGGCATCATGCAGGATCTCAGCCAGAGCATCGTCTGACCCCAGGCCTAGGACATCCACATGTCACACACTGCCAGGACATGGCCTGTCTCTGCTCTGGATGCCTGTGGATGTTGATGGTCTGGCATCCATGTCCGTGGCCATAGCCACCTCCATCTGGTCCTCCCCACAGAGGTGTGATGGTGCTGCAAGACAGAAATGGAAAGTTAGAGGTGTTCCATTGTCCATGTGTCCCCCCCATGCATGTCGCCATTGCCGCTTAACATCGTGGCACACTGAAAAGCTGTGTCCACACTCGCCTGTGGCATGCAGCATGGCAGCAGGCACCCCTGCATGTCCATGCCACACCTGGCAGATCTGTCTGTGGTGTTCATACTCACCATGCAGTGAGGGGCTGCCACCCATCTGGAATGCACCACCAGGCACACCCTTCACTGCCGAGCTGCTGATGGTGGCTGCCATGAGCTCCTCCGTGGACAACAGTGGTGGCACTGTGGCGGGCCACCACCAGTCACCCTGTGGGATGCCCATATGGCCACTACCTTCTCCTTGATGCACCTCTTGTCTGCGCCAACCTTTTTCCAGCACTTCTGCGCAGTGCGCTGGTGCCTGCCATGGGTGTTGACGTACCTTGCCACCTCCTCCCAGCCTGCTGACCACTCCTGCAGTGTACCCGTGGCACCACTGAGCAGGTCATCCCTGTCTAAATATGCCTCAAAGAGGGCATTCTGCTCTGCTGCTGTGAAGTTGGGCCTGCACTTGTGTGTAGGACCAGCACAGAGCTGCCCTCATCACACCCATGCCACACGTCCCAGCAGCATGGACAGCACGCATATGGGGCATGCGGCACAACACACATGCATGCTGTACCACCACCGCCCACATGTCATGGGGCAGCAGCAGCAGACAGCAGGTCAGGGTAGCATACACGTAATGCCATCTGCACAGTCCCATGACCACCATGGCCATGTGGGAAGCTGTGCCGGGGCTGATCAGCAGACGCAGGCTGTGCATCAGCCATGGGTGGGTGTCAGATGCCCCCAGGGGTTGATGTCTGGGATCATGACCGTGTCTGTGCAAGGGTGTAGAGGCAGCCAAACATGCCAGCCCCTGGGGTGTCTGGGAAGCCTACATACAATCCTGGCATCTGCTGTGAGGGGGTCACCAGACGCTGGGACCATGGGATGGACAGTGCACTGTGGGGGGTCCTCTGCACATTGGCAAAGCCCAGTGGCTGCCACCGACACAAGCCCGGCTGCAATGGCATCAGCATGAGGTCAACTGATGTGATTGTGGCCTCCCACATCTGGCAGAGTTCATCCATAAGCCTCGCATTGCCCCTGTCCTGCTGCTCAGCCAGCTTGCGCACCTCTGCCTGCAGTGCACGCACCTAGGGGGCAAGCATCACCTGGTTATCTACTGATGCCCACAGCAACTGGGTGTGCTTTGCCAACTTCTCAGCATCCTGGGCCTCCTGGCCTGTTCGTCGAACCGCTGGGGGTGACATGGCATGCTGCACAGCCTTCTGCTCTGGTGGACATTGCACAATGGGCCGTAAAGGGGGTACGGTGTCTACTGGTGCACCAGCGGTGAACACCATGTCATGCAGCCCATTGCTACCTGCATCCTGCTGCTGCTGCTGCTGCCCACCCATCTGCTGGGCATTGCCCTGCACTGCTGCGGCCACAACAGCACCACCACCCACACCGGACACTGCAGTGGCACCACACACCACCATGCCAATGGGGATGGGTGGCTGCTGTGCAGCTACAGGACCATCACTGGGCCCTGATGGTGCCTGTGAAGCAGCCAGGGGTGTGTCAGGCACCACCTCCCCTATGCTGTACAGTATCAGGGTTATGTCATCATTGGTGTCAGACCCCACCCCAAGCTGAGCATCCACACACAGCACAGACAGGCTAGCATCATGGAGGATCTCAGCTAGGGCATCGTCCAACCCCAGGACTAGGACATCCACATGCCCTACACTGCCAGAACGTGGCCTGTCTCTGCTCTGGATGCCTGTGGATGTTGATGGTCTGAATCCATGTCCGTGGCCGTGGTCACCTCCACCTGGTCCTCCCCACTGAGGTGTGATGGTGCTGCAAGACAGAAACGGAGAGTTAGTGGTGTTAGATTGTCCATGCACCCCACTGTGCATGTCACTGTTGCCCCTTGCCATTGTGGTGCACTGCAAGGCTACGTCCACACTCACCTGTGGCATGCAGCACAACAGCAGGCATACCTGTATGTCCATCCCACACCTGGCAGGTCTGTTTGTGGTGTGCATACTCAACGTGCAGTTAGGGGCTGCCACTCATCTGGAATCCACCACCAGGTACACCCTTAACTGCTGTGCAGCTGATGGTTGCTTCCATGAGCTCCTCTGTGGCTTACAGTGGTGGCACTGTGTGCAGGCCACTGCCGGTCACCCTGTGGGATCCCTGTATGGCCACCACCTTCTCCTTGGTGCACCTTTTGTCTGTACCAACCTTTTTCTGGCACTCCCTGCGCAGTGTGCTGTTGCCTGCCATGGGTGTTGACATACTGTGCCACCTCCTCCCAGCCTACCGACTGCTCCTGCTGTGTACCCATGGCACCACTGAGCAGGTACTCCCTGTCTAAATATGCCTCAAAGAGGGCATTCTGCTTTGCTGCTGTGAAGTTGGGCCTCCTCTCCATCATTAGCCGACATTCCACCACCTGTGAACATGAAAAGCATAGTGGGTCAGTGTCAGCACGGCCCTTTGCAGCCCACTGTCGCAGTGTTGTTTTAGGCTTCTGTTCATCCACGTTGCAAGGCACTTACCTAAACAGTTGCAATACTGGTCTGTGACCTGTGCTGTTCTGTGGTGGTTATAAGGTGCATCACATGCAAAAGAGCCTGTGTGCAATGGTAATGATATGCTAATGGACCCTACTGAGCCACGCATTGGCTGATGAGGTGATTTGCATATGGTTGCTGAATATTGCAAATTTTCACCGTGCACAGTTGGAATGTGCCAGAGCAACTCCGTGGTGCATTACTGGCACATGAGTGGTGCACGCGTCACAGTGCACATGTGCACAACATGCAGTGTTAGCTTATTACCAGTGATTCTGCGTACCATGCATGATGCTGTGCTCATTATGCATGCAGTGCTGGGATGGCATCGCACATGTGCGCGGTGCCAGACAGTGGCTCCTATCACTCAGATGTGTACTGTTCGTGGGGTGATGACCTATGACCCCTGGGTCGTATGCATGACCCCATGCATCCACTTGGTCACAGTGTGGTGCGCTTGCCCATGAGTAAACTATTCACCAGCACTGTGCAGTGTGGTCATGCATCCCCATGATGCTCATTTGCATCCTGGCATTTGTGATCATGCAGCATGCACATGTGGCCACCACGTGTGCATTTTCTCAGCCATTCACACAGGCATTGCTCCTGCGCTCTGAAGCCATGGCACACAGCAGGGACAGGTGTGCAATCAACTGGTCGGACCTTGAGCTGGTCAACCTTGTGGTTGTGGTGCAGCCATTTAAGGGGCAGATTTTTGGACAGGTAACCCTCCAGCAGGCCAGGGTGCCATGTGTCAGTGAGTCTCTGAGGCTCTGGAGAGGAGGATGGGGGTGACCAGGACCCCAGAACAGTGCCACCACAGGTACAGGGACCTGCACAGGAGAGCCTCAGAGTGGTTGCGCTGGATGCAGGTGTGCATCCAGCATGGTGCAGTGCCACAGCCAGGTTGGTATGTGCATGTGGCATGTTTGCAAGAGTGGTCTACTGTAGTGTTTGTAGAGCTGCGTGGCATGGTCCACAGCAGGGGTATGACACAGTCCTGGCGGGCACTGTGCATCGTGCATACCTGCTGTGCATGTTGCAGTTATGCTGGTATGGGGGCCTCAGGACAGACAGCGACATGCCCAGCACCATACGGGCTGTGTGGTGGTGGGGGGCTCTCCATATGTGCTTGTGTACTGATGTCCTCCTCTCTTCAATTCTTCCACAGGGCCAGAGGACTGCAGGTGGGCCAGGGTGGCCACGGCAGTCAGGGGACACCCCAGTAGGGATCAGTAGGCAGCATCCACTGCACAGTGCAGGGCAGGTAAGCTTTGTCGTATTACTTGTATGTGTCTCTTTGGGATAGCAGTGAGGACAGGGTCTGGCCATGGTCACCTCAGCCATGTGCCTGCACAGCCATGTTTGGCGCATTGTCCATTGTGTGTGCTACTGTGGTACATCCCTTGGCCTCCATGTTCTGGCTGGTGGGGGGGGTTGCACGGCTTCCACCGCATGTGCTGTGGCAGTGCTTTCACTCTGTGCCATGTGACCATGCCCATGTGGTCATGTGCACCCTGCCATGCATCATCAACCTGTCTGCACCACTGTGATGTGCCATGTGGATGGATGGGATGGGTCTCCATGCGAGGGTCCATTGTGGTCTCTCCAGAGGTGTGTGCCCCCACTGTCCACTGCATGCTGTGGGTGGCAGGGGTCTTTGGGGCATTGCACTAATTGCCTGTCCTATCCCTTCCCCAAGTGAATGACAGATGGTGGGCCGGAGGGGAGTGAGGCCACAGTTGCAGGCCCTTACCAGGATCCTGCTTGTGCAGTGGAGGGTCCTGGCAGTCCTGCAGAGAAACATATGGAGACGGCAGCCATCTGGAGGTCCTTGGAGTGACATGGGCCAGCTGGCCATGAAGGGCACTAGGCCATCACTGTAGATAGTTTCTTTCCCATGCTTTCCCTATTTCCCTGCAGTTCCCCATACTGTTGTAGAGCCCCAGTTTCCAGCCCCATCCTACCTTCTACCTCCCCTGTCCCTGACCATTTGTTCACTTGTTTGTTGTTCAGATTTTATATTGTCATAAAGCATTTATTTTGCTACCTGCCTATGTCCATGTCTGCTTTGTGGGTGGTTTGTGTAGCTATGCTGCAGAAATCAGGTGTTGGTCCATGGTGTAAGTGCAGGGGGGCATGTGTGGGGTTTCTGAGGGTTTCATGTTGTATCCAGTGGTGTTTCACATGGTGGTGGGAGCTGTATCCCAGGTTCAGTAGTTTGTTATGTCTCTTCACAGTCAAAGTGGGGATTTGGTCTAGTGTGGGCAGGCGGGGGGTGATATGCACATGGACATAGATGTTTTGGGGACCTGGACCATCTGCTGGGGATTGGACATCTGTGTACACTGTTGCAATTCCAGTCACATAGGGAGTGGCCACCTGCCTGGGGCATGCATCCTTTGATGCTTGCCACCGGTGCTGCCTGTGGGTCTGGGGTACCTGGGTGTGCTTGTGTCCAGGAACACAGGGGTTGACACCCACTGTGGCCAGGCATTGCTCACAGCTGGCAGGCTGGTGGCCTGCATGGGAGGAGGGCTTCGCTGGTGGGCTTGCATTGGCCATTGTCCCCATCTGTCACCTGCTGGTCAGGCCACCATTGGATTCTGGGGTGCAGGTCTGGGGAATGTTCCTATCATACAGCCATGGACCAGCTGTGGTGGGTGCAGTGCACAGCACCTCTGTTGGTGGCTGTGCACCATTCCCTGGTGCCCTGTGTTTCATCCAGATCAGTGCTTCTGTGTACTCTGGTGTACCCTGCAGGTAGGGTCCTGTGCCCCTTGTGCCTGTGCTTCCTTGGCTGTATGCCTCTGGGCCTGTTGTTCATGCCCTGCTCACTGGGTTTGTGCTCAGGTCTGCTCTGCGCATCCATGGTTGCACCGGTGCATCTCTGGTTGCGCCATGGTGCATCTTTTCCACATTCAGCGGGCTTGCGCTGGCGCATTTCCGGTGGCTCATCTTTTGACTATGGCTCCCGATGTGCCATGACACATCTGGCTTGTGCCGCCTCAGACTTGTGCCACCATGTGACACATTTCTGAATAACTCCCCCTTAGTAGTTAGTGTTATAGAGCAACAATGGAGGGATATTATATTTTCTGTTACTGCAATTCCACAAAACAAAATTAAGATATATACAACATCATTCATAGAATTTATTATACTCCTGAAAGATTACGCATATTTAATGCATCAATCCCTGAATTCTGTTCAAGATGTGTGGAGAGTAGGGTACCAATCTTCATATGTTTGCCACAGATACAGCATCTCTCTCAGTATTGGGATAAAATATTTCAATTTTTATTGTGTATCTTTAAGATGAATGTTCCTTTTGATCCCAGAATTATTGTGTTGGGATTTACAGATGAAACTGTCATACCCCATCATTCTTATAAACTTTTGGTACTTTTGATGACAATAGTAAAAAAAATAATATAATTACAGTAGAAAGATCCAAACCCACCTGCATTTGAGAAATTCTTGAGCATGACAATGAATGTTTTAAAAATAGAACACATTACTCAGTCCTAAGAGAAAATGGGAAATTTGAATTAATATGACAACTGTTTTTATAGGTATTACAAAATAAGTAATATTAGTATTAACATTTCTCTTCTGTCTCGAGCTCTTCTTTCTTCCTCTTTACTTCTTTATTTTTTTCTCTTTTCTTCTTATTTTTCTGTATATCAAGCAAGTGTGTCTTGGGTTGCTCTTACTAGTCAGACTACAAATTTAGGTATACGATGAATGTGTTGGAGTAATCTGATATGTGTCTTTTAACTTGGGTGGGTCCCCCTCCCAAAAGAATGGCCAGATATGATGATGACACTTCTAACCCCACAAAGATAAAAAAAGATCCAGGGGAAATAGCAAGAACTATTTCACCAAGAAAGTGGTGCACATTTGGAATAGACTTTCAAAGAAGAAGTGTTGGACGACAAAAGAAGGATTCTGAGTACCGCCGAAATATAAATTGCTGTAATATTGCAAAAGACTGCCTCACAAATATTTGAAATTTTATTGAAATACAGCACCCTCTAAACCAAAAAGAAATGCCACTTAATCATTATCATGCAATTGAAATACCTTTATCTGTATACATCTAGCTTCCTTGTGCAAATAGTGCAATAAATTACAGAGCATCAGAGAATTAGCTAGCCTGGTGCCCCACTGTCAGTGTCCCTCATTATTCATTTGGGGGCCTCTGACAAAGACTAAGGGCCACACAAAATGCCTTGGAAAAAAAATGGTGACATATTATTCACAATGAGTTGGTAAGGGAAGAAATTGATGACTCAGTGCATAACTCTCAACTGTCCCTGATTATGAACCCCATTTTACCCCTTAGAACTGCTTTGTTCCTTACCCATCCTTCATGGACAAGGTACTGCCCACACACAGAAGGTAATGTAAATTCAAGCTTGAAAGCAGAAAATCATAACTAGTGATGGGCGAAGTGGGGTCAATCTGCTCTGTGAAGCGATTCACTGAGCAAAGGTGGATTCGCGGAGTGCTCCGCAACGTGAAGCAGAGTACTTTGAGCTCTAATAAGGAACGCGAAGTCCATTAGGAACAATGACTTCACGTTACTCCGCCTCCCTACTCTGCCAATTTTAAAGTGAAATGCATTGTGGCCAGTGCACTTCGCCTCACTTCTCCTTGCTTTTGAGCTCCAAAGGCAAATTTTACAGTGATTCATGGGATTTCAGGTCACATGGGCTCTATATTGATCTCACAGCCTCAGTTCGGGGTAGTATTAGTAGGAAGGAGTAAGAGGCAGTGTGCTCTGATAGCTGTCTGTGATAGGAATCTTGTAAAAGCTGTTCAGAAAGCATTTTTGCTTTTTTGGGGGGGATCCAACTTTAGTTCATCGATTGTAGGAAACCCTCCTGTGCTCATATCATGGAGTGTTTTTGTTTTTGTGTGGATTTTGAATGTTAATTTACAACATTGAGTGTGTGTGGTGAAAAACAGTGAAAGTGTGCTTTGGGGGAAGGGCGTATCTGTGGTGTAGATAGATTTAAGTTGGAGAAATAGTGATTTCTTTGTTTTTTGGTTATATTTTTGTTATATAACTGACTGTGTTAATGTACACGCAGTAATATTGTCAGTAATAGTAAAACTGTTTTTTCTGTTTGTTGTGTGGATGTGGTGCAGCAGTTCATAAGTTCAAGTTGTTTAAATTACAAATTTACAATACGTAACGTGGCATAGTACTGAACTTTTGCATTTGCGGTACATTCTTCGTTCAGAATTGTACACAAACTGTTCTGTGTGTGAGTGTGTGTGCAGTGTCATGTGCATCAAATAATACACTTTTTATTGTGCCACAGACTAGTGTAATTGAAAGTGCAGCAGTGTGAACCTGCTATCCAGTGCAGCTGCCTGATTTAGTACTGCAATCGTGGTATTTGTTCTTAGTTTTGCTGCTTGTAGTGCTGTAAAAATCAGCACTGTCTGTATTCAGTGCTCCCCACACCCACCCCCACGTTCAAATGGTATTTTTTTACCAGATTGGATTGTTTTTGTGACCTCATCAGCACCACTGGTTACTGAAGTTGTTTTAAATCCATGACAGTCTCATAGTAGTCTCTTATCTGCTGCTGAAGCCACAGTTGTTTATTTGGCTTCACATCCAGCGTCCCTCCAATCAGAGAGTGAACATATCAAAATCTGAATTTGGTTATAATATTTGTGGTTTATCCCCCAAAATGCCTGCAAAGAGACGTGCAAGCAAAGCTGTTTCTGGCCATGGCAATGTTGGCAGTAAGATGGTCTGTGGGCATGGTAGTAGTAGCACGCAGACACAGAAGTGCATTGCTGATGAGGAAAGGTATTTCTCCTGCAATGTTTTTACAGCCCAATCAGTAGCTTCACTCATAGTTGGAGGAGATGATGTTTTCCCAGCCGGTGGTGTTAGTGTTACTGGTGTTAGTGGTGGTGGAGGTAGTATTAGTATTGTTGCATCAAGTTCTAATTCCGACCAGTGTACCATATCCAAAAATATTGAGTGTGAAGCAGTGCAAGTGAGTGGCAGCATAGATGATGTCATCATACTTCCCAGTAACATCCCAGTAACTGAACCTGAGGATTCTGATGATCATGTCAACAATAGCATACAATGTGATATTCCATCCACCGTGGCACTTAACATCACGCATTTTCCATGTGGTGATTCACAGTGTGGTGAAAAAATATCAGGTGATGGTGGTGTAGATGCTGATGATGAATGTGATGATGATGATTATGTTGCTGTTGTTGCAACATGCAGTCCACATGTTAGCATCCAAGCAGAAAATGTGGATGTGTGTGACGTTGATGAATATGGTGATGATGTAATTGACCCCAGTTGGGAACTGGAGAAAAAGAAATTAAAAGTGGCCGGTTCTGAGTCTGTTTGCAGGAATCCCCCCCTGTAAAAACTTGTAATCTACTGGTTTTAGATGATGATGCTGATGATGATGATGGCCCATTAATCAATATGATAGGTAGTCGTGGTGGTCAGTTGCAGTCCAGGTGTGCAGTGCCCAAAACGTCACGTGACCCCCCCCCCCACTTCAGTGCTTAAAATAACAGACTTAAATAAGCCACATCATGGACATGTTAAAAGCAGAGCATCACAATCCCTTATTTGGGATTTTTTTGTTCAAGATGCAAATGATGATTCAATTGCAATCTGCCAGGTTTGCCATGTGCGTGTGAGTCGAGATAAAAAGGGGAGCCATCTGGTGACAGGAGGACAGCATATGCATCTTAAGAATAGGCACTTGGCACTGTGGACCCAGCACAGGCTGGCAGCTAATACCAGACTGGGGCATTCACCCGTATCACTGGCAACCATAGCCAGCATGTTATCCCCTTCCATGACTGTTAAGCCCAGTAGGAAATTAAACGTGTGCAGTAGTACGGGAATAAGAGCAGAGGATTACCACAGGCATGATGAGGTGGAGGAACATAATCCAAAATGTAAAGTCCCATCCAGGACATACTTTTCTACCAGTGCTGTCCACGAGTTGTTCCACACTGTGTCTGACTCAGTAAGACATGCCCTTCAACATTCCTCCTCTCCATTCAGCCATTTAAGTATGGATATATGGACAAGTGGCAATGCAGCAGGGAGTTCATATATGTGTATAACTGCACACTGGGCGCAGGTGCTGGGGGTTGTTTGTGATGTTGGTAGTATGAATAATCAGTGCAGTAAGGTGAATTGTCACGGTAGCAATCTTCCAGGAATTCGACAGCATGAAACGATTGCTGTGCACAGTGTGACCTCTTCACACACTGGTGAGAACATGTTGGACATGGTACTGACTGAAACTGACAAATGGCTAAACTCTCTGTCCCTGACAGCTGGGTTCATAGCAAGTGACAATGGGTCAAATGTGGTGAAATGCATCACGAATGGCATTTTTTTTTCGTGTTCCATGCATGGCCCACTGTTTAAATCTTGAAGTTCAGGAGTTTCTGCAGCACCCTGATATAAAGGAAATGCTAACCATTGCACAACGTATCTGCTCTCATGTTTCAAGATCTGGAAAGACCCGTGACCAGCTGCGGCAGTTGCAGATATAAAACAGCCTGCCTCAGCACCGCTTGAAGCTGGAAGTTGTCACCCAACAGAACTCCACTTTATACATGTCAGAGAGGTTGTATGAACAATACAAAGGCATCTCAGCATATCTTGTTATGCACACTAGCCGTGACAGTTCTGGGGCCTCTATGTCTATGACGACTGAACAGTCGCGCCTCATGGACTATGTAATAACAATTTTGCAGCCTTTTGAACATGCCACACAGGCAGTGAGTGGTGAGTCTGCCTCCATTAGCCAATCAATTCCACTGCTGCAAGTGCTGAGGCAGACATTGGTGAATGTACAGCATAGACTTGATGTTGCCAGAGACGGTGGTAGCAGTATGTTGCTGCAACACATGCTGACAGTATTCGACCAGCATCGTCACATTGTGAGCATTCAGTGTAGTGACAACTTTGCCATTGCAACAATGCTGGACCATGATACAAATGTGGAATTGCATCAGTACTGGAGGGAGGGCCTGAACAGGTAAAAAATATCAGTGGTCAACTGGTGCACTTGGTTCATGGGGCACTGAAGTTAAGTGCCAAGGTCAGCAAACCTCAGCAGCATAATCTGGCTGAAGGTGTACCTGGAGGACCATCAAGCATACCCTGCAAGGGGAAGGGGACTGCAGTTCCAGGTGGTCTGTCATCCAAAGTAGCTGGCGTCAACCCACTTTGGGAGGCTTTGTCCCAAGTGGGTATTTGTGAAATAAATGATCCGGGAGAACAGGATGATGCATCAACAATTGGACTTAGTGCGGCACAGAGAATGGTTGATTCATATTTGTCTGAAAACAGGCATCTGGCAATAACCAGAGATCCTCTTTTGTACTGGAGTGGAAAGGTCAGTGAATGGCCAGAGCTGACTGCAGTGGCACTGAAGTACCTCACATGCCCACCTTCCAGTGTAAGTGTTGAGAGGATATTCAGCTCAGCAGGTGCAATAGTCAGGGATCGTTGGACAAACCTGTATCCTGCTAATGTTAGTTTGCTAACATTCATTACAATGAATGAGAGGCACTTACCAGCAGAGACTGCAACCTCGGTATTCGTACCCCAGCCTAGTCATGGTGGTCTTGCTGATGTGGAAATGGATCATCCTGGTGACACTGGCAGTGGCTGCATGAAACGGCTCACCACTGACTTAGATGATGACACAATGGAGAAAGAATTTCCCAGTGGTCAGACTTCAGACATCGATGACTGTGAGGGCAGCTTTCTTTATAAGGATGATGACGTGGTTAATGTTGGCAGGCTTTAAGTTTTTAAAAGGCGGTGTGCCCCCCCGGTCCATCACCACCGGGACTAATGTTAGCCACTGACACCATGAGTCTGTTTGCCCCCTGAACCACCACTACCAGGACTGATGTTAGCCATTGCCACCATGAGTCTGTCTGCACCCTGGACCACCATCACCGGGACTGATGTTAGTCACTGCCACCATGAGTCTGTCTGCCCCCTGGACCACCACCAACGGGTCTGATGTTAGCCACTGCCACCATGAGTCTGTCAGCCCCTCTGGATCACCACCACTGGGACTGATGTTAGCCACTACCACCATGAGTCTGTCTGCCCCCTGGACTACCACCACCAGGACTGATGTTAGCCACTGCCACCACTGAGCCTGAGTCTGTCCAGACCACCACATCCATCAGCCAGAGACACAAAGCTTCTTAATATTTAAACCATAAAGTGAGTATGTGTACTCATGTTTGTTATGCTGCTTCACTTCCTTTAGTTGTATGTTTTGCTTTCTGTAGCTTTTCAGAGCCTCAATGGTAAAACACAGTACACTTCTTTTGTTTCTTTTACAGGGTAAAAAAAAAGGCTTCATCGCTAAAACTCGTTGGGAATGGTACTGTAGCTGTACTGTACAGACAGGAAGTGATGTAATATCCATGTGAAATCCATTCTGGTAAGTATGAAGATTGTATTTCATCCATTTCATTGTTTTGTAAAAACTGCAGCAAATATTGCACACAGGTTGTGTTAGTTGACAAGATGCAGGTTTCAAATGTAACTTGACTTTAGGGATTGAGATTTGAGAACCAGGGAGGGACACATAACAATTAAGTTGTAAGAAGTCATTCATTTCTTTTTTTAGGAAACTTCCAAATGCTTTGTTGTTCTGACAAAGTGGCCTTATCCAAACAAGTTCTTCAACATCAGCCCCCCCCCCGGGCTCGGCGCACATGCAACATGCAGAAGTCATTTCATTAGATGACCATGACCATCACTAAGAACCAGACTCGAGAAGGATGCAGATGAAATCTGTAAAGAAGTAACAAATTAAGAAACCATTACAGACAAACCTGCAAATATGCTTCCCCCCACCCCAAAAAAATAAATACTTATCTTCATGTGCTTGAGAGTTATCCATTGCAAATTTCTACCCAAAACATTCTCATTGAGCACTGGAATGTGTACACCAACAGTATCTGTGACCTGTGATACAGAACAATGCCATGAGTACATGTCCATGTCAACCCCCCTCACCTACAAAATACAGAAATATATATCTATATATATCAACTCACCAAGGCTACTATTAGTGTACAGACAAAGGGCACCCTTCCATCCAGTTGAGATAATCACATTGCATTTGCTCGAATCGCAGCACACATTGGACCAGCAACAGTTCGCTCACAGTCATCATTTTATTCTGGGCACTGCGTGCATGAGTGACTGCGCAATAAATTCTGGGGGACTTCGTACGTGCTGAAACAATCCCATTTCACTTTGTTACCACTTGTCAATTTTCTGGACACAAGGTGGATGCATTTTGGGCATGCAGAAAAAATCTGGGGACTCTGTGCCACTACTGCGCGCATGACTGAGTGCGCCATTAATTCTGGGGGACTTTTATGTGCTGAAACAGTCTCATTTCACTGTGTTACCACTTGTCAATTTTCTGGACACAAGGTGGATGCATTTTGGGCATGCAGAAAAAAATCTGGGGACTCTAGTGTGACCACTGCACGCATGAGTGACTGTGCAATAAATTCTGGGGGACTTTGCATGTGGTGTGACAATCCCATTTCACTTTCTTAGCACTTGTCAATTTTCTGGACAGAAGACAGATGCATTTTGTGTGTTGTGATTGTGAGCACATAATGTCATACTTAAATTACAAATTAAAGCAGCATTGCAACAATGTGCTGACAATTTTGACCTATAGTTTTTTATGCTATTTTACATTGACGCCGTTGCCGGCCACTAGTTACCTCATGGCTTGTATGATACCCTTCTTTTCACAAATTTGTGTCTGCTTTACTACTATTTCTCATGTCTGAAAATAAAAAAGGAGCACGCCATTTAATATTATTCTGACCAGGTTCTTATCACTATTTGCAGCAGTTTTTGAACAACTATTGTTCTGTGATGTCATAAAACACTGCCTGCTGCATAATTGTTAATTTGATGACAGAAGTAATATATAACAACTGATGGAGAAAAACAGCACAAAATACTGACGAAGACCTGGTCTGCACCATATTAAAAGGAGTGTTCCTTTTATTATCTCACACATGAAAAAAGTACTAAAGCAGACTTAAATACTGGAAAGAATAGTATCATATAAGTCAGGATGTAAGTAAAGTGGCAATGTAAAATAGCATAAAAAAGTATAGGTCAAAATGTTCAACAGATTGTTTATTTATTTATTTATTTATTTTTTTTTTAATTTAAACAGCAGTTTGGAAAATCTTTGAGCCATAGGCTCATTTACAAAGGTACCTTGTCACAGTAAGACAAACAAAAATACACAGTATAACAGTACAACACATAAGTATAACAGTAAATTAAGACATAGATACAAACAAGCTGGTACAGGTAGGATGGATGCAAACAATACCAGAGTTATATTGTCCTTAGCAGCTTAGTAATAAGCTTTGTCATAAGTATTGAGTACGCTTTGACTAGTGGCAATTACAGCATCGGGTGTTAATAAGTGGTTACGTAAGGAAGTTTTGAAGCACGATATAGTTGGAGCTTCGGAGATGGAGGGGGGCAGTGTGTTGAACCAGGAGGGGGCCCTAAAGCTGAAGGCTCTTTGGCCATGAGAGGTCCTAGCTTTAGAGATAACAAGAGAGGTTTTCCCAGAGGTCCGAGTATGAACTAGTGGGACAGAGCGGCATATGGTGGTGGTCAATCCTGGTGGGGCTAGCCCAAGGAGGGTCTTTTTTGTAAGGGTACAGGTCAGATATTTGAGGTGCTCGTCAAGATCAAGTACCAGCGCTTTAGTGTACAGTAGACAGGTGTGTGTCAGCCTAGGTGCTCCAGTAATTAACCTGCAGGCCTTATTCAGAGTAGTGCGAATTTTATGGAGTGCGGTCTGATCAGCAGCACCAGACACCAGCAGTCCATAGTCCACTAGGGACAGGATAGAGGAGGTGACTGCGAGTCCGAGAGCCTCGGGGAGGCAGTGTTTATACCGATGTAAGATGCCCAATCGGATATTAGTGGCAGTGGCTAGGGCAGCTGATGTGTTCATGGAAGGAGAGGAGGGTCAAAATGGATCCCTAGGTATTTATAGGAGCAAACTTGTTCGAGTGGGAAAGAGGACCCAGAGTGAATGAGGAGTTTGAAGTTGCAGGACTTGTTTTGGGGATGAGTGAAGAACATGGTTTTTGGTTTTTTAAGATTTATCACCAATCTATGTTCCTTGAACCAGCCCTTGGCTTCAGTGAAGGACTTCTGCAGCGAGTCCTGGAGGGCAATAGGGTTATGGCTTGAGGCAAAGATGACTGCATCATCAATGTACAATAGAATGTTCCCCGAGCAAGAGCATGGAAGGGTGCTAAGGTAAAGGGAGAATAGTAAGGGGCCCAGAATGGAGCTCTGGGGAACCCCAGAAAAGATGGGACAGATGTCTGAGTAGGTCCCATTAATTTTTACATGCTGTGAGCGGTCAGACAGATAACTGGTGCACCAGGAGATAGGCCCAGCAGCAAAACCAGAGAGACTAAGGGCATCAAGAAGGAGGGGTGGGAGACAGTGTCGAAAGCTTCGAGAGAGGTCAATGAAGACAGCACCAGCCAGAGAACCAGTGTCTAAGGAGGAGTGGAGAAAGTTGGAGAACTCTAGGAGGGCTGTGTTGGTACTGTGGCCGCTGGGAAGCCATGCTGCTCAGGACAAAGGACATTGTTGTAGGTGGATAGGTAGTCAGAGATTTGAGAGGCCACCACTTTTCAAGGCCTTGGAGAGAGAGGAGAGAGAATGGAGATCGGTCAATAGTTTACAGCCACAGTCCCTATCACCACCTTTAAAGATAGGGGTGACAGTGGCAACTTTCAGGCAGTTGGAACCTTCCCAGGCAAAGAGAGTGGTTGATGAGGCATGTGATCGGGTAAGGACTGTGTCTAAGACCAGCCGTGAGGATACACGGATCAGGGTGTCACTGCCTGTACTTATTACTCTTGAGGGCAGTGACAAGGTGCGGCCTAAGTTCTTGGGCAGAAACATGGCAGAGGAGAAAATAAGGGAGAGAAAGATTTCGGCAGGTGCTGGGGAGGAGGGTCAAAAATTTGTAGGGAGGATAGGGCTAAGGTCAGTGAATGAGGTGTTGAGGTGGTTGGCTATGAGGGCTGGGTCTGAGGAGATCACACCATTAATGTTGATCTGGGTGGGTGGGGGGGTGCACTCCCATTTAACTGTTTAATGTTATCCCAGAAGGTTCTGGGGTTCCCCCATGAGGCAGTGAGTGAGGACCGATAGTGCTCAGACTTGGTCTTTCTGATGGCCCGAGTGCACTTGTTTTGGGCGGCAGCATATAACCGCCTGTCATTGGGCCGGCCAGTCTCAATGGCACAGTGCCATAGGTTGTCCCTATGTTTGAGCTGGTGGATCAAAGCTGGGGTTACCCAGGGGGCATTCTTCCATTTAGAACGGGGAGTCAACATTGGGGCAAAGATATCACAGGCATTATTAAAAGTTTGGGTAAAGAAGGAGAGAGCTGTGTTGATGTCAGGAGTTGCCTGTGTAGGAGACCAGTCAATTTCGGACAGAAGTTCCTTAGTTTTATTAGTCCACCAGGTATTAGGCGCCATCATGTGGACTGTGCTATGGGTTTAGGGACTGAGGATGACCAGTGGAATAGGAATGGGGAGTGATCGCTGAGAGAGTCTGGGAGGACTTGTACATTGGGGATCCGATTAGGGCGGTTGGTGAGTACCACATCAAGCAGGGTACTGGAGCCTCTCTTGGGGTTAGTCCTGGTATGGTGGGTAACTAGTTGTGTTAGGTCTATTGCTGAAAAGGGGTCTCTGGTAGAGGAGGAGGAGGAGGGGCTGAGCCAGTTGACATTTAAGTCACCCACCAGAATTTGATCAGCGGAAGGAGGTAGAGAGGTAAGGTATTCTGTAAGAGAGACAATGGCCTGCATTTGGTCCCTGGGGGGCACGTATGCAGTAGTCAGATAAAGGGGTCCCTTTAAAGGGTCAGGGGTTAGTTTCAGCATAAGCGCCTGGGCCCTGGAGTCAAGGATGGGAGTGGGCAGGGCTAGTACGGGGAGAGATTCCTTGACATAAATAGCGCAGCCGTCACCCCATCTCCCAACACGGTCGGACCGGAAAAGGATGAAACTAGGAAGGGAGACTAGGGAGTCAGGGGAGGATTTCGACAGCCAAGTCTCAACCAGGGTGATGACATCAGGGTTAATTGATGTGACCAGGCATTGTAGTGAGTCAAACTTTTTTAGGAGGCTACAGATATTCATGGAGACCATGCATAGGCCTGTGGTGCGAGTTGGGGAGCTCCTGGGAACCGGGCCAGGGTTTGGATGAATGTTCCCCGACAGGAGTAGTAGCATGACTAACACCCTGGCTGGGAGATGGTGAGAGGTTTTCCTACGATTGACATGAGGGGAGGGAGGCTAAGGGAGCAGGGGGTGGGCAGGGAGGTACAGGAGGGAAAGCAAGAATAAGAAGACACCCAGATGTGCCTGAAGTGAAGAGAAAGCTAGGGGGAGGGCAGGGAGGATGGGGACACACAGAGGTCCCAAGGGGCAGGAGAGCAGGTTCAGGAGCAAGGGGAGGCAGGGGTGCCAGGGCACAGTGTGGACTAGCAGATGGGTAAGTGGGTAAGTGCACTGCTAGTGGGGATAGGCACAGGCAGCGCGTGAGGCAGGGCCAATACATTGTGGTGAGCAAGATCCCAGGGAAGTAGTGCTGTACAGGTAGGAGTAGGAAGTAGTGAGGGAGCATAGGTCCCTCTAGTGGCCAGAAGGTATAACCTGCAAATGGGAAAGTGGGGAGATAGGTTCTGGGCAACAAGATGTGATGTCACCGGATGTGATGTCACGGTTGCACTACTGCTTTAAAGAGATTCACTAAGTTACATAGTTATGGATTATTGCACCCAATACATTGGTGCCTAACCTCCAAGGGAATCTTTCTTGTGCCACATGTCATTAAATAGTGCAATACTTTTCTGGCAAAAACGTTCATAATTTTGGTAAAATGGGTCCCAGAGGACTTCCTATTCTGAAGAGCCGCCCAAGTTCCACTCCCGAGCTCAGCAACGTTGTGGTGAGAAGTGGGCATGTTTCAACTAACAAGAGCCTTGTTAGTGGAAACGTGCCCATGTTTCACCACAAACTGACCATTATAACATAAAGAAACATACAGAAACTGCCGGCCATTCACTATAATAAAGCATGCCTCCGTGCTCTCCCTGGCATCACATCATAACATTGCTGAGCAAGGTGGCACAACTTGGGCAGATCTTCAGAACAGGAAGTCCTCCAGGCCCCAGTTTACTGAAATATTGAGCATTCTTCCCAGAAAAGTATTGCACTATGTAATGTAAGGACATGTGGAGCAAGAAAGATTACCCTGGAGGTAAGGCACCCATATAAGGAGCATGTATGACTATGTGCATGTATATATTTAAAGGGAAGCAGTCTGCAACAGGAGCTCCTGTGTCCTGCCCAGTGCAAGGCTTACCCTCTGGTTAAGCCTTTTAAGTATGTTGCAGTGTTTTTCTTGTGCCGCAACATACTTTATTTTAAGAAAGAAAGGTAGGCGACCCAGAAGGATGGCGGACGCTATGGGGGCCCCATTATGTGTAAAGGAAAGGTGCAGAGGAGACATACCATGGGCTTCAAATACTTTTGTATTGAAGCGCATGGTGCATCGATGTTGCACCTTAACACATAATGGAGCCCCCATAGCATCTGCCATACTTCCAGGTCACTGACGTTTCTTTAGTATAATAAAGTATGTTGCGGTGTGAGAAGAATGCCGCAACATACTTAAAAGGCTTAACTGGAGGGTAAACCTTGCAGGGGGCAGGATGCAGGTGCTCCTGTTGCTGACTGCTTCCCTTTAAACTAATACTGTGGCCTTCACTCTATCTGGCATTAAACAAACAAAACACAAAACAGTACAGCAGTGGGGGGGGCGAAAACAAAACCTAATGCTCGATCCCATGATGTTCTAGCAACAGATGAAGCATCGACACTATTTGCAGCTGCTCTTGCTTGATCCGCTCCATCTGCTGCTGGACAGCACCCATCCTCTGATTACTTTCCTCCATCACAGCCCACAGCAGTGCTATTTCTGACTGCTTTGCAGGCATTGTGGCGGGGTCCACTGCTGCGGGAGGAAAGGCAGGTTGTGGTGGTGGTGAGGGTAGTGCTGGTGGCAGTGGTGGGGGTAGTGGTGGAGCAACAGCTGCTGCTGTGGCCCTCCTTCTGCTCTGGCAATGCACAGCAGCAGCATCCACTGCCACTGCCACAGAAGGGCCAGCATGTGGAGACCTGGCCCGTTCTGTGGCAGCCTGCCACTCCACCTTGTGGTGGTTAAGCATGTGTGTTCTCTCGTCCCCAGTCCCCAGGTGTGTCCCCCGGGGGCTATGGCACACCTGCACACCACAAAAAAGGCACACCAGAATGCTTCTGTTCCCCCGACACAGTTGAAAAACTGCCAGACTACCGAGCTGTGGGAGGGACTAGGTACAACTGGGGCAGATGTATTGCCGGCAGCACTGTCACACACCTGGGGGGGCTCCACCTGCTGCTGTGGAGTGGGTGCTGCTGGAGCTCCTGCAGCTGGTGCAGATGGTGGTGGTGGTGGTGGCAGCGGCGGACTTGGTGGATGTGATGGTGGCACTGGTGGTGCTGCTGCTTCTGGGGGGGGCTGGACCAAATAATCTGGAGTGGTCCAGCGACACCCGCCCATGCTGACCCCCACATGTCCGCACTCCCCTCTGGACAATATTGGCCACAGACTGTCCCTGGTTCATAACTATCTTTCCTTCTCCACTCTGACGCGTCACGCGACGAAGACCAACACACATGCACACACACACCGACACACACACACTTTCACAAAACAAAACTTATAAAACAATTAAATCAGTCACAAAAGAAGAATTCAGAAAACAGTACAACAAAAGCTAAATAATTAGCTTTTAAAAAAGCTATTGGTTTTTATGACATTGAAAAAAGCAAGTTAAGCAACAAATACACACTCCTCTCCTACACTATCCTTCCTCCTTCTACCTCTGCAAAGGAGAAAGTGAAAGTACAGTATCTGCTAGTATGACTCACTTTCTTCCTGCCTGGCTAAAGCATGTGACTTACAGTACTGTAAGCCATGTGATGTGTGTGGGGGGGGGCTGCCTAAAGTGCCTATTGCTGTCATTCCACCTTACTTCGCGTTAAGGCAGAATAACAATGTGAAGTCAAGTCACAATCACAAGGCGAAGTGAGCACTCCTCAATGGCCACTTTGCGTAGCATTGCACTAACGTGAAGTGGCCACTTTGCATTCACTTCGCTTGCGGATTTTAAATTTGCTGCATCTCTAATCATAACATTCTAAGATGATAACTAACAAACAATCTCTGTACAACTGAATGGAATGGTGTCCACAGAGTTTTGAGTTTGTATCTCCATGTTTGAAGAAATACCCCTCATTATGAAAGCCAGTATCCTTAATTTTGATTTGCTGTGTCTCTCATTTCAGTGACAACATATTGACAGGTATGAAGCCCTGATCTTATTTGCAAAATAAATGTCAGAATATGTGGGCAAAAACAGCAGCAAAATTAATTTCTGTCAATGCAAAAGTGAAAACAACTTTCTTACTGACAAAATACGTAATTGCAGCAGTCATCAATTGCACTGAAGTCCCTACCCTTCAATGATGATTTCATTCAACTTTTGTTGTTTAAGTAAACAGAAGTTCAGACAAATGCAGAAAAGAATATAGAAGAGAACAGTTTGAAATATTCACACATAACTGTCTTGGCTGCAGGTATGCAAATAAGTTTCACAGTTGTCACTTGCTCACCTGTGAGATGATTTAGAATTGAAGAATGAGTCTCCCTTGATACTCTTCAAATTAAATGGACAATGAACAGAAAGACCAGAATTATCTAATCCTAGCTAGAATGAATCTCCTGCTCATTAATTCATTCTTTGAAATAGAATTACACATTTTATAATTGTGTTTCTGCATACACTGCACATTTATAGAATATAAATTAAAACCAGCTCTAGCCAGAGCTATTATGGCTGCAAAGCAATATTATTGATGGTAGTGAAAAATGTGTAAGAAAGATGGTATCATAAGAAACATATACTATATGGGTAGGATTCACAAATAAGTTGTGCTTGGTGCATCTCAGGTGCTCTGTTGCAAATGAGATGTGCCGGGCACAAACATTGATATTCACAGAAGATGTGCCATAAGATGCTCCTAGCACATCCCCTCTGTGAATACCAAAGTTGCACCCAACCTGAGATGCACAGGTGCATCCCCCTGTTCAGGCTGGGAAACAGATGGGCCAGTGCATCCCCAGATGTTCTGCGCTCATGTTTGGGATTCACAGCCCAATGCATTAAAATGGGGCCATTGGGCATGCAAGGCACAATGGGGCCATTTGCATTCATTATGGTCCCTATTTGCATGAACCTTGAAGGGATCCACCCAGCAGAATGTGCCGGGTGCCCTGAAAGGGCTGTGAGTAGGGGTGTGTGAAAAAAAAATTCCTCCAGGGGAATTTTCACAAAAGTGTGAATTTGCTCTTCCCCAAAAGTTCAGAAATAATTTTCACAACATCCATGGAAACTCCACCTTAAAACTGCAGAATAAATATACAAACTGTGGGTTAATTTATTAAACTGCAGGGAAAAAAATCCACAGAATGGATCACTGCAAGTGGTCAGTTCTGAGGCTTTTTTTAACCTCAATTTAATTCATTAATCCATCCCCCATTGACCAGAGGTCCCAGTAAATAAATAAATACCTCCAATCCTTCCCTCTCTCAGACCTTCCTGGTGTCTAGTGGCCCCCCCAACCACCGATCATGACCCCCTCAAACATTTTATTTCCCTGGTGTCTAGCAGACCACCCTCCCTATTCTGGATTCCTTAATCCACAAAAAAAACAGCCAGCAGTCCACCCACTCATCCCCCTCTATTCCCAGTATTCACTGGTGTCTAGTGGACCCCCATCCCGATCCCTTATGAAAAAAGTAATCCCAATTCCCTGGTGTCTAGTGGACCCTCCCACCCTGAAAGTTCATCTGCTATCACCCTGCTCCACCCCACTCTACCCCGGGGGGGGGCACTGGTGCAGCCCTCCTCTCACCTCCATTACTGACGGCCCACTGAATTGCCAGTGAATAATCGCATGGTTGTACAAGCACGTGCTCATTCACTGACAGTTCATTAAACTGTAGATAGAATAAATTCCACAGTTTATATGCATTTTTCAGCAGTTCACAAAAAAAGTCTGCAGAACTTGACGAAATTCCATGGAAAATCCCACTTTCGCCAATGGTGAAAGTTCCAAAATTTCACTGAAGTTCCGAAAAAGTGGAATTCAAAACTTTTACCCACCCCTAGCTGTGAGCAGAACATGTATTTCTTGTTAGTGTAGTGGATGTCCCTCCCTGCCTGTATCCCTGTTAATAACAAGAACAGATCAGCATATTCCTTGGTAGCCTAGTGGAACCCCCCTCCCTGCACATATCCCTGTTAATAAAAAGAACAGATTGGCTAATCCCTGGTAGTCTAGTGGAACCCTCCCCCCACCCATAGCTCCGGTAATAAAAATATTTGACCAATTATCTCTGGCAGTCCAGTGATACCCCCCTCCCTGCTCCAACCTGATTGCATCACCATATGACATGCCAAAGTCTCCCTGGTGGTCCAGTGGACCCCCATCCATTCAAGGATGCCCATCCCACCCTGCTCCCTGTCCCAGCTTGTGCCAAGCATCGGTGGGTATCTCAACCAACCTGCAAACTGCCACAGTTGCCCGCTGACTGAGCTGTCAGTGAATGACAGCTACTGTACTCCTGGAAGCCCATTGGTAGACCATGTCAACCAATGGGTTTGCAATGTGTACTGTAGGCTGTCAATAACAACTTTGTGAATGGTGTCATTCACAAAGTTATGAATGACAGATTACAGATATACACTGCAAGCCCATTGGTTGACAGGGTCTGCCAATGGGCTTCCAGGAGTACAGTAGCCGTCATTCACTGACAGTTCACTCACTGGGCAGCTGTGACAGTTTGTGGGTGGATTGAGCTGCCCACCAATGTTCAGTACAAGCTGGGATGGGGGAGTGGGGTGGGGTGTCTGAATGGGTGTGGGGGGGTCCACTGGACCACCAGGGAGACTTTGGAATATCATATGGTGATGCAATCAGGTTGGGGCAGGGAGGTGAGTAGCACTGTACTGCCAGGGATAATTGGTCAAATATTTTTATTACTGGGGCTATGGGCAGAGAGGGGAGATCTGCTAGACTACCGAGGATTATGCTGATTCTGTTTTTCTTTTTTTATTACTGTGGATACAGGCAGGGAAGTGGAGGTTCCGCTACACCACCAGGGATTATGCCGATCCTTTTTTTTATTACAGGGGATACAGGCAGGTAGGGGGGTTCCACTAGACTAACAGGGCTGTTAATGGGATATTTTATTTTACATTGGGGATTTGGGTAGGGGGGACCATGGGACTGCAAGGGTCGGCAGGCTGTCATGCTGATGTCTATTTGTTGTAGATGTAACTTTTGGAGGCACATCTTGGGACTTGCTCTGAAGATCTGCCTCCAAGGTGGGTTCTGAATAGGGATGTGCCTTCATATGCATGGGTACGCCCCCTCCAGATGCAATGAATACCATTATAGGTGATGTTCAGCATATCCTAGATGTGCCGGTGCATCTCTGCCCTTTATGAATAATGTTTGGGCTCATCTCCGAGATGCACTGGTGCATCTCTTTTGTGAATCCTACCCTATGTGTTTTTTGAGCAGCACAGGCATTTGGATGTTAATCAAAAGCTTACATCCATGAGACTCTAGTTCCTCCATCCAGATTATGTCATCTCTTCACAAACTAGTGGCATTATAAAGTGATGAGATTTTCATCATGTGACTGATTTACGCATTGCAACCTCTTTTTTCCATTTTTATACATGTACAGGAGGCAGGGAAATCCTCCCTCCAGTGCAGCAATCCAGACAGACTTGGGACCTGAGTACACCTTAGGATGGAAGTATGGTAGAAGCATTATGGGGCCTGCTTCTGCTTTCAGTTTTCCATTTTCTGTCCCCATCCCTGCACTGGGACATGCAAGCCATACATGTGTACGTGGGGGTATGCACACTCCCAAGGAATCCCGTAGTTCCCTCTTTTCCCTGCCATCCTCATACCCACATTACCACCACACCTCTACCTGGTGGCAGTCATTCAGTGGGAGAAGCAGTCCTCCCTCACTTGGAAAGGAGAGTAGTCCATCAGATGCTCAATCCTTTCCCTCCCTGGCCAACCCTTAGCACCCCAGGCTCGTTCCTGAACCAGGGTCACTGGTGTGACAAAAGGTGAGGTGTCCAGTGCCTCAGACTTGTACATCACTTGGCCTGCTACCAGTGTTATTTCTTTGCTGAACTGTAATTTAATTACATCAACAATTATCAGCACACAAGCAATTGCAATGGACTAGATAGATTGGGCAGTGAATATAATTAATCATTGTTTTATTTTTTTTATTTTTACATGATCTCTCTGTTCTCTACCACTACAGTTTGTAAGACTATGTATTAATTTGATCTGTACTATTCATTACCTCATAGTGGGAGGTGATGGAGGTCGGAGAGGACTTGTATGCTCATGTGTTTAAAAAAAACTTCTCACTTGATAGAATTATCATTCTGGAATTTAAGCAACCCCAGTTACAGTATACAATTTATATCTGTACCAATATTAACCACCAAATGAGATCTTTGCAGAAGTAGAACAAGAAAGAACTATATCACACATTTCCATTCTGTGTCATGCATGTACACTCGCCCCATGACAGAATGTTATATAATTCTTCAAAAATATTTTCGAAGTTCTTTTCAGTGAACTTCACAAAGGAGTAAAGTGACTGCACTGGCTATTGTAAACTAGTAAGAGTGCAAAAGTTCTCCTTTAAGAACTGCACTAGCAAGGTCTGTTCAACCCAGTAAAAAAAAAAGGGGGTGGGGGGGAATAATGCAACAGGCACATTTATTTATTTAGTTTTTGTTGGCTGGGTAAGTGCACTAGACATATTCCGCCTATTTTCAAGCACAACCTGGGGGAGAGGGATACAGATGAATGCCAACTGACTTTGAAACAGATTAAGCTGTTGGTGGTATTTGTTTTATTGAATGGGGGGACATTTGGCCAGAGCACTGGGGAAATTCCCCTACTCCATCAGGAGGGAGTGTTGTGGTTTTCCAGATCGCTATTGTTTGTGGCAGTCATGAGGATGGCATCCCAGGTGGAGGAGTCTGCTTCGCTCCCCACCCAGCATGAATCTGAAGCTTGAATTGGTGAAGTGGTGGATGCTGGGGATAATGTTGCAGTTGCAAGTGTTTCGGGCACCGCAAGTTGTGTGTGGCATTGTCCATCAGAGGAAATTGCCTTCAATATGGCAGACACAGCAGACCATACAGAGTATCTTCGGGCGTTATCAGAGGAGGAAGAATGTCGAGTTTCAGCAGTATTGGCACAAAAGATGAACCGAGAAAAAGAAGCGGCCAATGTTCCACCAGAGAGCAGCGCCTTGAGTTCAGTATCTTGGCAGGAAGTGGCTGGTAGCGAGAGTGTGTGCAGTTGGATTCTGCTGGTAAAGCCGATCGAAGAAGCAATGGAAGTTACAATTCAGGAAGAGAGCCAAGATGCCTGTCAGCTTCATGAAAAGGAAAGTAACAAACATTTTTTTATAATTGAAAATGATACTGTCTCTGAGGTAGCTGAAAAAGGGGATCTGAAAGAAAGTTATAATATTAATGCTGTAGGTCAGATTTCAAGTGGCAAGCAGACTGCAGGCCATATGGAAACCAAAGAAATTAATTCAGAAAAGTTAAAACAAATGAAAGGGGCCTCAAACATTTCATCAGGTACACCTGATTATGATGACAATATTCTAGCATCAGGTTTGTCAGTGGCAGAGACATTAAGACTTGCTGGATGGGTTCGGCACTCAAAAAACCAACCATGGGTTTCTCCTGAAAGGCAGTCTTCTGAGCAAGACGACCCATTAGAAATACCTTCCTCTTTGGAAGTAACAAATTTATCTAAGCATTACTCTGTATGGAACAATAACAATGCTTTAATCCATTACCCACCCCCAGCAGAACAGGAACAGAACTCTCCACAGGGGTTAACTGGTAGACATATTCCTCAGGAAACTCCTGCTTCCAGGTCTCCCCCTTCAAGGAGCTTCTCTTTGGCTTCTAGCAATGCAAGACCCACTAACTCTGAATCTAGAGGATCAGGAGCGAAGGGGCATACTTCCAATACTAGAACTTTCACAGGCTTGTTTCATACCCCCCCCCCCGAGCTGACTAAATGGTATAACACAGTCCGTATTAAATACAAAGGAGAACTGGAAACGTACCCTGACTGCATTTATGTTGGCAGAAGTTTGTTAAAGAAGAGTTTGGAGATTTATTTCTGCTCATGAGATCTATGCTCTAATTCATACCTCAGGGGACCTTAATTTTGACACTAGCTTTAAAACACCTGCAGGCCAGGAACTCTTTTGGCAGCATTATCGGGGTAAACAAACACCTGAATGGTCTGCGTTCACTGTAATTCCACTTACTAAATCAGACTTCTACACAATTACAGTGCTATTTAAAAATGAGGGGTTGCAATAGCAGACATTTTATTCTGGTTAAAATCTAAGGGCCCGAATCTCAAAGCTCCCGGCATGGCGCAAGGTGCTTGCACCAAAATGAATGGCACAAGGTACCCCTTACCACAAGAAATGCCACCAGGAGTTATTCTCTAAGGCAGCCTGTGTCAACTGCAGGCTGCCTGCTCCAAACAGGCTTATGCCAGCCCTGCACCCAGAAATGGGCTGTAACAAGGTGCTAGGGGGCCAGAGGCATATGCAAGCTGACACCACCCTAGGACAGCAATTCTCAGACCTCTCCCAGAGGGAGAAATACTAAGTACCCTTAGACCAGTCAGGGCTGGTCTAAGGGGACTTAGAAAATTCTCCCCTGGGAGAGCTGCTGGAACCAATAGTGCCACTGGTCAATCCTCCCCAATCCCCGATGTGCCCCTGAGGTATTAAATATATATTAGACTCCCCTAAACCCTGATGTGCCCAAGTATAAAAAATATTTGAGACTCCCCCACCCAGGACCCTGATGTGCCCAGGAATAATAAACATTTGAGACGCCCCCCCAACCCGAACCCTGATGCACCCCTTAAGTCTCATACTAATAGAACCCCCACCAAGATCCCCGATGTGGTAGTCTGTATGGCATTACAAAAACACCTCATTGATGGTCCAGTGCCTTCTCACCCCCCCACTCCAGCCAATAGTGCCACCACCCCCCCTTCTCCAGACAGAGCAGGGGACTGGCACTACCCTCCTCACACCTCCGTAGCTGGTCCCCAACTGAACTGTCAATGAGCACGTACTGTAATGTATGTGACAGCGTACACATTACAGTACATGTTCATTGACAGTTCAGTTGGGACTGGCCATGGAGGTGTGAGGATGGCAGTGCTGGTCCTTGGCTCTGTCTGGGGATGGGGGATGGCTGCCATCGGCAAAGGTGGGGGTGGGAGGGCACTGGACCACCAATGATAGCTTTTTGCAATGCCATACAAACTACCACATCGGGGAACAGGGTGGGGGTCTCTATTAGTATGAGACTTGTGGGTGCATCAGTGTTCAGGGCTGGGGGAGTCTCGAATATTTATTATACCTGGGCACATTGGGGTTCAGGGTGGGGTCTACTATATATTGTATACCTGTGGGGCAGATAGCACAACAGCTTGCCATTGCTGCAAAGGGCCTGTGGCAACCCCTTTCTGTGCCCCATGTGTTTGCCGTAAGGGAGGGGTTGCTGCAGGTGTGATGACTTGGCTGCCGGGACCCCTCCTCTACCTGAATCGGGTGCAGGGTCACTGGTTCATGGGGCCTTGGTGCAAGCTGCTGTTTGCTGCAGCTTGCACTGAATGGAGCCCCCTTTATGAATCAGGCCCCAAGTGTACAGTTTGGGTCTTTCTGATCCTATAATAGACTCAGAAGACATATGGACTGGAGTATGGCATCTTAGGGTACGCTTACCGCAGGTTATTGATGCTGTTCAACATTTACCAAGTTGCTGCTACCTAGGGAGAGACTGGGGATTTATTTTCTATGCAGGACAGCCAAAATTCTGTTTTCAATGTGGGGCTTATGCACATCTAAGCAGTGTTTGTGACCGAACAAAATATTCTTTGTGTGGGGGGGATAGGGCATGCTGCCATTAATTGCCCTACACCTGTTGTTTGCAATCTGTGCGAGGAGACAACTCATACCTTCAAAAACTCTCATTGGGCCTCACACAACATTACTGAAGATGAGATGTCTGGGAATGATGAAGAAAATTATATTTTAGGTGGAGGTCATAGAAATTTGGAGACGACAGTCCCTGACAATGGTCAAGGGGGACAGCAGCAACCACTACCCTCTACTGGTCAGCTTTTGGCTCCTCTGACATATAAGCCTGCAGCATCACAAACCAGAAAAACCCTTATTCCATCAGTATCGGACATAGAAGCCCTAGCTACCTCAGAGGGAGACACACTGGTTGAAATGGAAGACCTTCATCCCGACTCTGTGTCACAACTAAGATCTGCCCCTTTTGCAGGTCAGTAATGATTCAGTCCAAGTGGTGGCCTCTACATCCAGTAGCATAGCACTGAGTATGCCCCCTCCTCACACAGATGAATGGGAACAACAAAAGATCAGATGTTTGACCCACAGCTATTCACAGAAAGAAGGTGGGCTTTCTACAACCCAAAGAGGGGTTGAAGTATGTACCAGGAACAGATTCACCTTGCTTACTAAAAGAAAGCAATGGGAGGAAGAAGGGGAGGAGTCTGACATATCATCCATAGCCTCCTCACAAACAGACAAAATGACTGACTCCAAAATATGGCCAGAGGAGTCAAGGGCTTTTTAAGTGTGACCTCTGAAACTGCACACAGTACTCGAAGTGTGGCCTAACCAAGCAGTTATACAGAGGGAGTATCACTTCCATCCTTCTGGAGCTAATCCAACTAACGATGCAACCCAGCATCCTATTTGCTTTGGCCGATGCCCTCCTACAAGTCTCAGAGTTGTTCATCTTGACATCCACCACCACCACCACCCCCAGATCCCTTTCAGCCATTGAGACTTGTAGCATCCCCCTCCAGGGTATACACTTGGCCCAGGTTTGATGCCCAGGTGCAGTACCCTGCATTGAACCCAAGTCCCTACTTCCTTGACCACCTCTCCAGAGCATCTAGGTCCTCCTGTAGGGCCACACTCCCCTCCACCCCATCCACCACCTCTCCCAGCTTTGAATCATCCGCAAAGAGACTCATTTCACTCTTGATACCCTTCCTTATGTCAGAGACATAGGCATTGAACAGGAGGAGCCCAAGGACCAATCCCTGAGGGACATCACTAATGACCCTCTTTAGAGATGAGACCATCTCTGGAAGGCATGTCAAAAATGTGTTTTTTCCAGTGATTTGTGTGACTGTAAAAAATGACTCTTTGATCCCCTGAAGACATTGCTATGTCCTTAGGAGCCAGGCATGCAGATACAATGGCCCAAGTTTCAGGTGAATTATACCAGTTTTCTTGTGACTGTGCAAGCTGAATCAAAGATGAGTGGTGGTTCACTCAGTAGCCCTTGCAGAAGAGGGAACCATATCTGTCTGGGCCCCAGTTTTGTGTGTGTGTCTCTCTCTCTCCCCCCATGTGTATCTCTCCTCCTACCTCTATCTCTATCCCCTTGCCCTGCCAGTACACATCATACCCTGTTCTGTTGTAACCCAATTCCCTCCCACATCAAATGCAACAACATGTAATGCATAGAACTAACCTTGGCAAGTGAATAAACTGATGTTCGAAAATCTCTGAAAAGCTCGGATCAGGACTCTACGAGACAGATGTTCTTGTCGATCAGTAAGATGTCCAATCAGGAGCTTTCCTGTGGGAAGACAAAGTGTGGCAGTAAAAACATCCCATCACATATCCTTTAAATAAATTGTCTTCTTCTGAATCCTAGAGT
Organism: Neoceratodus forsteri; assembly: GCA_016271365.2. Lineage (NCBI taxonomy): Eukaryota > Metazoa > Chordata > Ceratodontiformes > Ceratodontidae > Neoceratodus > Neoceratodus forsteri. The sequence continues at coordinate 1,031,860,409 of CM028135.1, read as the reverse complement.
GTGTGTATGTGGGATGGGGGGGTATGTAAAAAAGAATGGCACTCTGTAGGATGGGGACATCAGACAATACATTAAGTGTATGATGGTGCAGGTTCTCAGAGGCTGGAGTTCAGCCACTGAATACCACTAAATGCTACTTGTAGGATGGTGCCAGGTGTTGCACCACCAGCACCGCCCAACACACATACCTGGTGTCCAGGGGCTCCACCCCACCATACGAGACCCAGCACCATCACACATAATGCATTCACTGGTGTCAAGAAAAAATGCAGCGAAAGGCCTTCTTTAAAGTGCTACAAGTGCTTCACTTTATTCAATTGCATAACGCTTCCATGTAAGCTGCCCTCCTCCTACACCAAACAAGTGAAGTTCCCAACACGTTTCATGCCCCCTGTGACTAAGCGGTGGCTGTGAGTAGCTTATGCTGGCATTTGACTTTTTTTCACTTTACTTGCTTTAGCCAAGCACGGCTCCCAGGTACAGGCCTCAAAACTCCTTTTTCTATTGGTTTTCATGTCTGCTCATTTAGTCAGCCCCCAAAATGGGAGCTGACCCTGCTGGCACCCTCCACCCCCTTGGATTCTCCATTTCCAGTACAAGAAATTCCTCCTGTATTGGACTTTGCCAGCACACCTCACCACCAGGATCCCAACTGATCCAAGATACAGTACTACACAATAAACAGGTTCTACAGTACCTGGATCAGGCCACCCCTATCTCCTGACTCCACTCCCTCTGGCTATTTAATAGAGGTCGGGGACCGGTCAGGGCCAGGGTGGAGTGGTGGGAAGCAATTACAGCTCTCGTAGTACTAAGGTCCCTGAAAGCAGCTGGACCTGCCCTTGTAAGCACCGCCGGTATTTTAAATTTTGGCTCACTGACCTACTTATTTAACAGTTCTGCCACTGCCCAGCCAATGCACAAACCACCACACTGAGGAGAATATACTTTATGTAATTTCTAAAATTGGACAGTTATCTCTTTGGTGCACTGTAGTCTCTCTCTCCCTCTTTCCCCCGTGAATGGCACAAGTTGAATATGTATTTTATGTCTGCCCATGCCTGACCTATATACGCTATCCCACTAACCCCCTCCTTTATATACCCCCTTTCCTGCCCTTTTATGGAATTCGCTTCATGCACCATGTAAGCCTAGGACTGATATTATTTTCATCAGCCTGCCATTGCCCGGACTGTACACAAAAGCCACATTTAGTATAAGAATAAACTTTATTTGTAAGTTATGTACCTCTAACCTTCTGGGAAGAAAATCATCCACCATATTTTCTGACCCAGGAAAGTAGAGTTACGTAGGAACTTAACATAACAGTAGATCTTAGAGAGAAGTGCCTTTAGTAGATCATCACATATAGAACTGGCGCCACCAGGCATCAGGCCGCACAGCAGACTTTTCTAGCAATACCTGATGGAATGGCTGCCCACCTGACATTATGTGACCGACGTCAGCATGACCATGTATAGTGGACGGCCCCCCACGCCCGCCCTCCAGGTCAAGTATGGGTCTGAAGTCCCCCGACTTTTTTGGGACCAGAAGAAGTGGAAGTAAAACCCCTTTTCCCTTTGCCCAAGGGGAACGCGCTCTATGGCTTCTTTGAGCAAGAGCAAGCAGACCACTTCTCGCATGAGGAAGGCTTGATCTTGGGAATAGGAGGACCTCTTTCCCAGAGTTTCCAAGGGAATTTCCAGAAACTGTATGGTGTGTCTGGACACTAGTTGCAAGACCCATTCATCGGAGGTGATCACCCTCCACTCCTGCGCGTGGCTAGCGAAATCCCCCCACCTGCTCCCCATTAGTAGACTGGGAAGGCATTAGGGATGGGGAGTCAAATAGTGGCAGGGCACCCAGGGGGAGGGCACCCTGAATGCCTCTAGTTCTTGAAGGCAGGAGGGGTGACTGTACCCATGGCCTTGTGCTTCCCTTGGCGGCATGCTGAAGCGCTCTTTCTCTGCCTCCAGGTCCTCTTCCGAAAGGGCTGCTGCTGGTGAGAGCCTGATCAGTACATGGACCCGATGGACCTTAGGGCCAGACCCCAGTTCTGAAGGTCCGTAATGATATCCTTGGTGTTCCCACCAAAAAGCACAGAGCTCCTAAATGGGGCATCTTGGATCGCTGACTGGATCGTGTTAGAAAGCCCAGAAAGGCGAAGCCAGGAGTGCCATCTGAGGGCAACAGCAGTTGCCGAGGTATGCGCCACTGAGTCGATGGAGTCATAGGTAGTGCATAAGGCATGACTGCATGAAACTTTGGAAAGGCGAAGGTCCTTGGCAAGTTCCTCCCTAAGGGGCACATAATTAAGGCAAACGGAGGGTGCACATGGCCGATGAATAAATCTTCCTCCCAAACTGGTCCATCTGCCTCAACTCTTTGTCTGGAGAAGAGGTGCTCATG